>JANBPO010003772.1:11458458-12658458 GCA_024336825.1 Amorphophallus titanum
GTCCCAAGGATATAAACACAAACTAAAAAGACATAAATGTAAAATAAACGATACATGCTCGGCATCGATTCCCATCACGTAACCCCCGCCCAAACTCCTCCGCTTACGGGACTCATGAAGCTGGCGCACTATTTATACCTGGGACTCCCTCCAGCGAAAGGTAAGGCTTAACACGCTTAAGCTCCCTGAGCAGGAACTTCCTCACCACCTTGGTGGAGAGGGATCTCATGCAACCTCCTCCTCCTCCCCTCCCAGCTTCCACCACAGCTCTACTGACTTTGGCATTGAAGGGGTTTCCCCCAGGGAACCATCCCTGGGCACCCTAATCTATTTCCCTTCCTTGTAGGTCTCAACGCGGTGATCACTTACTCCAGCTCAAGACCAATGCGAGATCACCCCTCTTCAGGAAGATTAGAAGTAATTTGAGAGAGCAAGAAAAGCAGAGAGAAGAAGAGAATCCAAGGAAGACAAGAGTTCGTGAGTTCATGAGAGGATTTTGAGAAGGGAAAATAGAGTTTCGTAATTCTGAGAGAGAAAAGTGAGACAGTGAGAAAGAAAAGAAGAAGAAGAAAGAGCTCGTGAGATTGTGAAGATTCTGAAGATTTGTTCGTCATTGGCCTCTAGATCAAATCCAAGCCAATCTGCTCCTTCGAAGAGCAACATCTTTCTAGTTCTTATTTTCAACTATTCATTGTTATGCTCTATCTTTTATTTTCTTATTACTTCAAGCTGTGTGTCAGCAGAGCTAGGCTATAATGCTCAGCAGGCGAGGTGGATACCTCAGATAGCAAGCTGTAATGCTCAACAGTCTGTAAGCAAGTTGTAATGCTCAACGGATACAAGTTGTGGTGCGCAGCGGACACAAGCTGTGGTACGCAGCGGTTCAAGCTATTAGGCAGCAGTAAGCCACACTCAGTTCTGAGTGTGGGGTGGACGTCAGTGAAAATCGAACCACCTAAAAATCCCCTGTGCATCTTGTGATTGCTGTACTTTTCTTTAAATCTGTTTCTGATTTTGATAGATGCTTGCGTAGGCCCGTTGTATTTGATTTTCTACAGTAAGCATGTGATTTCATCTAACTATCATCTGAGCAAGCTAAAAGTACTTCTACATCAAGTATATCAAAAGATATAGCAGGAAGGTTTAGTCATGCCAATCTGGAATGTTGTACCTTGTGTGAGGGATCCTAGATCTCACCTCTAGCTTGTACTTGGTAGATAATATTTTATTCTTACTCAACTAATAACTAGTGAAATCTTTCGAATACTATCTATCTGAAGTTTATCTGAACACTATGATCTGAAGTTTACCGATCTGAAAAAGGGTTCTGCAATCCTTCAGTCATTGATTTAGTAAATTGACTTCTGATCTTCACCAGCACTTAACCTAGTTATTCACCAAGGAGGTTACTCTGTGAGTAAAACCTTAGTCTATCTGTGTGCATGCTTAGCATCTGATACTGTGTTTGGCAGAACTACAGGTTGGTATAAGATGTCAGTTTACTTTTAGTAATTGATCATATTTCAGTTGTTGTGTGACTCGACTCGACTCGGCCCGACTCAACCTAACTCGATTCTTCCATGATTCGATACGACACGCCCGAGTCAACCCGAGTCGGGCCGAGTCAGCAAACCATGCATCTTCTCGGTTGTAACTAAGAGATAGAGAGAGGTGAGGGAGGGGGCGGGCAAGGCGGAGCAGGGGTGACATTTGATGATAGCGACGTTAGTGGGGATGGGGGCGGGCGTCGTCGGCAGCGGTGTCTTCATCTAAAGCGCGAAGACGGGGGAGCAACATTGTCAGCAGGGGGTGTTTGGATGAAAATGGGGCAGAGGGCGTCCTCTGCGGCGAGGAGATGACACCATTGGCGGTGGAAACACTGGGCGGCTTTGGAACCATGGGCCTCGTCGGTGGCTCTGCAGTGGCGTCGTCGGTGTTGGGCATCCTCGTGGGCGGCTTCTTCGTTGGGCGTTGCTACCGCAGCTCACGTTCTTCCGGTTGCTGTCGCCACTACTACTTGTTGGAGGAGGATGAGGGCGCTGCTACCGAGGGGAAAAGTCCCGCCGCTACCCAGAGGAGGGGGCGGGGGAAATCTCCTGGGGAGAGAGAGAGAGCGCAATGTGACCGGTGATCATACAGAGACAGAAATGGGATGGCTTAACGAAGCTCGGGAGTCGGGTTTACGATTTCAGAGTAAACTTCATTTTGTCCTGGATTAACATGTTCTTCCTATCAAATCGAGAAAATAGTTAACTCTAGATTAAAATGGGGTTAATCCCGGGTGCCAATGCTGTGATTACAGTCTAACTTATTCTCGAGTTTGAGTTATTGACAAAATAAGCATTACACGATACTAGATCCTGTGATTATATGCTTGGACTATGTATGTCGTATTATACTTATATCCATGTAACAAAGTCTAACTAGCCTACATGTGAGGGACCATGCAAAGATAGTCTCACATTAAATCTTGTTTTTGTTTTGTTTTATCATGTGACCTAGTGGTCTGGGGTCAGAGAGGAAACATAGAGGGATCTTTGGGATCTGGGGTTCGAAGTTGCCGTATGCGAATAATTCGGGAATGGATGATCTTGCTCCTCACGTTGAGGAGCAAGATCGAACCCATAACTTTCTCATCGTGGGGAGAGGTGGTGAATCATTGAGACACGCCTCTGGTTCAATCACGTTATACTATTATGTGACAAAATATCAATACAATAAATATTATCTTCATTTTTTGTGTTTTAATTTTTGAGCTGATCAACGACTTAATAACTGATAAACATACAAACAAAGCCACGGACCTTATTTATATGGTAAGGACAAGCCTTCAAAAGAAATTACACCAGACTGGACGCAGAACGAGGTTTTAAAACCATATATAAACTGTGTCTTCATTCCATGCTAGAGTGGACAAGAATCCATGGTGAAGTGGACAGCTGGAGGAAATATGGGAGAGCTCCCAAAAGTCCTTGGAGGGACCGGCTCTTTACCCGCTCGCTATCAGTTCTGGAGAGGAATTGGAGTAAGCAGGCCATTTTGGAACCTGCTCGCCATCACGTCGTTAATGAACAAACTTCCTTTGCCTCGACATTTAACCAATGTCGATGAATAAACTCAGGTTTGACCCTTGTCATCATCGACAAGATCGGTCAACATTTCCCTTAACTTAGACCTTCCATCCTTGTTAATGAATATACCTTGGCTTCAACATTTAACTAATGTCGATGAACAAACCTACATTGACCCTTGTCATCATCGACAAGACCGGTTAACATTTCCCTTAACTTGGACCTTCCGTCCTTGTTAATGAATGTATCTTGGCTTCGACATTTAACCAATGTCGATGAACAAATCTACATTAACCCTTGTCACCATCGACAAGACCAGTCAGCATCCCTTAGACTGGACTTCCTATCCACTCCTAATGAATAAGCCTTCATCTGTCCCAGCTTTATCCCGTGAATTAAGCGAAAAAAATGAAATAAAAATGATGCTTAAAATAGAGGTGCCTTGTCAGACTTACTCGAATATTCCTGAGTAAGGGAAAAAATGGCTACAACCCAGTTGCGGTGAAAACTCGAAAGGGCGCTGCAGGAAAAATCGGGTACCTTGTCACGTGAAAATTTGAAAGGGCACGTGGGCAAAAGCAAGAGGGGGCTAGCTTTGGCAAAAATTCGAAAGGGCGCTTAATTCAGTAGTGTGACTAAAAAAAGGAATAAATAAAAGAATGAAATCAATGGAATGATGATGGAAGTGATATAGCTTTCTCAGTCACCATTCGGGTCCCATGAAAATCCCGTGTGCCTTTGAAAAGCTAAATCCCACCGTCATAAGCCTTACGCCTATGCGGTAATACACCCTTTACTTCGACATTTAACCTATGTCGATGAATAAGCCCTACCCTCAATTTTCGTCACCATCGACAAAATCAACCCTTGGCCTGAACCTTCCGTCCGCATCAACCAGCAAACCTACCCTTTACTTTCTTCATTGTTCATGGAAGACAATGAATCTATCCCTCACTCGGGTCCTCTACCCCTGTCGAGGAATGAACACACATTGGGTCTCCTGGAAACTTTGTCACCATCGGCGAAGCCTATTAATAGGCCTTCTGACCTTACTCTTTGGCCTTAGGTGGCCACTATACCTTTGCCCTCAAGCAATCGACCTACACTAGCCAAGGTTTGGCACTGAGAATAGTTACACCGCGGTGGAGCAAACCCCTCACCCCTTTGCTGAAGGTGTGAGCGGTCTCCTACCCTAGTAACTCAAATATCCGGGCCAAGCAACTGGCTAAAAGAAAGAAAAAAAAGGGAAGAGAAGATGAAGTCGCGACTTAGCGACAAATGAAGACATTTCATTGCTATGAAGCGACAAGATACATGATTGCTCGAGGCATCCCTCGAGATACACAAAGGTCCACTGGCAAAAAAAGAAAGAAAGAAAGAGAAGTCAACAAAAGGGGCGACTGCAATAGACGTCGAAAGATGTCCTCCAGCTCTAAAATTCCCAAGAAGGGGTGGCGGGTCAGCTCCTACAATCAAGACTCGGTGGCTTCCAGCTATGATAGTTTCTCTTCAAGAGAGGCCATGGCTCTGATCCTGGGGCCTGTGGGTTATGGGCCCACCACGCTTCCGCTACGCAACTCTGCACAATACACCTCATTAAATTAAGAAAATTTTGGCACTTGCCATAAAGCAACCTCTAATTCCACTGACTAAATCCATAAAATAGGGTGAGCAATGCGAACATCTTAAATCTGGAGCGCAGACTCGCACGTTTAGTCTTGGCAACTCACGCCCCGAACTGAAGATCCAAGATCGACTTACATAAATCCAATTACCTGCCACACAGCGCAACACATGCAATCGCCGGCTAGTAACTCTATGTAGACACGCCAAAATCGATGCTATATTGAGTAAATTTCACGTCACAACGTAATGCCCCAAAGTGGACTTCATTACTGGCTTAATAAGTAGATTTTTCTATTTTTTGATTTATTTAAATATTGTGACCTAACTATGGACGTTATTTAAATAAAGTCTCTATATATGGTCGCTATTTCCCTAAGGTATTTGGTTCTGTGGATGAATAAACAACCACGTGCATGGGCGCTATTTATTTTCTATACCGACCTTGAATGCTTGCAAGCGAAACTAGCATCGACCTTAGTTCTCAGCTTAGCAAACTAACATCGACCTTCATTATTGTTCCTGGTCAGGGTGGCATCGACTTTGGAAAGTAGCATCGACCTTCAGTTGCTGGAGCGCTTAAGTGGCATAGACCTCAGTTACTATGCTGAGAGGCTTGAAGACTGAACTAGCATTAGAAGTAACGCCCCCATGAGCAGGTGTTCTTTGATAAGTGCCTTTTCAACAGTCGTTATTTAACCTTTCATTTAAATATGGAAAATCTAATATTCCTGGGAAATAGTGGCCGTCTTGTGGGTGCTGTTTAGAACAGCGACCATCTGCAGGTCGCGATTTCAAATCCGTCTCCTCTTCACCTACAACCTTCCCAGTTGGTATCCTTCCTCATTTTGGCTCCGTGATCGATTGTGGAAGGATGATCTGCATCTTCCTCGTTTTAATCCTATTGAAACAAGGATTTTTCACCTATAAAAACCCTCTGTTCCATCGACCCGAGAGTTTTCCTTCGACCGAGAAAATCTTCTATGCATCGGAGTTCTTCTTCCAGTGGAGTTCGTCTCTGCTACCATTACCACGCTTCTCCCTGCTACAACCAACGCCAAGCAAGGCAGCAGTGCAGTAGCAATCCGCTGCCTCCTCCCTCTGTCCTACTCACAGGAGCAGAAAGAGATCTCCTCCTTTTCTGTTTTCTTTTCCTGCATATCATTATCGCTTTACTCACCACGTTTTCACCATCATATTTTGATATTCTTTTGCATACATATTCCCCATTCCTTTGCTCCTCTTAGGGGTTTTAAACAAAAAAAACACAAGGAGTGTTCATACTTAATTTGCATAAGATCATATTCATAGAGCTTTGATACTACACTTTTGGCTAATCCAATTTATTTGTCTTTGTTTGTGTTCTTTTTAAGGTTATTCAAAGTAAGAACCCCCTTCATCGGCCGACCGGTTGGAGGAGGAAGTTAGATAATTAGTGTGATGATGAAAGTTTTATATTTGGAATGGCAGGATGATTTGCAACATGGTCGAACACTCATATTAAAATATTTCTAAAATGAAGAGCAACTTTGCTACATATTAAGTACGAAGGTAGCCCGTCGATTGAAGACTTAAAGTGCTCACGTGGTTCGGGACTAATCCATCTTGGCACGTGATCCAAGGTAGATGGTACAAGAAGAAGCTGCCATGTGGATATCACTCAGAAATCATTCTCTATTCATCTAACATGTGGACTCTCGATTCAGCACTCCCTAGAAGTTTTTCTTTTGGCGGGAGTGTTCCCTCCACACGTCGAAGGGAAATCTTGTGGGGTCCACAAGAATCAAGTTCACTAAAAGGTAGATCACGTGAACGATACTAAGATATATCACTTGAGAGAAGAAGAATCGAAGAGAGGCTCTCCTGTGGAAGAAGACCACTCAGCGGGAGAAGTGAAAAAATTAGAGTACTACGAAGCAGAGAAAGAGAGTAGATCTGAAAAGAGTGAGAGAAGAGAAGAGAAGAAGAGTTCGAAAGAAGTGAGAGATCGTGAGAAGAGAAAGGTAAGAAGAAAAATAGAAGTATCGGAGAGCTGAAGATATTTCGAAGAGCTGTGGAAGTTTCGACTTCTGGATCAGATCTAGAGTCGTATGCTCAGTCGAGCTAAATTGTCTTTTAATTCTATCTGTGTTTTATTTTGTTCTTTTTATTTTCTCTTTGAATTTCTTCTCAAGTTGTGAGGCAGTAGAGCAAGCTGTGATGCTTAGCAGTTTTCAAGCTGTTAGGCAATGGAGCAAGTTGTGATTCTCAATAGTTTTCAAGCTGTTAGGCAGCAGAGCAAGCTATAATGCTCAGTGGTGTTTAAGCTATGTAATCAGCGGGCTTTAAGATGTGCATCAGTCGGAATCATTACTCGGGTTTGAGTGAGGGGTGGACATAGATCTGCTGTGGCAGATTGAACCACCTAAAAATCTAGTGCCTTGTGTGATTGTTTAGCTTTGTTGTGTGCTCAAGCTGCCTTATCATGCACGCTCTGCATCGCTGTCATTATTACACTCGCTACGTGTTTGAGTATTGGCCGAAGTAGAGCATAAGTTCAAATTGAGCGATCTCAACCTTTAACTCCGCCCAATTTTATTTGAGAGATCTATTCAACCACCCTCTAGATCTCACTCATGCACCCGTCACTTGGTATCAGTGCATCCAACATTTGGTATTAGAGCGACTAACACAATTTGTATGTTAGACTGATAGCTATTGTTATAAGTAAATTCAGTCAAGGGTAAATGTTCATGCCAACTACCACCAAAATCTATCATACAGGCTCTCAACATATCTTCGATAATCTAATTCATCTTATCGGTTTGTCCATCAGTTTGAGGGTGGAAAGTTGTACTAAAGTTTAGCCTAGTACCCATAGAAGATTATAAACCTTCCTAGAAATGGGAGGTGAACCTTGGATCTCTATCCAAACTAATAGAAGTTGGAATACCGTGAAGTCTTATCACCTCCTTTATAGTCCTCTGACTCCTCCTCCGCGTAACCTCCCCCGAAGCTAGGAGTGCCTGGGATGTCCTCCACGTCTTCGTCTGTCCCCAGAAGAAGACCTACGACAGCCGTCGAAAGGTTGCTATAGATCAACTCGTCTTCGGCTGTGTGAGTAGGAGCAGAAGCCTCTCCCGGCGGCCTCCGCTGCCCTTCCTCCTCGATCGCACCCAGGTCGAGGGTGGCAAACTTCGGAGATACTCGTCGGAAGTTCGACAAAGGGTCGAGACTCCCTGTCTCCCTCCCAAAAGGCCATCTGCATGTTGCTGCTAAAGCAGAGCCCACGACAGGCTCGCCAGATGCTTGCCGAGACCCAAGCGTTACACAGATGGAGCTCCCGCAGAGGCTTCCTGAGGGAACAAGCCCGACCCCCCTTCTGTTGAAGCCTCTCCTCCCCTCGCCACAGCAAGGCAAGAAGAGAGGACAGCTCACGCAAAGCAGGAGAGGGGGACGATGGCGGTGGGTGACGTAAGCTCCACGCAGTACGCAACTGCATCGCCGAGGAAGTCAGACGGGGAAGAAGGCCCTTTTCGGGCCACACGAGCCTGCTATCGCATCTATCGCTGGATACGAGTAAGTTCCGAGTCCCGATTAGCGACCTGGAGCTAACCCGCAAAGGAGATCCGCCTGAATCGCCGCGTTCGTGGGCCGACTGCAGAGGGTTTGAAAACAACAAGCTCGGCCCAATTCGAGCCACGCATATGGTATACAATACCACCTGATATGTATCGTACCGATATCGGCCTTGGCCGGTACAATTCAGTTTCTTCATCAACTGGGTGGTACATACCGGTCGGTACCGACCGGTATGTACCAATACCGGCCATGTCTGGTATTAAAACTGGTACCTAGTTTGAAGACCTTTCGAGGAAGACGAACCCGCTCCCTTAACCCGAATTTGAAATTTGAACGCCCATGCGATCCAACGACCGTACATCACCAACATCCAATCTCACACCAGGAAACCCTAACGCAGCCGGCAGGGGCTGCGCCGCATCCACCACTTCATCTTTCACCTAGAGTCAAATGACAAAGGTATCCCCGTCAACGACGACTATGACAATAGTTGGGATAGCTGCCAGGCTTGGCACCTACACAGTGGCAGCAACCCCCGTCCTCGAGCCCATCGGGGAGAGCCCCAGCCCCCCCTACCACACTCCCGAAGGTCCTGACAAAGAATGCGATGCCCTCTTCATCACAAAGAAGTAGAGGCACTCCCTCTAAGATGATGTGAAACCTCCTTGGCTTGGGGATCGAAAAGATCCCTCTAGTCTTAGACCATCGTTGGATCTGGAGGAGGGCTCCTCCTACCAGGACCACACCCGTGTCCGCCATCACTACCAGCGCCTGTTGTTCTTGCCCTACCACCAAGAAGGATGTCGACGACACCCTTGAGACATCCCAACATCCCCCAACGATCTCGAATCTATGCCTAACTTCCTCTGCCTCAACCACAGCTTCCACCGCCATGACGCACAGGCTCTGCCGCAACTAGGCAACCCGAGTCCCTTGGTCTTAGCACAGACATTCGTTAGTATTCATTTTTTGTCCTTGCTGTCAATAATTGGTGCATGTAAGTTGATCTTAAAGAGACAAACTAAAAATGTAAGATATGCTAGTCCAAGTAGATAAAATCATAGGCTCTTTGAGAGTAAGACACCTAAACTAATATTACTCTTTTGAAAAATGTGTAGTATGTTTGATGTTATGTCCACGTTTATCGTATATGTATCTTTACTCCATGTGAGATTATAGCTTATGGGGAGCCCGTCGATCCACTCGAGCTACTGCTGCTACCTCATTTCCTGAGGAAGACCGGAAAAAAAAAGAAGAAAATGGAGGGGATTATGCAAGCAAAGATTGCAATCCAATAATCTGGTGGTTGGCAGAAAGGAAAGATTTTAAATAATATTATGTGTTTCCGAAGGCCAAGATGATGTAGAAGAAATATGTTTCCGAAGTCCTTTCTTCAAAGTTCAAATGTGACCTTACTTAAGAACATTATAATACCTCAGTGCATGTTTGCCAACTTTTATCAAGTTATGTGTAAATTATAAAAAGATGTTTAAAAATATTTGAAACCATTTGAACAAATTGTTAGACAATTCTCAGTGAATGTGACCAAAAATATAATAAGAAAATTTGATACGTAGAGGAGCACTGCTAACCTAATTATGGGAGGATACATTCCATTGTCTTCGATGACTGACCATCAAAAAAAATAGGAAAAATTACCTATATATCTTTAGAATCTTTTAAAATTATCCCTATATCTCTGCTTTTATCGTATTTACCATAATATCTCTAAAATCTATTAACCAGTGATCACATACCCTTAAAGTTAAAATCAAACTTGACGACGGTAATAGACCATATCAGTGGACTATTTTACCCTTGATAGAGAGAGAGAGAGAGAGAGCAAGGGACGGGGACGTTGGAGCGGGTCACCCCCTCCGGCGTTGTTGCAAACAAAAAGAGGGTGAGAGAGAGAGAGTGATATATAGAGAGAGAGAGAGAGTAGGGGAGGGGGATGTTGGAGGGGGTCTCCCCCTCCATTGTTGGTGTAGATAGAAAAAAGGGGAGAGAGAGAGAGAGAGAGAATGGAAGGGAGGGAAGGTGTAGCAGGGGGTCTCCCCCTCCAGCACTGGCATCCCATCAGGGATGCAGAAAGAGAGACAAGAGACATAGAGATGAGAGAGAGAGAGAGGACGGCGGGGAGGGAGAGGGTGACGGAGGAGGTCTCTCCCTCCAGCGTCGACATCCTGCCAGGGATGTAGAGAGAGAGAGATGACATAGAGAGAGCGGTCGGGAGGGGTAGGAAGTCATTCTGTGAGAGAATAACTTTCACCTGAAGTCACTCCGACTCAGAGTGACTTTATAATTTTAAAATTAAAAAAATAAAAATTTAGAAGTACTCGTTCTCACTCGGGGAGAGTTTCTGTCACGCCCCGGGCACGGAAGATACCCACGGCGCGACGGGACTTTATATAGAACCACGCTAGCTATACAATTTACTACGGCTATTCTCCTTTGACTCGACCGCATGAGTCCATAAACGGTCTAGTAAACGACCGCTTGTCTTAAGTTCTTGTCTAACCCGGGGTTTGACCTTTGGGTTAGTTTTTCCTAAGTTCTTAGATGGTCTAGTGATTGTCTAGAACCTAACACTTATTAACAAGAGGTTAATGACTTATGAAAATCTAAGAATCTGTCATTATGCTGCCAAATTCCTCCATGGCATGACCTTGCTTTAAATCCTTCTTGAACTCTCTTGGTCTCGTTCGATGCGTTCTTTACCTTAGTTACTTTATCTTGGAACTGCTTGTTGAAATGTACATTATTGGCCGAAATATTATTTTACTCTCATGGAAGTAGCTTGATCTGTAACTTGAAGATGCAAGAGCGGGCACGGACAGTATCCATGGGCTCCATGCTAGCCCCCTCGGCAGAGAGCCCGAAACGTGCTGAAAATCATGGGGTACGATGAATACTGGTGTCACATTGCGCCATGGGTACTTTTTTTATAGACGGGTGAAAACCATGAGACAATATTACGATATTTACATGCTTGCTAGTACTTTCTTGTTCATAACTTTCTAGTGCATATCCTTTGTGGTTATGAAGTACATTCTTGATATTCAAAGGCCACTTATCTTATTATCTTGCTTGATCATACTCTATTGTCTCCATAATCTTCATATCTCCATAATTCATCCTTATTGTTACTATGAATTATTCGCGTGTTTTACCGTATTTTTCTTATTTCATCATCTAGAGCTAAATGTAATTACTTAAAGCTTACCTCCATGTTGATGTAAAGATACCTACTGGGTAAGTGTGCTCATACCTACTTTTCAAATCCTTTCAGGAGATTCAAGTGAGTTAGATTCGGAGTACTCTAGCGACGGGTCTGGGAGTGATGATGAATAAAGGACGAGTGAAGACATAGTGGTCATTAGTAGTCCTATGGTCTAGAGTTTAGTCAAGATGTAGTTTTATTTTCTTGAGTCATACAATGTAATTTTTTTTATTCATAAAGTCCAGTTGACTTGTGCCAAGGAGACAACCATTTATGTACTTGAAGAATTGTTATCAATAAAGAATTAGTTCTTTCTTATGCATTCCGTATGTGGATGTTCTTGTCCTCTGATCTTGATTGCTAGCTTGAGGCGCATTGTCGACTGCTCACGTTCCCCGATATTACTTCTGTTGTTCATATGGCTCAGGGCGTGATAATTAAGTTGGTATCAGAGCCTAGGTCTCAAGACTTATTCCTAAGAAAATGTCACATTATAGGCTAAGTCCAAGGCTTAGGACCCATACCTGTAAACTAAGGAAAGAAATTCCCACCTATGAGAGATTGGGTAGAGTCGGGATGAGATAGTTATTTAGAAATTATTTCTATGTAAACTCCCCTTGATTCCATAAGGGATTAACAAATCGCTCATTTCACAAGTACCATGGCTCATCGTGTAAACTAGGATGAGATGCAACAAATTGTTGCAGGTCTTACCTAGGCCCTTCAGAAGGTGGCTCAAGCTGACGCCAGGGCTGACGCGGAAGTAGCATAACGTGTCCCTTGAAGGTTTGTCTAGGGTCTTACTTATAAGATCGTGATGGAGTCCATCCGTTTTGCTTGCTTCCTGCCTTAGCAGATAGTGGAGGTAATGGGTTGCCCGGTCGTGTAATCGCCGATTACACATTTGCCCGTTGTGTGAGAGCTGAAGGGGCGAAACAGATGGTGAATGACATGAAGACGTGGGTGATAATCTTCCGCCTAGCCATTGCCTGGAGTGACGTTCACCATTATTGGGGTAATGGCTTCCCGCTAGGAACGTTGGACATGATCGTGCACGGAGCACGTGCTTGTGAGATGGGCCAGTCCTAAGTGGGCCTTGGTTGGCGACGTTCCTAGACTTTGGGCCAATTGACAATGGGCTAAAGTGGACTTAGAGGTTTTTTTTCCTCCTCACTAGCCTCCACTCTTGGGCATGGAGGGTGCTCGGTGCTTGGGATGAATTGGTTGAGATCAGTTGAGGAGGTATGTTCAGTCGATACTTCTCGAACCTTCGTGTATCTCAAAGCCTAGGGCGTCGTGCTACTTATCACCTTTCTTAGGGCACAAGGCAGCTTCCACTCATACGGAGTGATGTCATGACCATCATGATGACATCTCTTCATCTCCGAGAAAGCGAGATCGGATAACGAGTGGCACATCCCAAGACTTTTCGCCCAAGCGAACCGTCAGTGACGATTGATCTTCCAGTAGGTAACTTAATCTGAGTCATCAAAGCGAGAGGAGCATGCTGTCGTTTTTTGTCTTAAAAAGGAGTGAAAAGATATGAGGAGGCACTTCTACATCTTTCTCCTATGGTGTCAGCCTTCTTCCTCTTTTCATTCATGTTCTTTTTCTTCTTCCCTACTAGTGTCAAGGTGACTGGTCGGAGCTTTGACGAATGTGTCGTTACGACAGGCCAGGTGAAAGTGCAGATATGGTACCTTTAATTTTTCTTCTTTTCCTTCTTCATATTCTATCTTTTCTTCTTTGCCCAATGCGAGGCTTGCTTGTTGTAAATGGCAAATTTTTAGGTGTCAACAGGTGGGCCCAAAGTCGAGTGGCCAAGCGGTCCCATAGTCTCTCCCCTCAAGTAACCTCACTCCTATTGACATTGTCCTCTTCATCTACTTCCTCATCTCCTACCAGATTCATGTCATCTTTGGCCTGTTAAAAAATATGAGCAAGTCCCTTCTCCTTTCTAATGAAATTGTGGAGTACACAACAGGTTGTTGCAATCTTGGTTGTGTCTTAATTGGATAACTACGATACTTCACTAAATTGTAAAACACGACTTGAGGACACCAAAGGCACGCTTAACGTAATTACGTAGTTGAGCATGCCTATGGTTGAACAAGTCCTTCTTATCTCTATGTGTAAGTCTGCTCCTATTAGATCTGTACTCCGATAGATATCGTATGCCACAATATGGTGCCAAGAAGCGGGGGTGTTTTGCGTACCCTAATCAACCAAGAAATATTTCCATACGATAAGAAATGCATGGAATGTTGAGTATGTAAATTAGACTAACATACTTGGGGCACTCAATTGGCGCTGACCCTATCATCTTTCTTTTGTTTTAAAAAAAAAAAGAAGTCCTAAGGTGCTCGAAGCACCACCACAACCAGAAGTTTCAGATCTTGAGAAAGGATGGCCTTCCTAGGCGGAGCCATGGGATCGACAGGGAGGAGGGAGCAGAAGGGAACCTCACCAAATGTTAAGGAAGAAGCAAGAGGCAGCAAGCACCGACACTACAAGAGAAGGTCGCAAAGGTGCCTCCCAAGGCCATGGAAGGCAGTATCGGCCGAAACCGATACATTTCGGCCGAAACTTATCGGTTTCGACCGGAACCGATCCGAAACCGCACCATAACACTGTAGCAGGTCCGAAACCATTAAAAAAATATTTTTAATGGTTTCGGCCAAAACTGACCTGTTTCGGTCCAAAATCAGTCAGTTTCGGCTGAAACCAGACATGATCATCATTTTTTTTAATTTTTTAACTGGTTTCAACCGGTTTCGGCCGAAACTGATATCGGTACCGAAATCGGTACGTATCGGTTTCGGAACCGACCGATACTGCCTTCCTTGGGTAGTAGAAGGAAGAAGCAGTGCGAGGAAGAGTGGGCGGCTAGGGTTTTATGAAGGGGGAAAAGGGCAAGCTGTAGTGGGAGGAAGAAGGCGACGGAAGGGGAGGGAGCATGGAGGAAGGAGGGGGATGGAGGGAGTACGGAGGTGGGAGTGTAGGCTTCACGCGTGCCCTCTTGCAGGGACCGCCTGGGGCTGCCTCCTCTCAAGGCTCTATCCTTTGCATCACAGAGAAGGGAAAAATCACCAAAAAATTGCAACTAGAAAATCTTCAAGGATTTGCAAAAGAGGGTTACATGACTATTTATAGTGGTTAGGCTAGCCCTAACCCTGACCTACCTCTCTAGGACCTAAATACCTCTAAACTCAAGAAATTGGGCGAAAATCACAAAAAAATACATAAAAATAAAACACCCAACATTAGCTTCGAATGAGCCCAATAAAATTATAACAATTAAAGACTTAATTTTATCTACTTGAGACACTAGATTAGATTCAAATAAAGATAAAATACATAATTAAAATAAAATGACTATTGCGACTCTGATCGTCGTCCATGTAGACCTTCTATATTTTTCCCGTCTGTTTTTATTATTTGTTGTTAAGCCCCTTTTATATCATCTTCTCTAAACACCTTTCTAAAAAAAAGAAAGATAAAAAAAAAGAAGAGAGCTCTTTCTCCCTCTCACATTGACGTCGACACCGGAAAAGTCCTGCCGAGTCTCCGGGTGTTCGTGTATACGGGAGACAGTTGTTCTGACGCGTCGTGCCCCAAGGCCGTGCTCATTCTGTCGAAGAAACTCGCCCAAAGCCCGCCACTTGCATCACCAATAAGCGTTTCCTTACTCCCTCCTTTCTCATTTAATTCTTATAGTATTTGCATGCATCAGTAATCATTTTCTAAGTGCTACCTTTGTACGAACGTTCATTCATCATATCATCTGTCTATCCCTTTGCATTCTCAAAAGGGGTTTAAAACACTTTTCCCCGGGATCGTCGCTGCTCCGCCTTTCACTCTTCACCCTTCTCTCTTCCCTCTTCTGCTGCGCCGCTTCCGCGGCGCAGCCGCAGCCCGCCCCCGCCGGCTACCTCTTCATCACCTTCAAGGGCGAAAGCGGCGCCCTCGGCGAACAAATCTACCTCGGTCTCAGCCGCGATGGGCGCCACTGGACCGCGCTCAACGACTCCCGCCCCGCCCTCGTCAGCAACCTCGGCGAACGCGGCGCTCGCGATCCCTACATACTCCGCGCCCGCGACGGAAAATTCTACATCATCGCCACCGACCTCAGCATTTTTCACAACCATGACTGGAGCCGCGCGGTCCGCGCCGGCAGCCGCTCCCTCGTCATCTGGGACTCCGTCGACCTTGTCCACTGGTCCGCCCCTCGCCTCGTGAAAGTCGCCCCCGACGACGCCGGCTGCACTTGGGCCCCCGAGGCCATCTATGACGAGGAAACCGGCGACTACCTCGTTTACTGGGCCTCCACCACCGCGCGCGACAATTTTGAAAAACAGCGCATCTGGGCCGCCCACACGAAGGACTTTGCCACCTTCGGCGCCCCCTTCATCTACATCGAGAAGCCCACCACCATCATCGATACCGACATCATCCGCGACGGCGAGACCTACTACCGCTTCACCAAGGACGAAAAGTTCAAGGCCATCACCATGGAGACCGCGCCCAAGCTCTCCGGCCCCTGGACCGACGTCCCCGGCTTCAACCTCGGCAAAATGACCGGCTACGAAGGCCCCGAGTGCTACCTCGTCGAGCCGCCCTCGCCCGGCAAACCCGCCACTTGGTGCCTCATCCTCGACAACTACGCCCGCGGTCGCGGCTACCAACCCTACGTGACCCACGACCTCGCCTCCGGCCATTTCGAGCCAGGCCAAGGTTTCTTTTTCCCCTTCAAGTTCCGCCACGGCTCCGTCCTCCCTCTCTCCGAAACCGAATACACCCGCCTCGAAACCGCCTTTGGAAAATGAGCCGAAAGCCGCCGTGGGCCCAAGATTCGAACCCTGAGTTTTTGATCTCCCAACCCTCAGCCTAAACTTTGAGCTCTTAACTCCCAGCCTCCGTCCCCCATGATCCCCTCTCGCCGCACCCCGATCACCGCCCGCCGCGGCTTCGCCCTCCTCATCACGATCACGCTGCTCGCGTTTCTCGTGCTGCTGCTCGTGGGCCTCTCCTCCTTCACGCGCGTGGAGACACAGGTCGTCGGCAACAGCCAGCAGCTCGTCCAGGCCCGCTCCAACGCACTCCTCGCCCTCAACATCGCCCTCGGCCAGCTCCAGCAATACGCCGGCCCCGATCAGCGTACCACCGGTGCCGCCGACCTCACCACCACCCCCGCATCTTCCAGCGGCACCGGCGCCCGGTTGACCGACGGCACCATAGTCGCCTCCGCCACCAGCGTGAATGGCGTCTCCAAGGGTCTCCCTCGTCGTGTCTACGCCGGGAATCGCTACTGGACTGGCGTCTGGGGCAACTCAGATCCTTCGGCCCCTACCTCCGGCAACGGCAATAGCTATGAGCGCACCCCCGATCCCGTCCTACTCAACTGGCTTGTGAGCGGCAACGAGGGTGCCACCTTCACCGCCTCGACAACCTCCGGCACCTTCGGCCAAGTCAACGCCTCCAACGGCGGCAACGGCACCACCGCCCCCACATACACCCCGCAGTTGGCCATCCTCGATACCACTACCGGAGGCAATATCAGTATCGCCTCTGCCTCCACTGACACCTTCACCGTCAACGGCAACAACGCCGTCCTCCTCGTCGGCAACGCCACCGCCGGTAACACCAGTCGCACCCTCCCCAGCGGCAGTACCGAACCCGCCCCCGATCGCTACGTCGTTGCCCCGCTGGTCAACATCCAGATCGCGCAAAGCTCCATCCCCGGCCTCGGCAACTCCACCACCGGCGCCACCATAGGCCGCTACGCTTGGTGGGTCGGCGACGAGGGAGCCAAGGCCCGCGTCAACCTCGCCGACCCCTACGTCTCCCACACCGACGCCACCTCCGACGAGGTCGCCCGCTACCGCCTCATGACGCCCCCCCGCACTGGCCTCGAAGTCGTCAGTGCTTTCTCCACTTCCGCCTACGAGACCGACAGCCAACCCGCCTCCTCCACCGCCACCACCGTTACGCGCGTCATCACCCGCCCGCAACTCCAGCAGCTCGACCCCTCCATAACCGCCGCCATCGCCTCCCCCCGCTTCCACGACATCACCGCCTACTCCTCCGGCCTCGAAGCCGACTCCTATAACGGCGGCCTCCGCCACGACCTCACCTACGAACTTGAGCAGGCCACCTTCGGCACGTGGACCGATACCCAAGGCTCCACCGTCGGCACCGGCCTCGGCCTCCTCCCCGCCGCCTACAGCCCCGTCATGGGCACCCTCACCACGACCGATAAACGCGTCCCCAAGTGGGACCTTCTCGGCTCCTTCTACAACCTCCCCACCGCCGCCAACGACAGCCTCACCGGCACCAGCTCCGATTATCTCGAAATCCGCCCCGCCACCGCCACGCAGGCGGGCATCCTCCCCGTCGTCGTCCAGATGCGCCTCCTCATTGGCATCGCCCTCAACAACAGTTCCAGTCCCGACACTTCGACAACGCCCAGCCTTCCGGCCAATACCGCACGGCTGCTCTTCAGCCCCCTCGTCGTCATCGCCAACCCCTACACGGTCACCCTCAAGGCCTCCAACGGCATCCAGTTCCGGTTCTATGACGATACTCGAATCACAAACTCCAACAAAATCGGCCTTAGAAATACCACCTCCACAGCCCCCTTCCCCTGCAAGATCTTTAGCGGCAGCCTCAGCAACGCGACTTTCCAAATCCCGGCCTTCACCTTGGCCCCCGGGCAAGTCGCCGTCTTTTACGTGACCGGCGGCGCAACCAACATCGGCAGCGGGGCGGGCACCCCCGTGCCAATGGTCCAGATGACCAGTTCCCCGCCCGACCTCACCAATTACGCCTACGTGAATTACAGCGGCTATAACTCCACCGCTTCCCAAGACGCAATTATAGCCACTGAAACTTTTAACAACTCCACCTTCATTACCGAGTTCAGCCTCGGCACCCCAGGCACCGCCCAAACCCTGCTCCTACTGGGAGGCATCGACCCCGACCGCACCGGAGGCATTTACAGTGCAATGGCGCGCACTATTGCAACCACCGGCGGCGGAAATAACGCCTTATTTTTATACGAATGGAAATACACCACCCCCGCCGACAACGCCTCGGACGCCTACGGGTCTTCGGCCAATCTAGGCGTGGTCAATACCACCATGCGAGGCCTCGCCGATTGCAACCCCCGCGCCAGCTACTACCGCGTCACCAATCAAAGTATCAGCGCCCCCCCCTTCGTTCAGTTCTACAACGCTAACACCGGTTCGACCGCTCTTGTCCTGCAAGACTTTCAGACCAATCTCATTACCCCCTACTGGGCCCGCGCCACCACCACCGATAACGGCAACGCCATCACCAAAGGCCTCTTCTTCGATGTTCCGCGCCGCGCTTCCGGCTCCACCATCCCCTCTGTCGCCTCCCTCGCTGCTTTCCAGCACGCCGATCTCGCCGCCGAAGATATTCCCTCCGGTGCCGCCTTTCCCGCCGAATTCGGCACCAACACCACTCCCACCCTCCTCTCGCCCAACCCCGGCCACCAGCCCGCCTACATCGTGGGCAATTCCTATGCCACTCCATTGGTCGCCCGCAATGAGGCCGTCCAAAGCCGAGGTGATCTCTGGTCCGACGGCACTGGCGCGGGTCAGCCTGCCGATGTCACCACAGCGCGCAATTACTACGACATGAGCTACCTGCTCAACACCGCCCTCTGGGACGGCTACTTCCTCTCCACTATCCCCCAGTCCGGCTCCGCCTACACCCCCGAAAACCCCCGCCTCGCCCTCATCGCCCCCGGCGACGTCACCGCCACCACCGTGCGCAACGGCACCAATGCCGCCGCCCACGTCACCATCGACGGCGCCTTCAACGTCAACTCCACCTCCGAGGAAGCCTGGGCCGCCGTCCTCGCCGGCATGAAAAACCTCCCCCTCATCCCCGGCCTCGCCACCCCCTCCGGCACCAACTCCGCCACTGTCTTCCCCCGCAGCCTCTGGCAGACCGCCGCCGCTTCCACCTCCGGCCTCGCCACTGGCACCGCCGACGACTCCTACAGCGGCTACCGTCAGCTTACCGACGCCCAAATCCGCACCCTTGCTGCCGCCATCGTCGCGCAAGTCCGCCTCCGCGGCCCCTTCGTTTCCCTCGCCCAGTTCGTCAACCGCGCCCTCGTCGCCGCCGCCAACAGCACCACCGGCGGCCTCGGCCAGTCCGGCGCCCTCCAGTCCGCCATCGACGCCGCCGGCCTCAACGCTCTCTCCGGCTGGAACACCACCCAAGACCAAGTCTACGTCAGCAACAGCCTCAACAGCGCCACCAACACCAGCGCTACCATCGTCGGTGATGGCAGCGCTATCTCTGACCACGAGGGGCAACAAGGCGCGTCCTCCAACTACGCCGATGGCCTCCTCGCCAACCTTCCCAACTCCATGATGCGCTCCACCGGCATCCCCGGCTGGCTCACGCAGGCCGACGTCCTCCAAGCCATCGGCCCCGTCCTCTCCGCCCGGTCCGACACCTTCGTCATCCGCACCTACGGCGACGCCCAGAACCCCGTCACCGGCGCCGTCACCTCCCGCGCCTGGTGCGAAGCCGTCGTTCAGCGCGTTCCCGACTACGTGGACCCCGCCGACGCCTCCACCATCCTCCCCGCCAGTCTCACCTCGACCCTCAACAAGACCTTCGGCCGCCGTTTCAAAATCATCTCCTTCCGCTGGCTCACCCCCAACGACATCTGAATCGGACTAACACAAAGAACACGAAGCATACGAAGTCAGAGAGGCATCGAGTTTTTACAGAAGGAAACGCAGGCAACAAAGCGCCTGCTATGATTTGTTTCAACTTACACCTGAAAGTTCGATGGATGCCTGATAGAGCCCGTTGACTTCGTTACCTACCGTAAAAACCTCCGTGCCCTCTGTGTCTTCGTGGTAGATCCGCGTTTTCGCCCTGCCGTGCTTCCGCGATGAAATCGCCATCTGCCTCTCCCCATAGCTAACTTGGTAACCTCGGGACATCCTCGCGACCCCGCGCACACGCGCTAGATTCGGACCATAGGGTTTTCTTCCCTTCGCCCCTTTCAACCCGCAAACCCCGCAGCGCCATGATCCGCCCCTTCCTCATCGCCCTCCTCAGCCTTCCGTTCGCGCTCGCCGCCTCCGCGCAGGACGCGTCCGCCGTCCCCACCGTCAGCGTCCGCTTCACCGTCATCGGCTGGAGCGGCAAGGCCGACGATGTCGCCTACATGCAGGACGGTCGCTTGGAGAAGCTCACCCTGCTCGCCTTCCAGCGCTCCAAGCCCTACGACTACACCGGCCCCGCCCGCATGGCCCTCTACGATCCCAAGGCCACGGACGGCCAGCCCGCCAAAATCGGCGAGATCGATTTTCCCCAAGGGGCCAAACGCTTCACCGTCCTCGTCGGCAAAACCGGAAACAACTACACCTCCCGCGTGATCGTCGATGACGAAGCCGGCTTCCCCGTCGGCACCGCCCGCGTTTACAACCTCACGGCCTACCCGATGCTCATCCGTTACAATCAGGCGAGCACCGTCGTCATCCAGCCCGGCAAGAGCGACATCCTCCACCCACGCGCCGACCTCCAGTTGGTTTCCCAAGTCGCCTTCCAGCGCGATGGCCAGTGGCAGCGCAGCAACGACGACTTCATCTACGTCCCCCGCGATGCCCAGACCTCGGCCTTCTACTTCCAAAGCGACTCCGGCTACTTCAAGTCCATCGACGGCGGCTCCCGCGCCTTCCAACTCCTTGTCCTCCCAGAAAAGCCCGCCAAGAAACAATCTCAGCCAACCGCTTTGGCCGAACTCTGAGCTCTGTTGTAAGGCATAGATCTTACCCTTAAACTTTGGCCTTCCACCGCGCAACCTCTCGCCTCCTATCGGCATGCGCAACTTCTGCTCAGCTGCTTCACTTGGTAACAACGATCACGCTCGCGTCCTGCCTTCCTAGTTCGCAGACTGCTTGAAGGTCTTTGCCATCGTCGTTAAATCCGCCCCCAAACGACAGTTTCAGCCCCGTAATACCGATCCCCCATGCAAACCGTCCACCGCAACCCCGCGTCTCGACGCCGTCTCCGCGCCGTCCTGCTCTCTGCTATCGGCCTTCTCGCCGGTCAGGCGTCGCTCTCCGCCACCACCTATTATTGGGATCCCAGCAACACGCCCGCCAGCCCATCGGGAGGCAACGGCACATGGGATTACAACAACTCCTTCAACTGGGTTGCGGGTAACGACACCGTCGACGACTGGCCTTGGACCGACACCTCCGGCACGTCCAATATTGCCAGCTTTGGCGGTGCGGCGGGCACCGTGACCTTGGGAAACAATCTCGGCGCCCTCGGCCTGATTTTCACCACGACGGGTTATGCCATCGACGGCACCGACACGCTTACCCTCGGCGCCAGCGGTATCAACGCCAGCGCGCTGACCAGCGGTACGACCACCATAAATGTCCCGCTTTCGCTCGTAAGTGATACGGCGCAGACTTGGTCTGTGGGAGCGGGCGCAACGCTCACCGTGAACGGCAACATCACCCTCGGCGCTGGCACCAGCATCAACCTTTCGCCTGGCAACACCACCACCAGCGTCTTCAACGGCACCGGCCTGCTCGCCGCCGCGGGAACCACCGTCAACGGCCAGGTCACGATCAACGGCACCAGCGATTTCGCCGTCGGCAACGGCACCCAGATTGTCACCGCGACCTACACCTCCGTTTCCGGCAACCAAACCGGTTCCGGCGCTTCGGCGCAAAACTGGGAAAGCACCAACACCACCACCCTCACTGCCAACACGACCATCAATTCGTTAAACTCTCAGTATGACTTCAATGTTGGCACCTACACGCTGACCCTTGCCAGCGGCGGGTTGATTCTGGGCAGCACGGAGCGGTGGGTCATCGGCACCGGCGGCACGATTGTGTCGGGCCGCTCCGACGGCGCGTTGTATATCTACGCCAACACCGCCACCTTCACCAACGGTTTCCAGATCCAGCCCAAGATCATCGACGGCTCGGTCGCCACCGCCGTGTATAAGGCCGGCGCCGGCCAGTTGGAAATGGGCAGCGGCAGCAGCACCTTCAGCGGCGGTTTTTACTTGGAGGCCGGTTCGGTTTATCTCGGCGCCAGCTCCACCGGCTCCGGCGGTTCCGTGACCAGCGGCCCGCTGGGCACCGGCACGGTGTATCTGGACAGCGGCACGCTCTACTTGCAAGGCAAGGCCAACGGGAGCAGCGGCAGCGTTGTCGCCTTCAATTTGGGCAATAATATCTCGCTGGTAGGCACCGGTAACTCGACGGCGGTGAGCGTCGGCAGCGGGTTTAGTTCGGTGCTCTCCGGCGGTATCTCCGGCTCCGGCACGTTGAACAACACCGGCGCGGGCACCCTCACGGTCTCCGGCAACATCACGGGCGCAAGCGTGCTGAACCAAAATGGCACGGGCACGCTCGTCCTCTCCGGCACCAACACCTACGCTGGCACCACCACCGTCACCAACGGCACCTTGGAGCTGGCGAACACCAACGCCCTCTCCGCCAACACCGCGATCACCGTGGACAGCGGCGCCACATTGGCCGCCAAGGTGGGCGGGACTGGTGAATTCACCAGCCTTGCCTCGATTCTTTCCGCCGCCACCTTCCAGTCTGGCTCTATCGTCGGCATTGATACCACGGATGCTTCCGCGACAGTGACCGACGGCAGCAATTACACGGGCGTTTATGGTATCGCAAAGCTGGGCACAAACACCTTCGCCCTCTCCGGCACCAACACCTACAGCGGCGCGACCAACATCACAGGCGGCACGCTGGCCTTCAAGGGCGCTGGCTCCATGAGTTCGAGCTCCGCGATCACGATCAGCAATGGCACGACCCTCAGCCTGCTCTCGGATGCGGCCGCCACGTTCACCTCAGCCGGCCAGACGATCGCTTCCGGCGCGACGGTGACCATCAGCGTGAACCAGCTCAGCAGCGGCACCGGCCTTTTGCTCACCTTGGGCAACACCACGGCCTTTGCCGGCACCGGCACTCTCAACGTCAGCGAAAGCAATGGCTATACCCTCCTCTTGAGCGCGGTCACGGCGGGCGGCTCCAGCACCACCCAGACCGTCAACGTCGCCAGCGGCAATACCCTGCAAATCGGCACCATGACGGCCAACACCGTTTACAACATCTTCAACTTCACTGGGGCCGGCAGCACAATCGTAACTGGGGCCATCACGCAAGCACAGGCCAACCGCAGTGTTGCACTGACATTCAACCAGACGGGCACCGTCACGCTCACTGGCGGCATCTCCGGCAACAGCACCAACCTGCGAAACAACAGCAACACCAGCGACAACAGCAACACCTACATCAACGTCAACAGCGGCACGACAAACTTCAACGGCAACAATGCGATCAACAGCAGCTACGCGGCGCCCCTGAACCTCAACGGCGGCGCCATCGACAACACCAGCGGCAGCGCCGTTGTCCTGGCCGGCGCCCACGCCATCTCGATCGCCGCCGACTTCACCTACGGCGGCACCAACAATCTCGACCTTGGCAACGACGCGACGACCCTGAACGGCACCGCTGGCTCCCGCACCATCACGACCAACGGATCGGCCACCCTGACCCTTTCCGGCTCAATTGCCAGCGGCACCTCCACCGGTATCATCAAGGCCGGCGCCGGCACCTTGGCACTTACCAATGCCAACACATTCACCGGCGGCATCACGATCAACGCCGGCACGCTCTCCGCCGGCAACGCCTCGGCTCTCGGCACCGGCGCGGTCACCATCGCCGGCGGCACCCTCTCCGCTTCCGTCGACTTGACCGGCATCAGCAACTTCACTCTCAGCAGCGGCACTTGGAGCGTCTCCCTTGGCAGCTCTTCCGTCTCGACCGGTGGCATCACGAGCTCCGGCGGTACCTTCAGCATCACCGGCGGCACCCTGGCCCTGAGCGGCAGTAGCATCAACTACAGCCTGACCTACACGATCCTAGGAAACTTCACCAGCGGCTCGGCCAGCAACCTTGCCATCACCGGCTACGACACCACCGACTACACCGCCAGCCTCAGCTCCGCTGGCTTGTTGAATTTCACCGCCTCGGCGATTCCCGAGCCCTCCACTTGTGCGGCACTCCTCGGCTTGGCCGGCCTCGCCTACGCCGTCTCCCGCCGCCGCAAAGCCTGAAAGGCATCGAGTTTCTCACGGAGATTAAGCGCGAAGACACGAAGCAGAAGGCAATCTTTGGTCCACGGAATACACGGAATTCAGAACTCTGATTCTTCCGGGTGTTCCGCGGGCACCACCTCCCATCCATGCCTCGCACCTTGAAGCGAAAAGGCGTGAAGCCGTAAAGAGTGCCCGCGCTGCGAGCGCCTTGAATCTTCTCCGCCTCCGCGTCTTGGCGTCTTCGCGCTTCAACTCCTCCATCAGCCACTCCCCCATGCTCCGCAATCCCGTCCTTCCCGGCTTCCGCCCCGACCCGTCGCTCTGCCGTGTCGGCGAGGACTACTACTTGGCGACCTCGACCTTCGAATGGTTTCCCGGCGTGGCGCTGCACCACTCGCGCGACCTCGTCAACTGGCGCCCCGTCGGCCATGCGCTCACCCGCCGCTCCCAGCTCGACCTGCGCGGCTCTCCGTACGGCATGGCAAAGGAGCACAGCCAGTACGTCAGATAAGCTGCGCAGTGTGTCGTCGGATCCAATGCCATTGGGTTGGGCCCGCCCAGGCGTCCCTTAGACGGGATCTTCACATCAAGCTTCGGCTTGGCCCGCTTCTTCTTGGCGGCGGCTGCCCCGACGCAAGGGAAATCACTGTACTCCCTCGGACCATCGTAGAAGTATTGCAGCCACAGGTTCATTCTGACCCTCTTCCGGTCACCGCGGCGGGGCTGCTTCACGCCGTGTGCCAGTCGGTACAGCTCCCGATACGCCTTCATCAGATAGCGGTACGAGTACCCGAGGGAGTAATAGCCGTCCCCGTCGGTCTCGTCCTTGATCAGGTCTGGGAGGCACAGCTCCTCATAGGGCTCCCCGTCGATAGGAAGCCCGCTCAGCTGGCTCAGGCCCCACAGATCCAAAGAAGTCTCCCCCTCTGCAGTATAGAAGGTATTCGTCTCAGCACAGAACACCTCCAACATCCCGCAACAAAGGCCCTTTGAGATGGGGTATTCATATCGGGAGGCGTACACACTGTGGTAGATACCGGCCCTGACCAAAAGGGGGGCGTAGTTGAACAATACATAGTCGGTGAACTCCACCGCCCCCTCTCTGAAGCTGTGAGTGTCTTGAAGCCTCAGCTCGCCGAACCAGCCCAGCGACAGCTCGTACTTGAATCGGAGCGCCAGGCAATCCAAAATAAACGGCTCCTCTCTGTAACCCCATCTCAGCGGGGCCAAGAACAAGCCGTAGCGGTGCTGTTCACCCTGTACACGCCCCGCTGCAGTGTCCCATTTGGCAGGAATAAAGCCAGGGGTCCTTACTAGCTTGTCATCCGCTGGCACCAGCGCCCCCAATCCCAGCACGGGTTCCCACTCTCGGGTCTCGCCGATCGAATAAGCAGGAACGCTCCTCGGGACCACGTGAGAAAGGCTATCCCGGCCTTGGAGGATGGCATGCTCCATCAGCTTCACGGTCCATGGTTCCCGCCTATCACGAGCCCGGACGTGCTTCAAATGGCGGATAAGATGCTTGTCTTTCGGGAACTCCGCAGGGTAGTCTCCCGTAGTGCGATCAAAGCTAAAGCCCTTCTCAGTCCTCTCCCACCGAAGGATGTCTAAGGTCTCTGTATCGGACCCCGAAGAGTCGGCCAAGGCAGCAACTTCGGAGTGGTCCCGGCCCAGATCCTCCACGTTCAGCCAAGTAACGACCGGCACAGGAGGAAGTGAAGCACGGCGAGCGCCGGCGACAGAAGCCGAAGAGCTGCTTGAAGCGGCCATTTATCTGCAAAATGTGACGAATGTATATCAGAACAAGCTCAAAACAGATAAATAATGCAAGCCGTAAAGCAAGACAATGACCGACGTCACACTAAAGGATGGGAGAAGAGAAGAAGAATAGAAGAAAAGAAAAGGAAAAGAAAGAAAAAGAGGAGGAGAAATAGAGCAATTCCCCCGGTCACCGATCCCCCGGAATGTGCCCTACGATGCCCCTAATCATATGGCATTATTGAGGACCCACCAGACTTCATAAACCCAAGGGCAACATAAATGGAGGGTCAAAGGGAGGAAATAGATAAAGCCACGGACGGTGAGGACCATAAGCGGACCATTTGTCAAACTGACCGAGTCTCCGTCAAATTCTGACGAAATTTCGGCAGAGTTTCCCCTAGGCCAAAGGCGTAAAGGGGAAACACGGGTGCGCGCCCACAAGGAGTGACGGCCCCAACAAAGTGGTGGTGAGCCCCGCAGGGCAACACCGTGAGTCAGTTAGACAATTTGGACTTCTCAAATTCTTGCCCGAAGCTTCACCGGCACACCCGTGCAGGGCCTTCACCGGTACGCCCTGTCTGAGGCTTCGCCGGTACACCCCAGGGCGGGGCCGCTCACCGGCACACTCGTGCCTCCCCGCTCACCGGCACACTCGTGCCTCCCCGCTCACCGGCACACTCGTGCCTCCCCGCTCACCGGCACACCCTGTGCCTCCCCGCTCACCGGCACACCCTGTGCCTCCCCGCTCACCGGCACACCTCGTGCCTCCCCGCTCACCGGCACACCCTGTGCCTCCCCGCTCACCGGCACACCTCGTGCCTCCCCGCTCGCCGGTACACCCCGCAGGGGGGCCTCGCCGGCACACCCGCACTCCTCCTTCCCCGGCACACTGTGCCCCCGTGCTCGCCACCCATACGCACGCTCACCGGCACGCTCCGGTGCCCCCGTCCGCGGCACGCCCTCCCGGCGGCCATCTCCGGCGTCGGAGGTGGGGAAGAAGAAGAGGAAGGGGAAGGAAAGAGAGAAGGGGAGAGGGGAAGAGGAAATGAGGAAGAAGAGAGAGCCCTAGGGCCCCGCCCGTCCGTCAAACGAAGAAGAAGGAAGAGAAGAGAAACGGAAGGAGAAGAAAGAGAGGAGAAGAATGGGGAGGAAGGAGAAGAGAAGAGAGGGAGAGAGGGGAGCGCCGTGGCGGCCTCCTCACCCCGGCAACGGCGACGACGGCAGCAGCGGCGGCGTCCGGCAACGGAGAGGGGAGAGAGGGGGGGCTCTCGCTCGGTCGATGGGAAGAGGAAGAGGAAGAGAGAGAGCAGGGGGGAATTCGAACGGGGTGACCGTTCGAACTCCCCCCTCTCCCCGTATTTATAGTGGTGGGGCCGAAGCGAAATAAAAGAAAAAAAGGGACGAGAAAGTAAGGGAAAAGGAGAGAAAAAAAAATAAAAGAAGAGAAGAAAAGAATAAAAAAAGGGGAGGAAGGAAAAAAAGGGGGGAGAGAAAAGAAGGAAAATAGAAAGAGAGAAAAGAAAGAAAATAAAAGAAAAGGACGTTTTGACTGGGAGGACATGTGGGAGCTTGTGGAGACTTATGCGCGTTGACTCGAGGATGAACCCCTCGTGCTGTCACTCCGTGCTCTCGTGTGTTGGCTCCTCAAATTGGTATGGCACACGAATTGCGTCGTAGGATCATAGACTAAACGAACAAGGGCTGAGTGGGGTCGTGGGACCGCCGGGCTGGAGGGAGGGTGCGGCCGCCAGGGGGTTCACCCTCCCTAGTGTGTGCGGCCGCCCCTGGGGTGAACCGGTCCTGGGGCTTGTCGTAACCCCAAGGGATGGCCCCCGGGGGTCTTGCTTGGCCTTCTGGGGGTGTCCTTTGATGGACACCAAGTTTCGAGAGACTGGGACGGGCCCGTGAGGGCTGTTGTTCCTTGAGTGTTGTAGTCGATCGCAAGGTGTTCGGGTAAATGCCCGGCACACCTCGGGTTGCCGAACGACTAGGGTAGATGACTGAGGGGCCATGCGGCAGGCCTTGGGTTGAAGATAGGAGCTAGTGGGAGCTAAGAGGAGGCATTCTTGGGGACGTGAGTCATGCCCCAAGCTGCATGCCATGTTGCACGATGTGTTGGCAGGGTAGCCTCAGGTTGGCCCAAGAGCTAGAGTTAAGTGGCTTATTGCCACGTGTCTGAGTGTCGAGGTTAGCCCTGACTTGTTGGGGGGTCATTGTGGGACCCAATTAAGGGGCTGGAACGATGGGATAGCCCATGGATTGGTGTAGATGGGCTGGAATACACGTACCCACAAGGTGTTCGACAGAATGCCGAACACACCTATATGAGCCGTATACGCGTGTGATAGGCCTCCAAAGCCTATGGTTGACTGTGTCAGGTCTCCCATTGACCATGGAGGGTTGAAAGAAGTGTCTTGGAGTGGGCCCTCGGCCCTTTCGCTGGGTGCCACGTGGCGTGGCTTAAGGTCGGGGCACCCTCGGGTTGGCCCAGGCGGCGATGCAGGATATGGGCAAAACCTATATACGAGTGATCGGGGCGGACCCCAGACAGTTGCTTGTGTCGCCGCGTGTCACGGCAAGCTGGTCAGGACCCTTATAGGGACCCACAGGGTTGTAGAAAGGGCTAGGTTCACATTATCATAGGCATTTTATTTTTCAACCTCTAGACAGCCTAGCTCATCCTCATACAAAGTTATCTTGGAATGAATGTTTTCATTTTCATCATTAAACTTTTCAATTTTCTATTCAAAAAAGCTACATCTATCACATGGATTTTTGGAATGGTTGAAATTGTGGAATTTCTTTTTCAAGTTCTTATTATCACTTTTAAACCTCCTGTACTTTGGATACAAGTCAGCATAAGCCAAATGCCATTGTTCAGCAGTGAGTTTTTCAGAGTCAGAACCTACCTCAGAGTTCTCCTCATTAGCCATCAAACACAGATTCTGGACTAGCTCATCCAGCTCGTCTTCCTCGCCTTCTGTCTTGGAATCGTTCGTATCCTCATCACTCCAGGTTGCTTTCATTGCCTTTGGCTTCATCCCTTTTATTTTCTTCAATTTATTCTAGAGCTCAGGGGATTCACCCCTCATATGACCAACCTTCTTGCATTCGTAACAAATTATCTCGTCTTTCTTGTTTGTCTTTCTCTTCTTAGTTGCATTCTTCTTCAAGAACTTCCTTAGAGAGTTGCCCTCCTTTCTTCCTTTTCTGAAATATTTCCTAGCTCTCCTAGTGACGAGCGCCATCAATTCCTCCTCTTCACTGTCAACACTTGATTGCATATCGCTTTCTTCAGAGGACACGGGATAAGCCTTCAATGTAATTGTCTTCTTTTTCTTATTTTCTTCTTCCGTCCTTTTGATGTTAATTTTGTACGTCACTAATGACCCAATTAACTCATCCACGGTGAGAGTGGTGAGATCCTTGGAGTCCTCGATGATGGTTTCTTTTGTGTGCCACTACGGTGAGAGAGACTGCAACACTTTTCTCACCAATTCTTGGCTTGTGCAGTCCTTGCCTAAAGCTTTTAACCCATTTGTGATTTCTCTTAGCCTAGCAAATACTTCAGTAATTGTCTCTTCAGGCTTCATGGCAAACAACTCGTAGTCACAAATTAACAAATTTGATTTTGTTTCTTTAACTTCCGACTGCCTTCATATATCAGTCGGAGCTTTTCCCACATCTCCTGCGCAGAAGAGCACATTAAAACGCATGAGTATTCATTAGGATGTATTACACATTGAATAATATTCATCGCCTTATAATTAGCACAGGATTTTTTGTATGGTCATCATGCCATTTATCCTCATCTTGAGGTAACTGATAAGGTCCTTTGCTAACCACTCTCCACACATCAAATTTCTGTGCCCTTAGGAACACAGTCACTCCATTTTACCAGTATGGGTAATTTGACCCAGCAAAATATGGTGTTCGTTGTAATGTCCTGGATTTTTTGGACATTTTTCAAATTAGGATCCATGAGTTTCGGATCACTTTCGGGGGTCCCGGAATGCATTTTGTGATTTACACGTGTTTTGTCCTGATAGACCTTCGGAACCCTGTACAAGGTAAACCGTTGTGTTTTCCTACTCCGGGACGGTACCAGTGCGTCGAGCGTGTTTCGAGGATCGAGAAAATAATTTTTTTTCTCTCAATTCCATCGCCATCAGCGCGGTGGGCGACGCGAAGATGCGGCCCTCGACCGTGGTCCTGAAGCCGACGCCGGGCCAGAGCCAGGGCGCCCACATCGAAGGCCTGCCGCTCGGCACCCGCGGCGGGTTCCTGGCCGAGCCGGTGTTGCCGGCCGAGGGCGACTACCAGTTCACGATCCATGGATCGAAGACAGCCGCTTACGACTATGTCATGCCCGACGATCGTCTGGTGGCGACCATCGACGGCAAGCTGGTCTACGACTCCGCCAAGGACACCACGCCGCCGCCGAAGCTGCCGGTGGGCGTCGCCCGGGGCCACGACTTCGCCTTCAAGATCCACCTGGCCAGCGGGCGGCACAAGGTCGGCGCGGGCTACATCACGCCGACCTACCACGCCAACCTCAGCGAGCTGACGCCCTACAGGGTGTCGACCGGCTTCGCCGGGCCGACGGTGACGTCGGTCGACCTGGCCGGACCGAACAATCCGGTGTCGCTGGGCCACTCGCCGAGCCGCGACGCCATCTTCTCCTGCCGGCCGAAGAGCAAGGCCGAGGAGGAGCCATGCGCGCGCAAGATCATCACCGCCCTCGCGCACCGCGCCTACCGTCGGCCGGTGATGGAGAAGGACATCGACCCGCCCCTGCGCTTCTACCGCACCGGCGAGAAGGCCGGCGGCTTCGAGACCGGGGTGCAGCAGGCGATCATGGCGGTGCTGGTCAGCCCGTCGTTCCTCTACCGCACCACCTCCGCCCCCAAGGGCCTGCCTGAAGGCGCGGCCTATCCGGTCAGCGATGTCGACCTGGCCTCGCGCCTGTCGTTCTTCCTGTGGAGCTCGATACCGGACGAGGAACTGCTCAAGGTCGCCGAGCGGGGCAAGCTGAAGCAGCCCAAGGTGATGGCCGCCGAGGTGCGGCGCATGCTGGCCGATCCGCGCTCGGAAACCCTGGTCAACAACTTCGGCTTCCAGTGGCTTCACCTGGAGGCGCTCGACACCACCGATCCGGACCCGAACATCTTCCCTGAGTGGGACAACAGCCTGCGCGCCGCCTACAAGGAGGAGATGCGCCTGTTCCTCGGCAGCGTGATGCGCGACGACCAGAGCGTGCTGCAGCTGATCAACGGCGACTACACCTTCGTCAACGAGCGCCTGGCGCGCGAGTACGGCATCCCCAACATCGTCGGCAACCGCTTCCGCCGGGTGAAACTGGCCGACCCGGCCCGCTTCGGCATCCTCGGCAAGGGCGCGGTCTTGACCACCACCTCCTACGCCAACCGCACCTCGCCGGTGCTGCGCGGCGCGTGGCTGCTGGAGAACGTGCTCGGCACCCCGCCGCATCCGCCGCCGCCCGGCGTCGGCGCCATCACCGAGAACGTCGATGGGCAGAAGGCGCTCACGGTGCGCGAGCAGCTCGCCGCCCACCGCAAGCAGGCCAGCTGCAACGCCTGCCACGGCATCATGGACCCGCTCGGCCTGTCGCTGGAGAACTACGACGCCATCGGCGGCTGGCGCGCCAAGGACCGCTTCGCCGGCGAGGGGCGCGCCAGCTTGCCAGCCGCATTCCCCCCTGGCCGCTGAACATGGTGAGCTTGCCCAGTTCGTGATCGCCAAAGACAAAATGCGCGCGCCCGCCGAAGCGGGCCTTGAGCTTGTCCAGGCATTCCGTGGCGCTGAGACTGGCAAGCCTTACGATGTGCTCTACTCTGAGGTCAACTCACCCGACCTACACAGGTTGCACGACCTGCTCGGCAAGCTACCGCACACGGACACGTTCCCGGATTACCATCCACACGCGACTATCGGATACGTCCAGCAGGGTCTAGCCGACAAGTATCTGAGCCAGTGGAAGGGGCTGCGCGAAACCGAGGTTATCACCGACCTCGTGTTCTCGTCCGTCATCGACAAGAAGCAGACAACAATCTCACTCACGAACGATGTGAAGATTGCACTCTCCCCGAAGCGGAAGCATCACGGACCGCCGCCGAAACCTGGACTCGTGTTCGACGAGCAGTCGCACCACTGGGTACGACCGGACGGCTCAAGGGAGCCGGCAGCCGAACACATTTCCAGCGGTAAGGTCACTGACTCGCTAGAGGCACTCGAAAAGCACGCACGTGGACTCGCACAGAAGATAGCGGCGTTTGGCTCGAAAGCCGTGCACATCGCGAAGCAGGTAGGGGCTAAGGCGCACGAGTTGGGTACACGCATCCAGTGGGCGGCACTCGATGCCGGCATCACGCCAGACGATGTGCTCGATAACGTCCACGACTTCTCGAAAATCACGTTCCACAAACAGAACCCACTCACCGAGCACCTTGGCATCGGAGCTCCGACAGCAATGGTACTGTCCTCGCACGTGATGGCTTACGCGCTGACAAAACTCAAGCAGGCTCTCGCAGCCCGCAAGAGCGAGAAGGTTGTCGCTACCAGTAGCCTGAGCATGGCGGACGCCGTGTCTACAGTGCTCCGCGACCTACTGACCGCGATGGGCATGCCTGAGAGCCAGTTGCCCACAACGGCGGAGGTGCAAGAGTTCATCGCCACGAAGGAGCGTGAAGCGAAAGCCGCTGTCATCACTCGTGTGGACACGGCGGTCGACACCATCGTTGCTAAGGTCGCGAAGTCGAGCAATCCCCGTGGTGTCCTGTCGCTCGTCGAGAAGTGGTTCACGACGAAGATGCATGGTGCCCCACCGTTCCCGGGCGCTGTGTTCAACGAGCACTCGCGCCGGTGGGAGAAGCCAGAGCATGCGACAGCGCCGTCACAACCACATGTGGGTAGCTCTAACCCACGGCGTCCGCAGAGTGATGACCCTGAATCGCGTATTACCAATCCCATTGACCCCAATGCGAGTCCAGAGGAGAAGGTTCGGCAGTTGGCTCATCTCACGGCAGAGAACAAGCCCATCGTCGACAACTTCCTCAAAGACCTCGATGCGAAGTTTGGCACTTGGTCCAAATCGAACGTCAAGTCCAATGAATCGATACTGGCGAAAGCCGACCGTCCGTCGGTTCTCGCGAAGAAGCCCTGGCATGATGTCGAGCACATCCGCGACTCGTTCCGGTTCTGACTAGTGGCTACCAAGTTTCGTATTGATTGGAGAACCTCTTCAATCTATAATCCCCAAGCCAACGGTCTGGTGGAAACCTTCAACAAAACCCTATGCAAACTTTTGGCCAAAATCGTAAATGGGGGGAAAAGAGATTGGGGCGAAGAGATGTGTGAAGCTCTATGGGCATATAGGACAGTGTATAAAACTCCTACCCACTGCTTGCAGTTTTCCCTACTCTACGGGTCAGAAGTAGTGGTGCCGATTGAAATCGAGCTCACATCCTACCGCGTTGCAGTGCACGTCGGATTATCGGGTCAAGACCAAAGTGAGGTCGAAAGACGACTCGAGGAGTTATCCAATCTAAAGAGCAAAAGGCTGGAGATATACAAGCAACTCCGAGTATACCAAGCTCGAATGACACGAGCATATAACAAGCCAATGAAATCGAGGAAATTCAAAAAGGGTGACCTTGTCATAATAAAGAAAAAGGAGGTCCCGACAGGATGATCTAGTGGCAAACTCCAACCCAATCAGTGTGGACCTTATATTATTCAGAAGGTCTACGAGGGAGGCACATACATTGTCGCCAACTTCAAGGGGAATAGCCCTTTTCCTCCTCTCAAAGGCAAGCAAATGAAGCTTTACCATGCGTCAAAGCATGAATTCACATTACAAGCATCTCAAGGCATGTTCTTTCTCCACAGAGACATGGCGTGAGTTCAAAAAAAAATGGGGCTTAAAATAGAGTGCCCCAGCAAATTTAGCCTTTCTCTTCACAGGGAAGGCTGAGAGCAAAAAGACCAATAAAATCCGATTGAGGTGAAAATCCGGAAGGGCGTCTCAAGCAAAAATTAGTAACCCCTCGTGTAAAAACCCGAAAAGGCGCACCGAAAAAGTTAAAGGAGGCCAAATTCAGTGAGAAATCAAAAGGGCAGTGGAACTAGTAAGGTGAAAAAAAATCCTACTGCAATACGCTCATGCGGAAGGACATCCCCCTATAATATCGGGCTCATCGTGATCGTCATAATTCAAAGACACTCCAAACATCCTTGGCTAATAAACCACAAAGGTCAGGTGGTTCAAGAAAAAAAACAAGCAAAGTCTCACGGCCACAAACCACCAAGGTCGGCCGATCTACATCCTTGACCACAAACCATTCAGGTCAGTCAATCTTATATTCCTTGACCACAAACCCCAAGGTCGGTGAAACCACACTCCTTGACCATAAACCATCCAAGTCGGTTAAACCATACTCCTTAGCCATAAACCATCCAAGTCGGTCAAACCTTACTCCATAGCCATAAACCATCCAGGTAGGTCAAACCATACTCCTTAATCTTAAACCATCTTGGCTCGGTCAACCATACTCCTTGACCATAAATCATCCTGGTTGGTTGTTGAACCTGAAATTGTTCTTGAAACATTTCAAGAACTTTCTTATGAAACAACCGATGGAAATATGGCGTAACGTCAACACCGTCGAATTGCGGAGTACCTCCGTGATTTAGGGTCTATTGGCCCGACTACACAATCCTCCGATCCCACGGCAATAAAATTGACAACATGAAGTATTATGTTGTGGGAATATTCGTCTTCAGAGCAGATAGAGATGGATAGCTCTCCTAACACAAGATTCAAGAGTAATGGCAAACCATGCAAAACACTCTCTCTCGCTTAAACCACGCCACTTCTTAGATTACTCTCCCCCTTAAACCACTACCATAAACACTCTGCAAATCACTCACTCTCCAACTCTCCAACTCACTCCAAAACACTCCCCCCCTTTGACATCATCAAAAACGAAGGTGGGGAAGGGGAAGACATACTGAAGGATCAAGAGATCCCATATACAATAAGTTCACAGATTTGAGAATTATCAGAGCTATCTCTTAAGAGTGTAAGAGAGCTAACTGAAAAGAATTTGCTTAGATGTTTTAGACTAATGATTTCATGAGACATTTGAATGAGGGATTGGAAAAATTATCTTCACATAGGAGTAATGAGGGTGAACAAATTGTCATATAAGTGCTTAGAATAAGCAATCTAAAAGCTATACTAGCTAAACTTACATGGATTTCTTAAGTAAACAATTTTCCAACAGTATTGAGGACAAATAGACATACCAACTTCTAGCAAGATGGGGTTTTCAACATATGTTTATGACAGATTTTCTTTTTCCAATGAGCAATGGCATTTGCCAGATTGGACCTACACCTTTCTTCGTGAGGAAACACATTGGTTAGATGCAAGAAACCCCAGTTACTTAGTGTGGTAACCTGAATGCCTCTCTTTTTGAGAACAGAGTTAGCAGTGGAAAAGTGTTCTTACGTGAGGCACAACACGTCTCAGGTGAAGTGACCTAGTTACTCAACTTCCTGTGCTATTGCTCTGCCATGATTTCGTGGACAATGCCTTTTTAATCATAGACAATCTGGTACTTCATGACACAACTTTACTTCCACTTCAAGGTGGAGGAGTCAGTTTCTCAATAGACCAAATCATTGCTCTCAAATGATTTTACCCATTTAATTATAGAAGGATAGAATGTTTGTAAACAATACTCTTATGTACAGATTTTCTACTTGATTTGAATCTATGAGTTCAATGTTCAAGCTTTTAGAAACAGTTCAAGGCATTATATTTCAATACTGATCTTGACTCATTGTTCTTGTAGGAAGATATTCTGTTTAAAGTCATTCCGTTCATTCTTTACAAGATCTTAAAATTGAAACTTCTTGGCTAATCATTCAATTAACGGACTTGATGGATTTTAAGAGAATTCTGAGTTTCTGGGTTCTGTGAACAGACTGTATAGGAGTCTAAATGAACATAGTAGTCTAACAAACCAAAAAATTGACAACCCCCCCTCACAATATGACTTAATGCTAAAAAATAATTAGACAATGTCAAATAAGGAAGCTCCCTCTTAATCTATGGATCAATTTGCCTAGGATGCATGGATGCATCGACCTGGTATTAGGATGCACCGACATAGAGATAGTTGACATAGTTGCAAATGGAGAAGTTTAAACTGACAGGTTGAGGCAATGACTCGAGTGCGTCGAGGCGTACTGCCAAAAAGCACATCTCCTCTAATGTTTAAATTAACATCTAACATAATGACGCAATTTAAAATAACTAAACAAAATTACAACTCTTCATAACTGGACATAACTACACAACTTGACACTTTCTATACTATGACAGCTATAAGGAATGACTTCTAACTGGCTCGCTCTGAAATCTTCACTCTCGCCCATCCCCAAAGGTCTTATGATCAGAAAATACCACAAAGGTCTCTCCATACAAGTAGTGCCTCCAAATCTTTAAGGCAAACACCACTGCGGTGAGTTCTAAGTCATGGACAGGGTTGTTCTCTTCAGGCTTCCTAAACTCTCTAGATGAATAGGCTATAACCCTACCATGCTGCATCTCCACATAGCTTAAGCCAATACCTGAGGAATCAGTATAAACTTTAAAACCTCCTTCTCCAAAAGGTAAAACTAGCACAGGGGTAGTGGTCAAACACTCATTCAGAGTCTAAAAACTCTTCTCACTCTCTTCTGACTGCTTTAAGTGATTCACCTTACCGGTCAACCTAGTCAAAGGTGCTACAGTCTTGGAGAAATCTTTAATAAATCTCCAATAATATCTTGCTAGGCCTAGAAAACTTCTAATTTCAGTTACATTCACAGGCCTATCCCAATTCCTCACTACCTCTACTTTAGAGGGATCTACTACAATTCCATCTTTACTAATAATATGACCCAGAAAGGATACTTCTTGCAACCAAAACTCACATTTACTGAACTTTACATACAATTGATGGTCCCTCAAAATCTATAATGCCATCCTCAAATGCTCTTCATGCTCATCCTTTCTTTTAGAATTTATCAGAATGTCATCAATAAACACCACGACCCATTGGTCTAATTAGGTCCGAAATAGACTATTCATCAGCTACATAAAAGCTGCATGAGCATTCATTAGATCAAAAGCCATTACTACGAATTCGAAAAGCCCATACCTACTTCGAAATGCTATCTTAAAGATATCATTGTCCTTAATTCGTAACTGATGATACCCCGATCGGTGGTCAATCTTGGAGAAATATTGCGCTCCTGATATCTGATCGAACAACTCATCTATTCTCGACAGCGGGTACTTGTTCTTGATAGTAAGCTGATTCAATTGACGATAATCAATACATAGCCTCAACGAACCATCCTTCTTCCTTACAAAAAGCATTGGGGCTCCCCACAGCGTTGTACTCAGACAAAAAAACCCTTTCTTTAGCAACTCCAACAATTGCTCTTTCAATTCTTTTAACTCCGCGGGGGACATACGGTATAGAGCCTTAGAGACTGGTGACGTGCCAGGAACTAAATCGATAGAGAATACTACCTCCCTCTCAAGGGGAAGTCCTGGAAAATTTTCAAGAAATACATCTGCAAAGTCTCAGACAATAGGAATGTCCTTCAGCTCCAATTCCTTCTTATCGGTTAAAGAGACCAAGGCCAAGAATGCCTGACACCCTTTATTTAATAATTTCTCAGCCCGAAGCACCGAAATAAGTGGCACAGACTTAGAATGCCTAACTCCAACTGAAACTGTACAAAAAATATTAAACCTGTCACAACACTTTAGTGTCTTGATGGGTGAAAGTTGAGGGTAGCGTGCAACGTTTTGTATCGGGCCCGGGTGTTGAGGTCGTTTTGATCCTGAAGGCGACGGAGTTTTTGATCATAGGTCATCCGGTTTTTATCGCCTAAAAATCCGTTGGCTTCAAGGATTTCGGCGGTTCGTTGTGCTACTTTTTCCTCGTTATAGCGCAGGGCTTTGGCGAGATCTGCGGTGGGCTTTATACGTGCGACCATAGTTCGTAGGCTTGATTGATTTTTTGAAAAATGCGGTCTATCTGTCTTTGCAGGGCTGTTTTTTCCTGCTCGTTGTGGAGGATCCACTGTTGGATATCGGGCAGGTGCCGGAGGGTATGCAGTCGTTGCACGGATTGGGTGAACTGGTTGTTGAGGTGATTGAGTTCATTTTTTAACAATCCCATTTGGCTGAGGAAGTCGTCGAGTGATTCATTACGGTATTTCAGGACGACGGGGCGGGCCAGGACGGTTTTTCGGGCGTACTCGCTTAGGGACTGGCAGGTGGTTTGAGCGGCCAGGCGCGATGCCTGCTTGTGTTCGTCGTCGCTCATGCGGATGGTGATCCATTTCTTGCGTTTAGGTTGTATTTGCGTTGTCATATCATGGTTTTTGTGCATGTAGCACCGTGCTACATGCGTTTATCTTGCCGTTTTTGCGTGCTACGTGGTTTAAGGCTCGTTTTTAGAGGGGAGGTTCAGGCGTGGATAGTCTGGGCTGCCGGGGTGGCAATACCAGTCGTTTAGGGCTTTGTAGCGGGCAAATAGGGGCCGGTGATCGCGGTAGTCGGAGGTGTTGCGGGGTATGGCTTTGTGGAGGGTTATCCATTCGGGTGTGACCGGCAGAAAGAAATGTTTGTATCGGTAACGTTGAATCAATCCATCGATGGAGGGAAAGGGAAGGGGCTGGTTGAGGACCAGGAGGTCGGGCAGTGGATCGTCCTGACGGATGAGGATGGTGACCAAAGTCATCAGGTCTATGGCGTCTCCAAGTAAAATAATGTCGGGTGCTTGATGCAGGAGCAGGATGGGACCGGTCGGTGGAACATGGTAATGATGCTGGGGTGTGAACAGTTCCTGGCCTCCGCAATCGCACCGAAAGGCGAGGCCGGAAAAGGTTTTTCGCTGATACCGGTAACTGGCTTCGGTGCAGTATCGTTGTGCTACATGGAGGGGAATGCGTTTGGTCCACAGCCATCGTTGAAGGAGGACGGAACGGATAGGATGGGTATGCAGGATATGCAGCTGGTCGTCTGTGGCGGGTGGGGCCTGATGTGCTACAGACAAGCGCTCTTGCAACTCGCCGATGGTGCATTGGAAGAATCGGATGGCGAAGTCTGTGAAGTTGCCTTTTTCTCCGGTAAAAGTCTCTTCCCAGCTGTTGGTGATTTTGTTGATGACCAGACTTGGGGGGATCAAGGGAGGGCCTTTGAGGGGGGAGTAATAGGTGTATAGCTGGCCGTCGATGCTTACGGGATCGAGTTTGCATCAAGCTGTGAGGCAGCAGTCAAGCTGTGAGTCAGCAGGTGTACAAGCTGTGAGTCAGCAGGTGTACAAGCTGTGAGCCAGCTGGTTTCTTTGGGACGAGTGGTTCTTGATAGTGAAGCCCCACTCAGGTTGAGTGCGGGGGTGGACGTAAGTCTCGCATTGAGACTGAACCACCTAAAAACTTATCTTGTCCATGTGATGCTGTTTGGTGTGTTTGGTACTGTCGCATAATTAACCTTCTATTTCATTGCTTAAAGAGGTTAGAGGTAATCGTTTCAGTGCTGGTTTTATCTAATCTTAGTTTCAGATCAAAGAAGGGTAGAATTAGGTTTGAAAAGTGAAAAGATCTATTCACCCCCCCTCTAGATCTAGTCTATCCTCTCACAACAGTGGATAGCATGGTTCTTCATTTCTTTCCTTAGCGGCTCGGCTCGTGCCAGGCATGGTAGATAATGTATCGTAGGAGAGGGCAACCCCCTTCCCTTTGACCTTTAGCTTCCTCCTTTCATTCTTATTTGTGGAAGGCCTCGGCCCTTCTGGTGGTAGCGGGTGCAAAGACACCATATTGACGGCCCTTTTAAGATCAGGCAACTCGTGAGGAAGTGGAGGGTCAACCTTGAGGTTGCCCATCTGGAGCTCCCCCTCCGGATCAGCCGTTCAATAGCATCTTTGAATGGATAGCAATCTTCAATAGAGTGCCCGATCATCTGATGATACGGACAGAAGTGGGGATCGTCTTTTCTGTTAGCATCCACCGGCCTCTTTGGCTCTAGGGGAGTGACTTTATTGTATTAGGTGGCCCATTCAAATAAGGCCCGGGTCCTCTCCTTGGGAAAGGAATATAGCTTCTTCATTTTAGTCTGCAAGGACGGGCCCTCTTGCGGTTCAATGGGTTTAGCAAGGGGAGGGCTAACAAGCCCTTTACCCCTATTCTTCTGTGGCTCCAATTCTTCATAGTTGATCATGCAAGCTTCCTTTGGCTCTGACCGCTTACTGATAAATCGGGCCCTCTGGCTTATAGAAGTAGGAATGTGAGGATAGCTGGAGAAGAAGGTCTCGATCTCGGCCACCACATTGTTTAGCGGGTCAAAAGTCTTAATATCACTCCCAATCATCCTCTCGAGGATATCCGGCCTCAAGTTATGTTTGCATATTTGAACTGCATCCTCCTGGTGTAGCGGGCATTTACATCTCATGCTGAGATTTCGCCATCTTTTGATATAGTCCAAGCCGGTCTCATCATGCCTCTGCTTGGAGGTATAGAGCTCAGCCATGGTTATTTCTATTTCGGCTATATGGAACTGCTCCCAGAATTGGCGCTGCATATCCGACCAATCATTGATTGCTCTAGCGAGTAGGTTGGAGTACCATTCGAAAGCAAGTCCCATCAGTGAGGACCCAAAGTACTTTAATAAGTAGGACTCATCGGTCGCCAAATCACCCATCATGTTGATGTAATAGGCTATGTGCTCCTTGGGCGATCCTTGTCCATTGAATTTATCAAATTTTGGCGGCTTAGCGACGCCGGGAGGTAGCTTTTTAGCAGCATGGTGGATCGGGTACGGCACCTTGTAGGCATCGAATGAGGCATAATCATCACCACCTCGACCTGCCAACTTCTTTTCTATCATTTGCTCTATCATTATTTCATTTATCCCAGCTGGGTCAGTCGGGCTCGGGCAGCATAGAGCTTGTTGAGCAATTGGTGGCACCATCACCGTTGGTTGAGGTGTAGTAGCCGTCCCCTGCAATGGGAGAGTAGGCTGTAGAGTCGGGGCCGCGCCCCTAGCATGATCAAGTGATGGTTGAGAAGCCATGGTTAGAAGGGCAGCTCCATGTTCATTAGCACCTCTCTATGAGGCTTCGAGAGGGAGCTTGACCTGCCTTAAAGCCGGAGCGTGTAGATTCACGCCACTGAGTTGTTTCCTCAGCATCTCAATTTCTTGCTGGTATCTTTGCATCATGAGCACCATGGTGGCTTGATCACGCATGGAGGAGCTAGAGGCCTGACCTTTCTCTCCCGCTGGAGCATTTGAAGCAAGCGCTGGTTCCTAGCCATCATTTCCAGTAGTGACCACATTCATTGTCACCATGATCAGATCTGCATCGAGTGTTTCAGTATGGGCTTGCGCTGTAACCACAACCCCTTGTCTTGCGATAGCAGGTTCTAGCCTTTTAGCGAGCCTAGCAGCTTCATCATAATCCGGGGGCGGAGCCCCATAGTGGCCAGCCGTTCCGGCTGTGTTACAGGTGCAAGCCTGGAGACTTCCATTCTTCTTTGCTTTTCTAGTGGATGGTCTTTGGAAAGTAGTTGGTTTCTCGAAGACAGGAATCCTTGCCCCCAGCTTGGTGTGGTGGGACATCTTCCCCGGCTGGGCTTGGGTAGCCAATGCTGGCGAGGGATGAATTGGGGCTGCCACCTCAGCCTGTGCATCTTCCTTTGGTCCTACTTGGCGGACCCTCAAAAGTTCTCCCTGGATGGCGGGGACAGCATGGGCTCTCATGGGCACCCAGATCTACTTGAGCTTGGTTGGCTTTGGGAGCAATCGACCCCTTATCTTGGACTCGGCACAGTCCATCTTGATGTGGGCCAATGCTTCAAAAGAGTTGCGCACTGGTATTGTCACGACCACCTCTTCCAGTGTAATTCTGGCCTGGCGGCCATTCAAGAACATTCAGACTCCTCTGATAAGGATGGACTTGCCTGAAGCAGATAACTGGCCGTGCAGCATGCTGGTATTCTTCTTGGCTACCCGCCTGGCAGCTGGTGAGTACTTCTGATTGATGGAGGCACAAGGAGCAGTTTGGTGGGCATAGCAGTCCACCACCTTGGTCTTGTCGGATGTCGCTATTGCAGTGGCGATGCAGTCCACCTCCTAGGTCTCCAGGAGTTCCACAAATGCGACCCCCAAGAAGTTGGGGAAGCCGACGATGGGTGAAAAGCTGCCGAACTGAGTTGGCGCCGCCAAGTAGCCACAGTCAACATGGCAGGCAACAGCAAACGGTCCGCAGGAGATGACCATCGTGACCTCAGGAATGCAACCCTCTGCAATTGACGATTGAATACTTAGTATTTTAAGAAGGGGCCATAAGGCCTTTAATCCTGGTGAAGAGATGAAGGGTGATTTTGGTCCCACCGGGTGTGCCAGACTTGTGCACGCACTGATTTTCTTAAATTAAGATCTCTTATTTGTTTATTAATTTATTAGTTTATTAAGTGCGTGGGCGTGCCAGTCACAAAGTGATGATTTGTTCGGGCCTCATGGAAGCCCATGGTGCGCTCGATCTGACTAATCAGACGATTGTGTGGTTCATGTTGGGACCAAAATCTGTCACGCCATAAAGGTCACGGCGTCATTTACATCCCCTCGGAGAGAGGAACATCCTTGATTAATCACCAGGAAAAAGGGCCTCATGGCCAGAAAATTAATTGCATAAAAATTTATTAAGAAACATTGAAGCCCCTGTACGAGGGCGTGAAGAAAGTATTTGAGCTCATTTCGGTCATGCGCTGACCATTTAATGTTCGGACGAGTGTTCGGCTTGAGAAAAGCGTAACTATCACGGGAAAACCAGAGCGTATGTATGTCGGGATGCGACAAATTTATTGTTCAGAGGGACGGGAAACGTTCAGTTAAATCCCAGTTAGAGGGGTCGCAAACTAATAAGTTTATCGGCCCGGTGCAAGATCAAGCCGCGACCATACTGCGGTGGGCTCCCCACGGTCGAAGCCAGGCTCACGTGGGCATCGTCAATATTTTTGGTACCAAGGGACACCGAAAAAATGTCTCGGGATTAGATCCCAAAACAAAGACATGTTCGAAGATAGCGGACTATAGGCCTAGGATATGGGTCGGGCAATGACCATGATTGGGACGAACCCGAGGTCCAAGCGCGACCCACAAAGGCCTTATTGAGGAAGACCGTCTTGCCGAGGCGATGAAGGACCTCTGATGGAGTACTCAGACGTCATCTACGCGGTCTGCACGGCCCTGATCGTCGGCTTGGGCTTCATTCTCGAGATCCGCCGCCAGCGCTCCGAGGAGCGCCGCACCGACCCGGGCACCGAAGCTCGCCTCGCCCGCATCGAGGCCGCCGATCCGGTGCGCGACGCCATGGAGCGGATCGCCAAGCTGGAAGCCCAGCTAGAGAGCCTCAATGAACGATTCGCCGCATTCGAAGCTGCCCTGGACGACGCCGCGCAAGAGCTGGTGGTGCCGCCTGCGAAGCCGGCTCGACGTGCTCGAAGCGGGCGACGCTGACTCGTACGAGCGCAGCTACGCCGTCCTGCGTGGCACTGCATTCGAGGTGAAGCGCTATTGTGACGCCGTACATGGGTCGACCGAGACGGGCTCCGACGTATCTGGGTAAGCTGTGCACCCGCGCGCATGACCACGACGGCTCTGGAAAGAGCCTTCGTCACGTCAATACGGACAAGTGCTTGGAGTGCAACCGTGAGCGCATGATCGAATGGCGCTCACGCAATCCCGCCGCTGTGAAGGCTTTAGCCTCGCGCCACTATCAGAGGCACAAGGCGAAGCACATGGCTTACAACGCTGCAGTTCCACACGAGAAGAAGAGCAGGTGGTACAGGGCATCTCACTTGCGCTCGATGGGGTTCACCCATGAGACCTTTGATGAGCGCGTGCGCCTTTGCGAAGGTCGATGCGAGGCTTGCGGCAACGTCCCTCAAGGACGCGCGCATATTGGTAGACTGATGATCGACCACGATCATGAAACCGGAGCATTCCGTGGCTTGCTGTGCCACGGGTGCAACGCATCACTAGGCTTGCTCCGCGACGACCCCGCTCGGATACGTAGACTGGCCGATTACATTGAAAAATGCCAGACTACGGAACATGGCGCAAGATCAGTGACCTCGCATCGATCCAATCTGGTCTCCGCGCTAGATACGTCCTCGTAGAGCGCCCCATCATCCTCCACCGCGCGGCGGCGGACGGCGAGGAGCTGTGTCAGTGCGGCTGTGAGAGCCCGTGCGCCGTCGAATACGAGCGCCGCGAGCACGTGGTCGTCCTCTTCGACCGGCTCACCGGCGCCGAGTACCTGCAGCATGCGGGCGCGCTGCACGGGCTCTGCGATCTCGACGTCACGAATCCAACGGGCAAGATCGTGATCTCTCTTGCCGACAAGAGCACCGGCCACTCCGAAAAGGGAGTTCCTGGTCATCACTGCCACGGCTGCTTTTCGGTATCCGTACCGGCGCCGATGACCGCTGCGGTGAACATTCAACCCGTCAGCGAGGTGGTTGTGGCGAGCGTCGTGCTCCGGCGCGGACTTCGGCCCGACACTGATCCGCCTCCGCCCAAGCACCTGATCTGAACGCAATCGCCGGGACGCGTTGCGTCCCTATTCGGTCGTTCGCCAGGTAATCCCTCATGCTTCCCAAGACCGCCGCGCGTATTGCGTGCGCGACGGCACTGCTGGTCTCCCCCCTCAGGCGATCGGCATCCGGTGAGCAATGACCCTGAGCGGATTACGGCGTTTCCCCCTCTCTCTCTAGCGGGGAGAAGTCACTCCCTATTCTGGCTATTCTGGCATACTATCATTGGAGGAAACTCTGATCAGTCTTGTCAGGTGGCAAGCAGTGGTATCTCTCTCCCCCCCCGCTCTCTCTCGTACCCACCCTCGCTCTGTCTCCCTCTCCCTCTCTCTCGCTCTCACACACAAAGACACACATGCATAGTGTAACGACCCAAAACCCGGATACTGGGCGAACCCGATACCGCTTGGATCCTGAAACGCCACCCAAGAGCTGGAAAGCTCCAAAGATCTGAAGATAAAACAGCCTAAAAAATCGATTAAAAGGCTAAACTCCACTCGGGACCCACAAAAGCGTTCCGAAAGTTCTCAGATTCTGATCCGAAGGATCCGGGGTATTACTTTTATATTTGTTGAAAACTTACAAAGCGGGGAGATAGAGTGAAAAATAACCACGAGAACTCACTTGTATAGATGATGAAAGTAATTCTCAAAAGTTTAACAAATTCTGAAAAGTTTAACAATGCTCATTAATGACTCTCTAGATACAAAGTAAAAAAAAACAAGTAAACTACTCTAAAACTCGTGGTGCAGCCCTGCGAGAAGATATTCAAAACTGTACGGAATCCACACCTATCACACACAGATGTTTTCATCATCTATAAACAAAGACAAAGAAATAAACTAAGATAGATCAGATATAATAGAAAAACAAAGGAGAAAAATGTGGAGAGAGAGAAAAGCATAATAGAGGGAGAAGATGACAAGGATAGAAAGAGAATAGAGAGAGAATAATGGAGAGAGGAGAGATGACGAAGAGAAGAGAAAAGGAGAGGGCGATTATGCTAAAAACAAGAGAATTAGAGAGATAAAAGTGAAAGAGTTTTCACTGAAATAATAGAGAGATATAGAGAAGGGGAAGAATAGAGAGGATAATAGAGAGAGAAAGTGCACGAATGAGAAAGGGGAGAAGAAGTAGAAAATGCTCAAAATACCAAAATAAAACTAAACTAACAAGAATAAGCTAAGAAGAACGATAAACTGCGAGGATTAAACAAAGAAGAATAGGTAGGAAAATAAAACTAAGAAGACTATATTAAAAGAACTAATTAAAGATTGAACTAAGAACAAAAAATAAATAGATGGACAAGAGAGGGAGAGAGAGAACTGTGTCCCAATCCACCTCCTGCGTAGCCTAGAACGAGAAAAGCTAACCTCCAACCACGTCTCTAGAGTGAGTCAAATCTAAGGAGAGATTTAGATTTGTTTAAAACCTTACAAAGAGGGGAGATAGAGTGAAAAATAACCATGGGAACTCACTTGCATAGATGATGAAAGTAATTCTCAAAAGTTTAACAATTTTTCAAAAGTTTAACAATGCTCATTCATGACTCTCTAGATACAAAGTTAAAAAAAATAAACTACTCTAGCACTTGTGGTGTTCAAAACTGTTCGAAATCCACACCTATCACATGCGGGGATGCCCTGCCCGAGGATGTCGGACCCAGCATCGAGCGCTTCGCCGATGACATCGCCGAATACCTCCGCCACACGATCACCACTGCCAGGGGTTCGACCGGCCTGGAACTGGGACGGTTCTCTGCGATCGGCTGGTCGTTCGGCGGTCCGGTCGCGCTTGCGCTCGCCGCGCGCCATCCCGAGCTGATCGAGAGTCTCGTGATCGTCGCCGCACCGAAACCCAAGAGGCTTCGCCGCGGGGAGAGGTACTCGCCGGTGACCGAACTGCGCAAGAAGGGCGTCGAACGCTCCCGCCACAGCCTGGCCGAGTCGCTGGACGACGAAGGTCGGCCGTCGCTCGAATCGCTCGGAGTCGACGTCGAGGATGCGGATGCTCATGGCCTCGGCACCGCGAGCCGGCTGGAGCACATGATCGACGCGGCCTGGCTGCAGGGAGCGGCCGGTATCGCGAGCGACCGTTCCGCGGCATCCAGCGACACCTGGCTGCGCGAGCTGGATGGCATCCATCAACCCGCGCTACTCGTGTACGCGGACGGCGATCCGGTTGCCGACCTCGCCGACGCCCGGTGGTACAGCAAGCACCTGTCGAACGGCGTGGAAATCGAGACCAGTCCCGCGGGACGGCTGGCCATCATCGGCGAATGGTCGCGGATCCTCGACTGGATCGAGTCGCACGGTTCCGAAGTTGCTGTGGCAACGCACGGAGCCGGCGAGGAATCGCAGCGCGGCCGCTAGCGAGTCTCGCTAGATCGCGTGATCAGACAGGTGGTTCGGTGACCCGAACCGGTGAGCCGTGATGCTGACCGCCTGCTCGCGCAGGAACGGGAGCAGCTCGATGCGTCCGCTCTCGGTCACCGGCTGCGAGTAGATCGCGAGATCGGGACGACCGCCGACGGCTTTCGCTGCCGCGGCAACATCGCCTCCGATCAGGCGGAGCCGACCACCGTTGCCTGTCGCAAGACGCTCGCGCCAGGCCTCGTCGCTCTCGACCGTGATGTCGACGTCGAGTGCGCTCATCGCTTCGGCGAGTGCCGCGGGAAGGGTCTCGGGCACGGAAACGGCGACCGGCGCATCCGTCACGGATCCGGCCGCGACGACGCGGACCAGCTTGGCGAGTTCCTTCGGCAGCGCGCCAACCATGTCGGCGAGACCGCCGGTCTTCGCGAGCGGCATGGCTTCCGACGTAACCAACAGGACGCGTAATGACAAGATAGGCTCCGTGCGAGTGGCCCGAAGTCGCGTGAGCCACGCGTAACCACGCGCGGGAGTCCGGACGTCGAACGAGGAGAAGGAGGGCAGCCGAAAACTTTTAGCAAGCTATGTGCCATTGTTCGGCGCGCACCCGGATGGCGTTGTTCCGGGACACCCCCTGTCGAGCATCACGGGCCGTTATGACGCGGACATGTAAAACGCGCCGCGCGTAACAGCTTTTTACAATTACAACGCGGCGTGCGGGTGCTCACTTAGTCGCGCGCTGACACCCTCCGCTGATTCCCTCATTCGTGCGCTCATTCGCTCGTTCACTCAGGGCTGTTGCGCGGCCATGGCGGCGCGACCCCTGCGCCAACCGCCGCCGTTCCCGTGCCGGCGCAGCCGGTGACGCCGCCGCCCGCCCTTGCCCCACAGCCCGCCGCGGCCACAAAGAGCGCTGCCACGACACCGGCCCTTGCGCTACCCCCCGCAGAGATCAACCCGGCCCCCGCGGCCGGTAACGCCAGCGATACTGACGCGGATGCGGACACCGACGCAGACGATGCGCCCGCCATCGCGCCTGCCCGGGCCGCAGCGCCACCCGCCACCGCGGCTGCCGCCCCGCAGACCGGCGGCGCCCATGTGTACCGGGTCACGCCGGAGCAGACCCAGCCATCGGGACCGCCGCCGCCCCTCAACCTCCCCAGCTACCAGGACGCGTCGGCCAGCGGCGGCCTGCCGGCGAACCTCGCCATCAACCTGCACTCCTGGTCCAAGGACCCCTCGCAGCGCTACATCCTGCTCAACATGGTGCGTCTGAAGGAGGGCGACACCAGCCCCCAGGGCGTGAAGGTCGAGAGCATCACCCAGGACGGCGCCATCCTGTCCTGGCAGGGCCGGGAGTTCACCCTGCAGCGCTAGACCCTTGAGAGGGGGTTCACAGAAACACCCTCCGGCTCACGACAAGCGCTTTTTCCTCCTGCATCGTAGGTAAAGCCGTGCGCCCCCCGGGGGACACGTTAAGTCACGTCGCGGGAGGACAGCGGTCCTTGGGCCTAGCCACGCCACAAACTGAGGCCGAAAACGCATCCACCGCAAGGCCGGAGGGTGGCGCGCGCCCGGCAACCCAGGTAATCGCCCTGTCGCGCGATCCGAGCCTGCTGGAAGTGCTGCAGGACGTGATCGCCAATGAGGACCTGGTGTTCCTGTCGGATGAGGCAGCGCTGGCCCGGCACCTGCTGGAAGGCCGCGCCGGCGTGGTGCTGCTGGATACCCAGACCCTGGGAGCGGGCCTGGCCGACCTCGCCAGCAAACTGCACGCCCAGTTGCCCGACCTGGCGCTGATTGCGGCCGGCACCACCCAGGACGAACCCACGCTCGCCTCGCTCCTGACCACGGGCGTCATCCATCGTTTTTTGCACAAGCCGGTGTCGGCGCAGCGCGTGAAGTTGTTCATTGACGCGGCTTGGCGCCGCCATGAACTCGCGGTATCCGGCACCTGGCCGGCGCTGCCGCAACTGCCTGAGCCAGCACCCGCAGACAGCACCTCCATCGGGCTCGCCCCCGCCGCCGCCGTGGCGTTGGCCGTGGTGGTGGCCGGCGTTACCTGGCTGGTCGCCCGACCGGGCAGGCCTCGTCTTGCGGCTGGTGCGGCCTCGCCTCACGGCTGCGTTTCGCGCAACGCTGCGGCCCCTGATCACACCGCCGCCCACCAGGCGCCTGCCTCCGCGGCTCCCAACGCCACCCTGCATCCCTTGCCGCACAAGACACCTGCGCTGCCACAACAGGTGCACCTGGTGACGCCGGTCCTGCCGCAGCTGCCACCCGCAGTGCTGAACCTCGAGTTCTCAGCACCCCAGCATCTCCTTCAGCGCTCGCCTCACCGGCCCGGCGCGCTGGCAGGAGCTGGCCCATGTCTGATGCCGCGCGCCAGCAGGCGATGCGCGAATTCCTTTCGGCGTCCGGCTGGGGCGATGCCACGATCGCGCCCCTGCCCGGCGATGCCTCGACCCGCCGCTATGCCCGGCTGACGCGGGGCGGCGACAAGGCGATGCTGATGGACCAGCCGCAGAATGCCGAAAGCCCCGTCGCGCCCGCCGACGCCACGCCCGACGCACGCCGCGCGCTTGGCTACAATGCGGTGGCGCGCCTGGCCGGCGCCGACTGCGCCCGCTTTGCCGCGGCGGCGGAATACCTGCGCGGCCAGGGCCTGGCGGCGCCCGCCATCCATGCCGCCGATCACGGCCAGGGCTTCGCCATCCTGGAAGACCTGGGCGACGCCCTGTTCGCCGATGTGCTGGCGGATGGCGGCGATGAAGCGATGCTTTACGACGCTGCGGTCGAAGTGCTGGCAAAACTCCACGCATCAGGCGCACCTTTATTCTTACCCCCTCCGGCCGCAACGCGGGCAAGCCCGCTAGCGGCCACCTCCCCCTCCAGCGCTTCGCGCGAGGGGGAGGCGGACCTGCGCCAAGGCGCGCTACCCTCTCTTAGGCACCGCCAAAGCCGGTCCGTCACTCCAAATACTGGTGAGCGGCACGCCGTTCTTTTCGATGAAGGCCGCCGCGGCTTCATAACCTTCCTTGACCGCCTGATCGAATTTCTTCCAGTCGCGCAGGCCGATCGAGGGCATGGGCGGCTCGATCAGGTAATCGCACTGTTCGCGCACGATACGGCGCTGGGCTTCCGAGCCCACCGTGCCCGAGCGCATCAGGATCGAGACGATCGACGGGGTGCCGCGCATGCGCTGGCCCAGGAGCCACCACCAGGGCCGCTCGCCGTAATGCGGATCCTCGGCCTGCAGGTCGATCTCGCCGGTGACGTCGCAGGCGATGATCGGCCCCGCGCCGGCGCCATGGCCGCGCATCACGTCGACCGGCAGGTTGTTCATCACCCCGCCATCCACCAGCAGGTGGCCGTGATGGGTGACGGGCGGCAGGATGCCCGGCAGCGCCACGCTGGCGCGCAGCGCCCGCCACACCTTGCCGGCGCGGTGCTCATGGATGCGCCCGGTGGTCAGGTCCGAGGAGACGCAGAAGAAGGGCAGCGGCAGTTCCTCGATGCGGATCTCGCCGAAATGCTCGCGCAGGCGCTGGCTCACCTTGCGCCCGCGCACCAGCGCAATCAGCGGCAGTGTGAAGTCCGACAGTGGATTGTCGTCGACGAACACCGCGCGCATGCGCTGGGTCAGTTCCTCCACGCTCCATTCATGGGCCAGGCCCGCGGCGATGACCGCGCCCATCGAGGTGCCGCCAAGCTGATCGAACGGCACGCCCGCTTCCTCCAGCGCCTTGATGATGCCGATATGGGCGAAGCCGCGCGCGCCGCCACCCGCCAGCACCAGTCCCACCGCGCAGCCGGCGATGAAGCGCGCCACCCGCGCGATGTCGCCGGCGCGGGAGGAGACCTCCTACATCTCCCACGAGTGCGTCCCGACTCACGGGCCATTCGTTCAAGGTCCCTTGAGCGACCTTCTCCACCTCGCCCCTCCGGGGCCCATTCCTGTACATTCTTCTATATCTTCTTCTTCTGTACAGCAAGTCAATCAGGTTAGCAATAACGGGTCGAGGGTAGTACCCAAGAGGAAATCCAAGGGCAGGCAGATCCCTCGCAGATTCCTTCTAGATCTAGCCAGAAGATGCCGAGCATGTCTGGACATTCCCCAATTGCTAGAAAATCCCATCCAACTGCCTGAGATAGAATGTGAGGAAAATTTTACAATTGATGAAGGGTATGGAGTTTATGAGATCACTGATGAAGAATACCCCACTGAAGAAGGGGACGAAGAATATGAGGATATGGCTGACGCGTATGCTAGTGGAATGAGGAGATTTGACGGACCGTCAGCCGCTGTAGAAGAACCCACCAAAGAGATCAACTTGGGAACCGAGGAAGACCCTAGGGTCGTCCTCATAAGTGACAAGTTGTCATCATCCGAAGAAGAGGCATTAATTAGGGTTCTTAAAGAGTATAGGGACACGTTCGCATGGAGCTACGAGGATATGCCGGGTTTGGACTCCGCCTTAGTCGAACACCGTTTGACTCTAAAGCCCGGATCCGTCTCGGTTAAACAAAGGTTAAGACGTTTCCACCCCCAAATGGCTTTGAAAATGAGAGAAGAGGTCGACAAGCTCCACAAAGCCAGGTTCATTAGGGTCGTCCTTTATCCTCAATGGGTGGCAAACATTGTCCCGGTCATGAAAAAGGATGGAAAGGTGAGAATTTGTATTGACTTCCGGGACCTTAACCGCGCGTGTCCAAAGGACGATTTCCCCTTACCTCACATCGATGTACTGATTGATAACACGGCAGGATACGAGACTCTCTCGTTCATGGATGGGTTTTCAGGTTACAACCAGATTCGCTTGGCAGAGGAGGATCAGGAAAAGACATCATTCACAACACCATGGGGAACTTATTGTTACGTGGTCATGCCATTTGGATTGAAAAATGCTGGAGCTACTTACCAAAGGGCCATGATGGCAATATTTCACGACATGATACACGTAGATTTAGAAGTGTATGTGGATGACCTATTGGTGAAATCAAGGACTAGGGCGGAACATGCCGAAGTGTTGGCTAGAGTGTTGCAAAGATCCAGGGAATTTCAGCTAAAAATGAATCCCAAAAAGTGCGTATTTGGTGTTTCATCGGGCAAATTGCTTGGGTTCATTGTGAGTAAGAGAGGTATCGAGATAGATCCCAACAAGGCTAAGGCGATTAGGGATATGCCACCTCCGAAAAATCTGAAAGAGGTTCGAGGATTAATTGGGAGGTTGCAGTTCATTCGTCGGTTCGTGTCCCAACACTCACAAAGGTGCAAACCTTTCTACGAGTTAACTAAGTCAGGGACCGAGTTTTGTTGGGATGCTAAGTGTGAAAGGGCTTTTGAAGGACTAAAGGAATATCTGTCCAATCCACCCGTCTTTACCCCAATTCTATGATCTTGAATGGGGGAAAATCTTACTTGAGTACTGTTCATGTGGACTCCAATTCTATATAAAGAATGTCCATATCCTATTGTCTTGGTACCCGAGTTATGGGAACCAGATTCTACCTAGATTGATCGATACCGGATTTATATCGTTATTATCGTCTATCTTGTCCTTGTGACTTACCCAATTATTTTTTCCCAGAAATAAGCAAGATATAAAGGTGTGGGAATTCTCCTAGACACCTTGCGGGCGTTATTTATTTAGCATCCCTATAGCATTCTAGTCTGACCTTGGACCTAAACCGACTGGCTGTGACTCACGGCAGCTCTCACAATAAGCGGGGACCACCCTCGACTGCTCAGCATACGCCATTAACCCGCATACATTTAGCTACCTGGGCCAACCCGGGAGCTCCCAGTAGCACGTCGCGCTATGCGGCACCCCAGTAATGAGGCCGGGGATCACCCCCATAATGCCTCCCTCCAGGAAGCTAGCACTAATGGACTTCATCCCTTGGTCAAATTTGGGCTCCGGGAGCCATTAGCCAACCCATACGGCCCATTACATGCTGGAAATTAACTCGAACACCTTAAGGGTGCCCATTTTTCTAGAACTTTCACAATGAGTAGTGGTCAACCCATGGCTTGGAGACACTTGCCGCATCATGCAATGACTCTACAAGAAGTGGGGACCATCCCCGACCCCCAGACGTGCGGCAATGGGTCACTTACTTTTAGCCACTGGGCCAATCCAGAACTACACACTAGCAAGCCAAGTGGCACGGCATACCACGTCGAGACTAGGTTTTCATACCCAAAATGCCCTCACTCATTGACTACAAGCTATTAGCCCTGATTGCTAGGCCATATACGAGCCACAGGGGCTGCTAGCCACGCCATTCGACACCACAGTATGTGTGGGTACAACCTTGAACACCTTGTGGGCGATGATGGTGCTACCCCGTGATTGGCCCCCTGGTCAAGATCAGCACCCCCAGGAGCATGGTTGTATCACAGGGCATCGAGAAATGATAAGAAGTAGCCCACGGGTCGCCCTCCTCAACAACAGCCCACCCATAGGGGGGATCGCACTAGGCTCGATCCTGCCCAGGAGAGGGCATGCTCTCCTGTGTTCTTTGCCCAGCCTCGCCAATCATAGCCCTAGCCTAATCCAACCTTGGTTTTGCCTTGACTTCGGTCAACTTACCAGTCCAAGGAAGGCTCGAAGTTTGTGAGAGGGATTCTCGAAGAACAAAGTGAGTAACACTGCGCAACGAATGGCACCAAACCTCGTTTAGAGCGTGCCAGTCAACCAGTCCATATTATCCACGCGTTGCATTCACACTGGGTCAAAGTAGGACCCAAGATAGCAAAAAATGAGAAATTTATAGATTTCTTTTCCCCTCTCTCATGGACCCTCAAGTGGGTCAGTGTAAACCCCCCCGAGGGGGTTTACACGGACTAGGTTGATCTCCCTATCCTGGTCCGTGTAAACCCAGGCAAAACAAAAAAAAGGAGAAATTCCAAGATATTAGGAATAAGCATCCATGTACAATGAATACTTGCCCTTGACAAGATCAAGCTGAAAGAATTAGTGTCCATGACACATAACTCTTAAAGATATTAATGGCATGGTTTTTCCCATTCCATTAAAGACTTTTCTCATGATAGCTACTTAGCCATTCATGAGGGCCGGTATACCATATCAAAGTGACATGGTAAAAATCAAGTATCATAGGTTTTGAGGGTACAACCTGCTCGGCTGTCTTGAGGGAATCCAAGGCTAGCGAAAACTTACGGAGGTCTCTATGACAAACTTGCTAGTCCAAAGGAACGGAATGTCCAATGGGGAGCTTATAAGTCAACGAGAATTGAGGGGCATACGATATAAAATAACGAGAAATGTGGGACTATACTCACGGACTGGAATATAGTGCCTATAATATGTAACCTGTCATCAGGTTATTGTTAAAACGCACGAAAAATAGTAATCAGGTAATTAGCGCCTTCTGTCTGGTCGCTAGTTAATTAGCGCCTTGACCTAGGTCGCTAACTCAAAATATGGCACTGTGGACGTGTAAAATCACACGTCCATATGTCTCTACCAGTCCAACGGCAACGACATTTTCAACCGAAGAGATCATGGGGAGCATGTCCCGTCCGGACCCTCCGAACAAGCAACACACTATCGTGAAGCCATTCTTGGAGTCACGGCAGCGAAGAGAACCCACCCCTGGGAGACTAACTACTTGTAGGACCCCGAAGAGAACCAGGTGGATCAGCAATCTGGCCCAAAATGGGCCCAAAAATCCACCTTAATCTCGCCCTCGTTGCCCCGCCAGCAGCACGCCTAGCGCGGGCTTCGCCGGCACGCTCCTAGCACACCTTCGCTGGCACACCTTGTGCTTTCAACGGCACACACTCAAGTGCCCTCCAACGGCACACCATCAAACGCCTTGAACGACACCCCCCCCAAGTGCCTTCAACGGCACACTTTAAATGACTCCAACGGCACGCCCTGTGCCCCTCAACGGCACACTCATGTGCCCTTTAAAGAGAGCTTTGCGTAGCCTTCAACGGCACACCATCAAGTGCCCCCCAACGGCACGCTTCGGCTACCCCTTCAGCGGCACAGGTTCAAGTGCCCTCCAACGGCACGCTTCAACTGCCCCTTCAGCGGCACAGCTTCAAACACCCTTCAACGGCATAACACAGCGCCCCTTTCAGCGGCACGCTACAAGTGCCCCCCAGCGGCGCACCACAAAGGGCTCCAACGGTACAACCCAACAGCCCTTTCAGCGGCACAACCCGAAGCTCCAGCGGCACGGTCTAACCGGCGGTGCGTCCGACAGAACGGATCTCACGCCACGTCCTACGGGATGCTTGGTGCGCAGTGACCCATCCGAGGTGTCAAACGGAGAGCTAGCCGCGCTGCCTACTCCCCCTGCCACCAAGGACGCCCGGGTCAAATCCCCGTTAATGCCTTCACGTTCCCACCTCCGCCGGGTGCGTTCGAAGACTCTCGCCGCTGGAAGTATAAAACGGCCTCCTCCACCGGCGAACAAGACAGAGGCAGACACACACAAAAACGCAGAGAGCACAGGCACAAGCCAGAAAAGAAGAGAAGAAGGAGAGGAAGGAAAGAAGAAGGAAGCTCGGCCGCGAGGTTTCTCTCCGACGACCACCCAAAGAGAGTGTAAGAGAGAGGGAGGGAAGTGTAGCGGGGGAGATGATGGCAAGTAGGAAGTAGTCACCCCTGCTCGGCCCCAACACCCCTACCATGTCTTTCTTTTCTTTCCTTCTTTCTCCCTCTTCTCCCCATCGCTTGTATCCCCCCCCGGTGTTTTGAAATATGCATGGCCGGTCATGGCCTTTCTTGTTCATGGACAAAGTCTCCTTTCTTGAGGTTTTCTCCATCGTCTCCATCTGTTTGGGTTCGCCGGAGTGTTCTATGGCTTCCCCTCGCCTAAGCCTTCTCTGGTCGTCCGGACAGACTACACTACATTCTGGCCCTCAGTCCGGCTTCTCCAGCCCTCCAACGCCATACCCCTCCCTTCAAAGTACCCCCCAGCGACACACACTGCATACGCCTTCAGCGGTACACCTTCTAGCAAGCCCATCATCGGTACGCTCCTTGACCGGTACACCTTATGCCCCTCAGCTCCTTTACTGGCACGGCCCCTGGCTGGTGCACCCTCAACACCTCGGGGCCTTCCCTGACGCAGCCTTTTGGGTTAGCCCTTCACCGACACACCAGTTCTTGTCCTCCATCCTCAGTATCCATAGCTAGCTTTAGGGTCTTCCCTCTCGCTACTCCCTCTGAGTTTTTTGAGTTCTATCCAAGGTGTTGCCGCCTTCGGACGCCCACCTCCAATTGTTGGGTTCCGCCACTCCATGTGGGCGCGTTCCCCATATCTCCCTTACGCCCGGGGTCAAGGGGAGATGCTGCCGAAATTTTGTTAAAATGAGAACACAACAAGGACAAAAAGGAGCGACAAACAAACGGAATAACAATTAACGAACACTTCTAACCAAGATAACTGAATCATGGACATTACAAAGACACTTGGATTGGACGACAATCGAATACTTCAAGTAACCATAACAGCAGTGAGGAGAACTAATTTATATAAAGCTACATCCAACTAAGAGACAGAAGAAAAGAAAGGCCTTAAGGCCATCAAAAGGAATGGGCTCTGCATGCCTTCCATCAGCACACTCAGCCCCTTCGTTGTTTTCCCCTCACCGGCACAGCCTACAGCTCTTCACCGGCACGGTTCCCAGCCCTTCGCCAGTACACCCTTCGCCGGCACACCCCCCCCAAACGCCCTCGGCGGCACACACTCTCACCGTCTCTCCCACCGTCTCTCTCACCCCCCTTCGTCTCTTTCTCCGTCTCTCTCTCTGTCTCCCCCACCGTCTCTCTTTCTCTCCCTCACCGTCTCTCTCACCGTCTCTCTTTCTTCCCCTCACCGGTACACTCACCTCACCGTCTCTCCCTTCGTCTCCCCCTCACTGGTACACTTACCTTACCGGTGCTCTCTCTCTCACCGTCTCATCTCCCTTCGTCTCTCCCTCACCGTCTCTCCCTCCCTCCGTCTCACCGTCTCTCCCTACGCCTCTCTCTCTCTCCCACCGTCTCTCCCTCACCGTCTCATCTCCCTCCGTCTCACCGTCTCTCTCTCCCTCCGTCTCTTCCTCTTTCTCTCTTTCTCACCGTCTCTCCCTTACCCGGTACACCTTCAGCCCCCAGCCCCTTCGCCGGCACACTATCCCCCAGCCCCTAGCCCGATACGCTCTAAACGTGGCAGACGGTAATAATAATAATAGCAATAAAAAAATTCAAAAAAAGGGATAATAAAAGGAACCAAGGGATAAATAAATAAGTAATGATAATAATAATAAAAGGGAGGTAATAAAATAAACAAAAATAAGGGAACATGGCAACCCCATGGCCAAAAGTATAAAAATAACAATAATGATAAAACATATGTGCATACGTATATATAATAGCAATAAAAGAAGTAATAATGACGATAAAAAGAAGGAGGGAGGGGGGGCTACGATAAATAAACGAATTTAAATGCATAAGAAACGAACACAATGAGAAAGATGTGTAATCAAAAAAAAAGTAATAATGATAATAATAATAACAAACGAATAGGAAAATCATCCCAAAAGGTACACCAGAGGGGATAAATGCCAAGATCATTCAATTAAAGCCCAAGTAAAAAAAAATGAACGATGATCATCATAATAATAAAGCTTTACACCACAGCTCCACCCCTCCTCGTGACTCGGTGCTGAAGGAACAATAAGGTCACCCTCGAAGGCTGGGTCTAGGTACTGGGGGCCACCCCGAAATGGTCTTGACCCGGCCTCGCTTCGGGCCGATATCCTGGTTTAACCGGACTCGTCTTCCGAACCGGACTTTATCCGAGCCACCAAAATGCGCGGTGGTGTAGGCGTCGCGGCCGGTCTTGTCGCCGGGGGCGAGGTCGGCGTAGCAGGCGTGGAGGTTGAGACGGTGTTTGCCGGGGATGACCTTGAAGGCTTGCTCGAGGTCGGCGCGGAGTTCGGCGAGGGTGCGGGCCTTGCCGGGGTGGTTGCCGGTGGCGGCGAGGCCGCTGCCGGTGAGGGAGGCGTTGGCGTTTTCAAAGCCGCCGACGTCGTCGCCCTGCCAGCAGTGGAGGGAGATGGGCGTGCGGGCGAGGCGGAGGAGGGCGGCTTCGGTGTCGATGCCGAGCGAGGCATAGAGTTCGCGGGCGGCGGCGTAGGAGGATGAGGAGGTCGAGGGGTTCATGGGATTGATGGGAGGCGGAGAGTTTTCCCGGATGAAGGCGGCGAGGCGATAGCGGGATGGTTGTATTTTGCGACAATGGCACCGGACTGCGCTAAGGTGGAGGTATCGACTTTGGCGAAAATGGCCACGAGTTGCGACAGGCGCGGGGTGAGCGCGGGATGGCGCGACGATTTCCAATAATGAGGTGGATTTTATCCGAGGTCCGCGCAACTTTTCCCCCTGTCCGTCGTCATCCCCCAACAACCATGCGTAACCTCCCCCGGTCTTCCTTCGCGGCGCAAGTCCGCGCCTTCACCCTGCTGGAAATCCTCGTCGTGCTCGCGATCATCGGCCTTCTGGTCGGTCTCGGCGTGACGAAGTTCGGCAGCGCCTTCAGCTCCAGCCAGGACCAGGTGGCGCGGCTGTTCGTCAACAACAGCATCAAGACGCCGCTCACCCAATACCGCATCGACATGGGCGACTACCCCTCCACGCAGGACGGCCTGCAGGCGCTCCTCACGCCCCCGCAGGGCGCGGCCGACCGCTGGAAGGGCCCGTATCTCGACGTCAACGGCGGCAAGCTCCCGGTCGATCCCTGGGGCCAGCCTTACAACTACGTCTATCCCGGCGTGCACAACAAGGACGGCTACGACATTTTCTCGTCCGGCCCCGACAAGCAGGCCGGCACGGCCGACGACATCGGCAACTGGTAAAAACCCGCCGTCATGCCTGAACCTGCCCCAAGGCTCGCGGGTGGCCGCCGGGCGAAGGCACCGACTTTCCCGCGCCGCGCGTTCACGCTGCTCGAAATCCTCGTCGTCATCGCGCTCATCGCGATGATCACCGCCGCCCTCATCACGGGCACCGCGCGCCTGCTCCAGCACAAGACGCCGAGCGCGGCCGAGTTTTTTTGGAAGGCTGTCGATGGCGCGCGCCGCGAGGCGATGACGGCCAACTGCGACGTGCGCCTGAGCTTCGACTCGAAGGCGGGGCAATTCGTCGCCGTGTCGGCGCTGGGCGACGTGCAGACCTACCCCTTCGCGCCGGACTTGCGGGTGGACCTGAACTTCCTCGCGCCGATCTCGGACGAAGGCGCGCAGGCGCAGTCGCTGCCTTTCGTCACGTTTTACGGCGACGGCACCTGCTCGCCCTTCTCGGTTTTGTTTTCGGGCAAGGGCTTCGACTCGAGCACCGATGAAGCGGAAGAATTCACAACATCATCAATTTTCTTTTTCAACTTCTTATTTTCAGATTTGACCTTTTTATATCTATCTTACAATTCCTCATAAAGCTCCATTAGCTCTTCAAAGAAAATTTTCTCACCTTCAGATCCTACCTCTGAGCTTCCTTTGCTCTCTTCATCATTGGCCATTAAGCTTAAGCCGACTGGTGAACTCTTTTCATTTGCTTCATACTTCGCCAGTTGATCCCACAAATCTCTTGCTGACCTGTAAGAAGAAATTTGAGATAGAACATTAGATTCTACACAATTCCTTAAAACATTCAAAGCATGAAGATTAATTTTATTTTTCTTCACATGCTTGTCATTCCACTTGGCTTCATTTGATGGGAGTTTATGTGGACCATTACATATGACTTCCCAAGTTTCATGTTCATTCAAGCCAAGATAAGCACACTTGCTATTTCTCCAAGAAACATAGTTATTACCATTATAATATGGAGGAAGAATAAAGCTAGATATGTTGCTAAATGAAACTCACCGAGGGATCACTCTAAAGGTCGTTAGACTCTATAAGATAGAGCCGTGGCTCTAATACCAATTGTTGGGTCCCTGGGTAGGCGAGTAGACAAGAAGGGAGGTTGAGTTGTCCCCTACGAACGATGGTAAATTAAAATGCTTATGCAACGGAAATAATCACTTTGATAAGATTGAAGATTTGACTTGAACTCACACAACGGAATTTACAACTTTGAACGAGATTGAAGAAATTAGATTAAGTAAGGTAAACTTAGTTCTCTCAATCTTACCATTCACACTCGAACATTCAACCAATATAAACAATTAAGCATGCATCCACAAAAGTAAATCACAAGACATGAGATTTTTAAGGTGGTTTGGGACCACGACGGGCTCCCTACGTCCACCCCTGACCAAATCCGGTGAGGCTTCACTTAGGGATAAATTCTCAAACGGAGACGACGTTCCAAAGACACACGGGACGATGCCCGCACACACATGGGGACACGCCCCAATACACACACACATTGAAACAAAGTCTCCCACACGATCCGATGATCAGATCACAACCACACACACGATCCGATGATCGGACCACAACACAAACACACACGCTGCAACAACTGCAATACAATGACACACACACGACCGCACGCAAGCGATCAAACACGACCGTATACAGATGGTCCACACACACGAGTATCTCTAGTGTTTAGAAAATAAACACAAATGATCAAATATGCTCAGATCAAAACACAACCCATGGAAAACATCATAAATAGATAGGAATGGGATTTAGAAGTTGTTCCCCCTTATTTCCAAGATGAAGAGATAGAGTTGCTTGAAGCTCTCGGATCGGATGACAATGATTCTTGCGTCCTCTTGATCCTCTCGACGATCCGCCTCTTTTCTTCTTCTTCCACGAGCTCCAGATCTTCACGGATGTAGATGATATCCTCCACGCAAGAGCTCCTCCACCGTTTCCCTCTTTTCTTCTCCTACAAGGAAGAACAAGCAAGCATTAGAGATGGATGCTCGAGTTTGGTGGGGATCTGTGGAGGCAATCTTGCCCAACGAACAAGTCACCTGGGAGGAATTCTTGGAACACTTTAATGAGAAGTATTTCTCAGAGAGGATTCGTGAAAAGAAGGCTATGGAATTTTCCGCATTGAAGCAACGTAGTCTATCCGTGGCAGAATATGAAGCGAAGTTTTCTAGACTGGCCCGATATGCACCACACTTAGTCAGTACGGAGAAAATGAGAGCTAGAAGATTCATGAACGGTTTGAAAGTGGAGCTCATTCCCCAACTGGGTCATACCTCCGACATTCCTAACACCTCTAAAACACCTCCTCCCATTGCTCAAATAAAAATTTCTAAAAATAGTTTTGATAAAAAGATAAATGCCAACAAAAAGCCTTCCATATCAAATAGATTTCAAAAATCAAAGTCTAAAGTTGAATGTTTCTATTGTGGTTTGAATGGTCATGTCATGAATGAGTGTAATATCATGAAAAAGGATGACCAATGTGCATGTGAAAATAAAAATACTTTCAAATCACAAAGAAATATTTTTTACTTTTATTGTGGTAAGCTAGGCCATATGATGAAAAATTACTTTGTAAAGTAAAATGATGATCTTAATGCCATGAATGCTAGATCTGCTTATCAAAGAAAATTCAATAGTAAACATACATTTCATGAAAAAAATGTTTTCATCTCATAAAAGAAAATGGTCTGGAAAAGCTCATGCACATAATGAGAAATCATTCGATAGGCCCATATCTCCATGTTATTTTACTATGGAAAGTATGGCCATGTTATAAAAGACCGTTGGTCAATAGAAAATGTTGATTTTCATGCTTATAAGATGAATGGAAAGTTCAGTTTTCATAAATCCAGATCTTTTGTAGATGATAGAAACTACTTTGTGAATTTTCATGGATATGCAAGGAAGTCTTATGCTAAAGTTGTTTCTTCTTAATGCTTTTATTATGGAAACCATAGTCATGTGCTTGAGAATTGTAAAATCATGAGAATGGATGACTTGAATGCATTCAAGATGAAAAGAACATGTGGAAAAGATGTCACTTACTAGTAGGGACCCAAGAAGGCTTGAGTACCTAAATCTGTCAAATGAGTTGGCTTTCATGTAGGTGTGTCTTGGGATAAATAAAGAATAAACGGGTTCCAATAGAAAAGAACAAGGCACACTCATTTGGTAAAACCCCGACCTTTCCTTCCTTATTGTCAAATTTGGTGATTTTGATGTTCTTACTTCTGTTACTCTATTATGTTTTAATTGTAATTTCCTCACAAGCCATACATGGTCTCATTGAAAGAATATTTAGTATATCAAATGGTGATGTGTGAAATGACATGTTAAGCCTGTCAAGAAGCCATCACTATGCATGAGTTGGATCTTCGGATCAATATCTCCGCCTAGTACCAAAATTTAGAAATTTAATATGTTTGACTTATGAGGAAATATTTACTTTGAATGAAATCAATTTGCAATGCTTTCAAGTTGAACCAGAAAATTTTCCTGTTCAAAAGAGTAGTAGGATGAAAGTCCGGGTAGGATATTGGATCCAATATTTCTTTGGCGACCCTTTGAAGTATAATGAGTTTCCTTCAGTGGCTCCAGTAATAGATAAGCAGAGCAGGCCTCCCAAGTTCAAGTCAAAATTGCCTGCTTCTATTCGATGGTCAGCCAAGGAGGGCCGAATCCTGCTAGGGTGGATCCCCTTACTCACTGCGGCGCCTATCTCACATTCTAGCTATGCACCTTTGCTCTCCCGCAGGGAGATGACACAGTTATAATGCCGGAGGCAATATACCCAACATGTTAGATGGCTTGGGGCATGCGGCTTGCTTTTTGTCCAGCTGCACTCTGCCTGGTGTACAAATCTTTTGGAGATTTATATAAACATCGGGTTCCTCGGTCCTTCAAAACAGTAGGCCCATTTCATTTCTTCAATGCCTGGGTGTGTAGCTTGTTTCCCGAGCTTGCCCCTAGGACTTTGCAGATGACTACACTATACCCCCGGATGCTGGAATTTGCAAGTGCCGAGCCTAGCCAAGTGACACAGCGGCTCTACTTCATTAGAGGCCGGTTAACTAGGGTTCCAGTGGATTCAGTAGGGACTATTCATTTCTGGAACTTGGCAGCACACTCTGCTCCGCTGGTGAATCACCAACGCGAATACAAAAAGGAGGCAATGGAGATCTTTAGTCATCCCATCTCTGGTGCTAGAGTGACCCGACCAGTCTTGGAATCTGAGCTAATCGATTGGGTCTTGTCAATCCACCCCAGTGTTTTAGTGTTAAGAAAAGGTGGCATAGTCCATCTAGAACCTTATTACCCATTCAGATTTGGATGGAATTTTGGCTATGATGAGCACATTCCTCCTTCAGCTTCTCAGTTTCCGTTGGACAGCCGGTCAAAACATGGCTCGATTGTTGCTGGTGAAGGCCACATTTGGTGGGACTTCTTTCATCACCCGTAGGCTAGTACTTTCAGAGTGTCGGCGTCGAACCGCGTTCCCCGTGTTACTCCAGAATACATAAAATGGTGGAATGCCCGAATGAGCTTCTACCGTAATGCCAGATCAACATGCTGGGATGTGGCAAAGCGTAATTTTCTGAGTCAGCAGCCTGGGCCGATGTTTGATATCAATGAAGCCCATCTAAAGAGACTATTTTCTCAGTGCCCAAAGGAGGCAGATGCATAAATAGCAAGCAGAAAGGCTTTAAAAGAAGATGCAACCAAACATTTGATGCCTGTGCTTGCCGACATAAATGAAGACACTTTTATGAATAATTTGGAACATTTATGCCAGATTGGTGATGCCCGCCTGGAGTCTCAGCAATATCCTTTCCTAATCGAGGAGCCGCTTCCCAAAGTAGTTTCTTCAAAATGCGAGACTGACCACTTCTGCCCATATAGGGTGTTTGTAAGGAAAGAAGATATGATGGGGACATCACTTACCCTTTCACTCCGAAGGGTCCTGCTGCTCGCCATTGTGTTCGCCATGACTTGTGGAGTCTAGCTATATAATTTTTATATTTTTCTTGAGTCAGCCCGCCAACCCAAGAACGGTCCTCCCGGGCCCATTTGTCGCCCTTTACCTCCCTGCGTGGAGTGGGCAGTAGTTCATTTTCTGTAATATTTGTGTAATCATTGTACCGGGAGTTATCGACTTGGCCGGGATCGTCTTCCCCAAGCCCGGAGCGTGGAGGTACACTCGGCACCCCCACATAGTCGTTATTTACTTTCCTAGTATATACTTTATTGCCGCTGCATGTGAGTAGGTAAATCTAGCTCTTGATATATTTAATTCACTGCTGCGAGAGAGAGATACCATCCTGTGACCCACCCCGGGCACGAGAGAGCGAGTTGACCACCCTAACTCTTTACAGGTTTCTCAACCGTGCACGTCCGATCGCTTCCCTCGCATGGGACGAACGCGAGCTTGCTAGCGTCTTAAGTGTGCATTTCACCTCGGTGTCGCGTCCACGTCCGTCGTCCCGCATCAGGATGTGTGGTCAAGCCCTGGGCCGCACAAGCCCACAAACCCAAAACAGTTCCTATTCAAGACGGTCTTGACCGGACCGCTGAACGGAACCGACTTACTACAGTGTCGGTCAAAACGGTCTTGACCAGACCGCTCAACACGACCGACACTCCACTGTTGACCAAGGGTCAATTGGGATATGCGGTCACGACCTGGCCGCACGTCCCAACGGGAAGACAGGTGGTCAGAGATTGGCCGCCCAAGGTGGGATAGGCGGTCCTCTCCAGGCTGCACAACCGATGTGTGGTCTATCGTGCGACCACACAAGCCCCAAAACCCACGAGGATGAATGACCCATGGCTGGCCGCCCATGGGGATGGACGACGCCTGGTTCGACAGTCCATCCTCACGGTGAACCACCCGTGGGGTTGGCCTGATCTTGGCCTTCCCACACCCCATTCTTGCTGAAATGAAGGGGATACAGCCATGGACATGCAGACAATCACATGGACTCTGACCGGAGTTAAAACGACGCACGAATCGTAAGAAACGGACGATTCTAACGAAACCGCCCAAAAGGGGGCACCGGACTTCCCGGGCTCCCCGCGGTCAAACGGGACCGCCAATCGACGCGAAACTGATATCAATGGAACGCTGGCGTTCCTAGGAGTCCATTGACTCCAACTGATCGTAGAACCGTCGCCATTTTTTGGTGAAGCCTACTAACCTCGAAAAACTACAACGGGCCAGAACTCACTCGTTCTTACACCGTAAAGCGTAAAACTGTGAGAAAATGAAGTACACGTGCTAGGGAACCGCCCCCTACCTCCACCGAAGATCTCGCACGCCGAAGTGACTAAACCACACCGAAATCGCCAAAACACGAACCACGCCGATTCTCAAAATCTACCGAGGGATCGCGCCACGCCACGCTCAACCCGCCACTCCATCCTACGTTCCGATCTCCCCAACGCATCCCCGCCTCAGCCAGCTCCATATAGTCACACGCCCCATGCTGAGAGGTCGAGAGACGGGAGAGAAACGAGAGAGAGAAGGGAGGGTGGGAAATGAGGTCAGAAGTCAAATCATCTTGAGGAGTGGGCCGTTGGAGGGCTGAAGAGAGGTCTGTGCGTGCTGGGCAGGGGCCTGAGCAGGTTGGCCAAAGTCTAAATGGGTGTTGGGCCAAGGTCTAAGCATGCATGGGGCAAGGTCAATGTATATGCGAGCAAGGTCAGTGCACATGGGGAAAGTGCAAAGGGCAAGGTCAGTGCACGTACAGGTAAGGTCAGTGCACATACGAGCAAGGTCAGTGCGCATGCAAAAAGTGAAAAGGGCAAGGTCAGTGCACATACAGGCAAGGTCAGTGCAGATACGAGCGAGGTCAGTGCACATGCGAGCAAGGTCAGTGCACATGCGGAAAGTGCAAAGAGCAATGTCAGTACACATACAGGCAAGGTCAGTGCACATACGAGCAGGGTCAGTGCACATGCGAGTAAGGTCAGTGCACATGCGAAAAGTACAAAGGGCAAGGTCAGTGCACGTACATGCAAGGTCAGTGCACATACGAGCAAGGTTAGTGTGCACATACGAGCAAGGTCAGTGCACATGCGGAAAGTGCAAAGGGCAAGGTCAGTGCACATGCGAGTGAGATCAGTGCACATGCAAGCGAGGTCAGTGCACATGCGAGCGAGGTGCAAAGGGCAAGGTCAATGCACATGCGAGCGAGGTCAGTGCACATATAGGCAAGGTCAATGCACATACAAGCAAGGTCAGTGCACATGCGAGCAAGGTCAGTGCACATGCAAGTGTGGTGCAAAGGGCAAGGTTAGTGCACACTTGAGCGAGGTCAGTGCACATACAGGTACAGTCAGTGCACATACGAGCAAGGTCAGTGCACATGCGAGCAAGGTCAGCGCATATGCGAGCGAGGTCAGTGCACATGCGACCGAGCTCAGTGCACATTCGGAAGGTGCAAAGGGCAAGGTCAGTGCACAAGTGAGTAAGGTCAGTGCAGATGGGATGAGGTTCATGCAAGCTGGGCGAAGTCCATGCACATGTTGGGGTTAAGGTCCATGCATGCTGGGTGAAGTCTGTGTAGGTTTGGGCAAAGTTCATGCACGTTCGTACACGTTCAAGCAAGGTCCATGCATGCGCGGGCTAAGTCCATGCAAAGTGGGACGAGGTCCGTGTAGGTTTTGGGCAATGTCCATGCATGTTTGGGTGAAGTCCATGCAGGTTGCTCATGCAAAGTCCATGCATGTGGGGGCAAAGTCCGTATAGGTTATTCATGCAGAGTCTGTACGTGTGGGGCAAAGTCCGTGCAGGTTGTTCATGCAAAGTCCGTGCAACATGTATGGGATTAAGTCCGTGCAGGGGGGGTGAAGTCCGTGCGGGTTGTTCACGCAAAGTCTGTGCATGTGGGGCAAAGTCTGTGCAGGTTGTTCATGCAAAGTCAGTGCAGCATGTATAGGGTTAAGCCCATGCAGGGGGGGTGAAGTCCGTGCAGCATGTATAGGGTCAAGTCCATGCATTTTTGGCGAAGTCAATGCAGCATGTATGGGGTTAAGTCCATGCAGGGGGGTGAAGTCCGTGTAGCATGTATAGGGTTAAGTCCATGCGTCTTCTATTTCATGAGAGGACATGTGTACCAGACTGTCCTGAATTGAAGAAGAAAATACTAGAAGAAGCTCACCGCTCTAGATACACTATTCATCCTGGAGCGACCAAGATGTACAAGGACTTGAAGAGGACATTTTGGTGGCCTAACATGAAACGGGAGGTAGCAGACTTTGTATCCCGTTGTCTCACGTGCCAGCAAGTGAAGGCAGAACACCAAAAACCTGCTGGAAAATTACACCCTCTTGACATTCCCAAGTGGAAATGGGAAGACATTGGTATGGATTTCATCATGGGCTTGCCTAAGTCTCAAGGTGGACATGATGGTATCTGGGTAATATTCAACTATCTCACTAAATCAGCTCACTTTCTACCTGTCAAGAGCCATTGGTCAATTAATGTCCTAGCTGCATTGTACATTAGGTGGATTGTAAGGTTACATGACGTCCCTATAACTATTGTGTCTGACCGAGACCCGCATTTCACCTCTCACTTCTGGAAGGGTCTACAACACTCTCTGGGGACAAAACTCAATTTCAGTATCGTCTTTCATCCCCAAACAGATGGTCAGACAGAAAGGACAAATCAAATCGTTGAGGATATGCTGAGAGCATGCGTCATTGACTTCGGTTGTAGTTGGCATGACCACTTGCCCCTGGCCGAGTTTGCTTACAACAATAGTTACCAGGCTAGTATTCAGATAGCTCCATTTGAAGCACTTTATGGTAGGAGTTGTTGATCTCCCATATGTTGGGAGGAAGTTGGTGAAAGGCAACTGCTAGGTCCTGATATGGTCAGACATACAAATGAGAAGATCCAGCTTATCAGAGAAAGACTCAGGATAGCCCAGTCAAGGCAAAAGTCTTATGCCGACAATCGAAGAAGAGAACTGGAGTTTCAAATTGGGGACCATGTCTTCCTCAAGGTTTCTCGGATGATGACAACACTCCGGGCAGAGCAACCTATCAGTCAGCTGCTAGGGGAAACCCAATAGTCGAGAGACAACTACTACGTGACCAGAGACACGGATAATGGTAGCTTCTAGATTGAGTCGTTAGGGTATTGTCGTAGTCTAGGAAAAGACCACAGCTAGTTACCTAAATCGACCAATCCAGACAACCACTGATAGACAGACACCGCCCTAAACAAGGACCTAAGACAGACGGGCACATAACACAGAACAAGTAAATGGTCAATACGGCAAACTGGACTATAACGCACCAGCATAGGGGCGTTATACCCACATAACACACCACAGGAGGGGCGTTATGCCAACTGGACCTAACACCACAAATAGATGATATAATGCGCCGAGCTATGGGCATTACATCGACATAATGCACCAGAACATGTGCGTTATGCCCAACAGACCAACATACTAATAAAACGAAGTATAACGGACCACAATAGGTGCGTTATACTATATAACGCACAAGGGCTGGTGCGTTATACCCAATAGACACAAAAACGCCTAACCATAAACCAAGGGCACATAACGGACCAGAACCCATCCGTCAGAGCCACAAAACGCACAGGTGAGTGTCGGGGTCGACCCTGACTTGTCGGGGGGTCATTGTAGGACCCAGTTAAGGTGCTGGAACCACGGGTCGGCCCGTGGTTTGGTGTAGAAGGGCTGGAACATACGCACCCACGAGGTGTTTGACGGAATGCCAAACACACCCGTGTGAGCTGTATATGTGTGCGGCGGGCCTCCAAAGCCTTTGGTTGACTTAGTTAGGTCTCCCATTGACCATGGAGGGTTGGGAGACGTCTCTGGGCGGGCCCTTGGCCCCTTTTGCTGAGTGCCACATGGCGTGGCTCGTCATCGGGGCGCCCTCGGGTTGGCCCGAGTGGCGATGTAGGATATGGGCAAGGCCCGTATGTGAGTGGCCAGAGTTGATCCCAGATGGTTGCTGGTGTCGCCGCGTGTCGCGGCAAGCTGGTCAGGGCCCTTGTAGGGACCCGCGGGGCTGTAGGGAGGGCCGGATGGCTCATGCCTGGAAGGTGTTTGGTAAAATGCCCGAACCCTTATTTCTCATGATTTTACCGGGGAATAGCTAGGGTACAACAAATGCCCCCCATGAGTCGTGCATCAGAGGCAGAGATGAGGGTGTGCGGCCCGTGAGACTCCTATTCCAGGCTATTGTAGTTCTATTTTGACACTTCATATGCTTTTTCTGTTGTTGTGCTTGGTGATTTGCTGGTGTTCTGACCATTTCTCTTTGCCTTGTCTTGCAGCTATGGCACGCTTTGGCAGAGATGGATGGGTCCCAAGGTGGATAGCCCGAGAGGAGGATCACTAGGTGCAGAGGACTGATCGACAGGTCCCTCCTTTGGGCCCACCAGTGGTTACCGTGGCTAGCACAGAGCAGCTGGACAGTGGACATACAGTAGTGGCTGAGGGTCCCCTTGGCGAGAGAGCCGCTGGAGTAGGGACCGTGGAGGTGGCTAGGATTCAGGAGGCCGACGGCATGTACACCTATGATAGGAGCTGAGGGTATCCGTTGGAGCTCCCCCTAGATCAGCACCTGTTCGAGTTTCTTCAGAGCTATGTTTCGCCTGTCATGGAGGAGGATGACTCACGGATTCTGGGAGCCCGTCGTCTGCTTAAGTGGGCCATCTTGATCGGTAGGGATAGCCTGCATGGCGTGGCCTTCTATAGCTACCCCAGCTTCTCAGAGGACTATTGGAGGCTGTGCCAGTTTCCTAGTGCTGAGTGCCTAGGGTTCTTTGGCAGGGCAGAGCGATCAGGGGTCAGAGTTGGGCCACTGGGGCCCACTTCCTAGGACTTGCACGATCACCATTGCGCTGAGACAGAAGGGACCGCCGGACTGGTGCTTGAGCCGGCGGGCTTGCAGTATGCTAGAGAGGGATATGATGATCACAGCATGCTAGACAGAGTTATGAGGCAGACTGTCACGAGCTGGTACAATCACTGGGCCATGATTCCGTCGCCTTACTACCGCCAGGGTGCTACTGAGTGGCTGATTGATGGGAATCGAGCCCATGAGTCCACATTTTATTTTTGTATTTATGTACTTTTACTTTTATTTATGTCCTTGCATAAGCGAACCATCACTCAACTGCTAGGTGAACCCGACAGTCAAGAGGCAGCCACTACGCAACCAGAGGCAACGACACTCGTAGTTCTTGATTGAGTCATTAGGGTACCATCATAGTCAAGGAAAAGACCACACCCAGTCACCTAAACCGACTGATCCAGAAACTACCGACAAACAAACACCGCCCTAGAATACAACCTAAGACCGACCAACACACAGAACTGAATGATGACCATCATGGCCAACAACAGAACCGTAATGCACCAGCATAGGGGCGTTACCTACTCTAACACACCAGAGAAGGGGCGTCAGGGAAAGCAAACCTAAAATCTAATACAGACCATGTAATGCACCAGAACTGACGCGTCACATCAACATAATGCACCAGGACAGGGGCGTTATGGCCAACGGACCAGAACTCAAACAAAGGAGAATATAACGGACCTCCATAGGCACGTTGTACTAATATAACGCACTAGGATAGGAGTGTTATATCTAACAGACTCAAAACACTAACACGGACAAGAAGCATATAACAGACCAAGCTGAGTTTGTCATAGCCACATGGCACATGGGGTTAGATGCATCACACCAATCGCCATAGCTAGAAAAATGTCAGTCAAATCCAACGTAGCGGACCCACGTAGGTACGTTATCTAACCATAATGCACAGGGAGCGATCCATTACATCGAATCGACTAACACAGTCTTCGAGGCAACACGGTCATCGAAGGGCTAAGAATAATAGCAGGCCTCGAAAACTACCTGAGCATAATGCACCTAGACCAGTGCGTTATACTCATGTAACGGAGCAGGTCTGGTCCGTCACACTCCATGACCTCGAAAGATGAAAAATGACGAACGGGATGTAATAGTCTATCAAGGGACCATTACCTGTGTGACGGTCTCTAGAAGGACTGTTACATAAAATCGGTGAGTAAAACTGTGGAATGGCCGAATCGGCCCGTTCCACGCCCCATTCACGCCGAAGCGCAGGGGAAACAACGCCAAACGATCATACAACATATCCGGAGTCGAAAAACGGCACATGCATCCACTAAAATGCGAGATCGGGGCGATTTCGACGAATTGACCCTAAACGAGTCACCGGGGTTCCCGGACTCCTACCGGCCCCAAATGACAACCGATCGACATGAAACTGGTGGGGTTGAGATCCTGACATCCCAGCGGTCAGTTTGACACTAACTACGCTACGAGAGGTCGCCATTTTTCGGCCAACCCTACGAACCCCAAAAATGATAGTTTACGCTAAATCGGCCCGATCTCCCCCGATCGGCCACCAAGCAACGCGAAACTATAGTCAAAACATGCAGAACACAGAGAGGGTCCATCTCCCTACCTCCACCGAAGAAATCGAGCGCCATAGGCGACTAATCCAAGCCGAAAATGCCGTCGTGAACCGAACCGCCGGCTTCGAATCCGTCGTTCGGGATTGCGCCAAATCCACAGCATTCCACGCTCCATCACGCGTCTCAGCAAGTCCCACGCGTCGTCACCTCGCCCGTGGATCGTTTATTGGGCCACATGTATGGGCCTAATGGGTCATGTTTTATGTTTTTAGTAATTATGTCCACAATAAATATGTAAGAGTCTTTTTTTTATTTTGTGTCTTTTAGTCTTCCCAAGAGAGTTATGATGAGTAGAAAGTAGGTGTTAGGTGTTAATAAGTTATCTTTTGATCTTCTTTGGGAGTCTATAAAAGTGTCATGTACCCTCTCTTTAAAGCAATAAAGTTGATTAAAATTTTTGGAAACAATATCCCAAGTGAGGTGAGAAGCCTTCATTGTGTTCACTTCTCTGAGAAGGAGATGGGGTGAGATGCCCCTCCCCGTGGGTGAGAAGCCCAAGCTACCCGACCGTGAGATGTGGCCCCAACCCCTCCCTCTCCCACTGGTACGGTTTCACCATCTTCCCCTTCTACCTTCCCTGCTCCACCGCGGACCCCTTCCTCGCCATTCACCTCCGTTCCCTCCTGAGAACCCAACCCTCCAACCCCCATCGCCATGATTCCCTAGCATCCCTCCTTCCCCACAGCCACCCATTGCCAGGACACCGTGGCCAAATCCCATGCCCCCACTCCCCGCCTCTACTGTGTTGCCATTACCTCCCCTCTGCCTTCCCAGCATCACCAAACCTTATGCCACAGCCAGCACGCTGCCATCGTCCCGAGCAGCCCTGCATCGTCGATCCTCGCCAGCAGCGTCCGCCACCGCTTCTTCGACAGCACCATCGTGAAGCTCATCTGCCGGTCACCACCTGTAAGCACGAACAGGGCCTCTGGCCCTAGTGATACTCACCGCTCACCCACAACCCGACCATGCACGTGAATGGCCTCCCCCCCCCATTCTATGCACACCCCTACATCACGTAAAACCCAGCCCCATGTTCTCCTTTCCCCTATCCCTCACTCTCTTAAACTCACAGGGCAGTCCCCTCTTTGGAATAGGGGCACCGTCGGTGCACCCATCTCCCTCCCCTCTCTCCCCTTCGTAGCCTTCAACCCCCTCCTCTTCCCATCTCCCACATACCACCCCAGACTGTAACAACACCCTTCTCTCCCCTCACCTCTACCCCTCCGGGTTCCCTCACACACATTCCCATTCTCCCTCCCCCTCTTCCACTGTCTCTCTTCTGCACACGCCGCCAACGCGGCTTCCCCTGCTTCCCTTCTCTTGCAGGGGAGCATCCCGTTGTTTCCCTCTCTCCCACTCTTTCTATACACACTCCCGTCCCCTCTCTTCCTATCTTCTGTAAACACACACACACCAGCACCCATCGTCGGCCAACCTCTCGCCCCCCGCCCTTCACACACGCACACACACCACTATGCATAACCCCCCTTCTCACTGATGCCTCACTATTTCTCTCTCTAACCCCACACACGCATGCCTTCGCACCCTCGGGATTGCTTGCCTCTTTTCTCCCTTATACGCACACCCACACTTGTAACTTTGCAACCCATCCTCTCCTCCTACACCCCAGCCCTCTCACTTACTCTCTCCCCCTCACTTTCTCACGCAGGGGAGCCCCTGTTCTGAACCAGAGGAGGTGGATGGAGTACATGAAGGATTATGATTTTACTCTGTCTTATCAGCCTGGCAGGATGAATGTCGTGGCTGATGCCTTGAGCAGGAAGGTGGTGGTCAGTTGGATGTTGTTACGGAAGTGGAGGCTCTAGGAGCAGGTGTCGGCCATGACTTTTAGGCTCAAGATCCCTCAGGATCAGGGTTCGGCTATTCTTGCGAGCTTGACTCTCATGCCAGCTGTTCGTCGTCATGTGATCCAGGCTCAGCACACGGACCCCGAGCTACCTCGTATCTTGTCGATGGCCGAGGAGGAGTTTGGTGAGCATGGAGCTGTGAGGTTCAGAGGTAGGTTGTACGTCCCAGCTGAGGAGTAGGTGAGGCGTACGGTATTACATGAGGCCCATGGGAGCCGATATGCCGTGCTCCTCAGATTGGCCAAGATGTACCAGAACCTAAAAAGGTAATTTTGGTGGCTTGGGATGAAGATAGATGTTGCGGAGTTTGTGGCCAGGTGTTTGACCTGTCAGTAGTTGAAAGCTGAGCGCCAGCGACCGAGAGGTACACTTTAGCCCTTGGAGAATCCTGTGTGGAAGTGGGACCACGTGACCACTGATTTCGTGGTTAGATTACCGAGGACGTCTAGTGGGCATGATAGTATCTGGTTACTGGTGGATAGACTGACGAAGACGGCTCGGTTGTTGCCGATCAAAGACAGTTGGAGTGTGCATAAGTTGGCCTGATTGTATGTGGAGCGGATCGTCCTGTTGCATGGAGTTCCCATCTCCATTGTGTCCGATCGTGATCCGCGCTTCACATCAGGATTCTGGAGGAGTTTCCAGAGGGCTCTAGGCACGGAGTTGGTATTCAGCTCGGCCTATCACCCTCAGTCAGACGGTCAGTCGGAGAGGACCATCCAGACTTTGGAGGACATGTTGAGGTCATGTTGCTTAGAGCGGCAGGGGAGTTGGACCCATCATTTACCGCTAGTGGAGTTTGCCTACAACAACAGCTATCATTTGAGCATTGGCATGGCTCCTTATGAGGCGTTGTACGGGCGACCTTATCGGACTCCGCTTGATTGGTTTGAGGTGGGCGAGCGTGTCCTGACGGGACCAGAATTGGTGCAACAATGCGTGGAGGTGGTGCATTTCGTTCGACAGAAGATGTTGGTAGCGCAGAGCCGGCAGAAGAGTTATGACGATCGGAGGAGGTAGCCTCTCAACTTTGCGGTGGGAGAGCGAGTGTTCTTGAGAGCTTCTCCCATGAAGGGTGTGATGCGCTTCGACAGGCGTGGGAAGCTAAGTCCCCACTACATTGGTCCTTTTCCCATTATCGAGCGTATTGGTGAAGTTGCTTATCGGTTGTAGTTACCTCCGGAGCTGGCTGTTGTGCATGATGTGTTTCATGTGTCGATGCTTCGGAAGTATATGCCCGATGACTCCCACATTTTGGAAGACTCTATTTGGCCTGAGGTGACCGCAGACTTGTCTCTACCGGAGTATCCCATCCGCATTGAGGATCGGCGTGAGCAGCACTTGCGGAACAAGGTTATCCCTCTGGTTAAGTTGGTTTGACAGCGTCATTCTGGTGGCAAAGCATCGTGGGATCTCGAGGATGAGATGCAGTAACAGTATCCATATTTGTTCGAGTGAGTTCTCTTCCCCTGTTCCCGTGCATTGGTTTAAATCTCGAGGATGAAATTAATTTAAGGGGGGCGGGCTGTAATGTCTCAGATTTTTTAGATATTTTTCGGATCAAGATCCGTGAGTTTCGGATCGCTTTCGGGGGTCTCGGAGCGCATTTTGTGATTCACGGGTGTTTTTTTCTGGTAGACCTGTGAAACCCTGTGTAGGGCAAACGTTGCGTTCTCCTACTCCGGGACGGTACCAGTGCGACGAGCGTGTTTCGAGGATCGAGAAAATATTTTTTTTCTAATTTTTTATATTTTTTAGATTTTCTATAAATACCCCCCTTTTCCCTTTTATTTTTCCCTTCTCCTTTCTTCCTTCTTCTTCCTCTTTCTTTCCCATTGGAGAACCTCCCCCCCCTCGACCGTGGTGTTTCCCCCCGTGCGAGGCAGCGGCGCCCCTTCTTCCTTTGGTTGCAGACGGTGGACCGGCAGCGGCGTCGTGGTGATCGTGGCGGTGGTTTTCTTGCGGCTTGGGGCGTGGAGTTTGTGGGTGTAAAAACTTGATTTCAAGATCAACGATGATCCGGCGGCTTTCGGCCTTCTTTGAGGTAGGGGGACGGATCCCTACGCTCTTTATCGCTTTCCCGTGATTTGTAGGCTGAGGAGAGGTCGAGAGGGACATTTTTAAGCCAGATAGGGTAACTTCCATGATTTGGGGTTGCGCGCCGGATCCCTCGTTCCTTGGAGTTTTTGACCGATCTAAGGACATAGATGCATGCTAGGAGGGTTGGGGATGGATTCCCCCTTGTTTCCCCATCACCCCATCATTTGGCGATGATCGGGGAGTGGATCAGGGTTTTTGGGTGTTTCCCGCTATTTTGCGCTCGGGAGAGCCTTGCACTACGTATGCTGGTTTCCGTAGGGCCTCTTGCCTTTGTAGCCCGAGTCCGATTGGGGGGAAAACGAGCTAGAGGATCCGACCTAGAGTAGATGGTCTGTGTGTGCACACGTAGTTGGGGACAAAGGATGCGCGTTGACGAGTGCAACCCCAACTAGTCCTTGTTGTGGTACTTGTTGCCTGTCTCAATTTCCGCCTGGGGTGAGTAGGGAGACACTTAAGACGCGGTGTAAGACGTCAAGGGACGCATCCGGTCATTCTTCTAGTGGGTAGAGCTCCTGTCTCCTGGCAGGCGTGGACTTGTGTTTTTGTCGAATCGAGGTTGGTTCGCACGGTATGGCTAGTTGTAGGGAGTTTTTTCATTTATTTATTTTTGCTTGTTGGTTTCACCATACTCCTGATTAGGTAGTGTTACCTTCCATGCTCGCTCGCATCTTTTCGCCTTGTTTCTTTCGTGCGAGGTGGGGGTCCATGGAATCCCTGCTGAGCCTATGAAATGAGGCTCACCCCTGTGTTTTCAGGTGAGGCGGGTTCGTCGAGAGGTCCATCCGAGGTCCCTCGCGGTTCATTTGGCCAGAGTTAGCAACCAATTGTCAGAGCCGGAGTATGCCCCGTGTACTTGTACTTTTTTTTCTGTTGACTGTACTTATTTTTAGACATGAGATACACTAGACCTTGTAGCAGTTAGTTATTTATTTAATTTTTTACATTATTTAATTATTCATTGTGCTATCTCTGCAGTTATTTTAGCTTCTTATGTACCCTCACACCATCCTTTAACCCTTCCGAGTCTTCGGGGTCGTGGGTGGCGAGCCGGGATTCGAGTCGCGCCGGTTCCTTTTCGTTACTCAGATCTCGGGTCGTTACACTCATCACTAGTGATATTTTGAATCAAACTATCAATAGCCTGCCAAAATTACTTTTCAATGCTCTCTTCTAATCGTACTTGCGGTGCATATGCACTAATTATATTCAAAATATCATCACCTAATATAAATTTAATTAACATCAGTCTATCCCCCAATCTATTAACTTCTACAACTCCATCTTTTAAGTTTTTATCTATTATTATAGCAACACCATTTCTAGAGTTATTATCACCCGTATACCAAATTTTATATCCATCAATATCTTTAGCTTTATGTCCTTTCCACCTAATTTCTTGTAGGCAAGCTGTGCTAACCCTCCTATCCTTCATTAACTTAACCAACTCTAAACCCATGCCCATTATTTATGCAATTACCTCTGGTGTTTTTAGGTTCAATTTAGAGGCTCTGTATTCAGCACTCCCTTGGCTAGATTCTTCAGAATGATCAGTGAGTACCTCTGTTTAAACATAGTATTAACTATGTTGAAACCTATAATATACTTCAATGTTATCTCCCTTCACATGCATTAAATGAGTCTATTTCTTCCTTCTGCTCCACCGTGAGCGCCCCCTCCTCTCTCCCTTCGACCGACGATGACCGCGTCATGTCCCCTTCGGCTGCAGACATCGTGGGGCGACGGTGTGGCGACGACGGTGACGGTGTGACGTTCGAGGCGGTGTAGAACTCGTGGGATTTCGTGAAGGTTCGAGAGTTCTAAAGACGTTCTTCGTGATTTCAGTATTGATTCGGCAGAGCTTTCGCTCCATTAACATAGGGGGACGAATCCCTATGCTCATCCCATCATCCGCCGTGATTTGTAGGCTGAATGGGAGCCGAAAGAGGTATTTTTGAGCGGATTAGGGCAAAATTATGTTTTGGGGAGAGTTCGCCCGATCTATGGATTGGAGCCGCGATTCGACGTTTTGATGGCCTAGAATCATGCTAGGGTCCCCGGGGGGGCTTCCTCCTCGATTTCCCCCTCTCCCATGGAGGTATGGGGCCGTGGTCATAATTTTTGTGTTGAGTTCGCCATTTCACCGTTGGGACGCTGTGGCGGTCGCTCCAGTGACCACCACAGTGTGTAATGCGCCTGGGCAGGTGCGTTACACTCCCTTTGTTTTGGGCATTGGCGTTCATGGGTCTGACGGTCCCACGATAGACCGTCAGGTGACTGTGACGCGCTTGCGTTGGTCCGTCATAGTGTTTCGATCGTTGATTTTTGACCATTGGGGGTCATAGTCACCTGACACGCCTGGGGTGGGGCGTCAGGATGGTGTGACACCCCTAGGAAGGCACGTTAGAGCTAATGCATCCAACCTTCCACCTAACGCACCTGAGATGGTCTGTTAGGTACTGTAACACCCCAGGAGGAGCACGTTACAGCCAACTTGGTCCTGTGGCCTAGCGCACCTGTGTTGGTCCGTTAGGTGATGTAACGCCCCTGGAGGAGCGCGTTACGTTCTGTGTTTGCTCGTGATCGTGATGCACCTGTGTTGGTCCGTAAGGTGTTGTGACACATCAGCGTAGGTGCATTACAGTTCATTTCACACCGAGTGTCTGACACTCCTGAGTTGGTCCGTCAGGTTACTGTGGCGCACTAGGGTTGGTCCGTTACAGCCTGTGGCGCACCAGGGTTGGCGCATCACAGTGTGTTTTGCACTGTTGGCCTGACGCCCCTGTGTTGGGACATCAGACCGCTAAGACGGCCCAGCGGTAGACCGTCAGAGCTTGTGGCACACCTGGGTAGGTCCGCCAGGCTCTGGACTGCACCGGGTGGTTTGCAGTCCCATTTCTTCTCTGACTGCGATCACCGTGTGACTGTGCTGGTACGTGGGATGGTCCCCATACTTCGTCGGGTTCAGACGTTATTTTCCATTGCTTGAGAGTCTACTCCTTCAGAGACACTCCACTAGTCGTAGCCCGCCAGTACGCGTGTGCTGGTATCCACCTAGGAGTGGTGGGACGGCTACCCTGAGGATGATTTTTAGACTGATTTTCATCGGGCCCCACGTCGTCGGCCAGAGTCTGGCTGAGGGGAAAACCAGTTAGAGGCCAGACCTAGGACGCATGGGGGTTTTGCTTCCACGGACCATGTGAGGAAAAATCTGCATGGACTTAATGTCTCAGACATGATGCAGACGTACAAGGACTTGAGAGAAAATGCATGGACTTGGAAGGTAAAATGTGCACGGACTTACGATGCAACCTAATACTAATCAATCTAAGTCCAAAATTTGCACAGACTTAAAGGATAAAGTATGCACGGACTTTGAAGGATAAAATGTGCACGGACTTGAAGGACAAGTGTGCCTGTACTTTGGAAACAGTGTGCACAGACTTGAAAGTTGAAAACATGCAAGGGGTTGTTTGTGCACGGACTTGAATACTCACAAATCTGCACGGACTATTAAGTGCTCGAACTTTGTGTACAAAGATAAAAACATGCATGGACTTTAACAAACAATCCAATGGAGTTTCGTCTAAGTCCTAAATGCGCACAAACATAGAGTTGGATATGCACCGACTTGGAGGGTGAAACGTGCATGGACTTACGAGTGTCAAATAGAAAACTTGTTTGCCACAAACCACCATGCAGATGATCAATTATGCACAGACTTGAGAAATGTAAGCTTGTAGAATATGCATGGACTTGTGATTTCATGCCCTAACTTTGTATGATGCACTTTAAAGACTCTACATGGATTTTAGAAAGAGTTTCGTCTAAGTCCTAAATGCGCATGGACATAGAGTTGGATATGCATCGACTTAGAGGGTGAAACGTGCACGGACTTACATTTTTGGCAAAAGCCAGAACATGCAAGGACTTTTAATTCATCATGCAAAAACTGTGTAGACTTCTAAATGTATTTAGAGAAAACATGCATGGACTTGCAGCAAAAACTGCAATAGGCTCAATGCAAACCTCCTAAATGCACTTAACAGACCTTCTATAAATAATGACTCTCCTAAATGCACAGACTTGCAGCAACAAATGCAACAGGCAGAGCTAAACATGCATAACAGTTGGTGACTCAAGAAGTTGCTATAATCAAAACAGCACTCCATCATAAGTTGATTCATTGTAAGTTGCTATCATAAGAACAACACTCAATCATCAAAGTCAAGAGGGCACAACAATCTCCCCCTGATTCATTGTAAGTTGCTATCACCAAAATAACACTCAATCATCAAAGCCAAGAGGGCACAGTAATCTCCCCCTTTTTGATGATGGTAACACACAATGAATGGCAACACACAATGAGTCACACTGACCAAACACTTCTCCCCCTTTGACATGATCAAAAAGGAGATGGTTGGCGAGAAGTATATAACAGTGCAAGAGACAAGTACCCCTTAGGTTAGCTCCCCGATGAACTAAAAGCCTCCCCCTTGGAGAGAATCAACAAGAGAAATGGTTTGCATGTGAAACAGTTTGTAGCATGAAATTAAATGACCTGTTGGAGACATGCGAGATAAACATCAAAGCTTAAAGAACTGATACTCCCCCTTTGACATGAAAATATAGTTCTCCCCCTATCACATGAGCGCAGGACTACTCTCCCTCATAATGTAAAATAACCAGACTACATGAATGAACACTACCCATCGACGGGGAGCCCTACGAAGAGCTCTGCCTCCCGGACTTAATCAAGGATGAGACCAATGGAGACGGCTACTACTCCTTGGGATACTCGTACCGGTACTTGATGAAGGCCTACCAGGAGTTATACAAGTTGGCCCACGGCGATAAGCTACCCCGTCGTGGAGACCGGAAGAGGATACGGATGAACTTGTGGCTGCAGTACTTTTACGATGGCCCGAAGGAGTACACAGATTTTCCTTGTGTCGGGACCACTGTCGCCCAGAAGAAGCGTGCCAAGCCGAGGCTAGACGTGAAGATCCCGTCAAAAGGGCGCTTGGGCGGGCCGAATCCGATGGCGTTGGACCCGATGACGCATTGCGCGGCCTACCTGACGTACTGGCTGTGCTCCTTTACCATGCCGTACGGGGATGAGACCGTGATCCGCCCGAATGCCATCTACCCCGCGTGCCAGATGGCGTGGGGGATCAAGCTATCGCTGTGCCCGGCCGCCCTTTGCCTGATCTACAAGGCTCTGGGGGACATCAGCACGCACCAGTTCCCAAGGCAGGCCCGCTACGTGTGCCCCCTGCACTTCTTCAACGCCTGGGTCTGCTCTCTATTCCCTAAGTTTGCACCCCGGGCCATCCAGGACTGGGGCCTGATGCCAAGGATGCTGGAGTTTGCCAGCGCGGGGGCGGGCATCACCTCAAAGCAGCTTTACAACATTCGGGGTCGACTGACCGCAGTACCGCAGGATGCCACCGGGACGATCTACTTCTGGAGTCTGGCAGCGCACTCGAGCCCCTTAGTGAACAACAAGAGGGAGTGCCGAGATGACCAGGTCGAGAAGTACGCGCATCCTATCAGTCAGGCGAATGTCACTCGACTGCTGCTGGAGCCCGAACTCAGAGACAAGACTCTATCTATCCGTCCAAGCGTGCTGCCGTTCCGAAAGGGGGATACTTTGCTGCTAGAACCGTACTACCCCTTTCGGTTTGGCCGAAACTTCGGGTACGACTAGCACATCCCAGTGCATAGTGCCCAGTTTGGTCTCACCTCCCGGAGCCTGCGAGGGGGCTTGGTTGCTAAGCAGTCGAAAGTTTGGTGGGACTTCTTCCATCGGGCTGACACTGCCAGCTTCAGAGTGTCGGCTCCTGGTCGCATTCCGCGGGTTACACCGGAGTACGTGAAGTGGTGGAATGCACGGACGGTGTTCTATCAGGCTCACCGGACCGATTGCTGGGACGGGGCGGAGAGGAAATTCTTGAGCCGGCAGCCCGTGCCCGTGATCGACATTGAGCCGGAGCATCTCCTACGCTTATGGCATGGCAAGAGCAAGGACGTGGCCGACTACATGCTTGCCCGCAAGGCAGCTCGGGAGAGCAGATCAGCACCGCAAGCCAAGCTACCTCCCGTGGCGCAGGACGAGTTCAAGAAGACGCTGCGGGAGCTTTGCTGCATTGGCTCCGACCGCCTGGACTTAATTAACTACCCCATGCCGGCGGAGGAGGAGGGCACCCCTGCAACGAGCTGGCGAGCTGAGAAGTGCCGGTCGATCAACGGTTGGTTTCATCATCGATATTGGGTTTATATCGATGCAAAGAAGTTTATAGTTTCATCAGAATAGACGGAAGGTCTAAACTGGATAGGTTTCATCATTGATCGGGCAGTGTGCCGGTTGATCAACGGTTGGTTTAATCACCGGTGGGACATGTGGAGATATGCAGGTCTTCATTAGGATAGACGTAAGGTCTACCCCGGACGGGTTTTATCGCCGGTGGGAGTATTGAATGAGGTGTACAGGCTTAATTAGAATAGACGTAAGGTCTATCTCAAGTGGGTTTCATCGTTGGCCGAGCAAGGAGCCGATCGACCAATGGAAGGTTTCATCAAAGGCGGGAGATAAAATTTTGAATAACCACATTACTGACCCAGGTGCCCTTTCGGGTTTTCACCCGAGCCAGCCCCCTCTTGCTTTTGCCCACGTGTCCTTTCGAGTTTTCACGTGACGGGGTACCCAATTTTGCCTGCAGTGCCCTTTTGGGTTTTCACCACAGTTAGGTTTTAGCCATTTTTGCCCTTGCTCAGAATACTCGAACAAGTCTGGCGGGGTATCTCTATTTTTAACCCCTCTTTTTTTTCTCTTTTGTTTTGTTCATCATGGTGTCTAACTGGGACCTTTGACTCTGAGGGCCAAGGGCACGAGGCCTCATCGTCCACCGAGGCAGAGAACCTAGGTTGACTCGAATGGGTGTAGCGGCTCGGGTGCGGAGCCGTCTGTCGAGGGCGTAGGTTTCATCGTTAATGTGGGGTCTTACATTAACGCAAAGATATGGGACTTGATCATCTATCCAGACGGAAGGTCCGGATCGATTCAAAAGATGCGTATGGCAGCTTGGGCACGAAGCCGTTTGCTGATGATGTTGGTTCCATCATTAATGTGGGTTTTAACATTAACGCAAGGATATAGGGTTTAATAATCCACCCGGACGGAAGGTCCGGGTTGATTCAAAGGGATGCATGTGTATGGCAGCTCGGGCACGAAGCCGTTCGCTGGAGGTATGAGTTTTATCGTTAATGTGGGGTTTAACATTAACGCAAAGGAATAGGTTTAATGATTTATCCGGACGGAAGGTCCGGATTGATTTAAAGAATGCATATGCATGGCAGCTTGGGCACGGAGCCGTTCGCTGGAGATGTGGGTTTCATCGTTAATGTGGGGTTTACATTAACGCAAGGACATGGGATTTGATAATCCACCCGGACGGAAGGTCCGGATCGATTTAAAAAGAATGCATGGGTGACGTTCCCTTTCGGAATCCTTCACCCTTTCTCTTGTCATTTCATTTTTCTTCTCATTCGGCCATTCATCATCATTCATCATCATTTCTTTTTCTTTTCTCTTCTTTTTTTATTTTCTTTTTATTTTCTTTCTTCTTTTCTTCTCTTTTTCTTTCTTTTTCTTCTTTCTTCTTTCTTCTTTCTTTTTCTTTTTCTTTTTTCTTCCCTTTTTCTTTCTTTTCTTTTTCTCTTTTAACCATTTCTATCCTCCTGCTCTTCATAGGATATCTGCGCGAAATAAGGGAAATCTATCATTTCAATCTGGAAAAGTTTACAGAGGAGGGGAAATGCCTACTCGGGTGGACCCCGATTGAAAAGAAAGGAGAAATACAATATTAAAAAAATATGGTGAGCACTCCTTCAAGAGCTCGCCTCCTCGGCAGTAGCATCTGACCCTTGGTCTTGAACCTCGGGTGCTCCCCTAGAAATGACTACAGGTGGGGGATCGTCAGTCAGGTCAACCAGTTCCCCCTCCACCGATGGTTCAGCACCAATAGCCCACTTCTCTTTGCTCGACACCTCCTTGAAGAGCTCCTCCTCGCGATCATTGGCCTTTGGTCCAAATGGCATTAGCAAAAGCGGCAGGGTTGGCACCGAGACACCCAGGCTATCAGCCGCGGCCTGGAGAGCGGCCGACCACCCTTCATGGAAGCCACGGTCCCTGCCCGGGATGTAGACATCGACTGCCACCACATTCAACTCATCCCCGTAATCCAAGGATGAGTGGAAGCACTCCCCAGCCTCTAGCCCGATGGTGGCCATTGCTTCCTTCAGTCGCTCAGTCTGGGCTTTTACTACTTGGGCTCAACCTTCAGTGGCATCCACCCGCGCATCCTCGGCATCGGCTCACCTGGTCACTTTGCGAAGCGACCCCTCCAATGCTTGAGCTTGGACCCAGAAGGCATCCCAGTCTCGCTCGACTTCTGCTAGGGCCCGCCCCTGTGATGCAAATTGCCCCGAAAGCTTGGTGTAATGGGCCTCTAGTTCCTTCCGTGTGGTCTAGCTCTCTGACAGTCGTTGAGCAAGGCCGGAGTGTTAGGGTGCAAGCACGCGATCTAGAGGGGGGTGAATTGATCCCCTTCAAAAATTTGCTTCAATTAAATCTCTCAATATCAAATACTTGTAGAAATAAGGCTAGTTGATTCAAACCGAACTGAAATTCAATTGTAGTTCACAATCGAACACTTAGTAGGCACACGCAGCCTAATATTCTACTAAGCACACGGACAACACTTCGCAGCTGTGTTGGACAAGAACTGATAACACACAGGAGAACTTCACATAAAAAAGATCAAACAGCCTGCAAAGGGGGATAGAAGATATGAAATTGACAATTACACAAACCACAGTTGTCACGCCCCGAGCGCGGAAGGAACCCGAAGTGCGTGACAAGTTTATATCGATCATGTCAATCAGAGCATTAGTGTATTCGACATAAAGATAGAGTGCGTAAAAAGTAAATACAACCCAATCCTTTATTCAATAACAACCATAAAGTATTCTATTACATTTCCCTTGATAAAAGTTCTAGGACTCAATAAAAAGAAAAGTACAATGAGCGACTCAAGAAAATAGAAAGATAAAACTAGTAGACACTTGGATAGACAGATGTAGCTCTAGTCTCTTCACTCTTGACTTTCCCCATCCGATTGAGTCTCATTATCAGACTTACCTGAAAAATAGGAAAAAACACTGGATGAGCGAACGCTCAGTAGGGATTATATCTCAAGAGCAAGCTAGCTTTAAGTAATTACATGTTACAGGACAAGGACCCGGTCAAGATTTTCCTTGGCTGAAAGTAGATCAGATTGAGCAGAATCTGAGGGTTGTAGGTCATACACCTCTTGAGCAGTAGTGAAGGAGGCTTCAGCATCCTTGACATTAGTAGAGACATCTTGGAAAGTATCTCTGTTCCACGCATGGAAGAACCCTTTTAAGTGTTTTAGCTTAAAAGCCACAGTGAGCAGAGGATGTGATCACTGTGCTATCTCTCCCTGTTGGAGCACAACTAGTACTCATGCTTGCCTGTCTTAATTGCTCGACAATGAAGAAGCCATCTATTGACATCTGCAGGCGCTCTCTTGACAGTGAACTCTTGTGATTTCATCCCTTAGAAGGTTTGGGGGTTTACCACCGGTGCTGACCATGCCGACTCACAGTGGCCACTTCTCGCAGGGAGTCAGCCCAGCGGATTATTTTAGGTAGAGAGAGGGAGAGAGAGAGAGTGCACAAGGGGAGAGAGAGAACAACTCACGCCACAGTTTTGGTCCTGAATTCTCGCCTCTCTGTTTTGGCGCTCCCTGCCCGTTCCCACTCTAGGGTTCCTCATTCCTGCCCACGGGTGGGTGCCCCCGCCGGCCATGGCTGGCCGTAGTGGGGGGCCTCTGCCACGTTATCTAGGGCAAGTGGAGGACCGGCGTGCTGGTGATGGTGCCATTGATCAGGTGGTTTTGTCCACTTGCCCTGATACTCCGCTGGCTGTGGTCGATTCCACTCTTTCCCTACTTGCCCTGCCACCTCTTGGTGCTGGTGGTCACCTCCTTGGCCCGCCAATAACTACCACCCGTGTTGATGCCCTTGGTGCCTTTCCCATGGTGGATCCCGTCGTGGCCTGCATCCCACCAAGAGCTACTCCACCAACAGTGTCTTTAGCCCCTCCTCCTTGCTATGCGGAGACCACTGACGAGCCTGATCCTCCTCCGATTGACCCGCGTAGCACCTCCACTATTCCACCTAACGCCAACCCCACCGCCTTTCCTCTAGCGGTGGCTGCAGCCTCTCCTCCCTACGGTTTGGAGTCCACGGCCATGCCTAGTCTACCTCCGGTTGGCGCAAACAGCACCCCTAAGCAACATAGCGCCAACTTGCACCCCTCCTCCGTGGCCCCTTCTATGGGAGGTGCGGATGGCGGAGGTGCAGGGCCACCCCTTGTGCCCCAGCCTTCTGCGCACCATGCTGCAATGGGCCGTGCAGGTGCCCTCGCTGGTCCCCACGCTGATGGCGACGCCCGCGGCCGACACGCCCCGCGTGCTTTGCCTACTAGCCATGCGAACTCTCCAGCCCCTCGTGGCAGGTTCCCTACCCATGTGAAGATGGGTTCTTGCAACCCATGGCCCGCTCTGCCCTTGGCCTCCTCTGTTGGAGGCACTGGTGTTGGACCAAACCTAGCGGCCCCGCTATTAATTTTTATTTATATTTTATTTGTTCGATGATGTGATGAATGAGAACTGAAATTCCTTAATTGCAAGATGATGAATAGTGCAGAAATAAGTCAAGTGATCAATCTACCACGGGTGGGGAGAAGTGGAGTACAAATAAACACTACCTCCACACAGGGAGGGGCGGTAAGCCGGCCAGGCGGGGAGGGGGATTAGCTAAGCAGTTGCCGGGTGGGAGCTTCTTCAGTTCTGTCAATGTGAAACCACTCATTGGACCTAGAAAGCAAGCATGAACGAATGAAATGGCGGACTCACTCTAGCGGATTCACTCGCGTAGCGCACACCCGGGTCCGTAGGTGGACCGGCGATGGGGATGAGCGTCCGAAGTGGGACCTCACTGTTTCGGAGTTTGGCTAGCATGAGGCTGAACCCCTAAGGGTCCGAGATGCCCAATTTCACGGGCAGCCAGTACGTCAAGGGCATGGGTTGTAGGGTCTTGCTCACAACTCACCCGCGGTGGCACTCAACTTGATGAGGATTTGGGACCGGGCACTCACCTCACCGCCGACGGCGCAACTAGAGTTAATACTACGCTGAGCAAAGGCTAGAAAAATCGGCAGAGGAGAGTGGGCCAGAAGCTCACCTGATCAGCGTAATGACGCCGATCCTGGCTGGAGACAAGGGTGAGCGGGGAGTGTGGGTTCCCCGCACACTGTGCCGATGTAGTTTCCCCTGTTCAGATTATACAAGCACTACTCCCCACACAGGGGGGTTAGACTAGGGGAGGGAAAATTAAGGATAACATCAAAACTACCTCCGCACAGGGAGGGGCGCTAAGCAGGCTAGGCGAGGAGGGGAGAATAGCTAAGTCGGTGCCGGAAGGGCACTTCTCCAGTTCTGCCCAGGTCTGGGACTACAGGATAGTGAGTCGTTGTAGTCACCGCTGTGCACTCCCCTGAGCTCGGAAGTCACCGAAACTGGTTCCGAATTGTCTCTGACAGACCCTAGAACGCTGGAGAATTTTCGTGGATGGACCCATCGTCGCCACGGGCCGGGGTGGCTCCTGGAACAGGCTCTCTGCGCTCTGGCTCAGGCTGATCCCAGGGTGTAGCAGTAGCTGGTTGTAGCTGCCACGACCGCTCCTGAAGTCCAATCGTGGTGGGACCAAGTCGAGGACGACCGTGGATGAGTCCTCTTCCAGTGGCAACCAGGTAGAACACCAGACGAGGTCGAGGCAGAGAGAGGGAACCCGTTGAGTGAAGGGGGGTCGGGTCTGGTCCTGGGTGACCTATTCTGCGCACTTGGGGGAAGAAAATTGGTAGATGCTCCTCTGGATGCCGAACGGGATGCCGCCTTATGCTAATGGAAGCCGATTGGTTGTAGAAGACCGCGACCGAACGGCACCTTCAGCAGTGGTGGGGTGCGACCGTTGGAGCTCCAAGAAGTGACCTCAAGTCACCCACTAGTCTAGATCTACGTAGTCGAGGGAGATCGGCCTTCCTGGACATCTGAAAAGTCGAATGCTGGCAAAAACACCACAGAGATGAAGCTATCTCGACGAGCTTTTCGTCGATATATGGTGCGCCTCCAGCTGATGTCGAATGACTCCGGGACAAGATCTGCAACTCGGGCCTTTGCTGCTACCTGCGAACTGGATAGGGTTTGGATCAAGGTCTGCCCGCTGCTGGTAGCAACTCTAATGATATTACTGCACAAGCTCATCCGGAGGTTAATGAAGTCGAGGTGCATGCGCCTGCAACTGGGGATCTGTAGCCACGTTTACCCGTGCCCGATGACTCGGCTGAAACTGGAGATTGCCATGGCTTGGACGAGCAAACTTCATCTTCAGTTACCAGCTCTGAGTTTATTCTAGTGATTTGCCAAGTCCTAACCGTGCCGGGGTTCGAACCAATAGAACGGGTGGCTGATTTCACAGATGTGCATACGAATTTTGTTGGTAGCGATCAGCAACCGTCTTCCTGGGCTGATGGATGCCGGCCTCGATGCTCCCTTCATAGGACCGCCTCCGCCAACCTCCCTCATAATTCTAACAAATGAAGGCTCTCATATGGAACATCCGTGTCATTCACAATGCCCAATCCATTAGCCAGTTGAAGCTCCTTGTCCGGAAGCATTCTCTCTCTTTTGTTGCTATTATTGAACCAAAGGCATCCACTACTTTACTTGAGTCCTACAGGAAGAAGCTCTGCATGGCCTCATGTCTCTCAAATTCTACAACCAAAGCTCAGATTTGGATCTTCTGGAAAGACCCCTTTCAGATTTCCATGGTGGGGTCTTCGGACCAGCACATTACACTATCCGTTAGTACAGCTATCCCAGGCAAATTCTTCATCACTGTTGTCCATGCTAGCTGCTCTTTAGCTGAACGCCGTTCATTATGGGATAGCATTGTTGACTTTGCAGCTGGTTGTGATGAACCATGGCTGATTGGGGGTGACTTCAATAGCATACTTGATTCTTCAGAGAAGCGCGGAGGCAAGCAAGCATTCTCACTGTCCATGTCGGACTTCCAAGCTTGTGTTTTCGCTTCGGGACTGCAAGATGCTGGGTTCGTTGGGAGCAGCTACACGTGGTTCAATGGTCAGCGAGCTAATGGTATTTGGGCTAGACTTGATAGGGTTTTTATCAATGGCGACTGGTCGGTTTCCTGCCCAGCGATCTCAGTGCAGCACCTATCCCGAGCTTGTAGTGACCACTCCCCTTTGCTTCTCACGGCCTACTCAGAGAATCCACGGGGCCCTTCTAGATTCTGTTTTCAGCATATGTGGACTGCACATGAGGTGTTCAGTAGGGACTCTAGCTTTGCTTGGGCTGCTGCACCTATCTCCTCTTTCCCGCTGCTCACATTAGCTCTCAAGTTGAAGCACATGAAGGTCTTCTATAGAGAATGGAACAAGGCGACATTCCTTAATATTTCAGCCAATGTGTTGGCAGCAGAGGTGTCATTTTCTGATGCTCAGGAGGCCCTTGACCGGCAACCCTCCGACTCCAACCTCTCGGCCTTCACATTGGCCAAAGATGCTCTTGATCGCGTGCTCATTCAGGAAGAGATGTTTTGGAGGCAAAAATCGAGGATTAAATGGCTGAAAGAAAGTGATCGGAACACAAAATTCTTCCATGCTTTTGCAAAATCTCAACAGCGCCGTGGGTCCATATCTGAAATACATCTTGCATGCATAGCTTATTGCATTTCATGTAACTTGTAATCTACTTAAAGCAAGCTAGCTCTTGAGATATAATTCCTACTAAGCGTTCGCTCATCCAGTGTTTCCCCCTATTTTTCAGGTAAGTCCGATGACGAGACTCAATCGGATGAGGAAGGTCAAGAGTGAAGAGACTAGAGCTACATCCATCTATCCAAGCATCGTCTAGTCTTATCTTTCTAATCTTCTTGAGTCAACTATTGTACTTTTATTTTTATTGAGTCTTAGCATTTTCTTTAATTGTAATAGAAGCACTTTGAGGTTATAATTGAATAAAGGATTGGGTTATCTTTACTTTTGCTCACTCTGTCTTTGTGTCGAATACACTAACGCTCTGATTGACATGATTGATATAAACTCGTCACACACTCTGGGTTCCTTCCACGCTTGGGGCGTGACACGTGCCCTCCTTCCAGCCTGGTGGTCCCACGACCCCACTCAGTTTCGATTCGTCCCATTTGCGGACCTACGATGTGGTTCGTGTGCCATACCAGTTCGAGGCGGAAGCGCGGAGCGACAACACGATGGGTTCACTCTCCGGTCAACGTGCACAAGTCTCGTCTTCCACGGGCTCAAGGGGCAACAGATCATCCAGAATCAGATCAAGACCAAAGAATCAAGGGCACTTAACCTCCAGCATCTGGCAGCTCCAAGGCTTCGAGCTGGCTCCCTACAACGAGCCAAGGAGAATTGTACGTGTATGACTTGTCAGTCGGCCGGGCACGCCAAGGGTAAGTCTTTTGCACTTCCCTCACATGCTAGCTGGCTGTGGCACACAAGTCCACACACGCCTCATGTGAGACACTACAACAAGGGTAGACGCCCCCTCATTCCGGGGTCGCCCCTGACCTGCCTGTAGGCCACGACCATGCACGCGTCATGACGTCTTGCTCCCTCTCAGTAACGAGGCCACGTCGATCGCTCGACTCGAGTCGTGATCGACCCTCATCCACATACCAGACTGATGTGTCCCCTCAGTTGCCTAGTCAGCCACAAGCCCCCGTTCGACACCGCAGCCATGACCTACGTCATAGGAGGAACTCTCTGTGAAACACACATTTACTTATACGTCACGCATCGACCTGGGGACCGACAAGCAAGTTGGAATTGTCCCGAGGCATGCCCCTATTGTACCTGGGACATCACGCAAGTCATGGCAGCGCTCATCAGACATTTGCACCATTTTATCATCATTTTTGATGCTTCAAATGCGGACTCTCATCCGAACAACAAATGGTCCATTAGTGACCAACATACACCGGGATCTAATCTCGTGATTACATTAAACATGCCATATTCACGGCAGACATTCGTACGATTTTGTCACCGTCTTCCACGCTGTAAATACGGACCTCCGTCCGAATAAAGAAATGGTCCGTTAGTGACTGACATGCTTGCAATGTTTACACCCTAACACAAGGTTTGTTTAAACACAATTTGAGATTTACTCTTGCTTTCATTAATATGAATTTCAGGCCATTGGGCCCCTTTTCCTGCGTCATCGCTACGCCGTCCCGTGGATCGAGAAGGCCTTGCTGCTGTCCTCTGCAACCCACCTGCAGCAGAGGTTGAGCTTGCAGAGACTGCCTCGGAATCCACGGTGCAAACCAGCTGAAGATTCCTTCTGTGGAGTCGAACATCCTCAAGTTAGCTTCGTTCCAGAAGTGATCTCACGGCGATCCGACCTCGGCACTGCACGCACCGCCCATTCTCGTGAAACTGCACCCAGCTCGGGTCCGAACCTGAGTCCCAGATGGTAGCAACTCCACAGACCACCCCGGCGTGATTCAGCCATATCTCTCTTCACGAGAGTTCTGCTTCTCCAAAGTGCCGACGCACCAGAGATGGTCCCGCCTGCATTCGACATCGTCTCTGTCCGTGGCGTCCAAACTCCCACAGGCACGCCAGACCTGGAGCCCCTGTTCGCCCAGGACAAACTGCTGTAAAGTCGGCCCCAAAACCCCTTCTTCCTGTCAGTTTCAGTTCGTGACGTCTTCATCAAAGTTGCATCCCTCGACGAAAAGAAACCAAAGCAAGTAGTTTCGTCACGTTCCGACATCGGCACCAGGAGTTCTACCCCGTTCTTTGACATCCTATCCTACTGTTCACCCAGAAACCCGACGCCGGCTGTCCCTGCGACCACGCCCAGCGAGGTGATCAGACAGCCACCCCCTCCGGAGGGCTCGTAGACCTCCCAGTCAGCAACGTCCCCGACCAGGTCCCGCTGCGATTGGAGTTCTGCAGCGCCCGTACCGGCCGACGCACCACATCTGCGCCGACCAGTCCAGCCGAGCAGAACTGCACCGACCTGCTGCGGCAGCCGCCGCCCCCATCCAGCACCATCAGCTCGACGCCCGACTTCCAAGTGTCCGTCAGCATCCTTCGGTCTTCATCCAGGAGCTGGCTGCATCATGAGTGGACGCCCAAGCCTGGCTTACGGGCAACCGTTGCTTACCCCTCCCCGCAATCCCCCCTCCTGCGCGAGGGTAGTGAATGTAACGTTTGTTCCCCTCCCAGTGAGCCCCCCTCCCTGCGTGGAGCGTAGTGCATGTAATAGCAGGAGCGACACCAGGCTTCCTCGACGCAGAGTGTTCACCGGGTGCGCATGCTCCCCGGCTCGCCATCGTCTCCGACCGGAGCCGATCGTAGTGCATGTACTAGCAGGTACGACATCAAGCCTCCCCGACGTAGCATGTCCGCCGGGTGCGCACGCTCCCCGACTCGCCATCATCTCTGACCGGAGCCGATCCTTCAGACGACTAGATACGTGCGTGTGCCACTCCACCTGCTTGCTTAGTATTAGCTCCGACTGTCGCACCTCGTGAGGAGTGCCTGGCCCAAATTTCCACGATACGAGAGTTCTTGCTGCCGGTGAGAGAGTGCACACCAGAACTGATCCCCTCGGTATCGGTCCGTCTGGTTGAAACCGGCGCCCATCACTTGTCCCCGGCTGGGTCACCACCACCCTCCGCGCTACTCGGACCGTGTCCGACCCCGTCATGAGCCACAGCTCACCGAATCGTCATTTCCACATTACTGACCCAGGCGCCCTTTCGGGTTTTCACCAGAGCCAGCCACCTCTTGCTTTTACCCACGCACCCTCTCGGGTTTTCACGTGGCAGGGTACCCAATTTTGCCTATAGTGCCCTTTCGGGTTTTCACCACAGCCAGGTTCTAGCCATTTTTGCCCTTGTTCTGAGTGCTCGAACAAGTCTGGCGGGATATCTCTATTTTTAACCCCTTTCTTATCTCTTCTCTTTTTTTTGTTTTGTTCATCATGATTTTCAACTGGGACCTTTGACTTCGAGAGCCAAGGGCATGAGGTCTCATCGTCCACCCAGGCGAAAAACCTAGGTTAGCTTGAATGGGTGTCGCGGCTTAGGTGCGAAGCCGTCTGTCGAGAGCGTAAGTTTCATCATCAATGTGGGGTTTTACATTAATGCAAGGGAATGAGGTTTAATCACCTATCCAGACAGAAGGTCCGGATCGATTCAAGGAGATGTAGATGGCAGTTCGGGCACGAAGCCATTTGCTGGAAATGTAGGTTTCATCATTAATGCGGGGTTTAGCATTAACGCAAGGGAATCGGATTTGATCATCTATCCAGATGGAAGGTCTGGATTGATTTAAAGAGACGTATGTGGCAGCTTGGGCACGAAATCATTCGCTGGAGACGTAGGTTTCATCGTTAATGTGGGGTTTGACATTAACGCAAGGATATGGGATTTCATAATCTACCCGGACGAAAGGTCCGGATTGACCCAGAGAGATGCAGAAGGTGAAATTTCATCGATCCCATTTTGACTTTCTCTCTCCTTATCCCGTTTTCCCTCCTCCCGTTCCTGGTTGGGGGGTTCTCCCGCGCGTGGCCTCCAGCCATGGCCGGCAGTGGGAGAGGGAAAGGTCCTCCCCGCCGGCCAGGGCCTGTACGTCCTGCCTCCTCGCAGGTGTCTACTGGCCGCCCTCTTCCTACCACGGTCACCATCTCATGCAGGGACACCCCCGCGGCTTGCCACGTCGGTACGGTACCTGTCTCCTCCAAATCTTCTACGTCCGCCTCTGCCCTCTTGGTGATGGACGAGGAGTTCCCTCCGCTCCCGGGCGCGGACCTCCCTCCCTCCTCAGCCCCGGTGTCTGCTGGGCCCTGCTCCTCCGTCGCTGAGCCTCCTGCCCCTGGTCATGGAGCCTCCGTCGCGGAAGGGCTGGCCGGCGCCCCTGTTGCTTGTGTGATGGCGGACCCCGCCGTCTCGGCTGCCGAGGTTCCACCTCACCCAGCGTCTGCTCCCGGCCCTCAGGGCCGCACCCTGCTCCTTGATGCCGCCGGTGTTCTGCCGGTGGACCGTGCCGGCTACAACCAGGCCCAAGCTCCACCGTCTGCCCCTGTCAGCCCTCGCGCTGCCCAGCTTGCGCCCGGGGAAACGAGAACTGGTGTGCCGCCCTCTGGCCCCCCGGCCAGGCCTCCACCACCGGCTGCCGTGCCCCCTCCTTCCTGGGCCCGTGTCGCCGGAGGCTCCATCACCGGCGGTTTACCCCCCGCGCCAGGCCCCTCCTTCGCGCAAGTGGTAAGCCATTCTGTTGGCCTGCCGAAGCTGAACATGGCGGTGCACGCCCCTGCCTTCTCCGACTCTGGAGAACCGGCGGCTTTTTTCTCCAACGATGAGGTCCAGCAGTCCTGTGCAGCCCTCCAGTTCTCCATCATTGCCCGCACCCCACGGGGATGACCTGCCTTCGATGCTATTCGCTACCACCTGGCGCAAAGGTTCAAGTTCAACCAGGACTTTGTCATTACTTCCTTAGACTCTCGACACCTTCTGCTGCGGTTCCAAAACCAGCACGATTATCTGCAAGTCCTGCTCAAAGAAAGCCTCTTCATCCAAGGGAAGCCGTTCCACTTCTTCAAGTGGACCCTGGACTTTTCTAGAACAGCTGATTCGCCCATCGTCCCGGTCTGGTTGGAGCTGTCGGACCTACCTGTGAACTTCTACCATGAAGAAATGCTCCTATCCATTGCTGGCAGCATCGGCCCTACCCTGCAGATCGACCGAAACACCAGGTCCCTTACACGATCTCTCGCCGCTTGTGTTTGTGTCCAGTTGGACGTCTCCAAGCCACTACCCAAGAGAGTCCTCATCAACTACGGTGCTCACAGCTACTGGCAACCTATTATGTACAAGAACCCTCCCTTCTACTGTTCGTCCTGCAAGCGCCTGGGTCACCCATCTGCTAAGTGCAAGAAAATGGCTGATGACCCTGCTGCTCCTCCTGCCCCACGGCAGCCCCTTGCTGGCCTCCCCACCACCCGGCATACTTCTGCTGACCTTCCGCTGTCTGCTGAGGCATTGGCCCCTCCTGAAGATATCTCCATTGGCGCCATCGCAGGGACTCAAGCTCCACACAATGCCTCCATGGACCCCCTGCCTGCTCGGTGTAATCAGGAAGTTCCTGTCTGCACCAATGCCCCCTTTGTTCCCTTGGTATCCCCAAAGGGCTCTGCATCTATGACCCCACAGGGCTCTGTTGCTGTTGAAGCCCGCGTCCAGCCTATCGCGGCCCATCCCGCTCCTGTAGGGGACACCTGCGGAGGGCCGGTGGCCATTGGCCTGTTGCATGGCATTAGCTCCTCTCCAACCTCCCTGGCGGTTCACCCAGGCCCTCCCCCTGTTGTGGACGGTTCTGCCGATCTGGGCACGGGTGTGGGGCCTGTGGCTCTCAGCCCACCGGACGCCCCTCCTACTTTGTTGTTTGACGGGGCCCCTGCCCTGGATGCTGCTGCTGCACAGCCACTGTCTTCTAGTGCTGGTTCCCTGCTCCTCCGTGGACGCCCTCCAGACGCTGTGGCAGAGGGACCTGAACGTTGCTCTCCCACGCCACCTGCTTCCAGGGACCCTGCCATCCCACAGGTAGAGTCTTCATTGTCCCCACGGTCTGTGGATGAGGACAATTTGGAAGATGATGGGGTCGGGTCCACCATCTCCTATCCGCGCCCAATCATCCATGTGCTCACCGTCCCGGGGTTGGAACCTACCTGCTCTGTGAAAGACCTCCATGCTGCACATCAACTCTTTGTGGGCAAGCCCCTGGAGGCACACGCTGATGACTCAGGGGTTCGGACCAGGCAAGGCTCCCGCAAGGGTGCCTCTGCAGGAAGCTTCACCAACCGTGTGCCATGAAGCTGCTACTGTGGAACATCCGTGGACTGGCCAACAGTCGGTCCCTCAGCCGCCTCAAATTCCTTATCAGGGAACACGACATCAAAGTGGTTGCTGTCATTGAACCCAAGCTGCAGTCCTCCATGCTGGAGTGTTTCAGAGTGAAGCTTCGCATGGCACACAGTGCTGCCAACCTGTCCCCCAAGGGCCGTATATGGCTTTTCTGGCAGGACCCGATCTGCATCTCGCCGGTTTCCTCATCGGATCAACACCTGACCCTCTCAGTTGACATGGTGCTGGATGACACCTTCTTCTTGACAATTGTTCATGCTTGCTGCAACATTCCTGATCGCAGGATTCTTTGGGACTACTTGGTGGACTTCTCTTCCTCCTGCAATCGCCCATGGGTTGTTGCCGGGGACTTCAACAGCATTCTCCACCCATCGAAAAAAAAGGGGGGAAAGCAGGCTTTCTCCCTCTCTATGGCTGACTTCCAAGCTTGTGTTTCTGCTGCCGGCCTCGAGGATGCCAGATTTCATGGTGGGACCTTCACTTGGTACAATGGACAGCCGGCTAATGGGATATGGGCCAGGCTGGACAGGGTCCTCTTCAATGGCCACTGGACCATACACGGCCCCCCTCTCTTTGTGCAACACATCTCCCGTGCTTGCAGTGACCACAAGCCCCTTCTCCTCTCCGCTGCTGGCCGTCGCGAGCGGAAAACATGCCGGTTCAGATTTCATCATATGTGGACAGCACATGCTCATTTCATCCAAGCTTCTCAAGCTGCTTGGGCTTCAGGTCATTACAGTTGGTATCAGAGCGGAGTTGGGGAATCGTATCAGGAGTTGAAATCCGTATTGGTCCAGAGCAAGTCCCTTTTGAGTCGTTCGTTGCTGGCTTAGGATGTTTCTTGTGATGCTAATATGTTTCCTGCTGTCGTGTTTTTCCTAGATTCAAGATGCTGCCTCGAAGGCGAAGAACCCCAGTTCCTTGGAATGAGGCTAGTGGTTCAGCTGCTCCTGCTGTACCGGTTCCTGCCCAAGCTGTACCTGTTCCTGATCCGCCTGCGGAGTTACCCGGTACTCGTGGACGGGCACTGAAAGAATTCTTGCTATTTCATCCACCGACTTTCGAGGGTCAATCAGATCCCGAGACAGTGAGGGAGTGGTTGGATGCTACCGAGTGCGTCTTCCAATGCATGGAGTTCGTCGAGGATGAACGGGTTATGTTGGCCTCTTTTCAACTTCAGGTACTGCACGCACGTGGTGGACCTTAGAATGGAAAGTCGCCTTCCGTTCTCGTCCGCTTTGACAGATCACTTGGGCTGAGTTTGTTGCTGCATTCGAACGTATCTATACTTCTGCCTGCCTGAAGTTAGCCAAGATGTACCAGTTTCTGGAGCTGACACAGGGTGAGATGTCGGTGCTGCAATATCGCAATAAATTCATTGAGTTGGGCCGATATGCACCACATATTTTTACCGATGAGACTATGAGGACTCAGCAGTTTTTACGCGGACTGAGAGCAGAGTTGAGCCTGCCGTTGTTCGCTACACGTGTTACTGAGCTGGATGCCGCTTATCAAGCCGCTGTCGCACTGGAGTTGGAGTTGCCAAGGACTCGAGGTTTCGCTCAGACTGGGATGGTCTCGTCGGCCGTGCCACATCAGCCGCCCCACCAGTCGTCTACTTCAGGAGTTTCTCCCGCCTTCTCTCCTGTCGATAGTGCTCCTTTCCAACAATCTCAGGGCAGAAGTTTTCATCATAAGAAGAAGAGGAAGAGGTTTGATCAGCCGTCGTTTTCTGAGCCGAGTCAGCATTCTGGTCCATTTGTTCGACCACGTTCAGATTTCATTGCTTCTCAGCCAAGGTTGTGTTCTAGATGTGGTGGTAGTCATCCGGGTGTGCCGTGTTCTCTACCGGTTATGTGTTATCGTTGTGATCAGTCGGGGCACATTTCCCATAACTATCCATTGAGGCAGCAGATGGTGTAGTTCACTCAGGCTTCGTAGTCACAGTTTCATCTTCCGCCGCCGCCTCAGCCTTCTCAACCGATTCAACCATTTCGACTGCCTGTTCCTACACCTTCTCAGCAGTCATCTACCGCTACTCGTCCGCTGAGAGCCAGAGTTACACATATCACTCATGCGGAGGCGTTGGCATCTAATCTGATTAAAGGTATGGTTTCCATTTATGATCGCACAACGCATGTTCTTTTCGATTCAGGTGTGACACATCCGTTTATCTCTGGAGATTTTATTGCCCGTATCGAGAGACCGGTGAATGAAATTTCCTGTGACATGCTCGTGGAGTTGCCATCTGGTGATTTTTTGGGCACTGACAGCTGTAAGTTCATTGGGAGCTCGAGTCCCAAGGAACTCACGATGGTTTACATACTTTAACAATAATAAGACCCACCGTGACCACTCTTCTAGTGGGCAGCCCAGCACTTGTAATGCCCCGATCAGCTGCATCACTATGGTATGCACCCCTCGGTATGTTAGGGAGGGGTCAGCAAAAATGATTGACCGCAGTGCCAGGAGCATCTGCCTAACTGGTGCGTCTGACATGGGATGACCAACTAAAGGCATGGCCAGAAGGTCAAACTTGACCGCACTATCCACAGCCTTCCACAGATACGCATCCACCCCGGCCGAGGAGGATGGAAGAGCGGAAGCCACGTCGCTCGAGACCCCGACCTCAACAGACAACTCTTGGCCGGCCACCACTAGCGAAACCGTCAGGATCGCGGCCTGATCGCCTGGCCCCGCTATTGTGAGGGGTCGCTCCGTCTCTGCCATGGCCGATGGGCCACGTCCTTTTTCACCTCCCCAGCAAAGCTTGGACCGATCGTCATCTAGCAGCTCGGCAGAGGAAGGATCTCACCCCCGGCCAGAGGAAGGGCATCAGATAAAGCTGGGTCAGATGTTACTTCCAGGGGACTAACGGTTCCCTCTGCTTGTGCTTCTTTCCATCGGAGAACAATGACGCTCGTCGGGGTCTCCTACAGGAATAGGGTTTCCTCCGACATGGTGAGCTTTTGGGGAGGTGGAAGGGGAATCGCGAGCTTCAGGCTGCCCCCGCTTGCATGAAAAAATTCAAGAACTCCACATCTGATCCCCAGATAGACTTCAGCCTGTCTACCACAGTGGGGCTGAGGGGTTCCCTCCACTTAGAGATAGCTTTGCAGGCCCTAGCGGCAGGTGCTTTGAGGGGTACCGTCTCTTCCTGAAGATCTAAGACAGAGTTAGTTGCTCACCAATCGAGGCAAGTTGTCTAAATCCTTAAGAGATGAAGGAGAGGCCCCGGGGCCCCATGTTTACCTCAGCCGCCGAAACTGCACTGCTTCCCGACATATCTCCCCCTCCTCTAGAGCCTCATCCGCCGATGTTGCAGTCCCCATGGTGACTTCTTGCCGCAGGACCTCGAGCAAGGCTGCCAGCTTGTCCAAGCCGGCGTCAACTTCCCCCAGTCGCCCCACTGGTGTGTCCGGGGTAGGCACCTCTACAACCTCCGGTGGGATTTGTTCCTAAAAATTTACGAAGAGTAAAAAATGGAATCAGTAGATGCCCTCAAGGGAAACCCCCATGAATGAATGGACACTTTCAATGGTCTTCTCCACCAAGCTCAAAGAGTTGGCCAGTAGAGGGGCCTTAAAGACCTGCTTAGGAGGACCAGACTCCTCAGATACGTCCTTGCCCGAAGTCACCTCATCAGAAGAGTTGTCACGCCCCGAGCCAGCGGAAGATAACTCGGAGGTGGCGTGACGGAGTCTATAATGATCATGTCAATCAGAGCGTAGTGCATTCATCATACACAGACAGAGTGCGCGAAATATAAATAAATAACCCAAGATTCTCTTGGCCACCCCTTCCATGACCCCTTTGACCCCTTCCTATGGGAGTCTACCTTCTCGAGGTTAGCCTTGGAATTACTATCTTAGTGATGCCTTTATTTTGTGTCTGCTTAAGTGTGGATAGTAATTATTCTAAGCCTGAGCTTTTCCTTGTTTTACGGTGGCTTAGCTTTGGACTCTGTTATGGTGCTAAGAGCTATTGCGTACCATGTTCGTCGTGCCGTGTCCAATGGTCGATGTGTTGTGAAGGCTCATTTATCATTTCAGGACGTGAGGGTAAGCTGAGATTAGCACTTTTCCTTGTGCTTTGTGCTGAAGCTGGTACTCGTGTCTATTGCACTTAGGCTTCTTGTGACTGGCTATTCACTGGATCGGTACTCGTTGCGTGTTACATTGTGATTTTTTTTGAATTGCGATAGGCGCTATGTGTGTGCTGAGATGCAGATACCACGCTATTTTCTGATGCATGTGTGCATGTTTGAGTGCACAGTGGAAGCGTGTGGGCTGATAACCCATTAGTCGAGAGAATTACTTCTTCTCGATGTGACTTCATCTTGGCTTCCTGTGCCTTGATGTTGTCTGTTGTCGTGCTGTTGCTAGTAATTCTTCTAGTGTTGGCATCGGCATTTGCGAGTATTGGGGAATTGGTCAGCTTCCTTGCTGATTGAGTACCCTCTACCCTGCACTTCTTTCTCTTGGGTGTTGTGTTCTTGAGGCGTGCTTGTAATCCTTGAGATGCGTCCCTTGAGATTGTCAATTTCTTGTCGTTTCTTATTGTCGTGGGTCTTTCTTGGTGAGCTGCTTGATGCATGACTCGTTCCCTGTAGTCGTGTGATCAGCTGCTGCTGTGCCTTGATGTGGCCCTACTTGCAGTTGTATTCCGTGGTTCTGTGTACTGTACGGAGTCGGAATCCTGCAGGTGCTATCGTATTGTTATTTCGAGTGCTATTTCTGTATGATTTTGTGTTTCTGTCTTGGACCATTGTCTTGTCAGTTAGCATTGCGGTACTCCTCTTCCCACGTAGAGTTAGCTTGCGACTCGATCAGATGTAATATCTGAGTGAGGATTAACTTGATTATGCTTCTGGTTCAGTGTTGTTGTCGTTGGTGTCTTGTGTGCTAGGTGTTCCCTATTACCTTTGGCAAGGGAGCCGATGATGTGGTCGAGCGGTCAGCTGTAAGGACTATGTCTCCTTGTTTAAGCTGATGCTTGCCGTGCCTGTTGTTTTATTTTTCATGATCTGTCATCGTGGCAGTCGTTTCTCTTTTCTCGTGAGATGTAAGCGACGTTGCCTTGTTTCGAAGGTGTCAGACTTGTGTTCACTTGGGTCATGCTCAGTCCTAAGAGTGTACTCGTGATTATAGTCTGACGGTGTTCCTCTGAGCTTTGTCTCTCGTGATTCGTGTCGCTTTGTAGTTGTTTTATCGGGTTGTTCTTCCCTGCTTCTCCTTGGTTAGTCCTTAAATTTTGAGGATGAAATTTCTTAAAGGAGGAGAGGATGTAATATCCTGGATCCTTAGTGGATCTTTAACACAAAGACGTCTAGTGGGTCCAAGCGAGACGAGTAGGCTAAGTAGGAAGTGGCCATGATGAACGGGTGATAAATACAATGGCCCTAGGACAAGACTTAGTAGAGACAAGTCTAGAACTTGCTCTGATACCAATTGATGTGACACACCCTTGGACTTAAACAAGCAAGCACAATTCACAAGTAGAACAGGCCGATATCGACGGCCAACTCACCCGACACTCCCCCAAACCTGGGGGTAACTCGACGATATTGAGTCGAGGTTGTGAGGGCTGGGCCCTTGCTGGTAGAGGGCTAGCAAGGCCAAGGGACTTCCCAAGGGTATGGAGGCCCAATTCAAAGGGGCCGACTGGGTGCCAATGGGCACTAGTCACACTCTCTCCCACGGCGGTCACTCGAAGCAATGGGGTTTGAGGGCAGGGCGCTCACTCTCACGGACCAGCAGAGTTTATGAACTAATATTGAAGGAACATGGAAACCAAAGGAGAGTGAGGGTAGAGAACTTACTCGACCGGTTTGAAGAAACCGGTCCCGTTCAAAGATGAGGGCGAGCGGGGAAGCGTTGGTTCCCCACACGCCGTGCCGGTGTAGCTTCGACCTGTTCAAGGTTTTACATCACTACGTCTCATGCAAGGGGGTTGAACTTGGGGAAGGAAAGTCAAAGTTACATTCAAACACTACCTCCCGTAGGGAGGGGCGGTAAGCGGGCCAGGCGGGGAGGGAAAAATGAAATAGAAGTAAACTAAGCGAAGGATGTTGGTTCTGTCCGCGCTCTGGAACAGGAGACAGGTGGTCGTTGTCGGCGCCGTTGCGACCACTCCCGAACTCGATTTTCGACGAGACCAGTGGCAAACTCTTCGAGACTGGATTAGGATGACGTCCAATTTTTGGAGAATTCCCAAGTTGGCGGTGCCAGCCGGGGAAGAGCCACAAATAGGGTCCCTACTTTTTGGTTCTGACTGCTATGGTACCATAGTAGTAGGAAGTCGAGGTCGCCATGAGCGCTCCTGAACTATGAATCAAGTGTGGCTGGAGTCGTTGGAACCTTTGTTGAGTCCTCTTCGAAACGAGACATGTGGGGATGCCATAATAGGTCAGAGTAGAGCAAAGTAGTCCGAATAGTGATCGGGAGTCTGTTCAGTCTCAGAGTGGACAGAACAGTGCACCCGAGGGAGAAAATTGAGAAATCATTGATCCGGATGCTGAACGGGGTGCCGCTTCTTGGTAATGGAAGAGGACTTGTCTTCGAAGCTCTCAGCTAAGTGGCGCCTCAAGAATCACTGGATTGTGGCTGTCGGAGCTTCTGGAAGTTGCTTCAGATTGTTGATCGGACCTATCCTGCGTAGTCGGTGAAGAACGGCTCTCCTTGGCAGTCACGAACTCAGACAGGGTCGGGACCACCGCCGTTGCGAAGAAGACAGGGAGACGCTTCCGACGGTGTCTCTTTAGCGCCCAGGAACGTCAGGATGAAGTAGTGGTCAGCTCTGCAAGTCACTGGTGCTCTGCTGCCTGTAAACTGGGAAGTGCAGGGTGCTCATAAACGTTGTGGGCGTCGATAGGGCCATGTAGGATGGGGTCATGGCAGAAGGGAGAGGTTTCCTCCCTTTGCTCTCCAAGTCCCGCTAGGATTGCTAGCCTCCCTCCCTCAGTCTCGCCATGACTATGAGCCATGGGTGCCAAGACTCCTTTATGTCTAAACCCGACTTAGACTTCGTCCTCTCCAAGTCCCATGGAGACTCCAGCCTCCTATTACCCTGTACATGTGTGTAGAGCGTGAGAGCGGACATGCGCAAGAGGGATTGTGGAGCCATGTGTGTGTGTGTGTGCGCGCCAAACCCGACTTAGACTTTGTCCTCTCCAAGTCTCATGGCGTCACTTTGATGGGAGGTTATCTCCCACTTGTTTAGAAGATAACTTTCATTTTATTCTTTTTTTACATTGATAGAGGGATATAAATATTCGGATTAGATTGAAAGATAACCCTCATCTAATCTGAATAGTGTTGCCCACCTAAATAGGTAAAATAATTTAACCCACTTCTCTTATCAAAGTAAACGAGAATAAGTCAAAAGACAGAGTAATCTGAAGAATATATCTTTCCATTTATCTAACCCTCTATCAAAGAGGGGTTTAAGACTTGCTGGCCGCCGGGCAGAGGGGAGGAATGAGCAGTTAAGGCCACACGGCTTCAGTTGTTGGGCCGCGGCTCACACCCGCGAACCACATGGGTCGTTGGATCCCCAACTGCCCCCGGCTCTCCAATTATGAGGCGGCTGTGCCGCGCCCGCGGCCGGCCCGGTCAAATCAGATGCCCCACTTTCGCGACCCAGCCGAGATTGAATCAGGGCCGACCATCGCGGGGATCCCGTCTCCGGGATGCAATAAATAGACGGCGATGGAGTCGCGCTCTTCGCCCCTGGCTGCCCCCCGAGCATACGGCACCCACATTCCTTCGCACTCCCTTCCTAACACGGACCACAGAACGAATCCATAGGTCTTATCGGTGACGTGGACGATTATCATTGGAGGACATGTCCCGCGGCGGCCCGGACGAGGTCAGCACCCGGATTTGTGGGAGAGTTAGCTGTGGCTGCGTCGGGTTAATTGGCGACCTCGTCTTCGCGCCCCACCCTGACCGGCGTGGGGGCCTCCCCCGGCCGTGTGGACAGCTGTCCAGTCTCGGACGCAGCCCGATCTCGCGTTCCCGCTCCTGTGAAATCTGTGAAGCGCGGCAGCGTGGTGTTTTGTCCCCTCGTGATTGATTGGTCGGGCTCGTGGGGATCATGTTCGAAAACGCTGTACCTTAGCGCAACGCACCCAACGCATAGGAAGATGCCACGTGCGGCATGATACCATTTGCCCCGCAATGCACCATCTCTTTGAGGGAAGATCACACTCAACCATTGATTGGGTGGCCAAACTGCAGTGCTGTGAGTGTGGTAGTGATGGAAGCCCTGACTTTAAGCATTCTTGTGGGAAAGAGCAAGGAAATGGGAGGGAGGGATGGATACTAGAGAGATAAAACTTGGGGTGGGGGAGGTTAGGGTGGGTAGAGAAAGACGGTCTTTCGCCATGACACACAAGTCTATGCCCACCATGCGTGAGACGTTATGACAAGGGTGCAACCATGCACGCATGTAACGTCACGCTTCCCTGCAGTCACGAGACCATGTCTGACCACTCAACCTGAGCCGTGATTGACCCTCGCCCAGACACCTGTACGATGCTTTCACCGGTCATCTAGTTGTAAGTCCCTCGTTTGGCGGAGCAGACACAGCCCACGCCATGAGAGGAACCCCCTGTAAAACATGCAGATATCTACTTAGTCACACATTGACCCGGGGACTGACCACCGTGTTGGAATTATCCCGCGGCTTGTGCTCGTTGTACTTCGGCCACCACGGCCTGCCTGTAAAGTCTTATAGCTCTCGAAAATTACATTGCCATTTGAACAAATGCGCTCGCATCCACGTTCGGGCCCGCAGCCCCTTTTCATGTCACCTAGCGTGAATCCACAGCCCCACTGACCCCAGTCAACATCGTCCTGTCTAGTGCGAACCCCAAGCTACGAAGTGCTCCCTGCTCTCCACCTAGGACTCCAGGCCTATACAGACCTCTCTTCAGCACAGAATGAAGGTGTTTGGATTTAATCCGATGTAAATAAACACTGACTGCTTGCGGTCAGTGGGGAAAGACGTCCTGTACATGACTCCCCACAATCGCTTGCGCACTTGCACCTATGGAACTAACCTTCCCTCCACGTGTCCCTCACCTCTCGAGTCCACGTGCCGCGCCCCAGCGGCGCTTCCCCAGTCAACTTTCGATTCCACGGGTGATTGTCGAGAAATCGACTGGCACACCTGCATCCCAGCTATGTTTCCCTTAAAACCCAGAAACCTCCTGTGCCACTCGGTCTCCCCTCGACTTTTTGTAAAAGGCAAGTGCACCGTGCCATTTTGAGAAAGATATGGCCATGAGAGGGGGTGCCCGAAGCACACTATATTCCTACGTCTCTCCTGTAGCTATATCCTACCCCCCACTCCGGTCACCGCGCACACCGCTGTTGATAATTTTATCTCTCTTTCCCTTTTACCCCGCCCCTAACTATGCTAATAACATAATAGCATGAAAAGGCATGGAAGATGATGAATAAAGAGTGATGAGTGATAGAAGAACTGGCCGTGATCGCTAGCAAGGGTTAACAACGCCACAAGGATGAAGAAAGAAGTGCAACGACGCCGTGTACCTTGGAAAAGGATGAAGACTTGATCACACTTGAAGAATGGGGTGCGAGGAATGGTGTGGGATCGACCTCCTCTCCAAGATGAAGAGGGCCTCACGTTCATATCATCCTCTCCTACAAAAAAAAGATAAAACACAGGCAAAAATCCATTAGAAACATGAAGTGTAGTATCAATCCCGGAGTGATAAAATAGGGGTAAAAATTGAGGGCAAACTCATCAGGGGGAGATTTTTAACCCCTGTGGAAGGGTGTAAAAGATAGGTGTGTGTGTTGTTCATGCATGAGAGTTGAAATCACGGGATTTGATTGAGAGAATAGGGAGAAATCGTTGATGCAAAATGGGGACACGGGCGAGGTGGTCTGATGCTTAATTAAGTCAGCACCATATTAATGAAAGGCAGAGGAGAGTAAATGAGAGAGGAGGGAAGAAGTAGGAGTAGAAGGCCGAGGAGCCAAAGGGATCTTCCGGACGAGTGCTCGCCGATCTCAGTGCTCACTCGGAGAGCGCTCGCTGTGTGGTAAGGTCACCGGAAAGTAACCTCTCTCTAAGTGTAGACCGTTATGGCTCTCTTCTCTCCCTACTTGAATATCTCTATCCTCTTGAGTAGCGGTATAGTGGAATGAACCACTGTGTGTTTCTCCTCTAACGATCTCCCTTTTATAGGGGGTTGTCCTGGAGTGAGGGGCCTCATCCCTTGATAGGGAAGGGCGTCCGTAGTAGAGTAACGTTCTCCGCTATAGTGGCAGAAGTTTTTCATTGGAGGGCGATTACCCCGGCGCTGGCTGGTCCCGGGGCGAGTCTTATGGCACTCATGGAGCGTACTCGCCCGTTATGGGGTCAAGGCCGATGTTATGGGGGCAACGGTCGATCGCCGGTGAGTCCTCCGGTGATTACTGCACTTGGGTCGCTTACGCACTGTAGAATCCGATGCTCTTTTGGGCTGGGCATCTGTTTGGTGGGCCGCGCACGTGTGCCCACCTCGTGGGTGCGCCCATCGAGAGTAATTTGGCGTGAGCCTGTCGTTATTGGGACGTTCCTGGGTCAAACCGGATTTACCCTCCTCACTTCCCCCCTACTCTCAGTCGCCAAGCACTCTGCATGGGACTGAGAGTCGATCAGGAGAGGGTTTTTTCTAGAGTGTGAGGCCCGAAGTCGATCTCCTCGTACGGGGGGCGTTGGTAGCTTCGAAGCCTGCTTGGCGCGCAAGGTGCTTCTGACGGTGGTAGAAGCCACGCGGGTAATCATGACTCACATCTTGTCCTATTCTGGGAGCACAGGCTTCGAACGGATGTCCGGTTCTGGGCAACTATACTGCCGTAGTGGCAGGCGCCCTTTCACCTGTCCCCCCTCCCCGAGGGGGGGAGTGCTGGTCCGTCATGGGTGGTTATAAGAACCGCTGCGTGGTCTCCCCATGGGCTCTATCCGCATCCCGCTGGTTGTCGTGCTCGTCGTAGGCATCTTCCTCCCCTTGATCGGTGAGGATCCTTCTTCCTTTACACCTTCCATTCCCAGTAGTCATGCCCCGACGTAGGATAGTCCCTCACGTCAGCTCTTCTTCTTCTGAAGAAGCACCTCATGGCCGAGGTGGTGTGCCGAGCACTTCGGGTGCTGGTACGAGTCGACCTAGTTCCCCGCCGCTAGTGGCGTACATGATGATTCATGGCTTGCGGGAGTCTTTCCAGATTCACCCTGAGTTTGACATCATCTTCCCAACCGTGGATGACGACATGATGAGTCTTCTTCAGGCGTGATTATAGTCCTGGTGGCCTCTTTCCAGGCAGGCTTTCGCCTTCCAGTCCATCCCTTCATCGCCTCAGTCCTATACCACTATGGGCGGCATCCTGGGGAAATAACCCCCAATTCTTATTCCATCGAAGCTCGAGCTCAATCCAATCTCGGGTGTGTGGACGACCCGAGCCAGAGGGAGGTGGTGGTGATGCCTCCATCAGGGTGGCTCCTGGAATAGGCTCTCTGCGCTCTGGCTCAGGCTGATCCTAGGGTGTAGCAGTAGCTAGTTGTAGCCGCCACATGACACCACTATGGGGTGGCAGCCACAAGACCAATGAACCTTGGACCTAGGATTGCAAGTGCGAACCGAATGACGAATTCACTTAAGCGCGCTCACCCGCATAGCGCACACCCGGGTCCATAGGTGGACCAGCGATGGGAGATGAGGGTCTGAGGTCGGACCTTGAGATTCCAGGGGTATGGCTATCTTGGGGCTGAACCCCTAAGGGTCTGGGATGCCCGACTCGACGGGCGGCCAGCACGCCTAGGACATGGGGTGTAGGGCCACTCTCACAACTCACTCCGCGGTGGCACTCAATTTGGTGGGTTCCAGACCAGGCACTCGCTCACCGTCTGATGGACAATTGAAAGCAATACTAAGCTAGCCAAGATAATGCTACCAGCAGAGGAGAGTGATCAGGAGCTCACCTGATCGGCGTGAAGATGCTGATCCCGGCCGGAGACGGGGCGAGCGGGGAAGCGTGGGTATTTCCCGCACGCTGCATTGACGAAGCTTGGATGACTAACCTGCTAATACATGCACTACCCCCTCGCAGAGGGGGTGGATTAGGGGTAGGGAGAATTAAACTACAACCAAAACTACCTCCACGTAGGGAGGGGTGGTCAGCCGGCTAGGCGGGGAGGGGAGAATGGAATTAGAAACCAAGGGGATGAAGCTCATCGGTTCTGTCCGTTCTCTGGAATAGAGGACAGACAGGCGGTGTTGTCACTGCTGCAGCCACTCATAATTTTTTCCTGAGACGAAACTAGTGGGAGGGTCGTCATAACTAGGTCAAGATGATGCCTGATTTTTGCAGAATTCTTCGGTCACCGGATTTGGTCGGGGGCTGGTCGCAAGCAGGGCCCTGGGTTTCTGGTTCAGTCCGCAGCAGTACCTCAGCAGTAGGAAGAAGTGGCTGCCCCAAGCATTCCTGAACTTGGAATTGAGCGGGGCCAGAGTCGTCGAAACCATCATCAAGCCCTATTCAAGACGGCACCTGCGGGAATGTCGGTGGATGTCAGAGCAGACCAGAGCAGCCAGATGAGTGAGCAGGTGTCAGCTCAGTCCAAGAGTGGATAGAGCATAGCGCCTGGGGGAGAAAATTTGGAAATCCTCCTCCGGATGTCGATCGGGGCATCACTTTTTGTTGATGACATTCAACAGGTGGAAGAAGCTCTCGGCCAAGTGGCGCCTCCAGAAGCCAAGGGGTGTGGCCGTGGTGGCTCCTGGAACTCACCTCAGGTTGCTGGTCTGGCTTGATTTGCGCAATCGGGGGAGAATGGCTCTCCGGAACAGCTCCGATGTTGAAAGATGGCGAGACCACCTCTGTTCCAAAGTTGTCTTGATGTTATTTCCAATAGTATATGGTACGTTTCCAGTAACCCTAGGATAACCCACAACAAGGACTAGCTGGGGTCACGCTCGTCAGCGCGTGTCCTAAGCCCCCAACTACGTGTGCACACACAGACCACCTGCTCTAGGTCGGGTCCTCTAGCTAGTTTTTCCCCCACCGGACTCTGGTGGCAAAGGCAAGGGGCCCACGGGGACCAGCCTAAAAACCATCTAACTCAGGTCACGCTCTCCACCACTCCCGGGTGGGTCCGCACCTGCGTGCATAGGAAAGCTACGACTAGTGGACAGGTCACTGGAAGGCAGACTCTCAAGTCACAGAAATCGACTCCGAAGTAAATGAGTACAAGGATCGTCTCTCGTACAACACCGACTCATGGTGACGTAAGTCGAAGACGCCACATCCCGGGACCCCTCATGGCGCCCCACACCTGGTCCCCACATGATGCCCAGCATCGGTCAGACCACGGGCTAGCACGTGGATCGATGTCTGCTCACCCGGGACTCGAATCGCCACGAAAAATCACCAACTAGGCCTCAGACAATGAACGGTCCATCATTGGCCACTCACGGACGCACAATCGACTCACAGTCGTGCGGGGGAGAATGGACAGTCCCTCTTGGCCGTCCACCACTCCTGACAAAAAATAGACCATAACGCGCCTGCCCAGGTGCGTTATAGTACTTAACGGACCAACAGAGGTGCGTTAAGCCCTAAGTCACGGAAAGCTACATAACGCGCTCCTCTAGGGGTGTTATTTACATAACAGATCATACCTGGTGCGTTATGTCACGGAATGGAACAACCCATAATGCACTCCTCAAGGGGTGTTATAGGCCTTAACGGACAAACTCTGGCGCGTTAAGTGGAGGGCAAGGGCGTTGAGCATAACGCACCTTCCCTGGGACGTTAAAGTGCATAACGGGCCTGCCCAGGCACGTTATGTGACCAGGCCCCCAACGGTCACAACCAACGATCAAATCCAACGGTCGGAAATCATAACGCACCAGCTCTGGGACGTTATGCCTGACATAGCGGTCAGTCGCGCGACCGTTATGCCCTCAAAACCCAGACACGAAACATACGAAGCATAACGCACCTGCCTAGGAGCGTTATGCACATAGCGGTCTCTGGTACGATCGCTATGACGGTCCGACGGTGAAAACGGTGAACACAATCTAAAAATCACAACCACGTCCCCGTACCTCCATCGGAGAGGGGGAAATTAAGGGGGAAGCTCCCCAATGGCCCTAGGCATTACTCTATGGTCTCGGATCGGCCAAAAACGTGACGAATCACTAGATCGGGCGATCACTTCCTAAATCATAGATTTGCCCTAACCCGCTCAAAAACGCCTCTCTCGGTCTCACGATGGGCTACAAACCACGGAAATGAAACGCAGAGAGCTAGGGAACGTCACCCTACCTCAATGGAGTGAATACTCCGCCGAATCGATGCCGAAATCGCTAGAAACGTATTGGAAACCCTCGCTCCTTCCACGAAATCCCACGATCTTTACGCCGTCACGACCGCCTCGCCGTCGCCGTCGTCGCCACGCCGTCGCCCCACGCCGTGACAACCCCATGACACGCCCTTCGTGAATTGTCATATGCTGCAATAGTTGTAGGGGTTGGCCGTAGAAGCTCCTCTGAGAGATTGCAAGCCCTGAGGGTGCTGAGTGGGCACACATTAATTGATGCCCCTGTATCAACCAAGGCTGCGTCCACACTAACTTTGTTCAAAATAATGGAAATGCAGAGCGACATCTGTTGAGCTTTCGGAGGTGCCAGCTCAGTCTCAGAGAATGTAATTGCTGGTCCTTTTGAAATCGTAGCCAATACTGTGGGAAGGCTATCAACTGCCATGTCTTCATTAACCATCACCTTCTGAAGAAAATTTCTTAGTGCATCTTGGTGAAGGGTAGATCTTTTGATCAGGTTTAGTATGAATATCTTGGCAGGAATCTGATCCAAATGATGTAGCAAGTCATATTGAGTACCCGACAAAGGCTCAGTCTCTTCTTGTTGATCTACAGTTGGCTGGGAGGACTAAGGATTGGAAGTAGAAGCATAATTCCTTTGGAATAATCGCCTGCTCCATAGGGAAAGATTCTGTGCTGGCACGGCCTCTGATGAATGTAGAATAGGCTAAGTGGGGCGGATAAGTGGTGCGGTGAAGGGTGTGGAAGAAATAATGGGGTTAGGAGAGGTGATAGCGGGGGTAATGGGTTGTGGCGGAAGGATAATGGGTGTTGGTGCGGGAGGAGGGTTAGATGGAAGGGTAGTGGTAATAATGGTGGGGGTGACAAGCAACTGGAGAGATAGAGGCGTAGGTGAGGGTATTGGCATGGACGTGGGAGGGACGGCGAATGGGAGGATGAACAGTGTAGCGGATGGAGGAGTGGTTTGGCGTACGGGTGTGAAGATGGTAGAAGTGGAGGGATAGTTATGGTGGAAGGCTGAGACTTGATGGGTCATACCGTCATCATCAAAAGACCATCCGGCGTTGGGGGCCGGAGGCTGAACTACATTCACCTAAGCCGGTGCCGGCGGCTGAGGTTGCGGAGCAGGTGGATGGTTCAGCATTGGGCTCTGGTGAATCCCCAAATCTTGAACTGGCTGCGGTTGCTGCAGTTGTTGCAGTTGCTGTGGCTACGGTGCTTGCTACTGCACTTGCTGTCTCGGTGGCTGCCTTCTTTTCTCTTTCAACTCAACAATGGCCTTGTGCATTTCGGCCCAGTCAATCCGGTGTCCTTCATGAAGATCGTATACCAAGTCTCGGAACTAAAAACATCCTTCAATGGTGTGCCCTGGCTGCCTATGGAACATGCAATATTTTTTTTGATCAATGACCGTATTCCAATTGGGCCGTTTCGGAGGAAGTTGTATAGCATTTACTGACATGAGAGCTGAAAAGATATCGGCAAGAGCCTCCGGTAATGGAGGGTACTAGACTCTCTTCGGGGCCGGGCGTTTGTTGTTGTTATAGCCGTTAGGGGGAGGGACATTTTGGTATTGCGGTGGAGGTGGAGGCTGTTGTGGAGCGGAGTAGGTGTTTTGTGGAACGGTGAAGGTGAGCGGAGGGTTTGGTGGAGTGGAATAGTGGAACGGCCCCTCGACAGACCGTGTAAAGATAGAGCGGTCATCTTCCAGCCGTCCCATTTCCCGTGCTCATTTGGTGAGTGTCCCTCTCTCTTTTCTCAGGCGTGGGCGTGTCCTTTCACATCCCGGCGTCTGGGTGGCGATCACGGTCAATTTTTCCTCTCTCGATCTTGTTCATTTGCTGCCTTTCATATTTACATTTTAATAGCATAAGCAAGAGGATTGAAGAGAAGAGATAAAAAAGAGGTAAAAGTAGAAGGAGTCATTTTCCTGCCAACAACAACCTCTACAATCCCTCCACGGAACTGCAGAGAAGAACAGTTCTGCTAAAACTCCTCCGTGTCACATAACGCATCCGCAATAGACCGCTATGTTAACATAACGCACCAGCCTCAGTCCGTCATGTGACCTTATCCACTAGAAGATAAGAACAGCAAGCGAGACGTTCGGGCTTAGGACTCTGGCGAGCATAACAGATAGGAGCAAGGGTGTTATAGTGAGATTATGACGGGTTGATGGAAGTCTATCATGGACACGAGGACATCAAGGCAGTTGGGGCTGGAATGACAAGGCAGTCGGTGGAGGAGGTGACAAGTCTTAACCTTAGGGGGTATATAACAGACCATCGTATGAGCGTTATGCATCAGATGACAGTGGACCATGGATCTGTTAAACAACAGAGACACTAATTGAGACGGTGGGTAAGACGGTGGTGAGAAGACTATAACGGCTCACCATGAGGGCGTTATACTAATAATAACGTGTAGGTGTAGAACCGTTAAATCATAGAGACACTAAGTGAGACACTGGATGAAACAGACGACAAGTGAACTATAACGGACCTTCTGAGGTGCCTTATGTTACTATAACGTGCCATTGAGGATGCGTTATGCACAAGAAGGTGACAAATAAACTTGAAGTGCTTGCCTAGCATCAAAACAAAGACAAGACTCAACCAAGGAAGGTAATGACCCAAGAAAGAGACTTCTAACTTGCCCAAGAAGAGTCGACAAGGGTGAACAACTCGGAGCATCATAAATAATGAGTAAGGAGATGACCTAACTAATTGGTCATAAAATGGGTGTCAACAGATGCCCCTCCTTAATGTCCTCTTTGCAGGGGAGCGAGCGGAGGTGTAGTGAAAGCGAAATGGAATATGGAGATGAAGCGGAGATGACGCGGAGTGAACCAAAAAGCGGGCGTTAAGGCAACGACACCTGTTCTCAACCAACAAGTGATAGGAATCTCCCGAAAACTTCAGACTAATCACCAAAGAAATGGCAGACCAAATGACGCCAGTCTGGAGGAACTAACAACTAAGGAAAGGAAAATACGGCCAGTGGCCGGTGATGTGACACGACCTTGGACTTAGACAAACAAGCACAATTCACAACTTGAACGGGCCGATATCGGCGGCCAACTCACCCGACACTCAACGCAAAACCCGGGGTGACTCGGCGATGTCGAGTGGAGGATATGAGGGCTGGTCCCTTGCTGGTAGAGGGCCAGCAAGGCCAGAGGGTCTCCCACACTCTAAATTTAGCCACGGCCAGCACAGAAGATTCTAAATTCCTTTCTCCACTTGGGGTGGTAGTATTTTGAGATAGCTCTCCAATGCTACTGACCCCGCATCGATACAACGTCGGTGCTGATCCCAGCAACACTTCTCGCCGGGTCGCGCACAGCAGAACAGCGGTTCCGGTTCGTGGACGGCACCTGACGACCACCCTAAGGCGGCCGCCCCACCTTCCGCGAGGCTGATCGGCATGCCTCCGCCCACGGGGCCGCCCAACCAGGAGTCGCCGACATAGCAGTAGTCTTCGGCATCCCCGGAACGTCAACCAGGACGTGGGCCCCGCGTGTACTAGCACGTGCCACCGCTAAAGCGGCCCTGAGTGCTGCCCGTCAACCCGAACACGTCACTCCTGGATCCCGTGTGTAGCCCTTTACCTCCCTATGTGGAGTGGGCAGAAATCATCACCTTTGTAATTATTATTCATTGCTGTACCGGGAGTACGCGTTTGACCGGGATCGTCTTCCCCACGTACGGCGCATGGAGGTACACCCGCACCCCCACTTTAGTTGCTTGCTTTTCTAGTATAGGCTCTTGATGCCGCTACTTGTGAGCATGCTAGGCACCTAGATCACTGTAGTTGATCACCACTGTGAGTTGTGAGTGTGAAACCTGTCCCGTGACTCGTTCCGAGCACGAGAGTGAGCCAACCACCCAAGACTCAACGTCGATTTCTCAACCATGCAGATCGACTCATTTCCCTCACCGGGGACGACCGTGAGTGAGTGCTTCTTATTTCGGGTCATCTTTGTCCCTTTGGGAACCACGTTAGGTGATGACTTGATCGTGTAGTTTCTGGTCTCATCGATCCTCTAGTCGCATCATCTAGTAGAAGTCCAAGGAACGCGTCCACACCTCGAGTCTCATTATCGTCCCGCATTACGGTGTCGTGTCTAGTTTCGGTCAACTCGGGGTCACCCAGTAGTTGACAGGCAGTCTTGTTGTGTCTCGGCAACTTTATCCAACTCGAGACATTGGTCCTGGATGTCTCGAGGTACCATTCTACCTCAGTTTGCGTGTCCAGGTGTGCTGAGAGTTCTTGGTGTCCCCTCAGGTCTCCGTGTGTCATTTTTTTGGAGTGTTATTTTCCCTAGCTTAGGATTAGACCGATTGGCGGCTTTGTTTCGCTGTGTACGACGATCCTGACTCAGAGTCATAGGACTCTGGGACCATTGTAGTTGTAGGTCTAGTTGCCTTGTCCCGAGGTTGTCGGCAATCTCCTGTGCTACCTTCGATGCTTCGAAGTGCGTGTTACAGGATGTTTTGGCCTGTCTGTACTTCGACACTTATTTTTTGAAGTCTTCAAATTTTGTGGCTCCTCTTTGGTTGGTGCCTTATGGCACGCTTTGGCGTGACGACTCTTGTAGTGGGGCACTTTTCCCGAGATACGATTTTTAAGCTAGTTCCATAGGCTCCCGACCTTATCGTAGCGTCCGCGGGGGAGAATACTAGTTAGAGGCCTGGCTTAATGGTCTACAGCCAGTGTGGAACCCGCGAGGCCTCCCAAGAGCGGTAAAGCTCCTAAAGGGATAAAAGGACTGTCGTGTAGTACATTGAACTGATAGATATAGGAGTAGGCAATTAAATTTCATTCGATCGGGTTGCTAAAATAGTAGAAATAAAATTTCTTTTTAATTAACAGTTTAAATTTAACAATTATAGCCCAGAGTCAAGTCTAAAGGGAAGATAGCAAGTGCCAAGTACAGTCGACAGAAAAGTAAAGACGTACTAGGAAGTCGGGGGAAGCCCGACGAACGTACCAGCTGGCCACTGCGAGTACGCTAACTCCAAAAGCCACGGAAGCAGGACAAACAACGACGACGACAACCACCTGAAATGTAGCGGTGAGCCTCGTGTCACTGGCTCAGTAGGGGCCACGTGGATCCCCACTGGAAAACACACAGTAACACGCTAAAATAGCAGGTAAACAATAGGTGTAGTAAGCAAGAAACTAAACTACAAAGCTGTAAAGAAAGGGTAGCAGGAGGAAGGAGCAACTAAGTATAGGGGAGCTATAAGGAAAGGGAAGAAGTCGTACCAGACGAGCATGACTATCGAACTAACCTCAGCCCCAGAAACTACTCCAAGCAGACGCTACACCAAACAAAGATAGAAGGGTGAACTCTGAACTAGGAAAAGTCAGAAGCTTACCGAACTTGTCGACACGACGCTAGGCTCTAAACGAAGACCTGCAAGAACAACAAGAAAGTCTAGGAAAACCTAGATAGACTCAGACCAAGATGACACGACTAGAACGTCGTGCGCACTGCCCCACTCACGATCGAAACGTCGTGCAGGCGACAGACACTGACCTCGAGAAATGCCAAGAGAAGGCCAGCCCAGAAAGGTCAAGACGCATAGGGAATGCGAAGAGAACCGCAAAGAGCCACGTGCCACATGACTGGAGTGCCTCACCGCCAGAAGAACAACCAGTTGCGTCCACTGACGTCTTATGTTGCGCCTACCAGGGTCTTGTCTACGTCACCTACCGCAAGGACTAGGCCGAGACAAAGACACTGCTAGAACCAGAACAGTACCATAACGTAAGCGACTAGTCAGGGTCACGTCTGACGACATAAGTCCAAAGCCCCTGACCACGCGTGCACACACTGGCTATTTTCTAAGCCAGGCCTCTAGCTAGTACTCCCCCTCCGAAGGACGCTACGGTCGATGAGGGGCCCATGGAACTAGCCTAAGAACCGTAAATCAGGAAAGTGCCCCGCTACAAGAGCCATCACGCCAAAGCGTGTCGTAAGGATACAACTAGTGGAGGCTCATAAGACACGGAGACTCATAACATGGGTGTGAAAGTACAGACAGGCAAGAGAGCACTATCGCACGTACTCTGAAGCACCAATGGCAGCATAGCCATGTTGTGTTTTTCCTTGTTGTTTTGATGATGCTAACACTATATTAATTTCTATGCATTTGATTTGTCAATCTTTTAACCGTGCTGATTAAGTCACTGTTGTTTTGTTTGAACCTCACCATACTTCGTGCACAAAAGCTCTTTCCAATTGGGGCACTAGGTCCCTCTCTCACACAACCCACGGTGACCGCTCGGAGGTGGAGCACTCTGGGGTCGGGCGCTCTCTCTCTCGCTCAACTGAGCAATTCCGTAGATATTAGATGAACAAGCACTAGATAATGAGTAAGATTTAGAGCTTACCCAGTTGGTTTGAAGAAACCAACCCCGTTCGAAGACGAGGGCGAGCAGGGAAGTGTGGGTTCCCCACACACTACGCCGATGTCGCTTCCCCTATTTAATAGTACATGCACTACTCCTCTCCCGCTGTCTCTCCTGCAGAGTCAGCGTGCCTCTCCCCTCTCGCGTCATCTCTCCTGTGGAATCGGCGTGCCTCTCTCCTTTCGTGTCGTCTCTCCCACAGAGTCGATGTGTCTCTCTCCTCTCGCGTCATCTTTCCCGCAGAGTCGGCGTGCCTCTCCCCTCTTGTGTCATCTCTCCCGTGGAGTCGGCGTGCCTCGCCTCTTTCGTGTGTCCCACTTGTAAGTCGGTCATTGTCTCTCTCCTCTCACCGCTCTCATGTCTCTCAAAGTCCGTCAATTGGCATTTCATACATTCATGCATTCATCCACACATAACATAAGAAAATCAACAGAAAAGGAAAGAGACAAACCATGTCACTATCATATCATATCATGTACGAGTGTTTGGAGTACCAAATCAGGCCGCCCCCTCTAGCCTATCACTGTCACCTCCTCCCTCCTGCCTCTTCGATGGCAGGCCCATCGCAGAGGTCGCACCCTCCTCCCACTCTCGTTGCCGGCGTCGGTCCTCCTCCTCGTTCCTCTACCGCTGAGAGGAAGTTGCAAGGTAGTGCCCGACAGAGCCATGAGTGGCTTGGCGCCTACTCAGGGCCGCATGGCTACCACTCATCCCACTGCGAGACCGGCTCATCTCCTTATATGCTCGCAACTCACCACGCAACTCGAATGCCTCCCATCGGTACTGCTCCAGCTCTGAGGCCGTAGCTTGGAGTCGCTCTACCTCCGCTTGAAGGAGTGCCGTCTCTACTGAGTCCGACGGTCCGGCCTGTGCTAGTTGCTGCTGAAGGCGGGCTGCCTCCTCCTGCGCCTCAACCTAGCCTCACTCCACCTGCTCCCTTGAGTGAACGCTCTGCTCCAATTCACCCCGTAGGCGGGTCACCTCCTCTCTCAGGCGATAGCTCTGCGCCAGCTCCTCACGCAGATGAGCGGTCTCGTCCTGAGCCAATATGAGCTCCTCTCTCAACTGGTCACCCTCGCCTATGGCGACAGTCAGCTCCGTCACCTGTACACATGCTTTCACCATCAGTCAACTGCATTTTAGTATAGAAGTATAATTCACAAGGGAATGTGTAGGGCATACCCGCTCAGAAAGTGCTACCTCGGTCGCCTTGCCCCGCTGCACCATCCACTGAAACTCCGCCTCCCGCTCTACTCGGTCGACTGGAGTCTGTGCCGAAGAAGTAGACGGAGCATCGACCCCCTATCTTTGGGCCTCCTCCCCTCGCTGCAATCACAAAACTCTAGGTCAGTTATGCTCCTCCCTCATTTCTCTCATCTCTTTCTCTCTCTCATTCTCTCTCGTCTCTGGGCCGTTCGACGCGGGGCGCGCGACCGTGGAGAGCTGGCCGAGGCGAGGACGCAATGGAGTGATCGGGACGCATGATGGGGCAACTGATTGAGCGTGGCGTGGCGCGATCCCTCGGTGGATTCCGAGAAGACGCAGTTCGTGATTCGACGGTTTTCGACATGGTTTAGTCGCTTCGGTGCACGATTTCTTCGGTGAAGGTAGGGAGACAGATCACCTACTTCTCCTGCACGTTTTTCCTGCAGTTTTACGTTGTTTGGTGCTAGAACGGGCGAGTTTGGGCTCGTTTAGGTAAAACTGTGGTTTTGTGGAGTTCGTAGGGTTCGCTGGAAAATGGCGACGATTTTTAGATCAGTTGGTGTCAAATGACTCCCTGGAACGTCAGCGTTCCATAGTCGCTGATTTCGTGTTGATTGGCGGTCATTCGGGACCGTTAGGAGCCCGGAAAGTCTGGTGGTTTCATTTGGGTCGATTTAGAGAAATCGCATGTTTCTCATCGTTTCTTAGCCTATTCGACTCCCGTCGGAGTCTATGTGTTGTATATCGTCGTTATGGATGTATCCCCTTCGTCTTGGGACGAACAGGGCGTGGAAAGGCCACGATCGAGCCGATCCTATGGTTTGTTTGCCGTTACGCCTATGCGGTTTAACAGTAACCGCTCAGTGTCTTGCGCGGCTGGCTTTAGACCGTTCAATGTAGGTCGGTGGGCGTCTGCGCAGTCGCGCGACAGACCGCCCAGTGGATGGCACAGCTAGGTGTGAGCCGTCCAGTCCACTTGAGCGGTTGCTTCTCAGCCGTGCTATTTTCCCGTTGTGTTGAGCGGCTAGGGCTTGACCGCTTAGCATGGTTGACCTTGGGTCAACAGTTTTCTAGCGGTTCGTAGAGCGGTTTCCCTCTGGCCGTGCCACTTCATGAGTGGTCCTTCTCTGACCGTTCTGACTGTCATTTGACCAGTTACTGTAGTAGGTCGGTTGGAGTGAACGGCCTGGAATGGACCGTTTTGTCTCCTTGGGCAGCCTCCTGTGGACCGTCCAGTTCTCTGAGCGCCCCCTTGGTGACCGCTCTGTGAGTTGTGTCCGTCGTTGCGTCTGTTGGTCGTGATGGCTTGTCCCGTGTCTGTCTGTCCATGTGTGTGTCCCGTTTGACTAGCGTCAGATGTTTAGGTTGATTAGGGCGGTGTCTCTAGCAGTTCTGGCGTGGACTACTAGTGTGCGTGAGTATGTCGGGTGGTCTGACTAGATAGGTCGGTTCAAGGCTGACTGAGTGCGGCCTACTTCTTGACTGCTACAGTTCCTTAATGACCCAATCTAGGACTGCCAGTGTCCTTGTCTCTGCGTGCGTAGTGGCTCTTCCTTGACTGCTTAGTTTGCCTAGCGGCCGAGCGATGGATCGCTTATGCCCAGAGTGTCATTTTCCCGTCGTTTCGATTTTTGCTTGTCTTGGCTTGACCTTGTGGTTTGCCCGTGACCCGTGGATGTGTCTATTCGAATGGACGTCATATTTTAACATAACGCCTTTTCAGTAAGACATCGTTCTATAATTTTTGGGAATTACTCTTAAATTTTAGAAATTGATAAGTTAAATAGCGTCTACTATCCATGATGCCATTTTTAACAGAATGCCATTTTTTGAGGAGGAGATCACAACATTTGGGAGATTCAATATTAATTATGCAAAATGTGGCCAAAAATTAAAGAAGGACATTTTATTCATTGGAAAGCAATCAAGTACATCAAGTATAAGCCACTTTGGGTCTCAATCTTCTAAGCTCTATTACATAAGATTTTCATTGATCACGGTCTTTTTCTATGAGCCCAGCCGCCCGTCTAAGTGTGTTGATTTTCCATAGCACTTGAATAGTCTTCACCTCTTCTTCATCGCCAATATTACCCAAGTCTCTTCTCTTGATGGGCAGAAGATGAAAGGCTTCTTCAAGGATGCACCAAGGGAGGTCGATTTGTGATAAACACCGGTGCACATTATAAGGAACAAACTCAGTCACCCTAATGAGTCGGAGCTCCACGCTTGGGAAAGTCTAGTACAAAGATCCCGTGAGACAAGAGCACCTGGTGTGCATGTGAACATATTTTGTGCCATTTTGTTGAAGTGCTCACGCCACTCCACCTGTTTCTTGAGCATTTGCATGCGATTGGTAACTCTATCACTTATCCCCAATGTGCTAGTCATGTAGTGGAGATGGCTCTATGGAAAGTTCTCAAAGCATTTTAGGCTACCTCACATGGGTCAAATTTAAAGTGGAGACCTACCCAACAAGAAAATAAGAGCATGGAACCATATGGGGGCCTACCCATACATGAAGAAGTGAGCCCACTATGGAGGTAGGCTAGAACTGTCGATCCTATCCTTTTGCCTTCCCATTTCCTGCATACCACACTTAATTGCTCCTCCCCTAAGAAGTGGTCAGTCGATGGAAATAGGAGGGCGCCTGGCAAGCATATGACAAAGCCCATCATGAGCTACTCCAAGTCTTCTACTTCCTTTGACCGCGCTAGAGCTTTTAGTGTTGGGAGAACATAACAGCTCTGATACCAAATGTTGGGATCGGAAGAACTGCTCTGATACCAATTGTTGGGGGAACAGAACTGCTCTGATACCATTTGTTAGGATCAGAATTGCTCTGATACCAATTGTTGGGGGAACAGAACTGCTCTGATACCAATGGTTGGGATCAGAATTGCTCTGATACCACGTGTTGGGACACGGTGCTATGGATTCAGAGGGGGGGTGAATGAATTGCCCCTTCAAAAATTTTATCTCTACTGAAATCAGAGATCTATTACCCAATTAGTAATTAAATGCAGCGGAATGAAATCAAATTAGATCTATGGAGAAATAGATTGAACAGATCTGAGCACGGGCCTAAACAAGCATCTAACGATGACAGGAATGAAAACAATCAAACCACAGAAGGCACAAGGGGTTTTAGGTGGTTCGGTCCTCCAGACCTACGTCCACCCCACACTCAAACCAGAGTGTGGATTCCTGCCTGTGAATGAAGATACCATTTTCTTCTTGTTGTCTTGGTCATTCTCCACTCTACATTGCATTTCATGGCTTGTCTTCTCCTTCCCCTTGGTTTTCTTGCAACTGAGACTGCCTGCTCTCTAAAACATTGCAGATCCTATCCAATTCAATGGATAGTGCCACCAGTTTAGTGGCGTGAAGTTGGTCTCCCCCCAATAGTCCCTATAATGGTGTCATCCTCTGTGAGTTTTACTCCCAAACTCCCCACTTGGTCTAGCATGGGAAGCCCCTCTTGAGCACTGTCTGCCTCATCCCTTGAGCAGATTGAACCTGTCCTTTTCACTCAACACTTTGGATCTACCCACTGACCCAGATGTTCCCTAGCCTGCCCCTCCCCCCAGAGCCATTGACACACATACTAGTCCTTTGCCCGGTGCACTTCTGTCACCTTCAACCGGCACACCCAGACTAGCCCCCATCTGGTGCACCCTAGGCTTGGCCCGACCGGCACACTTCACCCTCTCCCTCACCGGCACGCCCTTATGCCAGCCCGACGCACTCCTACCTCCTCCTACCCGGCACACCTGCTGGCCCATCTAGCCCGGTGCGCCTTTCATCCCCCCGGGGCCTGGCACACTCTGGTGCCTTTGCCTAGCACACCTCCGATGTGCTTCACCCGGTACACCCTCCAGCTCGCGCAACCCGGCATGTCTTCAGCCTACTCCTGCTCGGCCCACTCGGCTTGGTTTCCCACCGGAACACCCCCTGACCCTTTCTATCCAGCGCACCCTAACCAGTCTCTTCCCGGTGCACCCACAGCCTATTCTAGCTTGGTGTTTTTCCTGCTTGCTGACCTCCCAGATTCTTCGAAGATTTCTTAAAGGTGTCGCTGCCCTGGCACGTATCTCGACTTGCTGGATCACGCCACTCCTTGTAGGCCTGTTCCCCTTTACCTCCCCCTTAGCGTCTGGGTCAAGGGGAGATGCTGCCAAATTTTTGCCAGGAATGACAACACATTAAAAGACAAAAGGAAGCAACAAACAAATAGAACGAATAACAATAAAATGCTTCAACTCAAGTAGGAGGACTGCGGAGGACTCGAAGGACTGAACTGAATATTGCAAATCACACAATGAAGGGAAGGGAAAATGTCTAGCTAAGAGGCTTCCCTCCATGCATTTCACTAACAAAATAGTACCATCTTGTACACTTCACCATAAATATAAAAAAAGAAGGAAAGAATACTCATTTTCGCATGCATTTAACCATTGCACCACATCATTTGTGCTTGTGTGCAATGACCCCTGTAGTATATAAATTGGCGGTATGCGGAAGGTCAGGTCGCGCCCGACTGACGGCTGCCCCTATGCGTGAGGACCCACCTCCGCCTCGTACCAAGGGTCAGTCCCGTACATTTAACCCAGCCTTGTGCATGTTCTTACCCTCGTGTGCTTGAATACCGTTAATAAATTGGGGAGGGTAGAACAAATTAATGAAATCGCCAACATGCTACAATTGAAATGAAAATTCACGCTATAATGGACCCAGAACTTCACTCGGTTCGCGGTCCAAACGGACCCCGGTCGACGCGTGGGAGGTACCGACGGGACGGGCTCGACGCGAGGATCACGCCGGTACCCTTCATCCCTCAGATCGTTGAGCGTAAAAATGCATGCGAGTAGAAGGACGGCGTGGCCCTCGTCGCCCGATCTACACCGATTCGTGGTCTTCGCCGCTCAAGAGGTAGGGGAACGGACTCCTCGTCTCGCCAGAAATCCGTTGACACCTCATGCGTCGCCATCCGTCGCCATCTTCATCATTTTTTGTGTAATTCCTATTTTAGGTTATTTTGGGCTAAATTCTCGATTTATGTTCCTCTCTCAATTTCTGGTCCAGACAGCCGCTGATCGAAGCATAGGAGGTATCGTTGGATTGGTCACGTCATGAGGATCGCGTTGACGCCCACCTTTCCTCGATCCGCAGAGCGTGGAGCCGAGCCGGGCTGGGAGGCGCCGTGTCGCCCTCTCGCCGGATCGACATCGAATTGTCATTTTTGTCATAATCCAGGTAGTGGGATGGATTACTCACCTCGTTAAGACACCGTCGGTACCACTAGCACCATGGTCCGATGCCCTTTACCTCATTTTTCATGCATGTTCCTGTTTAGTTTATTTTAATCATTAAATGCTTGAAATCATTTCCATGGGCATTGTCTTTTAATTCTAGTGGCATGGGTAGGTTTAGAATGATGGTATGGCTTAGCAGGATGGTTTGGTTTTGTGTTTCCTCGCGTCCCCCGTTGATTTCGATCGATCGGGAGGGGGTTTCGATTCCAACCTCTGGAGTCGCAAAACCCAGGTGACATAACGCACCTGCCCCGGTGCGTTATAGTCATTTGGCGCACCCCTACTGGTGCGTTATATCGTCCGTGAACTGTGAGTTTTCTATGGATTTTCGTGTTCGGGTGGCTTTAACACGCCTCATCTGGTGCGTTATAGTCCTGCATGTTAAGTTGAAGGCCTGTTGCCTTTAACGCCCCTGTCCCTGCGCGTTACATACATATGACGCTCCTGGTTAAGTGCATTATATCCCGTGTTTAACTATGGATTCTGATCGTTCTAGTGGGCATAACGGCCCATGGGAGGCGCGTTATGTTCCTATAACGCCCCACCCTTGGTGCGTTATATCCCTTATTAGTCGTGTTATGTGCCTGTTGACTTTAACGCCCCTACTCCCGTACGTTATAGTCCTATAGCGCGCCTGCCCTGGTGCGTTATAGTCTCGTTTAACTGTAGATTTTATGAGTTTTGTTAAGCATAGCGGTCCTTCCTTGGTCCGTTATAGTATGTAACGGGGTGTGCTTAGTCCGTTATATACCTGGAGATTTCAAATGCAAGTCCATATAATTTCTAATGCCTTTCATGTACCATGTGCACCATGTTTAAAGTATTTTGTACACTGTGGCATTATTTTACATCCCAAAAGAACAGCTTTCTCTTTCCTTGTGATGGAACAACTAGTCGTAGCCCGACGACGTCCGTGTTGGCCCAGTTGGGAGAGGTGACAGGGTATTCCCGTTAACTCCTCAAGCTGATGCTCCCGAGACAGAAACCGTGCAAGAGACTCTTGCTGAAATAGCTGCCCCTTTCAGCAAGGCACCTACCCACATACTTGAAATTCGCGAGCAGGCCGAAGAGTCTTCCTCCTCCGAGCAAGTTGACTACGGTGGCGACTCTAGCGAAGCAGATCTCCCACCGATCGACACGGAGACCGAGGATGTTGGGGCTTATTCGGCTTATGAGAGTGACTTCTTGACATTCAGCCCTCCGAGACTGCCAGGATTTGAGCAAGGGCCATCATACCCGATTGCAGGAGGAGGGTCAGCATCGTCAGAGGCCACTCTTGGAGGCCTGAATATAGTGCCGGTTGAGGTATGGAGCATTCCCTCACCCGTCTGTAGCCTTTCTTGTCATTTTCGACTCGGCTGGTTGACATATATATATGTGATGCAGGCTGAGGTTGCGCCGCCAACTGTGGCAGTGCAGATACCTCTTCTGGATTTAGGCACGGGCCAACCAACTTTTCTACCCGTGCTGTGGCCCATTGCCTTACGGCTTCCACAGACTTATGCGACAGGGGCATCGCTGGAAGGGCCCAGAGTGATTGTAGAAGTTGGTGGTCGGACGGAGGTCGCAGCATCTCAACCCTCGACTGCGAGTGAAGGATTGCTGCTGGAGCAGAGTAGCCTCCCGGAGATAGAAGCGGGATAGATTATTGAAGAAGAGGCCGATGCTTCTAAGGCCCTGGCTATCATTGAGGAATCTTCTCTCGTGGAAGCCGGTGGGACTGCACGCGAAGAGCGAGTATCCTCAGCTATCGAGGTGGCCGACACGGCTTCACCTCAGGGGGCAGGAAAAGAAGTTGTCGTAGTTGGGACTTCTCCAGTTGTATCACCTGCAGTTGTCGAGTCTAGCGCTGGTGCCCCACAAATTCTGCCGTCGACGTCCTCTGGGGTGAATGGCGATATCTAGGCTGAAGTGGACAGCAGGGTGGACTTTGAGCTCCCTGAGACTTCACCACTAGGTTCACAATTTTCTAGCGACATGGTATGGCAGTCTCTGGATAATCTTCAGCGAGCCATGTCGACTTCCCCAAACTTGACTTATGCGTAGTTGAGGAGTCTGATAGAACACCTCTCCCGCTCACTATTGGCATTCAGGTGCCCAATGGATGATTAGACCCCACGGGTTACAATGTTGCTGAAGTATGCCAACAGGCAGGAGTACCTTAGCTGGGAGGTATCTGATCAGCTAGCGATTATAAAATTGGAAATGGCTGACTGTAAAGCCACTGCTGCCTCATTGAGGGGGACTATGGAGCAACTGAGAGATGCTACCAGCACTACTTCAGAGCGTCGGTCCTTCCTAAGAAGCTTCAACCAAGGTAGTCCGAAATTGGGTTAGGTGGGAGCATCCCTCCCTTGGCGATTTAGGGTTCCTGCTGGTTGGCCATGGGTGGCCATGGGGGGGGGCCTCCACCTCCCCCCTCCCCATCCACGGTCTCTCCTCTTGATGCTGCCCTTCATGCTGCTTGGTCGGATGTTGGCCCAATGATCCGCTCGATCATCTAGCGCTGTGCCGTGTGGTTCTCTAGCACTGGCATGTTGGATGGCCATGGTTGAACCTCGACCAAGGGCGTGTCGAACCTAATAATTGTAGGAGTTCGGGTAGCTGCCGCTGAGGCATTAGCACCATTTTGCACACCTAGTGCGGCCGGAGCGTCCATTGAAGGCCTAGTGGGCGACTGAGGATGAAGGTCACGTTCCTGAAGCAAATCTTGCAGGAGGGCCTTCAAGTGCTGGTTCTTCTTCATAAGAGTCTCAAGAGTCACCTCTTGGACTTAACTGGTGGGAGGATCATTGTTGATCAGCTCCGCATTGACAGGGGCGGCACGCTCCTTGGTGGAAACTTCTTTCGCTTGTATGGACGCCTGAGGTCTGGCAGAAGTGTCGATGTGGCCGACTAGAGTCGGCGACAGAGGCGGGTGATGAGGCCTCCTGAGGTGAGATATTGGTAGGTTCAGATCGTCGATCTGACTCTCAGGTTGGTGTCCGGCGGTATAACATGCAAACACCCTGGCTGTGTCGTTGAGGAGTCGAGTCGTCCTCCTTTTCTGGGATAGGTGTCCCTGGCCTATCAAAGACCGAGGTATGCTGCGGAGGAGTCTCAATCGTGGCATCTGCCTGAGGAGAGCTTAGGGCTGGATGTTGGTGGGGTCTGAAACGAGCCCGTCTCTGTTTCCACCTATCTGTGCGAGAGGCGATGAAGGGTTGGGCACCGCCAGGTGACGAGACGGGGGGTCAGTCGCACCTTGCTTGGTGCGACGCCTTAGTGCCCGAAAGGGGTTGCTGAGGTGTGCTTCCCGGATAACTTGAGCTTCCTCTGGGGTGACCCAGATCCTTCTCAAGTCTGATTGCTGGTCTCCCTCGTCCTTGTTCCTCCAACGGGACTTGGGAGCTTGAGTGCCAAACTGGCACTGGTGCTTTTGGGCCGTTGCTGAAGCATCCACCCGCTTAAGTTTCGCCTTGTCTTCCCGCATTCAACGCAGGAGGCTAAAGCGATTGGTGATAGGGACCGTAGGGATGATCTGTTCTAGAGGAACAATGGGTTCGCCCCCATCCAGGCAAATCCGTAAGTCTCCAACAAGAATGGTCTTGTCGGAGTTGCTGGTGGTAGCAACGGGTCGCTTGCCTTTACGGCTACGACGGTGCTTCTTCTGAGGAGTGGAAGATGACTCCGCTCGAAGGTGGTAGGCCGAGAAAACCTAGCCTGCGGGGTGCTGGTGGCACAGGGCCATTCATCGAGAATACCGGGGTAGGCCCCCAAGACGCGAAGTCTGTAGTGAAGGCTGACGGCTGGGTGGCTCGAGTGTAGGCTTTCGCCTGAGCTAACAGTAGTGTTGCGGACGCTCGCCGCGATGTGCCTGCGCCCGAAGTAGTCACTATAGGGGGTACCAGGATGCTGGTGACTCGAGGCCTTGAGCCTGAACTGGGAGCTAGCAGGACGGGAAGGCGCGATAGAGGGCGCTTAGTCCGTACCAAGGTCACCACGTCCCACAAAGACAAACCCATGCTGGGGATCAGCATTGTCAGATTGTGGGAGGAATGCCCCCGAGGTAGAGCCAAAGGATCTGGGACCTAATGCGGACCACTCATAACAGACATCGTCTGCGGGAAACCCCTGAGTTGTACGTCTGGTCTGGATGCTAGGACGCCTCATGCCAGGGGTTGGGGACCCGGGCGAGGTAGTCGCACTTCTGTGGTTCCGGTCGGGAGGCCCGAACGGGGTGCTGGGGAGCCCTGCCCCCAGGCTAGGAGGCCCGTGTGGGGAGCTGGCTTGGTGGGAGCTCAGGATTGATGGCCCGAGCAGAGTGCTGAGGAGCCGAACACCATAGGGTGGAGACCCACACTGGGAGTCGGCTTGGCTGGGGCTCGGTGCTAGAGGCCAGAGCGAACTGCAAGACTGGAGACCGGAACCTGGGACGTAAGGCTTGCGTTGGAAGCCGATCGAGACTGGGCCCGGGGACTAATGCTTGCCCAGGCTGGGACTAGTCAGGAACCCTTACGGGCATCAGTGGCAGGAGAGCCGAGCCTGATGCTTGGCCTGGCTATCAGGACTGGTAGCTGGCGTGGCACCTTGGTGGCACCAGAGGAAACAGGAGCTGGAGGTGGCGGTGGAGCCACCACGGGCACCACACCCAAGAAGTAGGGTGATCCGACGACTGGGGTGAAGCTATCAAAAGCGATTGGCACTACCAAGTAGCCCACCCGTGCATGGGTGGCGATAGCGATGGGACCATAGGTGATGGCCGCCATAGATGCTGGAGTGCTAGATGAGCAGAGGCGACGGCTGGGCACGGTCGTCGAATGCGGTCTGGCAACTGGGATACGAACTGGAAGCTACTGGAAGTACGAATAGGTGCTCTTCTGCTACCCCTCCTGCAAGGACGGGAAAAGGGCACCTGGACTTCAGGGCTGGCATGGACTTTCGCATCAGCAAAAAGAAGGAAGGCGGGAGATGTCCCACCGGGTGTGCCATCCTTTTTGTTCTGCCCCGGGAGGGTTCCACCGGGGCCGGTGTGTGTGGTGACCGGAGTGAGGGGTAGGACACAGCCACGGGAGGGATGCTGGAGGTTAATGGGCCTCGAGCACCCCCTCTCATGACCGGATCTGCCTCAAGGCGGCACCGTGCACTCACCTTTTACGGAGAGTTGAGGGGAGACTGAGTGACACAGGAGATTTTTCGGGTTAACAGGAAATGTGGCTGGGATGCCGGCATGCTAGTCGATTTCTCAACAATAACCCATGGAACCGAACGTTTAACTGGGGATGTGCCACCAGGGCGTGACACGTGGACTCGGGGGATGAGCGACACATGGAGGGAAGAATAGTTCCGTGGGTGTGAGTGTGCAGGCGATTGTGAGGAGTCGTGTACAGGACGTCTTTCCCCACCGATCGCAAGTAGTCGGTGTTTATTTACATCGGATTGAATCCGAAGACCTTTTTTCCATGTCGAAGCGGAGTCCGTATTCCTAAAGCATGGGATGAAGACCCGAGAGTACTTTGCAGCTGTAGGTTCATCTTAGACTGGGTCGTGTTGGCTGGGGGTGAAGGGTGCTGGGGGTTCACACTAGGTGACATAGAGGGTAGCTGGAGGCCTGAACGTGGATGCGAGAGCATACGTCCAACTGGCGGTGTAACATTGAGATGTATATATATTTACAGCCGGGCCGTGACGGCCCGGGTACAACAGGGGCATGCCTCGGGACAATTTTGACTTGCTAGTCGGTCCCCGGATCGATGCGTGACGCATGAGTACATGTGTGTTTCACAGAGGGTTCCTCCCGTGACGTGGGCCGTGGCCACGGTGTCGAACGGGGGCTTATGGCTGACTGGGCGACTGAGGGGATGCATCGGTCCGGTATCTGTACGAGGGTCGATCATGGCTCGAGTCGAGCGGTCGACATGGCCTTGTTATTGAGAGGGAGCAAGACGTCATGACGCGCGCATTGTCGTGACTGTCGGGCACGTGAGGGGTGACCCCGACATGAGGGGGTGTCTACCCTTGTCGTAGCGTCTCACATGAGGCGGGTGTGGACTTGTGTGCCACGGCTGGCTAACACGTGAGGGAAGTGCAAAAGATGTACCCTGGGCATGCCAAGCTGCCTAACAAGTCACGCACGCACATTTCTCCTTGGCTCATTGTAGGGAGCCTGCTCGAAGCCTTGGAGCTGCCGGATGCTGGAGGTTAAGTGCCCTTGATTCTTTGGTCTTGATCTAATTCTGTATCCGTGTGTTGCCCCTTGAGCCCCTAAGGGGTTTTTATATGGGAAGTTGAAGGGTCATAGGGGGTTACGCGGGTTGGCCAAGGGGTTACGGCTAGTCTGCGTAAACCTAGTGAATAGTGGGGGTTTAAGCGGACTAGCCTAAGCGTTGGAGGTGGTCTGCGTAAACCCCCTCCCCTGGAGGGGGTTTCTTGTGTTCAGCAAGGTCGATGCATATACATGCATTCATGTCTACAAGGTCGATGCACATGAAAGCGTTATGTCTAACAGGTCAATGCACATATGTCATTCACTGGACTCAGGTCAAAGCATTCATGTTTGTTTAAGGCATCAGGTCAATGCTTAAGCTCTAGCTGTACTAGCCATCGCCTTGACTGGTCAGTGCAACCACATTTGGTTTAGCTCGACTAGAAAGTCTGTGTCTCACACAGGTTAGTGCATCCCCATAAGTTTTGTCTTCATCCATCCTCCCTTGGCATATAAGGTCTACATGTGGTTTACACAGGTCAATGTAATTATAGTTGATCTACTGCATTCGTGCTGAGGTATACTCTCACAGGTCGATGCACTTAATGAATGCATCAATGCATTTGTACCATTTCATGCTACATGTCACTATCTGATTTTCATAGTTCTGGGTTTATTCTGCTTATCTTTATAAATATACATAAGTCTACATTCCTCAGGTATTTTCCTTCTATACCTCATGATCTACATGATGATAAAGTATTTGATGAAATGTTTCATACCTTATTCACAGGAACTTCAATATGACAGCATCAAATGACTTAAGAAAATTGTTTAAACATCTGAAGTGTAGAAGTTGTGGAAGACTTACTTGGTCACGTGGTTCGAGAAATAAATTAGACCAGCACGTGATCCAATGCTAATAGCGTAGTAGAACAAATTTGCCATATGGATTCATCTCCTTCCTATCTGACACGTGGACATCAGATAAGCTTTTTCTCCTGAAAAGTCATTGGCGGGAATGTTCCCTCCATGCGTCGGACTGGAATATTGTGGGGACCATAAGATTTAGTTTGCAGATATAAAAGGCAGATCTCTTGTTCGAAAAGACACGATCACAGAGATAGAGAAGAAAGATATCGAGAATTCACAAAGAAAAGAATCCAGAGCAGAGAATACATAGAGATAGAAGAGGAGATTGAGAGAGAGAACAAGCAGAGAAGAGAGGAGAAGTTGAGAGTGCAGAGGTCTTCGCAGAAGAGTGAGTGAGAGCCACTCCAAAATAGAGCATCAGAGAGAGGAGAAGAAATCAGAGAAGTGATAGCTGCTGATGTTTTGATTTCTAGATCAGATCTAGAATCAAATGCTCATGAGAGCTACATTATTCTTCGAGTTTTATCTGTGTACTATTTTTATTCTTTCTTGTTTTCTTTAGATTCTTTCTTCAAGCTATTAGGCAGTAGAGCAAGCTGTGTTGCTCAGCGGCGAGGAGCAATTCCTCAGACAACAAGCTGTGAGGCTCAGCAAAAAGTAAGCTGTGAGGCTCAGCGGTCTAGAATTTAATCCCCAAAGTTGTGGATCAGTGGTCTATAGGGATTTGTCCTCGAAGCTGTGGATTAGCATATTTAAGCTGGGTATCAGTGGAAGCCTCACTCTAGTTTGAGTGAGGGGTGGATGTAGGTCTCAAGGTTGAGATTGAACCACCTTAAAACTTCTATCTCCATTGTGTGTTTGTTGATCTCTGTTTTGCTTTTTCCATCAAACCACCATTCCACAAATTGTTCCATGATTTTTGGAGTTCTTTTACCCCTCTTTAAAATTAGTTCTCAGATCAGATTTTGTTCTGTCCTCTTCAGTTCAGATCTGACCACCACCTGCCATAAAATCCATTTCCCCTGTCAAACCACTTTGAAAAATACACAAAAATTATTGGCGTGTTCCTTACTTCCCCCTATTTCACCCATAAAAGTTCCATCACCCAGATCCATCGTCTCCTCTCTGGTTAAACCAAATTCTCAGGCAGATCCACCTTCTGCCTTGTCTGATCTAGTTCTATGAGCCAACCTGTTGTAAATTCAGCCACGGCGTATACAGAGATAGGAAAATTCCTGTAACACTAAGTAGTCGTAGATCTGCAAGAGAGCTTTCCAATGGTGTTGGTCTCACGTCGATCCGACGTCGGAGCTGATCGCAGTAGGCATTCTCGCTGGGTCATGCAGTGCTGTGGCAGCAGAACAGGTTCGTGGACAGCAAGCAGTAACGACCCCCAGGCTGGCCGCCTCACCTTCCACAAGGTGAATCTACTCGTCCCCCTCCTAAGGATCATCTCTCCAGGAGTCCCCGTCGCATCATTACCATTCTCGGCCCGATCGGCCCTCCGACCAGGACATGGACCCCATGTTAGTCGGCGTGCACCACCACCGGAGCTGCCCAAATCACTGTCCGTCAACCCGAGCCCACTACACCCTGGTTCCATGCGTAGCCCTTTACCTCCCTGCGTGGAGTGGGTAGTAATATTCATTGCTGTAATGTAAATATTTACTGTACCGGGAGTACGAGGCTCGATCGGGGTCGTCTTCCCCATGCCCGGAGCGTGGAGGCATCGTGTCTGCCCCTCTCTCGCTATTTACTTTCCTCATATATTTTTTCATATGTCCCTGCTAGAGTGATAAGATAACTAACTCGTCAAATTTTTATCACCACTGTGAGAGAGAGTGAGCCCTGTCCCGTGACCCGATCTGGGCCGAAAGAGAGTGGTGCGGACACCCGCGCGATTGAGAAGTATGATACGTCGAGCCACTGGTACCGTACGTGGAGCACCACTTGAGCCACTTCGGCGTCCATCTGGCTCGAAGATAGCCTGGAGACTTCCCCTTGAAGTCTTGACATTTATCATATTTATTTGGACTTTATTTGTATGCATTGTGTGTTTATTTAGTTTTATTTGGTTTGTAATTTGGATTGTAAGAGAGGTTTATTTGTAAAAGGGGACCACCTGGGACCCATGGGCCACCTCACCTCCTCCTCATTGGTCCACCTTTACCCAAGGGCCCATGTGGGGCTGGTCAAATCCTAGGTGGATATTCTTTCCTTCATGGAGACGGAAAGGGGGACAAATGGCTTAATTTTTCAAAAGGGAAGGCAACTTAGTCAAGGGGGCGCCCCTCCCTTAATGTATTTTATTAAGAGTGTGATTTTTTTTATTTTTTGGGTCAATGTGTGTGGAAGAGGATCTAGGCCCTTCAATCCCCAGCCCTGGATCCAAGGGTGGAGATTGCATTCTCTCTCTCTCCCTCACACGTTCTCTCTCCTCTCTCCCCCTTTCACTCAGTTCGCGGTCCAAACGGACCCCGGTCGACGCATGGGAGGTACCGATGGGACGGGCTCGACGCGAGGATCGCGTTGGTACCCTTCATCCCTCGGATCGTGGATCGTGGAGGCACGTGTGAGAAGAAGGACGACGTGGCCCCCGTCGCCCGATCTGCACCGATTCGTGGTCTTCACTGAGCAAGAGGTAGGAGAACGGACTCCTCGTCTCGCCAGGAATCTGTTGACGTCTCATGCGTCGCCATCCATTACCATCTTCATCGTTCCCCGTGCAATTCCTATTTTGGGTGATTTTGGGCTAAATTCTCGATTTACGCTCCTCTCTCAATTTCTAATCCAGACGGTCGCTGATCGACGCAAGGGAGGTACCGTTGGATTGGTCACGTTGCGAGGATCGCGTTGACGCCCATCTTCCCTCGATCCGCAGAGCGTGGAGCCGAGTCGAGCCAGGAGGCGCTGCATCACCCTCTCGCCGGATCGACATCGAATCGTCATTTTCGTCGTAATCCAGGTAGGGGGATGGATTCCTTACCTCGTTAGGACACCGCCGGTACCACTTACGCCGTGGTCCGATGCCCTTTGCCTCATTTTTTGTGCATATTCATGTTTAGTTCATTTTTAATCTTTTAATGTTGAAATTATCTCCATGGGCATCGTATTTTAATTCTAGTGGCATGCATAGGCTTGGAATGCCGGTAGGGTATGGCAGGATGGTTTGGTTTAATGTTTTCCCGCATCCCATGTTGATTTCGATCGGTCGGGAAGGGGTTTCGATTCTGAACTCCGGAGTCAAGAAACCCAGGTGACATAACACGCCTGCCCCGGTGCGTTATAGTCATTTGGCACACCCCTGGAGGTGCGTTATATCATCCGTGAACTATGAGTTTTCAGTGGATTTTCATGTTCGGGTGACTTTAACGCACCTCGTCTGGTGCGTTATAGTCCCTGCAAGTTGAGTTGAAGGTCTGTTACCTTTAACGCCCCTATCCCTGTGCATTACCTTCGTATAACGCCCCCCTCTTGGTGCGTTATATCCCGTGCTTACCTGTGAATTCTGATCGTTCTGGTGGGCATAACGGCCCATGGGAGGCATGTTATGTTCCTATAACGCCCCACCCTTGGTGCGTTATAGCCCTTATCGTTGTGTTGTGTGCCTGTTGACTTTAACGCCCCTGCTCCCGTACGTTATAGTCCTATAGCGCGCCTGCCCTGGTGCGTTATAGTCATGTTTAATTGTGGATTTATATGAGTTCTGTCAAGCATAATGGCCCTGCCTTGGTCCGTTATGGTATGTAACAGGGTGGTCTTAGTCCGTTATATACCTGGAGATTTCAAAAGTATGCATATGTAATTTCTAATGCATTTCATGTTCCATATGCGCTATGTTTAAAATATTTTGTACACTGTGGCATTATTTTATATCCCAAGAGAGCAACTTTCTCTTTCCTTGTGATGGAACCACTAGTCGTAGCCCGACGACGTCCTTTCGTTCCTTCACTTCTCTCTATTTTTTTTCTTCTATCTCTGTTCCTCTTCTTGCATCTCTGGTCTTCTCAGAGATCCTCCTTTTTATACCAGCGAGCCAAATGACGTGGACCCCGCACAATTTTACTCTGGCACGTGGAGGGAGAATTCCCGCCAATGGCTTTCTCAAAAAAGTAGCTTTAGTGATTCCACGTGTCAGATCTTGAGGACAGGACGAGACCACGTGGCTGAGTAATCTTGGAGAGCAAGCCACCTTGGATCACGTGCTTCATTAACTTGAATCTTGGATCACGTGTCCACTTGAGTCTCTGCTACTCTCAGTCCATTAAGTGTTTGAGTAAATCCTGTCAATAAGAAATAAGACATTTAGTTAAACACCTTTTTCATGAGAATGCATACTTAGGTAATTTTAGAGAAATCAGATGTTCAGACCAAAAAGATGTAGGATAATGCAAATGCCTTAAGCGTGGTCTTGATGCACAGACTTGGTGACCTAAATCTACATGTGCATCGACCCTAGTCTCTACATGTGCACAGACCTAGATGCTTCACGTGCATAGACCTTAGATATGCATAGACCTATATGTGCACAGACTCTACATATGCACAGACATGCATATGCACCGACTCTATATATGTGTGGACCTTAGACTCTATATGTGCACAGACCAAGTACAACATGCTAAAGAGTATGCATCGACCTTGTAGAGTATGCTACAAGACGTGCATCGACCTGTAGAACATGCTGCAGAACATGCATCAACCTGAAGTGCATAAAACTAGTATGAGCGTCGGCCTTATAGAATGAGTGTAAGGATGTGCATCGACCTTTCCTTACACAAGATACAGTGTGCATCGACCTTGCCTTAGACATAGTACAATGTGCATCGACCTTGCTTTACTTCAAGGTACAATGTGTATCGACTTTACTTTACTCAAGGTACAATGTACATCGACCTTGCTTTACACAAGATGTAATGTGCATCGACCTGATACACTACTGGTGTATATTTATGCATCGACCTGTGTGACTTCATGCAAGAACATGCATCTACCTTATTTTCAACATAGTATAAGGATGCATCGACCTGAATGGATGAGGACAAATGCATGCATCGACCTAACAGCCGAAATATGAAAATGTGCACTGACCTGTTATACTTAAGCCTAAAATGTGCATTGACCTATAAGACTTGATGCAAAAATGTGCACTGACCTAATGTGAAGAAAGTGCGAACGTGCATCGACCTTATCTGACTCAGACCTGAACATGCATCGACCTGTGTTTTGACACTTAGACAAATAAATGGTTTGTTAAATGTGAAAGATTCTTCTGTAGTTCAGTCCAAACATGATTCATAGAGTGTCATCATCAAAATTAGGATTCCAACAATCTCCCCCTTTTTGATGATGACAACAATGAGTCATGTATGTGTTTGCACAAAATAAAATTAATACACTTATTCACACAATCATTCATTCATCCATGAAAGCAATCCGTAGGAGCAATCTTTCATTCAAAAGTGTTAGCCACAGGTGAGGGTGAAGGGTTAAGTGGTGGAGTAAGGGTAACTGGGTTATGGGTTAGAGGTACAATGGAGGGCCGAGGCGACAGTAATGGGAGGTTACTCAGAGAAGGCTTAGTGGTGAGTTTGATGGATGTTGATGGAGTGGAGGCTAATGGTATAATGGGTGGACGTTTAGTGGAAGGTTTGGCTGAGGCCAGTGCTGTGGAGGCTGATGGTATAATGGGTGGAGATTTAGTACGTAGGAAGCATCGGATGGGGTGAGAGGTGTTAGGGGTAGGACAAAACTCATGATGCACCAGCGTGGGTGATCAGAGTATCGACCTATCGTCATAACACCAATAAGTTTCAAAGGTGGGGGTTAGATTGGGGATGGTGGCGTCGTCCTGAGTAGGGGGTTCCTCTGATGGTAGTGGGGGTAGAGTAAAACGAAGGAAACTTAGAAGGGGTGTCTTCAGAAATTCATCATCACATGCCGTCTTGAGTTCTTCAATCGCCAGCTCTTCATTAGCTGGCTCAAGTGGACGCCGTAGTGGAGGCGTATATGTGGGTGGTGGAATATAGTGGTATTGCGGATGATTTTGTGAGTGTAAGTGTGTAGGCGTAAGCGGAGGTGGAGGGCCATCTGAATGAATAGGGTGAATGGGTGGAGGGCGGATGGTGTCCACTTGAGCGAAACTGTCGATGCCGTAGTCATCTCTCCTATCCTTCCAATCTCTCTCCATCTTTGTAATGTCATTCAGAGCGGAGTGAAGGGGATTGATTGGAGAAGGAGAAGGAGGAGCGGGCCGTGGGCTTGCAACCCTCTTTAACTGTTCCTCCAGCAAAGCGACTTTGTCAAGAAGAGTCTGATGGAGGGATGTAGTTTGAGAAACAGAGAGTTGGCATGGTGGCCTTGAAGGAAGGGCCATATAAGAAGGCTGTGGAGGGGGGTTGATGAGCTGGCCCATAGAAGGACCTGGTCGAGCCGGATCGCATGGAATAAATGGGCCTTGGGGCTGTGAAGGATGAGAAATAGAAAGAGGCGGGTGATGGGCCACCTGAGGAGGATGAATCGGAAGAGGAGGCGGATGATGGGCCACCCGAATGGGAGTGGAAGGAGGGTGAGTAGGATGAGATGCACCCTCTACAACGGCCTTAAGGGTTTGAATTTGTTGAGGGGTGAGATGATCTATAGCATGCAAGATTTGAGACACCTTCTCATCTTCGGGAGGAGACATCCCCGAAGGAGTAGTGGCTCGCAACTGAGGTGAGAGACTATGAGATTGGCCATTGCCCATGGGTCGAGCAAGACCGTAGGAATGAGAATGTGGCCCCTTGAAAGAATTATGGTGAAAATCATGATGAACATGTTGAAGTTGAGGTGTATAGGATGTGCTAGGTTGTGCATCCTCATGAATATATGTTGAAGTAGACATGTTGATTTGATTATTCAAGCGAAACATCATGCCCGCAAAACAACGTTCAATCAAAACAAATATTGCAAAGATTATCAACCAATTGGATGTTCACACTTGATTTTTCTTATGTTTCTTCGATTCACCCCTCGGCATGGGCGATCGTGGGTATCTTCTGCCCGGGACCTCCCTTAATGGGTAGCGGACGTCCGAGCGGATTCTCGTCCTGGCCGGATGAGGTATTGGTTTATTCGACCTTCCCGCCTTCAACTCGCACGTAGGCGCGAGTGCCGCAGGGGCCGTGGGATCCTCATCGTCATTTTTTGACGTCCACAGTAGTATCATCTTTGATAGGCCTTGGCTTTTTGATAGAGATGCCACCCTTCATGGATGGTCGAATACATGCACCTTCGACCACGGTGGCCACATGATTACTCTCCACCCTGCCCAGCCGAAGGACCCATCTATTCGAGGACCGATTAGCCCCAGCACTTTGACCTCTCCCAGTCAGGGGACGGTCGGCCCTCCCACCTCATCCTCGGCTCGGGCCACTACCTCTTTGATTGCTCCTAGCAAAGAGGACCTCCTACCCAGGAGGTTGATGATGATTAGTCCCTGAGAGATGGAGCAAGAGGTGACCCGAGGTAGCCCTATCCTTGTTGTTGTTGTTCGAGGAGTGGAAGATGTCATCCCTAGGTTTGATAATAAGTAGCCCCATGAGATAACTACGATCCTGCGAGAGTTTTTCGATGTCTTCCCGGAAGACATCCCTGGAGGCCTTCCACCTATACGGGATATCCAGCATGAGATCGACCTCGTCCTGGGCTCATCGTTGCCCAACCTTCCCCACTACCGGATGAGTCCCACAGACCATGCCAAACTTCAGAGGCAAGTCGAAGAACTGATGAGTCGGGGATCTCTTAGGGACAACAAGAGTCCATGTGCTCTTCCTGCATTGCTTACCCTGAAGAAAGATGGCACATGGAGGATGGGCGTGGATAGCCGTGTGATCAATAAGATCATAGTTAAGTATCTATTTCCCATTCCCCAATTAGATGATCTACTAGACATGATGTCGGGAGCCACTATCTTTCCAAAGATAGACCTTCGTAGTGACTATCACCAAGTGCGGATCAGGCCTGGGGATGAATGGAAGACGGTGTTCAAGACTAGGGATGGTCTCTGTTATACCCTTTGGGCTTTCCAATGCCCCTAGCACCTTCATGCGGTTGATGACCCAACTGTTGCGCCCTATGATAGGGGTTTTCTTGGTCGTCTACTTTGATGACATTTTTATCTACAGTCACACTAGGGTTGACCACTTAGACCGCCTTAGACAGGTCTATGTTGTGTTGAGGCGAGAGAGCTTATTTGCCAATCCAAAGAAATGTGCTTTCATGACCGATTAGATTACCTTCCTCAGGTTTATTGTGTCTAGGGATGGAGTCTTCGCTGATCCGGAGAAGATTAGGGTGATCAGGGAGTGGCCCGAACCCTACACACTCCACGATGTCTGGAGTTTTCATGGCTTAGCGACGTTCTACCATCGCTTGATTCGCAGCTTCAATTCTATCACTACCCCGATCACAAATTGCATTAAGAGGGGGCGTTTGTATGGACTAAGGCTGCAGCCACTGTATTTCAGGACATCAAGGAGCATATCCCTTGTCTACAGAGCAGAAATCGTCGTCCCTGTCAAAATCCAGTTAGCATCCTACCGCGTGGCGATACACACCGGCTTGGCTGGCCGTAATGAAAATTAATACTAGAGAAGGTTGGAAGAGCTTGCTGATCTGGAAGGCAAATGGCTCGAAGCCTACAAACACTTGTAGATGTACCAGGCCCACATGGCGTGAGCCTATGACAAGCTCATCAAGCAACGAGCCTTCAAGCAAGGCGACCTTGTCATGATCAAGGAAAGAGAAGTCATAGCAGGGCGTTCCAGTGGCATGCTTCAACCAAATTGGAAAGGCCCATACATCATGTGCGACGCCTATGAGGGTGGGGCCTATATGGTCATGGACCATAAGGGCCACAAACCTTTCCCGCCTCTCAATGGCAAGCACATAAAGTTGTACCATGTGCCAGAACACGAGTTCACACACCATATCGACTAAGGCATACGCTCCCAGTCCCAGCCAATGGAACTGGTCTTCTCTCCCAGAAGACCGACCCAGTCACCCCTTTCGATCTTTCTCTCCAGTCAAGCCTTGGGACCAATCGGGCCCCTCCCAGAGTCATCGTCAGACGTTCTCGGAAGCCAATCTCCCACCTTCGTCCTCGCAATGACAAGAGCAGGGGGCACCACTGCACCGACCACAGCCCAGCCATCGAGCTCCCAGGTAAGCAAAAAAAATAATAGGGCTAACAATAGAGATGCCCCGATGGACCCAGTCATCCCCCTCCGTGAGGAGGCGGCTAGGGGCAAAAAGGCCAACAACCCGGCTGAGGTGAAATCCTGAAAGGGGCACCTCGGGCAAAATTAGGAAATCCCTCAACGTGAAAACCCGCGAGGGCACATCGGAAAAAGCTAAAGGGGGTCAGCTCCGGTGAAAACCTGAAAGGGCGCTGGAGATAATAACGGGAAAACTTCTCTTTCCCCGCCAGTCAAGGTAGTCTTCACCTACCTTCCAATAGGCCGCGGGACACCCTCGCGCCGATCACTGATCAATCCACGTCTCCAAACCAGTAGCCCAACACTTCCCAGTCATCCCTCATATCACCTTCTCCAGTTTCCAGTCGATTTCAGTCTCCACACGACATTCCAGTCGCTAGTCCAGTAAAACCCAGTCCCAGCTTACCTCAGACCTCCGCCGTTGCACACTCCCGTATTCCATAACCTAGTACCCCCAGTCACATTTGGCCAGGGCAATGTACCCCTCGGTCTCACAGTTCCACAACTCCCAAAAGCTCCGGATCGGGGTAAACCCATACCTCATCGCTTACCTTCCCCGGTTCTCGGACACGTCCCTTAACAGCACCATGCTACGGACAATGATCCGCAGAATGAAAAAAAAAAAGAAGAGTCAATCAAAATGTGGTTAAAAATAGAGATACCCCAGCGGACCCAGTCGTTTCCCTCCTCCACGAGGAGGCGACTGGGGGCAAAAATTGCCATCGACCCAGCTGAGGTGAAAACCCGAAAGGGCGCCTCAAGCAATAGCGAGTGACACCTCAGTATGAAAACCCGCTATCGGTATCCGGAGCTCTGGGTCGTTACAGTTGGTATCAGAGCGGTGTTGAGGAATCGTGTAAGGAATTGAAATTAAATAGCTATTGTCCAGATTTAGTCCATTTGCGCCTTCTATTGCTGGCTTAGGATGTTTTCCATGCGATTAATAGATTTTCCTGTTTATTATCCGTAATTGCTAGCCCTTTTAAGATGCCGCCTCGACGTCGGAGAGTCTCGGTTCCCCAGGAAGCGAGTAGTGTCCCTCAAGATGCTCCAGCTCCAGCTCCTGTTATTCCGGCTCAAGAGGATGCACTTGGTAGTCGCGGACGTGCCTTGAAGGAATTTTTGCTATTTCATCCACCGACTTTTGAAGGCCAGACTGATCCGGATGCCGCCAGGGCATGGCTGGACACGACCGAGTGTGTGTTTCACTCTATGGAATGCGCAGAAGACGAGAAGGTGATGCTCGGCACTTTTCAGCTCCAGGGCGCAATGTTGACGTGGTGGAATACGGAATGGGAGATTTCTTTCCAATCTCGCTCACTCTGACAGATTTCATGGGCTGAGTTCGTCGCCACTTTTGAACTTACCTTTAGTCCGGCTTATCTCAGGATGGATAAAATGCACCAGTTTTTGCAACTCGTCTAGGGAGGAATGTCGGTGCTTGAATATCAGAACAGATTCATGGAATTGGGCCGTTATGAGCCCCATGTGCTAGCAAATGAAGCATTGAAGATGGAGCAGTTTCTTCGTAGTCTACATGCTGAATTGAGGCAGCCATTGATTGTTGCTCGTGTGACTAATATGAATGAAGTATATCAGGCTGCGGCAGCATTGGAGTTGGACTTGGTGAGATCCCAGACTCCTTCTCAGGCAATGTCCGTTCAGTCGATAGTTCAGCTTCCATCTGGTTATCCACCTCCTGTTCCAGGTTTTTCTTCAGCCACTCCAGCTACTAGTGGTGTTGCTTCTTCGGGCAAGTCTTAGTTCAGAAGATTCAAGAATAAGAAGAGGTTCAAGAAGTGATTTGACCAACAGGCATCGTCTGGTGCAGTACAACAGTCAGCCCCTTCCTTCCAGCAGCGATAGAGTTTTGCTAAAAGCCAATTTAAGGGTTGTGCGCGGTGTGGTGGCAGCCAACCAAGCAAACCATGCTCTTTATCGGTGGTATGTTTTCGATGTGTCCAGCTAGGTCACGTGGTGAGAGACTATCCTCTGCGAGTGATTCCAGTGCAATTCGCTCCAGCAGCTCAGTCCCAGTCATCTCAATTGCAGTTCAGGCCTCCACTTCCACCACCGCCTCCATCTCAGCAATTCCAACAGACTCACCCTCAGGCTTCAGCAGCATCTTCCTTCTAGTCCTCTGCAGCTGCTAGTAGAAAGCTAAAGGGCAAGGTGACTCATATTTCGTGGGGCGAGGCTGTGGCTTCAAATCTTGTTGAAGGTACTATTACTGTTTTTGGTTGTGCAGCCCGTGTTTTATTTGATTCAGGTGCTTCTCACTCCTTCATTTCTGAGGATTTTATTGCATGTATCGAGGAGCCCATGCATGTCATATCACTATCATATCATAGCATCCATATGTACATAAGTCACGTCATAGGGTACATCAGGCCTATCCCTCTGGGCCTCCACTATCGCCCGTCCCCTCGTGCCTGTTAGATGGCAGGGCCATTGCAGAGCTCGCCTCCTCCCGGTGTTGACGGCGCCTCTCCTCCCCCTCATTCCTCCAGCGGCCGAAGGAACTCATGAAGTATCCTCTGAAGGAGCTATGCGTGCCGTGCATGCTACCGCTCGGAGCCCCACTGCACTCTGACCTCCGGCTCATTTGTCAAATGCCCGCAACTCCCCCCTCAGCTCGGCTGCCTCTATCCGAGCGTGCTCTGCCTCTGCGTGTGAGTGCTCTGCCTCAGCTTGGGAATAGTCTACTGATGCTGCGTCAGACCGACTGCGCTCCAGCTCCGCACGGAGAAGCACCATCTCTATCGTGTTCGTCGACCGGCTACGCTCCATCTCCACTCTCAACCGAGTGATCTCACTCAGTGCTACTGTCAGCTCGGTCGTCTGCATGCACGCATCATGGTTAGTTAATTGCATTTCATAATCATAATTAACAAGGGGAAAGTGTAGCTATTTACTTACCCTCTCGACAAGAGCGGCCTCGGCCTCCTCGGCCCGTGCCACCATCTTGGTGAACTCTGCATCCCACTCGGCACGATCCGCGGGTGGCTGGGAGGAAGAAGATGGTGCGTCAGCCCCCTAACGCTGGGACCCCTCGGCTCGCTGCATTTAGAAGTCATGGTCAGTCAATCTCAGAAGCATATGCACAATTAAGTCTAAGGTTTAGTGAAACTCACCAGGAGGTCCAGCGCCTGTCGGAGCTCGTCCCTCTACTAAACGGAAGAATGGAGAAGGCCCTAGAGCTCGGCTATCCTCCCCTGGGGGTCAAGCTGCATGTAGAAAGTCTAGTGTCAGTGCATCATAATCATAAAGCATATTAGAAAGAATAAGGTTAGAATTGTACCGATCGTCGAGCGCCATGGAAGACCTGGTCTCCGTAGCGTTGGGCGTAGGCCGTCAGGTAGGCCTCCTTGCTCTTGACTCGGGCAAGTACCGCTCGCCCGAGTGCTGTCCAGTCCTGGACCTACTCTGCCGCTCGAATGGTCCAGTCGATCTCTGTCGCCAGTCCCCGTGCGTGGCATCCCACGCGCTCCTCTGACTTCTTGGGCACCGAGAAGCCGACCTCTGCCTGGTGGACGCTGATCGTCCTCATCACCAGGAGGTAGTGGAGTGGATCCACCACATTCATGCAGTGGAGCCAGATGTCCCGACCTGAGTAGGCTAGGGCCGCCACGACCCACGGCTGGCTCTCGTGCCCCTCTCCCTGGTATGATGTCCACCGAACTTGTCAAAGAGGCGAATGACATTAGCATATAGTTGCATATAGTTGCATTTCATACAGAGCTCAAGTTCAGGATCTTACCGAAGCGTAGGTGTCACACCCCGACGCGGAATATCGGGACTGGCAGTAGAAACAATCAAGAATAATCCATTCATTCCACACATGCCACACTAAGTCTCAGGTTGATGCAGTCGGCGGTGTCATGGCCATGGTCGCGATGGTAGAGGCAGTACTTCTTCTTGCTCCTCGTGCCCGAGTCAGACTTCATCTGAGGAGGCCACTTGAGGAATGGCTCCTCGCGGATCTCCTTTAGTATCTGGTCTGGCGGAGCCATCAGGGGTGTATAGTGGCGATAGCTACCCCTCTCGTTCTCGGGGTGGTCGCGGCACTCTTCGTCGTGCTGCTCCCACTTGCTTTGACTCTCTCGCGGGGGGTTGACAGATCTCTTGCGGTCAGACCGATCGGCTCTGACCGTGTGGCCCAGGGCCGTCGTGTTCTCCTCGCAGTGTGCGTGCTTCTGTGCTAGGGCGAGGAGGTTTGGAAGAGTCGTTGGGGCCTCCACCCTGAGGGCGTGTCGGAGGATGTGGTCTCGTGTCCCCTAGGTGAGCGCCGTGGTGGCAATGCTGACGTCGAGGTGTAAGATCCGTGGTGCCTCCAAATGGAAACGGGAGACGAAATCCCATAGCATCTCTTCTTTACCCTGCTTGACTGCGAGCAGGGTCACCGTAGACTTGGCCACCTTTCGAAAGCCGACAAAGTTCTCCTTGAACAGCTTCTTGAGCTGTTGGAAAGAGGTAATAGTCCCGGTTGGCGGGGACTCAAACCAAGCCCGGGCATTCTCCCGGAGGGTAGTAACGAATGCCGGGCACTTTACAGTGTCTGAGGCCCTGTGGAACACCAAATGGGACTCGAAACTATGCATGTGGTCGGCCGGGTCGGTGGTACTATCGTAGGAGGTGAACGACGACAGTTGATGCTTTGGCGGGATGGGGACTTCCATTATTTCCTGGGAGAAGGGAGCGTGGAAATCTGAATCGTCATCGATTAGGCCGTGATTCTTGGCGGCCAAGAGGACGTCATCTAAATACCAGACCTTGTCCTCTATCTCTTCAAAACACTAGAGTTGGCGATCCATCTCCGGATTGGAGTGGAGTGGGTTGCGCACCCACGGTGTGGGCATGCTACGGGATTGTCGAGTCCTAGTCGCTAAGGCGTGGGACACCTCTCGTACTGGGCAGGGGTTCCCCCCAGCCTGACATCTCTCGTCCTCACGTCATTCGGACATGATGCGCTGGGGGTTGGCCTGTTGGTCCTGGAGCTCCTGGCAGATTTCTGTCAGAGCCTGGATCTGCTGACACAGTTCGTCGAGATCACCCGAGGTGACCTCCTACCAGGGATGGGTGGAAGAAGCTTCTTGTGACTCCCGCCGGGAGCTGTGTCCCTGGTGGGACCTACGTCCCCGATTGCTGGTGTTGCGGAGACTTCCAAGGGACGCCATAGCCTTTCGCTCATGTTCCCACAGATGATGCCAAGAAGTGTAGAGGCTGGAAATTGGTTCCTACGCCATGTACCACCTTCTCTATTTATTGGTTGGGGAAGTCATCTTACGCCTGTGGAAGCCTACAAATCACCAGGAAGCCAAAGAGGCGTCAGAAGGAGTCCCGGGTGTTACCCCAGGGGACAACCCTCCGATGCTCAAGTCAAGGGGTGGACGTAGATTACAGTGGGCAATTGAATAGCCTAAAAATCCCTTTGTCTCCTCATGTGATTGTTGCCTTGCCTTCTAGAGATCTCTGTCTGTTGGTTGGTGGAGGTTGCCCTCTACGTTGGCTTCCTTGACCCCTCATGAGCTTGATCATTTAGCTGTGTATCACCGATTGTCAACTGGAACGTTCATTTCATGAGTGCGCATCTTCCTGTCGAGTGTGAAGAGCCTTGCATCTCATCTCTCATATCATCTTGCGCGATATTTGATTCTCTGATTTTGAAAATAGTGGTGATCTATTCATCCCCCATTCTAGATCACTCTCTACATTCCTATCAGGTGGTACCCAGAGTAGGCATCCAGGAAAGTTAGCATCTCATGCCCGACCGTAGCGTCGACTAGCTGGTCAATTCACGGCATGGGGAAGCTATCCTTGGGTGTAGCCTTGTTGAGGTCGGTATAATCCACACACATCTGCCACTTCCCATTGTTCTTGGGAATTAAGATGACATTGGCCACCCAGTCCGGGCATCGGGTAGGCCTGAGTAGCCCTGAGCGTAGCTTCTTACTCACTTGCTCCCTGATAATGGCCTGTCACTCAGGGTTACAATGCCTTCAGCATTGCTGAACTAGGCGGTGGTCGGGTCCAACCTAAGTTGGTGTGTGATGGCCTCTAGTGGGATTCCGGGGAGTTCATCCTCGGACCAAGCGAAAACATCCTGGTTGGCAGTGAGAAAGCTTACGTAGACTTCTTTATCATGGTCGGACAGGGTCACCCCGATTCTCAACATTCTACTTGGGTCGTCTCCTACCTAGATGAGGTATAAGTCTTCCGCTGGAGTGCTCGCGCTTGGACCTGGGTCTTCGGCTATTGCCTTCTTCTCGGGTGGTGTCTCCTTGGACTGCCAATCACGTGTTGAAATGAGGTAGCACCTTTTGGATTCCCTTTGATCTCCTCAGACCTCTCCTATTCCTTGGGGGGTTAGAAACTTGAGCTTTTGGTGGTAAGAGGAGGGGATGCCATGAAGTGTGCCGAGGATCCCTCGCCCAATGATGGCATTATACCCAGTCATTGCGCGAACGACTGTGAAATCTGTGAGGAAGGCTACCTCTCTCGGTGTGGTCCCAAATGTGATCAAGAGCGATAGGCGTCCTTCTGAGCGGGCTGTAGTGCTAGAGAATCCATACAATGGTGTGTGCAACGGTGCGAGTCTAGACAAATCCACACCCATGAGCAAAGACAATCATACGCAGTAACGTCAGGGCCGCTTCCATTATCCACCAAGATGCGACGCACAATACACTGGTTAATGGTGGCTGAGACCACCAGTGCATCAGAATGGGGGGTGATTACACCATCCAGGTCATCATCCTAGAAGACAATTGAATCCTTTAGGTGCCCTAGGGTGGCGACCTCCATTAGGGCATCGACGCCTCGTTCCACATTGTGGACGACTAACGCGTATCGTCGTCACCTGCTCGCGCTGTCTCCACCCGCGGTCCACCCCCCAGAGATCATCATGATCTCCTTTCCATTAGGTCGATTGTCGATGGGCGGAGGTGTCCACTGTCGCTTCTCCACAGCCTTAGCAATGAATTTATCAAGGAGTCCTCTGCGGACGAGGTCCTCGATGGCGCCCTTTAAGTTGATGCACTCTATGGTGTCGTGACCGTGGTTGCAGTGGTAGTGACAATACTTCTTCTTGTTCCTCGTGCTCCGATCTAATTTCATTTGGGGAGGCCATCTGAGGAATGGTTCTTCACGAATTTTCATCAGGATTTGGTCAGGCGGGGCCGTCAAGGGTGTGTAGTTTTGATAATTGCCTCTTTCTTTCTCTAGACGGTCGTGGCGGTCTCTGTCGCGTCACTCTCGCTTAGTTTGCCCTTCGCGTGGCGAGTCAGTGTGTCTCTTCCAATCAGACTGATCGGTTCCGGTCACGCGGCTCAGGGCCGCCTTATTCTCCTCGCATCGCCCATGCTTCTACACCAGAGCTAGGATATCCGAAAGGGTCGCCGGGGCTTCTACTCTGAGTGCACATCAGGGGATGTGGTCCCACGTCCCTTGGGTAAGTGTAGTGGCCACGATGCTGACGTTGAGGTGCAGGATCCGGAGCGCCTCCACATGAAAGCGGGAAACAAAGTCCCATAGCGTTTCTTCTTTCCCTTGCAGAAGCGCGCTGCTAACTTAGCCACCTTTCGGTAGCCAACGAAGTTCTCCTTGAACAGCTTTTTGAGTTGCTGGAAGGAGGAGATGGTTCTGGCTGGTAGGGACTCCAACTAGGCACGGGTGTTCTCCCGAAGGGTCGTAACAAACGCCAGGCATTTCACAGTGTCCGAGGCCCGGTGGAATACCAGGTGGGACTCAAAGCTGTGTATGTGATCGGCCGGGTCCATGGTGTCATCATAGGGGGTGAACGACGGCAGCTGGAGCTTTGGCAGGATGGGGGCTTCCATGATCTCCCTGGAGAAGGGAGCATGAAAGTCCTAGTCATTGTCGATCAGACCGTGATTTTTGGCAACCAGGAGGATGTCGTCCAAGTATCTAACTTTGTCCTCTATTTCGTCAATGCGCTAGAGCCGGCGATCCATCTCCGGGTTGGAGTGCAGTGGGCTACGCTCCCTTGGTGCAGGCATGGCGCGCGATCACCGAGTCCTCACGACTGAGGCATGGGAGGCCTCTGGCACTTGACGAGGATTCTCTCCGGTCTGTGCCCTTTCGTCTTGCCGTCGTTTGGGCAGGACACACAGGTGTTCCACCGACCGATTCAAAAGCTCCTGATAGAGTCCTGTTAGGGCTTGGATCTACTGGCGGATTTCCTCTAGGTCGCCCGGGGTGACCTCTTGTAGGGGATGGGCAGAAGATGCGTCCTATGACCCCGGCGGGGGTTGGGTCCCTGATGCGAACCACGCCCATGGTTGCTGGCATTGCGAAGACTTCCACGGGGTGCCATAGCTTTTCACTCGGTCTTCCCACAAACGGTGCCAAGAAGTGTAGAGGCAGAAATCTGATTTCTACGTCATGTACCACCTTCTCTATTTATTGAATGGGGAAGTCGTCTCGCACCTGTGGAGGCCTGCAAGCACCAGGAAACAGGGGGCGTCAAAAGGAGTCATGGGTGTTACCCTAGGGGACAACCCTCCGATGCTTAAGTCAGCAACGGGATAATAAAGGGTAGAGAAGAGCAGATGAGAAGGAGAGAGAGAGAGGGATCGTTGTAGAAGGCTGAAGAGCCGCGTAGGTCCTCCAGATGAGTGCTCGCCGCTACTAGTACTCACTCAGTGAGTGCTCACTGGACGGTAAGGTTGCTAGAGGGAACTTATCTTCGAGTGTGGACTGTCATCCCCTCCTTCTCTCCGGGTAGCAGCGCTAGTAGCTCTATCCTCTTGCGTAGTAGTTTGGCAGAATGATTCACTGTGTCTCTCTTCTCTGCCAATGTCCTTATTATAGGGGGTGTCCTAGAGCGAGGAGCCTTATTCCTTGATAGGGAAAGACGTAGGTGGGGGAGTAACGCTTTCTCGCTATAGTGGCAGGGGTTTTCCATTGGAGGGCAATTACCCTGACGTCGGCTGGTCCCGGGGCAAGTCTTACGATGCTCGTGGGACGTGCTCGCCAATTATGAGATCAAGGCCGACGTCATGGGGGGTAACGGTCGGTCACCGGAGGGTCTTCCGGCGGTCGCTACACTTGGGCCGTGGCTTTTACGCGCTGTAGAATCCAATGCTAAGTTGGATTGTACCGCACCTTGATGGGTCGTAGTTGTTGGGCGCCTCTTGGGTGCGATGTGGTTTGGACCCTGGGCCAGGCCAGATTTACTCTCCTCACTATTATTACCAATAATCCTCTTATATAGAAATAAGTAAAAAAGTACTCCTAGAGTTAGTTGACTGTTTTGGATATAAGTTTTAAAAGTTAGGTGGACGAGATCCATCGTTTTAGCCCGCGATTCCGCGTTTTAGGGGCGTAGAATCATGCTAGGGGGCATGGGGGTCGATTTCCTTTCGTTTCCCCCTCGCAGGGGCTTGTTTGGGGCCAGAAATGGCGAATTCTGGCGAGCTCGCCATTTTCGCGTCGGTGAGGGATAAACGGCCGAACCAGGGCCCGTTTATCCTCATGCGCGGCCCAATCTTGATCGCCCTTTGGCTTGGAGCGCAGTAGGGCTTACACGGCCAATCGAGTGGCTGTGTAACCCATGAGCGGCCCAAGGCCAATCGTTCATCCCGTGGGTTTTTGACCATTGGCTTGTTACCGTTGCACAATGCATTGGGGTGAGTGGCTAGGGGCTAGCAGCATGTCCCCATGAGTTGCCAGGGGCTGGCCATTCGTCACATTGTACCAGTGGTAGGATGAGCGGCCTGGGTGGGTCCGCTCATGTCTTGAGCGGCGGGGTCCTAGCCGCTCTTCCCTCGAGCAGCTAGGGGCTAGCCGCCCATGTTTTGCACTGTTGGGACGATGAACGGCTAGAATGGATCGTCCATCCCCCATGAGCGGCTAAGGGTCAGCCATTCTTCTATTGTGCGGCTAGGGAATAGCCGTTGTGTTTTTCATTTAGACCAGGAGCAGAACGGTCCATCATTGACCGTCCAATCCCTGAAGCGGCCTGTTCCTGGCAGTGTGTCCTTTGAGCGGCCCAGGGTGGACCGCTCATAGGGTTTGTCTAATTGATGTTTCTTTCTTGGCCAATTCGAGTCCCGGGATGTGGCATTTTCGGCTTACGTCACCATGAGTCAGTGTTGTGTGAGGAGTGATCCTCACACTTGTTTACCTCCGGAGTCGTTTTCCGTGACTGGAAAGTCTGTTCTTCCGGTGACCCATCCACTAGTCGTAGCTTCCATGGCACGCGTGTGTCAACCCACTGGGAGCACTGGTGTGGCGCACCCGAGAGAGACGGTGAGTAGGCTGGTTACCGTAGGGCCCCTACGTACCATTGAGTCCGGGCTAGTGGGAGAATTACCAGCTAGAGGACAGACCTAGGGCGTATGGTATGAGTGTGCACACGAGGCCGAGGGTTCAGACCCGCCTTGATGAGCGTGACCTCAGGTAGTCCTTTTTCGTGGTACTTTGGTACTGTCCGTGTCTGAGTCTCGCGCCCGGGGCGTTGTATCTAGACACTTGTGACGCGGTGTAAGATGTCAGGGGATGCATCCGGTCGTTCTTCTAGTGGAAGGTGCTCCTGTCTGCTGGTAAGTGTGGACTCGAGTTTTGACGGACCGAGGTTCAGTAGTACGGTACTGTTAGAATAGACGGTTTTCCCATTTATTTATTCCCGCTTGTTGGTTCTACCGTCCTCCTGTTAGGCAGGGTACTTTCCTGCTTTCTTGCTTCTTGCCTTATTTTTCGTGCGAGGTAGGGTTCGAGGGATCCCTACTCAGCCTGTGAAATGAGGCTCATCCCCTGCGTATTTTCACCATGTTTTAGGCGAGGCCAGCACTTCAGGTGGTGCGGCAGGTGTTCGAAAAGTGTAATGGATTAATATAAATACATGCCAAAGAGAAACCCTGGACCAAGCTCCAAGGGTTTCCACGTTTGTGGCAGCTGCCCCTCCTCCATCTCTTCTCTCTGGTCGCCCTTTCTCTCTCCCGTGGGAGCACAAGGTTGCATGACGCCCCGAGTGCCTGTGACGAGGAGTCGAGCGAGAGAGCAACCACTGAGAGACAAGACGAGGACGATCCCTCAACCTGCGAACCGCGTGGATACCGCTGGAGGCCAGGAACCTGCGCGGCTAGCGGCATCGCTCAGTAGGAATCAACCTTTGGTCGCTGATCCGACTCCGCGCAAGGTGAAGATCCGATCTTCTGTCGCTCTATTTTGTGGCAACGGATCAAGGGTCGCGGGGATTGAAGATAAAAGAAATTTTAAATTCCGCTGCGATATCATATCTCTGATTTCTTTCTTGTCCCCATGCGATCCTAACATCGGCGAGCGGGACTAATCACCCTGTCGCCTATTGAGCAGGCACCAGGGGACGCCTTTCATCAGGACTATTGCCCATACCATGAGGTGGTAGGCCATATCATCCACAATTGTCAACCGTTCAAGGACCTCGCCAAAGACTTAATCAGGCGAGGAAAGGTTAACACGGGGGAATCCCTGGTCAACCTGCCGCAGCCGCATGCAAGGGAGACCCTTCACTTTTCCGTCAATGTTATACATGCAGCAGCAGTTTTCCAGCTCCCCGAGCCGCAGGAAGAGGGAGTCAGTTTCCAGGGAGCCAGCTCCCAGCCACCTAAATCCACATTATGGTATCCAAGGTGGCGACCCTCCCATCAGTGCTCTTTCCCCAAGGAGGACACTGAGAAGATTATTGACAAACTCCTGGAAGATGGTCGGGTATTGACCCATGATCCGTCGGCCTACTACAATGAGACGGCCAGGAGTCACCACCGCTATTGCAAGTATCATGCTAGGGTGTCTCACCCTACCGGGCAATGCCCGGAAGTCCAAGACTGCATTGAAGTCCTCATTCAGAGATGGGAAATCGATGTGCAGGGGAACTCAATGACAATGTGGCGTCTTAAGGATGCCGTCAAGAAGACTCTCCAACAAGCTCGGCAAGAGGCTAAGATTTTCTCTCAATTTCCCCGACCAAGTGAGTCTGCGGAGAGCGGCAAACCTCAACTAGACCCCAAAGGCGAGGCTACGTGGGAGGGGCCTAAGGCCCAGAGCCCCAAAAGCCAAGCAGCGGGAGAAGGCTTAAAACCCCACTCTAGACCAAGCCAACCGGACATCGTCATGAGGGTAAGCCCTCCGAAAGACGACAAAGGCGAGGCGAAGATGAGGGAGTCTCCAGCCAAAGCTCCTGTCAAGCGAGCGAGGCCGCCAATTGCAGAAAGGCCTCAACATCTTGAGCTCGTAAAAGCGCCGGTCAAAGCGAAGTCGGTGGAACTACAAAACCCCCAAGGGCCCCACTGTGGATTGGCAGAGTTCCAGGAGCTGCCGCCAGAGATAATTGCTCAGGCGATGATAAGTGTATATTTTCCCATGAATCATACCCACCCCTAGGCCCAACCCACATTGGAGAACTTGTAGAATGGACCTTCTCTTGTCAAGGGTTAGATGAGGATCACTTCACCAAAAGCTTGACCTTTCTTGACCCTTTTGATCCCTCATTCTGGAACCCTTTCAACCCACAAGCCCCACCCCAATCCGTCAAAGAAAGCCACTACCTTATCTCCTCACAAATCAATCATCCAAGAGTCCGTCAAGAACATGAGAGGTTGGAGTCACATGCATCATTTTGTCTAGGGTCATATAGGGTAAGTGAACCCGGGCACAGAGACCCTCCATTACTCACCCACTTTGATAGGGGGCCTATGCATGCTAGAACCACATTTGGATGCCCCGGCCCTCCAACCATCAGTAGGAAAGCTATGCATGATAGAGCTACATTTGGAAGTCCCGGCCCTCCGTTCATCACCAACCTTTCATAGAGAGTCTAGGCATGTTAGATCCACATTTGGGTTCCCGGGACCCCCAACAACCAATAGAATGTTAGCATTCGCCAAGTCCTATGTCTGACGTGTCAAAGGGTTGCATGCTCGCAAGCACATCAACAAGAACAATGAGATTTATAAAAGGCAGGCCAACTCTCCTCGGCGCCACCAAGAATTTCACATGGGTGATTCGGTGATGGTGAGGACTGAGAGGCTCTCCCCGGGAGGTATCTCAAAATTGAGGCCTCGTGGGGCTAGTCCCTTCCAGGTTTTGAGGCGCATTAGCACTAATGCTTATGAGTTAGACCTCCCTGAGGAGTACGGAGTGAGTCCCACATTCAATGTGGCAGACCTGGTGCCATACAGGGGTCCCACAGTGGCACCCAGTGAGGATATTGAGCCCATTCGCTCCCTTGAGAGAGCACCCACCCTTAAGAGAAAACCACCAGCCCAGAGAGCCTAGCGTGAGCAGATTGAGCGGATATTGGATGAACAGGTCACTGACACCTGGAGCAAGGAGTATGAGTGCTACCTCATCAGGTGGAAGGATCGGCCTCCTTCGGAGGACTCGTTGGTGAGTTGGGAAGACCTCTAGTAGCTGGACCCCGACCTTCTAGAGCAGTACCGCAGTAGGATGGATCCCTACTCTACCGAGTCGAGCTCTTCGTAGCCCAGGGGATTTGATGGAGGCATCACCCATGACTCCCTCTAGCTCGGGTTGTCACTTCACCCTAGAGATGTGTGAGCTCAGGTATCACTCCATGTGGGCCCAATTATGCATTTTGAGCTTTTTACTTGAGTCATTTTGGTGTATTTTCCCTTTTATTTGAGTCATGTCCCTAGGCCTTTGAGTCATTTCCCTATGTTTTGAGTTATTTCCCCCTTGGTTTGCTTCTTGGATAGTATTGGTCATTACATGTAAAGCCAGGGGCAGTTCTATCTTGTAAAAGGTTGGGTCGCTATAAATAGGGCCCCACCCCCCTTAGAGAAAGCTAATGAAAAGTAAGAGCATTTTTGAATTCTACTATTGAGTGTTTTAGGTGAGAAACATATCTACCTAATTATCCTTTTAAGGTGTAAGTAGGGGCACCCTTCTAAGGGTTCACCCTGAGTACATCGTCACGTGCCCCAGTCTCATCGGGCTCACGTGCGTCGATAGCCCCAGTGGGGGGCGAGTCCTCGTCCAGGTTCACCACCTGGCCCCCTGCCTCCGAGGCGTCCGCGGGTGCTCGCCCTTCAGTGCTCGACACCAGCGTCGGCCCTACAGCTCCAACGTTCGTAGGTTCCCCCTCACCATCGTCAGCCTCCTGGCCATAAGGAGACGAAGGGGGAGGGAGTGAGGGGGGTGCACGACCAGGGCTATCCTCAGTGGCCTTCACGACGACACTCCATCCCTCTCGGAAGCCCCGATCACGAGCTAGCCCATAGAACTCCAAAGCCACCTCCGTTAGCTCGTGTCGGTAGGCCGAAGAAGAATGGAACCGTTCCACTGCCTCCTCGCCCGCCACCGACATCGAGGAACGTAAGGTGGCGATCTCCGCTTCAACCTCCTGAGCACGGATCTTCATGGCTCGAAGTTCTGCTGCTAACTTGGCAGCCCGCTCCTCGGCGGCGTCAACCTATGCCCAGAAGTGGTCCCTGTCGCGCTCCATACCAGCAAGAACCAGTCCCTGCTGGACCGACTGCTATTGGTCCTCAGCGCGAGCCACCTCGGACTCCCCCAGGCGCCCCTCAAGCTCCACCTGAGCGGCTTGACTAGACTCCAACGTCTGGACAAGCTTCTGGAAGTAATGCCTCCACGCACCGAAGGCACGAATGATGAGGTGCACACTCCTCGTGGCTGCCGTAGTCAGCTCCTTCTCGGCACCTGAGCCGATCAGACTGGAGAGTTTGAGCCAGTGTCTAGTCCTACCCATGAGATCAACGATTGACGCGATCCCGATCAACCCAGAGCCTAAGCCCCTAGCAGGAGAAGCTGAGCTGTGCTGAGGAGACCCCAATGGAGAAGGGGCATCGGTGCCCTCCACCATCGAGGCCTTGCCCTTGTCTTGCCCCTGTGCCGAGGGAACCAATGTAGAAGCCGCGGCCACCGACCCCGGGGCCAACGGTGGTGGCCGGATGTCGAACGACAGCGGCTCAGATGAAGGAGGCGGAGGGGCACGACTCTGAGCCGAAGGGGAAGTTCTCGCTCTCGTCCGCGATCGACGTCGGGTGTCCAGTGCCGCCAAGTCATCGTCAGTCAAGTCGACACGGCTGTCACCGGCCATATCAGACCCTTCAACAGCTGAACCGGGGACTCCTTCAGGGAAGCTCCTCCGAGGGCTAGGGCCTCCACTCGCCACAGATGCTGCCGGTGAGCCCACCAAAGGAACGCCGATTAGGATCGAGTGCTGTAGCCTCCCCGGGGCAAACACAACTTCGATCTGGGGGGCGATGACGGACACCTGACCGGCCCCTGGTGTCACGTGATCCACCAGGCGAGGAACGTTCCACGGCTGCCAGACAATCTCGTAGGTCCAACCCTGCACCTTAGCCGCCCCTGAAAGGAGAACCAAATCAATCAAGCACCTCTTGTGACGACAACGGTATAGGAAACAAAAAAGGGGGGGTCCAAGGTCGTGTCACATCATATTGTGCCACGATTGACCTAGAGTTTTGATTTCAGTGGGGGGGGGAGGCCCAGAGACAGGGGGCCGACACTTCATCTTCTTCCACAGCGTAGACTCCAGCCGACTGAGTGGAGCGGGAGGCAGAGTTTCGACGGATGGTCGATCGGGCCACGGTGGCCGAGGTAGCACTCGCCGAGCGGGTACGTCCTACACTTCCCTTTGTGAATTATGTTCTTATACAGTTAACTAATGGTGAATGTATGTGTGCAGGTGACAGAGCTGACTGCCGCCATTGGGGAGGGTGACCACTTACGAGAGGAGCTCGTGCTGGTGCAGGATGAGGCCGCCCGCCTGCGTGAGGAGCTAGAGCAGAGCGTCCACTCGGGGGAGGAGATGACCCGCTTGTGGAGAGAGCTGGAGCAGAGCATCCGCTTGCGAGAGTCGGCGGAGCGAGGGCAGGTCGAGGCACAGGAGGAGGCAGCCCGCCTGCGGGACCAGCTAGCACAGGCTAGACCGTCAGACTCTGTGGAGATGGCGGTACTCCAAGCAGAGGTGGAGCGACTCCGGACTACGACCTTGGAGCTGGAGCATTTCCGACAGGAGGCATTCGAGCTACGCGGTGAGGTGTGGGCTACCGGGAGATGAGCCACTCTCGCAGCTTGATGAGTGGTAGCCGTGCGGCTCCGAGCAGGAGTCAGGCCACTCACAGCTCTGTTAGGCGCTTTCTTGCGACTTCCTCTCAGCGGCAAAGGAATGAGGAGGAGGACCGGCACCGATGGCGAGAGGGAGAGGAGGGAGCGACCTCTACGATGGGCCCGCCATCGAAGAGGTAGGAGGGAGGTGGGGACAGTGACAGGCCAGAGGGGGTGGCCTGATTTTATTTTTGTGCTCCTTTACTTGTACACGATATGATATGACAGTGACCTATCTTGTCCCCCTTTTTTTTTCTTTTTTGTTGATTTCCTTATGTGATGCATGTATGTATGACAAAACAAAATATGCAAATTTAGACTGTGGATGACTTACGGGTGAGATACACAGGAAGGACGAGGTATGCTGACTCTACGGGAGAGACGACGGAGAGGGAGAGAGGCACGCCGACTCTACGAGAGAGACGACACGAGAGGAGCGAGGCACGCTGACTCGACGAGAGAGACGACGCGGGAGGAGAGAGGCATGCCGATTCTACGAGAGAGACGACGCGAGTGGAGAGGGGCACGCCGACCCCACGAGAGAGACGACGCGGGAGGAGAGAGGCATGCCGACCCCACGAGAGAGATGACGCGAGAGGAGAGAGATACGCCGACCCTACGAGAGAGACGACACTAGAGGAGAGAGGCACGCCGACCCTACGAGAGAGATGATGTGAGTGGAGAGGCACGCCGATTCTAAGAGAGAGATGACGCGAGTGGAGAGAGGCACGCCGACCCTAAGAGAGAGACGACGCGAGAGGAGAGACCTTTATTTCGAGAAAAGAGGGCGAGTTTCAAGCAACACAGCAAAGGGATGGGCGGCCGATCCTGGGCCGACCTAAAAATCTATCTCGCACTGTGGTTGATTGTGGTTTGCATGTTTACATTATTTTTGTTGATCGTGTGTGAATGGTAAGCTTGAGAGAATTAACTTCTTCATATCTTGCATTTAGTCCAAACATCATTTGCATTGGTGATTATTTAATTTGCTATGTTAAAATTTAAAAACTGCCATCGTGCTTGGTGGGGACAATTCAACCCCCCCTTCTTGTCCTTACGAGAACCTTAGGGACAACAACCGGCTTGTTGTGGTAGCAGGAGGCACTTGTCGATTTGGAGAAGTGTGTCATGGATTGTAAGAGATTGTGTCCTATGGCTCTTTGGTGAGAGCTGAGTCGAGTATTGTCAGGCGTCCAAGATTTGATTATGTAACGGATGGTGCCTATGCGTAGTCCCTGAAGGGACGTTGTCGTTGGGAATGGTGATCCTTGGTCTGTGACCAACAAGGGAGGGTTTCCCTGTCAGTATGAGTCAAGTGATGTGAGGATCAAGGATTGTGGAGTCATGTCATTTGGTTCCGCTGTGCTCCCCTGAGAGGGTGGAGTTGGTGTGAGGCTCGAGATGCGATGATGGTCTGTGGGAGAGTCAGCGAATGGCCTGTTGCGATTTGGATCGCGCCTACTGGGTTGGTGAAGGTTTCCCGTTGACGAGTATCTGATGACCAGTAAGTGGTCTTTCACAGACAAAAGATGTTGGTTGTGGCTCGAGAGTAGCGAGAGTTGTATGCCAGTGAACCCTTGGGTGGATGATCATGAGATGTGCTTTTCTCGGATTGGATCTGGGATTTTCTAGAAGTTTATCTTCTGGGAAGGCTGGTCCCATGTTGTTGTTGGCATTCGGCTTGCCAAGTGTAAGATGGTGCTTGTCATGGAGCCGACAAATTTGTGGCAGTCAATTGGGATGATTGCATGAGCTAGTGGAAGCTTAGTGATGGTTGCCCTGGGTGCAGGGCATGAGATCAGTCAGCTGGTCGTGAAGCTGACGTTTGAATGGTCTGCCAAGCATAGGCGTTGATCGGTGGTCGTTTCTCGTAACGAGGAGTGTGACTCCTCGGTGAGCGAGATGGTGGTAGAGATGCCATGATTGGTTCCCGTGTGGCTGAGGTGATTGCCAGACCGCATCCCTTACATGTGCCTGCTCTGATAATCGATGTGTGTTGGATTGTGAGCAAGGCATTGTCTGTGATCATTGTCTGGTTGTGTCCCTTAGGATCATGGTTTTTACGAGTATCGAGGTTTGGTTGGGGCTTTGACGGTGTCTTCAGTTGATCCAGGCATTCTCCCCTTGTGGCATGGTACTTATCTTAAATTTTGAGGAAGAAATTCTTATAAGTTGCAGGGCGGTAATGTTCCAGATTTTTCAGATATTTTTTAGATCAGGATCCATAGGTTCCAGATCACTTTTGGGGGCCCCGAAAAACGTTTTATGGTTTACGCATGTGATGCGGAACGGGTTGGACTGACGAATGAGCTAACCTAGGACAACGACCAAGTGCGGCCAGCACTCGCACGCCAAAGGAAAGCCGTTTATTATTTACTGTTGAACTGTGTGCTTGTGAGCATTCCACCTAAGAGCGCTGTTTTTGAGCTCGTTGCGTACGAGATTGGTGCCCTAGGACGTGGCAGTCCTACCTACCGTTCGATCAGATGTTTTTCATTGCGAGGGACGGCTTTCCCAGAGCATAGCTTTTGTTATTTTCACGTATTATCTCTCGCGGAGTTTATGTACACGACGGTTTATTTGCTGATTTATTGTAGCATATTGCTGATTTTGTTTATTCGCTTAGTTGGACCCATTTAGGTTAGCCATTCCACATCATTTTTGGTATCAAAGCTAGGTTGGCAGTTTAGGGTAGTCATCACATTGTTATTCCATGCCTTGCATTCATTGTTAGATTGTTGCATTGTACCTAAAAGAAAAAAAATGCATCCATATCATATCACATTGTGATTGGCGCATATTAGTTGGTCTAGTCTAGTGTCACATGCTCACACGTAGCAGTGTTCAGTACCACTTGTCAGCATTGATGTCAGGTTCAAACCCGAACATGTCAAGTTCACACCTAGATATATCAGGTTCACACGAGGACCCTCCGAGGGATCCCAACTTGGCCGAGTTAGTGCACAGACTCATGGTTCAAGTAGAGAAGATGGATCAACACCTGGTTATAGAGTCCGACTGTACTGTCCAAATGATGGTTGGTCGCATCACTACTTTGGAGGGAGCCACCCAGGGTCGAGAGCATGGTGGGGCAGTGGATCGCCTTGATCGACACCCTCAGCATCTACATCCCTAACCCGCTCCTAGAGTTGTCTGTGTCGATGATCGGCATGATCGTGATGAGGAGCTTGATAGGGAGCCTTTTGGGGAGTGGGATGAGACTCCTAAGGCTCTAGCTGTCCGGAGATATAGGAGGTTTGATCAGAGGCCTGATCAAGAGTTTGATGATGAGCGGAGGGTGTACTAAGATCGGGACCAGGATATTTAGAAATGCACGCACCGACGCTCCCAATTTTGACGGCTCCCTAGAGTCGTAGGTTTATCTTGATTGGGAGGTTGGTATGAACCGCTACTTTGATTGGATGAGGATGTTTGACTTCAGGTGAGCATGTTTCGCCAAAACGAAGTTGACGGGTCGAGCTCACTATTTTTGGTCTAATGTTGAGGCCCTTCAAGTGCAGAGGTTTGAGGAGCCTATTGATTCATGAGAGGAGATGAAGTTGAGGCTTCGGGAGAGGTACGTCCCCGTGACGTATCGACACCAGCTGATTGATAGGTGGTAGAACATCACTGAGGGTGCTCACTCTATATTTGAATATATTGATGAGTTTGATGAGTACCTGTTGAGGTGTGGAGCTCGTAAGGAGGGCACGTTGACCCTTATCCGATTTTGGAGGGGCCTTCGTTGGGTTTACGAGGAGGAGCTGTTCTGTCAGCGTGTGACGAACTATTGAGCACGCCTATCAGGTCGTGCGAGAGATAGAGCATTTTGATATTGAGAGGGACTCTTCCCCTTGTGTGAGGCCCACATATCAACGTCCTTTTGACTAGCGTCTCGACACTCTCTCTCTCTCCATCTCGAATCTCTCTCTCTCCATCACGCGTTCCCTCTCCTCCACCCCCCATTCTCTCGGTTCGCGGTCCAAATGGACCCCGATCGACGCGTGGGAGATACCAACGGGATGGACTCGACGCGAGGATCGCACCAGTATCCTACATCCCTCGGATCATGGAGCGCGGAGACGCGTGTGAGTGAAAGGACGACGTGGCCCCCGTCGCCCGATATGCACCGATTCGCGATCTTCTCCGCGCAAGAGGTAGGGGAATGGACTCCTCATCTCGCCAGGAATCCGTTGATGTCTCCTCCATCGCCATCTTCCTCATTTTTCATACAATTCTTATTTTAGGTGATTTTAGGGTTAATTTCTCGATTTGTGTGCCTCTCTCGATTTCTGGTCCAGACGACCGCCGATCGAAGCCAGAGAGGTACCGTTGGATTGGTCGCGTTGCGAGGATAGCGTTAACCCCCACCTTTCCTCGATTCGCGGAGAATGGAGTCGAGCCGGGTCGGGAGGTGCCGCGTCGCTCTCTCGCCGGATCGACACCGAATCACCGTTTTCGTCGTCATCCAGGTAGGGGGATGGATTCCTTACATCGTTAGGACACCGCCGGTACCACTTGCGTCATGGTCCGACGTCCTTTGCCTCGTATTTCATGCATGTTCCTATTTAGTTCATTTCAATACATTTTTAGCCTTAAATGCCTGAAATTATATCCATGGGCATCATATTTCAATTCTAGTGGCATGCTTAGGCTTGGAATGTCGGTATGGTACGGCAGGGTGGTTTGGTGTAGAGTTTTGTAACGTCCCCCATCGATTTCGATCGATCGAGAGGGGGTTCTGATTCTGACCTCTAGAGTCGTAAAACCCAGGTGACATAATGCGCCTGCCCCAGTGCGTTATGGTCATTTAGCGCATCCCTATAGGTGCGTTATATCATCCGTGTCTGAGTTTTCTGTGGATTTTCATGTTCGGGTGGCTTTAACGTGCCTTGCCTGGTGCGTTATAGTCCCTATCTGTGGAGTTAAAGGTCTGTTGCCTTTAATGCCCCTACGCCTATGCGTTAAATTCATATGACGCCCTAGTTGAGGTGCGTTATATCCCGTGATTTACCTGTGGATTCTGTCATTCTGGTGGGCATAACGGCCCATGAGAGGTGTGTTATGTTCACTATAACGTCCCCCTCTTGGTCCGTTATATCCCCTGGAAGTTGTATTATGTGTTTGTTGACTTTAATGCCCCTACTCTCATGCGTTATAGTCCTATAGTGCGCCTGCCCTGGTGCGTTATAGTCTCGTTTAACTGTAGATTTATCTGAGTTTTGTGAAGCATAGTGGTCCTTCCCTGGTCCGTTATGGTATCTAACGGGGTCCTGCTAGTCCGTTATATACCTAGAGATTTCAAAAGCATGCATGTGTAATTTCTAATGCATTTCATGTTCCATGTGCACCATGTTTAAAATATTTTATACACTGTGGCATTATTTTACATCCCAAAAGAGTAGCTTTCTCTTTCCTTGTGAGCATGCCCACTCGTAGAGGTACCTAGTACTCACCTCCACCACCACCTATGGCCGATCCCCGAGTCCCTAGTCTTGATGAGTCATCAGTGGTCGACATGTTTTGAGCTCTTATGGGAAAAATAGATGGGTTGAGTACAAGAGTAGATGAGTTGAGTACGCGAGTGGATAGAATGAAAGGGTTGAGTACTTGGGTGGATGGCCTAGGCACATGCCTGGAAGAGAGGATGAAGGCCTTAGAGGATAGGGCAGAAGAGTCAGACCAGTCTTTTCATGGTCTGGTAGGGAGAGTCACCGACCTAGAGAGACCCCCGGTTAGAGCGCACCCTGCACCGACAAATGGTCAACAGGAGCCGGTTCAGCAACCTACTGCTCCTAGGGCTCAAGGAGTAGATGATAGGAGGCACCGAATCCCCAAGGTGGTTGTCTATGAGTCCGATAATGAGAATGGGGGATATGGTCATGACCATTGTGTTCCACGATGGAACCGTGATGATGATGATGAGGACAAGCGGACCCTCAGGACCATTTGTACAGATCCTCCCACGTTTGACGGATCCATGGCTATGGAACTGAAGGTTAACTTAGATTAGGAGGCTAGCATGGATTGGTACTTCGACTGGTTCGACATGACAGATCACCGAAGAGTCTGATTCGCGACCACAAAGCTGATAGGACAGGCACAGACCTACTAGAAGAACGTAGAGAGCCTGTTGTTTCTGCGTATGGAGCCCCAGGTTGACACATGGGGTGAGATGAAGGTCAAACTTCAGCAAAAGTACCATCCTACCACATACCGTCAGTGACTCATCGATAGGTGGCAAAATCTTAGCCAAGGAGATCGGTCCATCTCCGAGTACATCGCTAAATTTGATGAGTATTTTTTGAGATGTGGTGTCACAGAGGAGAGCTCCATGCCTATTTTTCGCTTCCGATGTGGTTTACGGTTGCACTATCAGTATGCACTTTTTCACCGCGATACCAAGACCTTGGAGGAGGTATATTAGGTTGCTCTGGAGTTGGAGCAGTTTGAGATCGAGTTTGAGCCTGCCCAATGATTGGGACCCTTTCCTCATCGTGGGGTTGAGCCTCGTACCGCGTTAGGCCCATATTAGAGAGATCCCATGGCTCGGTCCCCAGAGCCCACCTATCAGGAGCCACCCACTCCAAGGCCTCACCCCCTCCCACCGAGGGACAGTCCACCTCAACACCAGCCACCTGCACCCATTGCCCGACCCCCGACACCCACACCTTCTACTCATCCATTGTTGCATGCACCCTGATGCGGGACGGACATGGGAGACCAACTCTATATGTTGCAGTCCTCGGACTCTAGATGGAGACGTGGCCAGCAACACCCAAATTGGAGAGACTTCAGCCCGACACTATAAGTTCCTATGGGCTATGCGTCACTAATAGAAATGCAAGCTCACTCGTCATCCCAAGCGAGGGAACCACGGATCGTGCGCGGTTGAGTAACTGGCCGAGTTAAGGGTAGTTGACTCACTTCCATGCTCGGATCGAGTCACGGGAGTATCAAATAAGACATGAGCATACTTGGAACAAATTTCTAGTGTACCTTCTACTAGTCTACCTTTATCTTGTTCTGCCTCCTGAAGAGCTTGGAGACGTGCATGTTTCTTTGCTGGGCGCTTCCACCGGCCTGATCATTAAATAACGGACAATCAGGAATCCAATGATCACGGCTCCCACAACAGAGACAAGCTCCTAGTCTTCTCCAACATTCTTCTGCCTTATGGCCAGCCTTGTCGCAGTGTTTGCACACCTCCTTGGAAGGTGTAGCAGTAATAGAGAAGAGTTTTGCATTCTTTTTAAACTTCTTCTCCTGAGAGGAATCTCCTCCATTGCTAAGCCTCTTCTTGTTGAAGGTGGACTTGAAAGTACTGGAGCTGGTGACTTGCTCCTTCTTATCCCTGCCACGGATCTTGTCTGACAACTCTGTGGCATCTTCTAATAATTGGGATCACCGTACTATCTCCGAGTAGACTTGTATGTCCATCAGCGCCAGCTGTGTAATATATTGGGGCCTGAGCCTATTTAGGAATCTTTTAGCCTTCATCTTCTTGGTACTTACTAAGTGCTTAGCGTACCTTGACAATCGAGAGAATTGAGCCTCGTACTCGACCATCGATAATGTTCATTGTTTAAGTGTGGCGAATTCGACGGCTTTCTTCTCTTGTATACGATCGAAAAAGTATTTGTTATTGAAATACTCCACAAACTCCACCCATGTAACCTGATCTTCTTCTACGGTGGCTTCTACATACTCCCACCAGCAACGAGCATCCCTTTCGAGCTGAAATGTTGCCAACAAAACCTTCTCTTGGTTCGTGCACTGCATAACTCAAAATATGTGTTTAATCTCCATAATCCAGTGCTTGACGTCATGAGGGTCAGTCGAGCCTATGAAATTATGAGGGTTCATATTACGGAAAGTCTGATGGAGTTCGCCTGCTCCTCGATTTGCTCCGCCTTGCGCTATTTGTTGTAGCGCCTGAGTGAGGCCTTGCATGGTGCGTTGCATGTTACAACACTGAGCACATTCCGCGGCCATGATCCTAGAATTTTTAAAATAACTCTATCAATATGTGATTCTTCCCAAGGTTTTAAGTTCCTAAGTTAACTTAACCCTTGGCTCTACCCAATCTCACCGGATAAAAGTTTAAACCTATCCTTGAACTTGAGTTTTCTAGGAATTGAATATCCTAGGCTCTGATACCATAAAAACTATCACGCCCCGAGCACGGAAGGAACCCGAAGACGCGTGATGAGTTATATTCAATTATGTCAATCAGAGCGTAAGTGTATTCGACAGACATAGACATAGTGCGCAAAAGTAATGATAACCCAATCCTTTATTCATCATAACTTTCAAAGTACTTCTATTACAACTCTTGATTAAAGCACTAGGACTCAATAAAAGAAAAGGTATAATGGATGACTCAAGATAATAGAAAAGACAAGACTAGATAACACTTTGATGGTTGGATTGGCTCTAAGCTCTTCACTCATGTCCATCCCCATCCGAATGAGTCTCGTCAACCTCTCAATCTCACTTTTCACTCAGACTGAATTACGACACTCTGTTCTTCTTCTTTCTCGCTGCAACGGACTCTTTCTCTCTTGAACTCCTCTCAGATGCTTCTCGCTCTCTTCTCCTCTTCTTCTGATCTGCTCTATGCTCTCTTCTTCTATGACTTTCATTCGTCCGTGAATTAGAGCGCTAGATGCCTTTTATAGGGTGCAAGTCCTGTAGTCCCACGAGCTCTCGATTTGGGTGTGTGGAGAACACGTTCCAGCACACATCGTGAGGCCACGTGTCAGGAGTAGAAGGTATGATGATCCACGTGGTAGACTCTTAGAATAGCTTCCTGACTTAGATCACATGCCCTTAATCCGCTTCACTTAGGTTCCACGTGAGAGTGATGTAGTCAGCCTTAATGTAACCCAGGTGTTTGAACATGGATCTGGGTTGTTAAGATAAAAGATGAAGAGGTATTAGTATAAAGCAAATGATATGCATAAATACTAGGTCTCTCTTAATCGTTTGAATAGATTCAGACATGCTAGATGAATGCACACAATTTTTGCAGAAGCATCGATGCATAAATGAGATGCATTAGCTTGTATAACTAACCCATGCAACATGTTTGAATAAAAGCATCGACCTGAAATGTAACACATGTAGACCTTAATAATGGTGCATCGACATGTCTTTATAGTGAATACACAAGGTGCATCGACCTTGATAGAGACGACTTCTATTGCACTGACAGTATGCTGTAGAGGCTAATAGACTTGCATCGACCTTTCCAATGCATGCATCCATGTTATACTACAGTTGCTAGGTCACTAGCATCGACCTTTATCCAACAGCTAGGTTACTGGCATCAACTTGTGTACAAGGTGCACCGACCTTATAGCACAAGTTGTGAATCAAGGTGCATGACGTGCATCGACCTGAATAGTGTGCTACGTTCAATGTGCACCGACCTGACTGTGCATTCTGTGTATAAGGTGCATTGACCTTTTACACTAAAATGCATATGTGCATCGACCTTCTAGACTCAGCGACATATGTGCATTGACCTTATTGGTCTATAACACATATGTGCATCGACCTTCTAGACTCAATGACATATATTCATCGACCTGGTAGTTCAATGAAATGGAGGATGCATTGACCTTATAACTCAACACTTATGCATATGCACTGACCTTATAGACGTAGAGTTAACATGTGCACTGACCTGCCTGTCTCAATGTGTGAATGTGCATCGACCTTCTAATGCACCAGTATGAGCATGCATCGACCTGTAAATGACCAGAGACTCAAACTGACTTAAGAGAGACTACAAGACATTAAATGACTGTGGCTATCATTAAAACACAATCTATTGCCAGCATCAAAACACCTCATCAAATCCAGAGGAGACACAGCAGATCCCTCGCCCTACACTAGGGACGACCAACTCTGAACCTCCACCAGCTTAAGCAGTCATCTCAGCCGACTGCCAGAGATCGATCAGCTCCACGCCATACACCAGCTCACACCTGGCAAGCTGAATGCCAACAATAGCACTAGACCAACTCTGACAGAACACAAACTTCTACCAAATCCCAGATCCAATCCGGGAAGAGACACATCATAATCGGCCACCCAAGGCCTCACTGGCACACGACTCTCACCATTCTTAAGCTGCAACAACCAGCATCTTCTGTTTGTGAAAGACCATTCGCCAGTCATTATCTATTCGTCAATGGGAAACCATGACTTACTCAGCTTCTTCCTTCTTTCCTAGTCCTTCACTAGATCCAATAAGTTCAATCCAGATCTCGACAGGCCATCCATTGACTCTTACACAGACCAACACCACATCTCAAGCCAATCTGCACTCAGGTGACACATCTGATCTCGATCCTCATGCCAACTCTACCCTCCTCGGGGAGCACGACAAAACCAAATGACAAGATATCACAATCCTCGGTCCTCACATCACTCGACTTAGGCTTATGGGGAAATCCTCCCATGCTAGTCATAGACCAAGGATCACTATTCAACGACAATGTCCCTCCAAGGACCTCCATGCACAGGTATCATCCATTACACAATCCAATCCCATCTTATCTCGATTATTCCAAATGGACGCCTGTCAATCATCGGCTCCACTCGCACCACATAGCCATAGGGCACAACCTCTTACAATCCACGGCACAAAACTCCAAGGGAATCAAGTGCCGCATGCTACCATAGCAACCTGGTCGACGATGCCGCAACCAATGCACACAGGTCCCCAATCATCACAGACCTTGTCATAGCTAACCACTCGGCAAGCCTCATCAGGTGCTCACAGCTACCAGCTGGGACCCATAATCTCTTAGAGATCACTTCTCAAGGACCATAATCTCATCCCCAGACATAGCTCCCAACACGAGTTGAGCCCACAGCTTACTGACTCCCACCATCATGTCCTCATCCTCCGTCAGGCAACTCCCTTCATAACCCCATCTGAGTCTAACTTCAACGCCTGACATGGCTTCTAACGCATGGACAGGGTACTCATGTGGCAAACTGCCATCATATTTCCCCAACTTTCCATCCTGCCAGTGCCACAAATCACAATGCCTCAAGCATCGCACGACAATGGACATGGCTCACACAGCCAAGATAATCTCATACCGAGGAACCAATCCTCTGATGCTCCACTCATCCTCTGAAAATCCACTCGAACCAACCAATGGTATGATCCTGGACATGTGGGTTATGGGCCCACCAGGCTTTCGCGGTGCACCCTGATCCACACATACAACCACTACAATGACTCAGGATCCACCATCCTGACACTCCTCAACTTGGCTAGTTGACTCCGAAAATAAGGTGAGGAAAGCTCCATTACCTCAAACCCGGAGCACAGATTCTCTCTAAATCTGGCAATCCTCTGCAACTCCGTAGACTCCGATTCACAACACATAGGTAATCATAACACCAACCACAAGTCTTCACAAGCACTACCCAATTGGCACTCATCCTTCTGAAATAATGCCAATGCACCCTTACGCATCAGGGAAAAAGGGCAATGCTTCTCGCAGGCAATCGCACTGCCAAAGCACAGGATGCGTCTCACATGGATTTCTTGGCACATACGAGAAGGCCAACCAATCTGAACACATAATGCAAGACGACAACTAGGCAAAAGCGTCATCCTCTTTGACCAAGGAGAAACCAACATGCCTCTTACAAATCGAGAGATCTCCACACCTAGCTGTTGCATTCTGTGTGTTTTGATGATGTCAATGCAATATGGTTCATTAGTTAATATAATCAGTCTTAATTGTAGGTGTTCTATTTGCTAAAGCTGTGTCAAAAGGGGAAAGGAAGTTCTGAGAAATGTCAGATCATATTCACTTAGAAACAAGGTGAATCTTCCAGATGTAAAGATTAAGAGAACAAGTGTCATGATTACCATAAGAGGTTGAAGCAGGATCACCACTACCTCGATGCAGTCATAACCAAAGAAGTGATCTTCAGAGTTCAACATCGACGCAATAGAGAGCTACAGCGATGCATCCCGAACAAAACCATCTCTCAAGTCACACCACGTTGAAGCATCAAAATAGTGCATCGACACACTAAGCTTTAGTGTTCAACTAAAGCATCGACGTATCAGAATAGTGCATCGACGTACTAAGCCTAGGATCTAAATTTGAATGTTACTAGGTCAAAGCATCAAGAGACTACCTCGACACACCAAGTCAAAATATAGAGTTTGAACTCTGTTGCTCAAAAGGCTCTGTCTTCACACTGCATCAACCCAGCATGAAGGCATATCGATGCATCTCTTTCCAACCTTGTATACAGAAGTACATGCAATGGACTTAAGAGGATAAAGGCTAATAACAGAAGATTAAGGATGACAGTTAGACTACTTTGCTAGACAAATGGATCCGAAAGACTGAAGTATGTAACCCTATTCTCCCAGCCCAGCCTCCCACGCCCCAGCCTCCAGCCACCTTTTCCCCCACTGCTACCCTCGCCTCCCCTCTCCCATGTTCATCCACGGCGGCCCCGGAGTTCCCTAGACGTCGCCCACCTCTCGGCATCAGTGGAACCTTGATCTGCTGTTCACAGATTCGAGGCAGAATCTGAGGCTCGGCTTGCAGAGGCTACCCTGATGTCCACAGCATGAATCAGCAAAAGTCACCTTCTGTGGAGTTGTTCTGCTCCAAAATTGCTTCACTCTAGAAGTGGTCCTGCCTCGATTTGACTTCAGCACAGATCGCGTCATCCATTCTCGTACAACTGCACCAGATTCAAGCCAGATTCTGGGGACCATTTGGCAGAGATTGCACTGACTTCTAAGGTATGATTCAGCCTGAATTCTCTTCTGAGAGTTTGTTCTTCTCCGAGCCCTCAACGTTCCAGAGGTGATCTCGCCCCATTACGACATCGGCACAGCCCGTGGCATCCATTATCCTAAAACTGCGCAAAGCTGGTGTGAACCAGGCTGCCCAGAGAGTGCAACAGGCTTGCCGATCATGCCACACCTTCCTCTACTGGTTTTCGGGCCAAGCCTTCTTCATTGGAGTCAGACCTCTCGACGTCCTTAAACCACTCTAGGTTGTTTTGTTGCATTCCGCATTCGGTGCTGCCCATGCCGTCTTGCGCAATCTGATTGCATCTGGATGTTTACCCAGAAACCAGAGCCGACCACGCCCAGCTTGGTGCTCCGTTGGTGTTCATTTTTTGAGGGTAAGTACATCTGGCTATCAGCCATCCAACCCCACTGGTCTTGTATCATTCGGAGTTCGGTGGAGAGTGCACCGCCCTCTGCACGCCAACTGCGCAGATCAATCCTGTAGGATAGATTCGCACAGGTCGCCTTCCACGACCTGCCCCGCCCTCCTGTGACCTCAGAACGACTCCAGACATTCAGGAGTGCATCTACACTTATCAAGCTTCATCTGGGCACAAGCGGTGTCCTCTTCAGACCCCTGAGTGCAGCGTACCTCTCGGATTGCTTCAGTTCTATCCAGCAGGATAGATATTGGGCAGCAGGCCCATCTCCCCTTCCCCATGTTCCCCCCTCCTGCGTGAGGGTAGTGCTGTACAGCGTGCCCCTCCCCGAGTTCCCCCTCCCTACATGGAGGTTATTCCGTTTGCTTGTCCTAACAGGGTCGACCAGAAGCTCCACCGACGCAGCGTGTTTGCCGGGTGCACACGCTCCCCGGTGCACCCTCGTCTCCGATCGGTGCCGGTCTCTTCAGACTCGGCAAGGTATAGATCTAACCCTTACTCCTTGGCATTACTTCTCTAGTATATTTTCACGCTCACGTCGAAGGTGAGGAGAGCTCGTTCCAAATTTCCCAAACATTGAGTGCTGACCGTTGCCGTGTGAGAGAGTGTCGTCATACCCGCCCTCGGGCACTGGTTCTGCCTCGGATGAGTCGGGCAACCTTCAGACCTTAGGTCTGTCCTCTCCCATATAACTCTTAAGACTATTGTCACGGATACACGCTCGGAAGTGAGTACGACTACCAATGAACACAAGTCCGACACCTCTGAAACAAGGTAATGCCATTTACGTCTCCCAAGATAAGAGACATGACTGCCAGAGTAAACAATATGAAGAAACGAATTGACAGATGCGACAGGCACAACCAACACCAGCTTACACAAGGAAACATAGTCCTCTCAGTTGACAGCCTGACGACATCATCGGCTCTAGTGCCAAAGGAAACAAGGAACACCAGGCACACAGGACGCCAATGTCGATTACACGGAAGAAATGACAACAAAATCAACAACATTGGACCACACACAACATTAAGTCAGTCCTCACTCAGATATTACATCTGATCGTGTCACGAGCTACTCCAGCGGGAAAAGGAGCACAACAAGCTACTGACAAGACGATGGTCCAGCACATAAACGCAGAATCATATGAGAGCAGCACTTATAAAAATAATAGCCAACAACAGCAACACTTGCAAGATTTCGGCTCCGTACAGCACACAGAACCACAGGACACACTGCAAGCAGGGTCGCATTAAGGCACGCGGTAGTTGAGCACACGACTACAGGGAGCGAGTCATGCATCGGGCCGTTTACCAAGGAAAGACCCACACAATTTAAATCGATTGCAAAACGACAAGAGACACCATGATCTCAGGGAACACATCTCAAGGACTACGAACACGCCTCGAGAGAACAACACCCATGAGAATGAATGCAGAATAAAGGGTACTTTATCAGCAGGAAAGCTGTCGATTTCTCCAACACTCGCAAATGCCAACACTAAAATCAGAAAGATGACCGACAATGGTACGGTCACGACACATCTAGGCACATGTAGCTAAGATGGAGTCACATTGAGAAGAAGCAATTCTCTCGATCAAGTAGAATTGTACGAAAAGAATCCTCAGCTTGTGGGTCATCAGCCCACACACTTCCGCTGCGCACTCAACAAAGCATGAAGGCATTAGAAAGATCCTCGACCTTTGCATCTCAGTACACACTAGGCGTCATCGCAATCCCAAAAAATCAAAATGTAACACGCCTCGAGCACTGATCTAGCGAGCAACCGAATAGAAAAAGCCTAAGTGCAACAGAGAAGAGCACCAACTTCAGCACAAAGTCCAAGGAGAAGTACTAATCTCGGCCTACCTTTACGTCCTGCAAACGACAAATGAGCCTCACATCACTTCGGCCATAGGACATGGCACGACGAAAATACGGTACGCAATAGCTCTCGACACAGAAATTAGGTCGAAAGCTACGCAATCGTAAAACAAGGAGATGATCATGCTCAAATTAAATTGCCCACACTTGAGCAGACACAGGACAAGGCAATACTGAAATGGCAATTCCAAGGCCAATCTCACCAAGAGGTCCACCAAACGACATGGGAAGCATCGAGCTTAGCAACAAAAGCTTACCAAGAAGGAAAGAGCCTAGTTCGCTCGAACAGCTTCTCAACCAAATGGTTCAATCGAGCAATTCGACTTCAATAGAAGCGGAACACAGCATTGAAGCTCACTTTTTGAGGGTCAAGACTACCCCTATTTGAGACCTCTCTCATATTGGGGAGTGCCTAGGTTGGGCATCTCATCCATCAATCTCTTGCCCCTGCACTTGGCCTAGTAGAGAAAAGTAAAGGCCTTTGTCCATACCCGACGTATGGCCAAAGCAGCAAAGATGTTGCCCTAGACGAAATTAGTTGTAGCTTGCCGTGAACTGTGTGAATAAATCATGCTAAAAGGTCACCCTCAGCGATCGGTGAAAGAACTCAGACTCCCAGTGAAAAGTTATCACTAGCCTAAGGGTGCTTTGCAAATCCATGGAGCAGAAACCAAGATCCTGAAGAGATCTTGATCATCAAGCTTTGAGCAACACGAGTTTTATATTCCTCGCCTGATAGGACAAAATGGAGAGGATAACAAAGGATTAAAGATCCCTCCACAAGGAGGAGCGACAGACACCAAGCTGGATGAAGAAAGTTAAAAAAGAAAGGAGACGAGGGCTAGAATTTTCTCGCTAGGATGCAGAGACCTTGATAACAAGGAACCAAATACAAAATAAACAAGGGTTAATTGAGATCAAGGTGGATTAAAGCCTCGAAAATAGTAAGAAAAAGGGCGAGAACCTCGAAAGGGTGAGACAGAAGGAATAGAAAGACAATGAGAAGATTGCTGCAAAGATGAAGAAGAAAAGGAGAGATCATCCGACAGAGTCAGAGAATAAGAGGAATAGTCATCCGACGAGATTGGAGAAGGAGAATTGTAGCCATCTGACATGGTCAGAGAAGAATGATAGACATCCGACAAGGGCAGAGAAGAATTAGAGGCAACACCCGAAAGTCCCAGGGAAGAAGAATTAGAAGATTTCCCAAAATCGGGATGAAAGGAGGGTTGCCTAAGATGGGGCCGAGAACCAGGAAAATCCGGAGGATTCGGATAAGGAGAAGAGGAGTTGGGGTTTACGGACCCAGAAAAAGAATAGAAAATCATAGAAATAGGATCGGGAGGAGGCAGGTACACCACCCAAGGGTGGGAGCTCAATAGAAGAAATGATGAATGAGATGACAAAGTAGGAGATGGGGTCCCCTGAGTGCACAGTTGATGACTTTTAAAATTGCAACGTCCCCTCTTCGTAGTAGAAACTTCTTGAAAATAGACCCGCTTGGTGTGGGCTCAGACCTTCGGGCTTCTTGGCTTGTAACATCTTCTCAAATTACAGGCCCATCTAGCAAATGACCTGGCCCAGTTATGAACATGCAACCTCATTGGGGCGATTGCCCCTAGACACCTGGTGCCAACAATAGGTGGGAATTCTTGAGCAAGTGACTCCTTAGAAGGATTAGGATCATGAAACCACAGAGTTTTACCTCTTGGCACAAGCAGCATGACATTTGGTAACTCTAGTTTGTTGTTAACCATTGGTGAGGACACGCGCCACACTTTACGACGGAGCACATGGATCTCGCCGGCATCCCTTTGGCTCGGCGATCATTTGGCGGACTAGCAGAGTTATCTTCTCTTATTTCATGCTTTGAATAAGAAAAATTAAAAATTTCACAAAATATCTCAACCCACTTCCCTCTCTCTCTCCTCCCGTCGATTCTCTCTCTCTCCATCCGTCTCTCTCTCTCTCTCTCGTTCCCACTCTCTCTCCTCTCCACTCCCATTTTGCCGGTTTGCTGTCCAAACGGACGCTGGTGGACGCGTGGGAGGTACCGACGAAAAGGTCTCGTCACGAGGATCGCGCCGGTGCCATTCTTTTCGTGGATCGTGGAGCGTGGAGACGCATGCGAGCAAGGAGGCGGTATGGCCCCCGTCGCCCGTTCGGCACCGATTCGCGATTTTCATCGCGCAAAAGGTAGGAGATCGGACTCCTCATCTTGCCAGGAATCCATTGACACCCTCTACGTCGCCATCCGTCGTCATTTGCCTCATTTTCTGTGTAATTTTCTTTTTGGGAGATTTTGGGGTTTTGATCTCGATTTGCGTGCCTCTCTCGTTTCGTGGTCCAGACGACTGCTGATCGAGGCCGGAGAGGTACTGTTGGAATGGTTGCGTCGTGAGGATCGCACTGACGTCCTCAGTTTCTCGATTCGTGCAATGTGAAGTCAAGTCGGGCCGGGAAGCGCCGTTTCTCTCTCGTGCCGGTTCGCCGTTTCTGTCATCACCCAGGTAGGGGGATGTAATCTCTATCGCGCTAGGACACCGTCGGTATCACTCGCGCCATGATCCGATGCCTGTTGCATTGAAATCTGTGCATCTTTCTATTTAATGTATTTTAGTTTATTTATCATGGAATTTATTATTTAAATGTTAAATTAATTCCATCGGGCATCGTATTTCATTTCTAGTGGTATGCTTAGGCTCGTGTGATTGGTTCGGGCAGGTTAGTTCAACAGGTTTAGCAATTCGTCGCGTCCCCCGTCGATTCCGATCGACCGGGCGGGGTTTCTGATTTTGGATCTCAGAGTCACGAAACCCAGGTGATATAACGCGCCTGCCCCGGTGTGTTATACTCCTTCAACGGGTCCATGCATGTGCGTTATGTGAATAGTGTCCTATGTTTTCTAAGAATTCTGACGTTCGGGTGACTTTAACGTGCCTCAGGTGGTGCGTCATAGTCCTTTGTTTTGGGTTCAAGGCCCGTTGTGCTTAATGGCCCTACCCCTATGCGTCGTGCATTGTATGACGCACCTGTAGTAGTGCGTTATATGCCGTGGTTTCTGTAGAGTTAGTCATTCTGGAAGGCATAACGGCCTATCAAAGGTGCGCTATGTATAGCATAACGTCCCCTTGGCAGTCCGTTATAGTCCCTGTGCCTTGCGTTGTGTGCGTGCTGACTTTAACGCCCATGTGCCAGTGCGTTATAGTCCTATAGCGCCCCTGTTGAGGTGCATTATAGTCTGGGTTTTCTGTGGATTTCCTATGTTCTGTGAAGCATAGCGGTCCCGTGCTGGTCCGTTATGGTGTATAACAGGGTAGATCAAGTCCGTCATACACCTGGAGATTTCAAAAGGTTGCATGTGTATTTTCTAAGCAATCCATGTTACATGGCGTGCATGTCAGTTGCACAGCATGAGCTGGCCATAAATCCTGAGGCCGAGCTGGTAAAGCAGTCGCCACGGCGCATGAGGCCAGAACTTATCACTCAGATATGCAAAGAAGTAGACAAACTCATTGATGTGTGTTTCGTCGAAGAAAACCAATACACCACGTGGCTGGCTAATATTGTGCCTGTGAAAAAGAAGAATGGGCAGATCCGGATATGTGTGGACTTCCGAGATCTGAATAAAGCATGCCCTAAAGATGACTTTCCAGTGCCAATAACGGAAGTCATAGTTGATGCCACAACCGGCCACGAAGCCTTGTCATTTATGGATGGATCGTCTGGCTATAATCAGATATGGATCGCGAAACATGACCGGGTCCACACGGCCTTCCGAACACCCAAAGGCATTTATCACTACAAGAGGATGCCGTTCGGATTAAAGAATGTCGGCGTAAGTTACCAGCGTGCAATGACCAGAATATTTGATGAGCTGCTCAACCACAAGGTCGAGTGCTACATAGATGACCTGGTGGTCAAGACTAAAAAAAAAGAAGACCATCTACAGGACCTCCGAGTCATATTTCAGAGGCTCAGGCAGTATGAACTGAAGATGAACCCCATGAAGTGCGCATTCGAAGTGTCGAGTGGCAAATTCTTTGACTTTATTGTCATATATCGGGGAATTGAAATAGACCCCGCAAAGATCAAGGCAATTCAGGAGCTACCTTCACCAAGGAACCTCTTCGAGCTGAGATCTCTACAAGGCCGTCTGGCTTATATCCGACGGTTTATATCCAACCTGTCAGGACGGTGTCACCCCTTTCATAAGTTGATGATGAAGGATGTTCCCTTCTATTGGGATGAAGAATGCCAGACAGCTCTTGACAAGCTGAAAGATTATCTGAAGACCCCTCTAGTACTGGGGGCACCAGTGAAGGGACGGCCGCTGATTCTGTATATAGCAACCACACACTACTCCCTAGGGGCAATCTTAGCCCAGAATAATGAAGAAGGGAAGGAGCAAGCCCTCTACTACCTCAGTCGAAGACTGGTCAGAGCTGAGGAGAAATATACTTTCATTGAGAAGGTCTGCCTGGCGCTGGTCTTCGCAGTCAAGAAACTTTGACACTATATGCTGTCGCATGAGATAAAGCTGATATCTAAGGCAGATCCACTGAAATACATCCTATCACAGCCAGCACTCAAAGGCCGCTTAGGCAAGTGGGCAGTGATTCTCATGGAGTTTGATATCTCCTATGTGCCGCAGAGAGTTGTCAAAGGCCAAGCTATTGCAGACTTCTTTACTGCGCACCCAGTACCTGAAGACTGTCCACTAGAGACAAAGCTCCCTGAAGACGAGACCCTGGAAGCCGACCAAGTGCAGCCCATCTTGTGGCAGTTGTATTTTGATGGCGCGTCCAGAATTGACACCCCAGCAACCGGAGCAGCCAGAGTCAGGGCCGGAGCAGGCATAGTCTAGGCATAGTCCTGAAATCCCCTGAGGGAGAGGTCATATATACCTCCTGCTCAATAAACAAACTCTAATAATATTTAAGACATTAAAATTCATAGTGGCTTTCTTAATATGATCATCATTCCACTACTCCTCATGTAGGGGTAAAGTGTATGGACCATTCTTAATAACAGTCCAAATTTCATGACTTTGAGCACGGAGGAAAACCATCATTTCATTTTTCCAATAACGATAGTTATTGCCATCAAAATAAGGAGGTCTGTGAATGGAATGCCCTTCGGGCATCAACCCCTTGTTAGCCATTCCTAACAGATCACTCTAAATCGTAAGATTTCTAAATAAAATATAGCCAAGGCTCTGATACCAATTGTTGGCCCGGTTAGAAATGCAAGCAAGAGGGGGGTGAATTGATTGCGCCCCCCTAAAAATACACTAAACACAGAGATGACAGAAGATATCTAGATAGCTAAACAAGAAGATTTAAATATGATGAAGAACAAGCAAGCTCTCACAGCTCTCTAGCACAGATTGATGAACCACTCGGATAAGATGAAAAGAACGGGCGGATTGTATGAACTCTCAGCTCACCGCATCACACTCAAAATCAGAACAGATAAAATAGACAAGCAACCACACAATCAGCAAACCATAGCACAAGGAATTTTTAGGTGGCTTGGACGCACCCAAGTGTAGTCCTACGTCCACCCCTCTCAACCCGAGAGGATTCCACTAAATCTACTGCATGACGGCAGCAAAATGATCACAAGAAACACACACGCGTGTTCTCGCGCAACGACGAGAAACCACGCACACAGAGACGATGCTCCGATATCGTCTATAAAGGAAAAGATAGAGAAATACAAGCCCAGTTCAGATTTCTTAAACTATGCTCAAATAAAAGTGTAGAAGAGATAAAACAAGAAATCCCCCTTTGAATCTTCAACAAATCTCAGAGATAGAGGTAGTAGGATGCGCTAGACTTGATCCACGAAATGGAAGATGCCGGTCTTGTAGGAAGCACCCAAAAGAAGACCCCACAAGGAAGCAACACAAGCAATCTTCAGATCGGCCAGAGTAGCTCATGGATGGCGTCATCCACCAGTAGTCTTCCTTCCTCCAGTGATGGCGCGATCCCCTTTCTCCTCTTCCTGCAAGAATGAAAACTTTTAGCTCAAGTGAGTATTCTTGTCGAACCAAAATGCAGCTACTTATACCCAGCAGAAACACCAACAAAAAGGTATGTTAGCCCATGCTAAAAACCCTTCACAACAACACCTAACCATGTGGGGAAACCCTAAGGGTAAGGGTGTAAAAGGGTAAGCAAAATGGTCTGGGATAATGTGGATTTGGATCCAGTTCGCAAAATCAGAACCGCACCGTTCTGCATAAGTGTTGACTCTCAGAGTCGACACTTCTTGTAGAGCATTCTGGCAAGACAGAAAAAACTAGATCTTAGGCAAAAGTGTTGACTTTTGGAGTCGACACTTTTTGCCAAACGTTCTATCCTGAGAAACAATCAGGACCCAGGGTGAAAGCGTCGACTCTCACCAGGGGTTCTGTCTACGTTAAAAATAGACCCCAGGGAAGCAAGTGTCGACGAGACTAAGTAACTAGCTCAACTATCTCTTCTCGGATCTGGAAAATGCATCTCCCTTCCTTGAAACTACTTCCAAATGCTGCCGAAGATATGACAAATTTGGTGAAATTTTGAAGCACAGTCCATACATCTAGTTCACATGATCCCTCTAGATCATACAACTTCTCCCATCTGCTCACCAGCTCAATATAGCAAGTGAAAACTACTGGCCACACGAGCTTCAATTTCTCTTCATGAAAGGCCAGATTGATTATTCTCTTATGCATTACCCACTGTTCTCCATCATATCTTGCAAGACCCGTGGCCACATACCATGCAACAGGATCTGATCTTGGCTTTCCAAAGTGACCACACTTGTTGGACAGAACCTCCCTACTTAGAACGGGGTCCATAATGCTCGTTCGAGGATGAGGCCCAAACAAAGTAATACTGATATTGCGATGAGAAAGCACAGGGAGAGAGGGATGCTGGCTAGGCAGCGGGCTTCGCGGTGGGGAGGTGCTGCGGTGGCAGATGATGGGAACGTCCGGTTGGTCGGCTGACCAGCCATGGTCATCGACCAATCCTTCCCACCTTGATGGGACAGACACACCAAACGGTGCTCTGTTCTGATCTCTCTCTCTCGCTGTGGACGTCCAAACTGAAACCGCAGCTGCCCACTGCGAAGAGGGCCCAGCGAGAGGGAGCAGGTTGTATGGCGGTAGCAGCTATGTGCATGTCTGCTCTGAGGTGCCCGCCTCACCTCCTTGCTTCAGGAAGTAGCAGGACGACAGGTGGTTCATGGCGATGGAGCAGGCTATAGTGGACGTGGAGGCAGGCCGTAGTGGACGTGGAGGGCGACCGCGGTGGCTCGAGATAAGAGGGAGCAGAGAATGGTTCTACATGGTGGCGATGGGGGATAGCGTGATGCCACGGTGAGGTTGCAGGCACTGCCACAGTGAGGGCGGTGGCTCCGACGGTGGTAGCGATGAGGCTGTATGCAGGGCTGCAGTGAGGTGGAGGCGACAAAGGCAACCTTGCATGGAGGGTGGAGGCGAGGGAGACGGCTCCGCTGGTGCTGCCTACGAGGGTAGAATGGGCCGTGGTTAGGGAGACGGAGGGCTTGCGGTCTTGCGTGTGGGGCTTTGGCATGCTGTTCATCGATGGAGGACGACCAGCTGGAGAGAGGGGGGGTTCGGTTGAAGGCAGATTGTAGCAGACGTGGTGTTGCATGCGAGGGCCATGTTGCTCACAGTGGTCAGGGAGTGGAGGTGCGGCCAGGTGGTGTAGCAAGGAAAGGAGAGGGAAGTGAGAAGAAAGGAGAGGGAGGGAGAGAGCTGTGCGGGTGAGATGAAGAGTGGGCGGCGACAATGGTACGGGGGAGGCAGGACGTGGTTGGGGCTTCACACCCATCTCTTTCACAGAGACTTTGCAACCGTGGGCTTCTCACTTTCGATGCTGTTGTGAGAGAGGCTGTAGGAAAGAGAAAGGGAGGATGTAGATGAGGGGTGGGGCTGGGTTTTCATGCAGGAACAGAGGAGCGTGGGTGGGATTGGGTTTGGGTGTGGGTTGGATAAGGGAGTTTGGATTCGGGGGTGGCGGCCTTCATGGGGGGAACCGGGTCGATTAGGGGTCTTTTGCCCTTGGGATCAGCTGGTTGTGGAGGGGTGGAAGTGGGAGCCAATTGGGTTTGAATGGTGGGTGTTGGGTGGTGAAGTGTAGAGGTGCTGGTCGGGGTAGAAGGTGAGGGGCGTCATGGAGGTTGGGCACTTATGGTGGCCTTAGACTGGCTGGGAGAGAAAGGTGGAGTGGTAGTGCTCCTGAGGCTATAGCTCGCCGAGTAGGAGGGGGGACGTTAGGGAGCGTAGATCTTCCAAAGTTCTACCTCCATCTCCTCCCATGAGTCTATGGGCTCTTGCCTCCTAATCGCCCTAAGGCCCACTATGTGGTTCCACTCTCCCTTGGCTTGAGACGAAAGTCATCCCTTGGCAATGTTGACTCTCTCGGGTCCATATACCAAGTCCTCTCAAAGTGTTTTTCCATGGTAGCCTTCCACTTTAGATAGGCACTAGGGCTTGATCCATCAAAGTGAAGGTCCTCATCTAGAATAATATCCACGAGTAATGGGTTGATCGGACCCTTGTGGAGGGCCGAGTTGTTTAGAATTGACCAAAGAGGGATAGCCATGATGATGCACCAGAGGACTCTAATTACACATGCATGCCCTAGGACCAACTTGTAGAGACAAGTTGAGAACTTGCTCTCATATCACTTGACGTGACATGACCTAGGAGAAGTGGGTGATGAGCCCAAATGATTGCTCGAATCGTGAATCCAAGAACAGCAAGCAGTACGAGGCGAAGGACGAGCCCGAAGGCTTCCTTGATGCTAGAAAGGCCACTTTCCAGACCGACCTAACCGATCCTTCTGGCAACATCTTTTAATATACCTCTCTGCCTCTAAGGACTCACGCTAAGGGGGGTTGACACATAGAGCCTAGGACCTAGACTCGTAAGCAATGCAACGGATCGACAATTTCACTTAGGCGAGTTCACTCGCCCAGCGCACACTAGGGCCCGTAGGTGGTCCGACGATGGTGGGAAGGGTCCGAGGTGGGACCTCGCTCATCCAGGGGGGTTGGCTAGCTTAGGATGGACCCCAAAGGACCTAGGATGCCTAATTCAATGGGTAGCTAGCATGCCGAGGGCGTGGGTATGATGGTCTCTCTCACAACTCACCTGCGGTAGTCACTCACGGGATGGCAATTTGTGGCCGGGCACTCATTCACTGACCGATAACATTTAGATGGAATAATAGTCAAGCAAAGGAATTGAAACCATCAGAGGATGGGACCCGATTCTCACTTGGTTGGCGTGAAGACCCCAGCCAGAGACGAGGGCAAGTAGGGAAGCCTGGACTTGCCCGCACGCCGCATCGATGAAGCTTCAACCCGAAATGGAGGACTTAATTGCACTACATCCCGCATAGGGGGGTTGGACTGGCGGTGGGGATCAATTTACAACCAAATTATACCTCCACGCAGGGAGGGACGGTCAGTCGGCCAGGCAGGGTGGGGAGCGACTTGGTTGGCGACCAGTTGGGAGTCGGTATGAATTCGGACTCGCTCAGCTCCCAGGCGTCGCGCCATCCTGGCCCCAGAGATGAGAGCCTCATACTTGGAGACGTTGTTGGACACCGAGAAACTGAATTTCAAGGCGTATTGCAGTTCTACTCCTTCGGGGGATCAGAGGAGGACACTGGCTCTGCATCTAATCGAGTTGGAGGATCCATCGATGAACATGTCCAAGGTGGGGCCCGTCATCGACAGGGGTACCTCTTCGGCGGGGGCAGTGCTCTCTGCGACGAAGTCTGCATGGGCCTGTCCCTTGATGGCAGTGCGGGGTCGGTAGGAGATGTCATAGGCCCTGAGGCGTATGGCCCACTTGACGAGACGACCTGAAGCTTCGGGATGAGTTAGGATCTTCTTTAGAGGCTTGCTTGTTAGCACCACGATGGAGTGTCCTTGGAAGTAGGGCTGGAGGCGCTTGGCCGAGGTTACCAATGCTAGCATGAGTTTCTCGGTTGCGGGGTATCTTCTTTCGGCCTCTAGAAGCACCTTGTTGACATAGTATACCAGCCTTTGGGTGCCTCCATTGTCTCGGACTAATAACGAGCTTATGGTGGAGGAGGTTGCCGAGATATATAGATATAGTGGCTCTCCAGGAACTAGCTTCGATAGTACCAGAGGTGACGCTAGGAACTCTTTTAGGTCGTCGAACGCTCGGTGGCACTTGCTGTCCCAGGCGAAGGTGGAAGATGCCAGCTTCGGCCCTCTTAACAATTTGAAGAAGGGCAAGCACCGTTCCGCCGCCCGGGAAAGGAAGTGTTTGAGCGAAGCAATCCTCCCAGTCAGGCACTAGACGTCCTTGACGCAAGTAGGTGGTCGCATATCCAGGATGGTCTGGATCTTGTTGGGGTTAGCTTCGATCCCACTGTGAGTTACCAAGAAGTCTAGGAATTTCTCAGACTTAACCCCAAAGGCACCCTTAGCGGGATTGAGCTTCATCTGGTATTGCTGAAGGGTGTTGAAAGTTTCGGCTAAGTTGGCAAAATGGCCTTCGATCTTCAGTGACTTCACGAGCATGTCATCAACATAGGCCTCAACGTTCCGCCCCATCTGCTCCTCGAAGATCTGATTGGCCAACCTCTGATAAGTGGCTCCAGCATTCTTTAACCCGAACGGCATCCGGGTAAAGCAGTAAACACCAAAGTCGGTGATGAAGGCGGTCTTCTCTATGTCTTCAGGGTTCAGTTGGATCTGTTGGTAGCCAGAGTACGTATCCAGGAAGCTGAGGAGTTCGTTACCTGTAGTAGAATCGACGAGTTGGTCCATACTCGGCAACGAATAACAGTCCTTCGGGGTTGCTCTGTTGAGGTTGGTGAAGTTGATGCACATCTAGGACTTTCCTGAAGACTTGGGCACTAGGAAGACGTTGGCGAGCCACGTCGGGTAAAGGATCAGACGGAACAGCCCGGTTTTCTTCCCCTTGTTAATCTGCTCTCTGATAATCACCTGTTTCTCAGGGGCGTGCTTCCTCCTTTACTATTGCTACATTACCGACGGCTTCCTCTTCTCAAAATCACACTGTGAACCTCAACGTTTACATTATCACGTGGGATTAGGGTTTGTGTTAATATATTTAATATTTTATAGACCTAAAATAAAATGTTTCATAATTTTTTTTATTTTCATCTTTTGTCATTTCTTTTCACACATATATATATGTATATGAAATTTTGAGTTGCTACACCTTGTACCACTCTACGACTATCACCGTTGCCACCTCCATCACTCCTATTCTCGCCACGACCTTTGTCGCCTTGGCCTTTGCCAATACCTTCACCTCTATCGCCACCATCGCTGCCCCCTTTTCCCTTGCCTCCATGGCATCTAGCTTCGACTTGGCTATCGCCACCCTCACCTCTGCGGCAATCCACACCACCTCCGCACTTTGATGCTCATCCCGAATAACTTCCAGTTGTTGTTTGATCACCTCCTAGCCTTGACCAGGGAGTCAGAGAGTGCCTAGAGAGTTTGATTCTCCGCCTCCCACACCTGCACTTGGAGGTGCAGCTCCTCCCACATCTTCTCCACCATGGACTCATCTTCATCAAGGAGGGCGAAGAAGTAGGCAATCTCAACCAGGCCCCACTCCGCCACCTAGAACCACTTCTCTGCAACTAGTAAACCCTTAGGGTGAAGAAGCCGGCAATGGCATAAGTGGTGTGCTCATTGACAATGGGAGGCCCCACCTGTCCCTGGGGAGTTATAGCCCCAAGGGAGATGATTGGGAAGTGAGCGATGGAGACGGTAAGGCAACCACGGGCATTGCTGATGGCTATGCAAGAGGAGGAGTGGACTCCCTTGTCTTCTTCACCCTTTGTTGCTCCCGCACCATCTTGTCCTCCAAGCTCAGGCTCTCGCACTTCTCACTATCCATGGGGGATGACCCGTGAGTGCTTGGAATCACTGTGGCCTCGGCGAACACTTGGGAACAATGATTGGGGAGCAAGGAGGTGAGGATTGCACTGCTACGATGGATAGCTCCTTGGCAGCATCCGTGACCAATGGACAGCACTAGTGTCGGCCCACGATGAGTGGCAATGTTAATGGCACTCTAACCAGCATAGCTTCTGGAGCACGTTTGGCAGTCAATGTAGCATAGACGGTGGCCGAGAAAGCTTGAGGATCCCCAGACAGCCCTTGGTGGTCTCGAGGATAAGGCTTCAATGACTCTAGCACTAGAGTCTCGAAGCGGAGCTGGGGGTGGACCAACATCCTACTCGATGGTGGTTCTACAGACCTGAAATGGCAAAGCAAGGCATGTTAGACTGTGGTTCAGGTAGATAATGGACCTAGGCACTTAGCCCTATCAAAGCCATGCCAGTAGGGAGAGGTAGGCCCAACCCCAACGACCTCAAGAGCGAAGGGGTCAGCTCTAGGTCCACGTTCAGGATCGACTCCCTGTGGATCTCATTGATCACTGCCCTCTCCCTATGGGCTAGCATCGACAGTACACTTTGGATGAACTGGTGGTTAAGGTAACCCTAGTCCACCCCCTGAGTGCTTCACATCTGACATAACCGGGGAAAAGGTAAGAAACTACATCCCAACTTGGGCCCTAAAATAGAACTTTGAGTCATGGGAGCCAGGGCAACACTAGATGCAGAAGAAGTTGTAAAAGAGCTCGACGTTCAAATGGGCCCCTATCCGGCTATAGCAATGGATAAAGGCACATAGTATCCTCTAAGAGTTGGAGGTAAACTACCAGGGCTCTACTCTGTGGAAGCCCAAAATCTTTTCAAAGAGACTAGGGATAGGCAAACAGAAGCTAGATCTAAAGGACTCCACTAGCACGGTAATTCCCCCTGGGAGATGGACTCCCAACTACTCCTCAATGGTAGAGAAGAGGATGTCATACTCAGTGGGGGATCTGGAACTCCTCCCTCAGACCTACGGTGACTCGATAGGAGACATAGGAAGTGGGAGGACCAGAAGGAGCTCCAAAAGTGCTTGGGGCACTACCAACGATTTACTCCAAGCCACTCATAGAAGGCTCAGACTCCTCATCTTGAACTAGTCTCCTACGAGGGGCCATGAGTGGAAGGGGGAAGGAAGAAGTCTCACCGGAAGCAAGGAGGAAGAATGAAGTAGCAGGAAACAACATCGATGGAGACAAAGAAATGCCTCTCTCGTCAACCCAAGGGGAAAAGAGGCAGTTAAGGAAGATGATTGGGATCAACGGCCTAGATCGCCCCACCAGTAAGGAAGTTGATCACCACCGTCAACCTGAATGAGCGAGAAACCTTAAGGCTGTGTCCCCTCTCTGTTAGATCCTGAGTCACCATGGTCGGGACTATGCCATCATGACGGTGATGTCACCACCTCGACGGTTCAATAGATAATGGTCAAATGCATTTAAGACCCTATGTCCTAACCCCAAGCCCCCATGTGTAGGGACCGAACACCGCCCACTCTCTCCGCACTGGCGATGAGGGCCCTCATTGCTTGGGAGTGGGGGGCTAGTGAGGAGGGTGTATCTCCCTAGCCCATTAGGGCACACCTAGTCAACCGACCATTGAGGCCCAGCCCTCTGAGCCCACTACCCCGCTCGTTGACCCAACACACTTCTTGCTCTAGCACAGGCCCAACACAGGCGCCATACCCACACGCACCTCCCCTGTCCGTGGCCATGACATACATCCCCAATAGATCAATCTCACCAGTCTAGCAACGGGAAGGGAGGACACCGCCCATGCCGCTCTCCCAGAAAAAAAAATATCATCCCCCTCCAGTGAGCCCTACCACATTGATGGCGGAGCTACCGCTCTGACAAAGACACGATGAACCAGCTGTTAGAAGTAAAAAAAAGGGGGGCATCTAAGATAGTCGATGCCAATTCTTTAATTGGCGCCCCCTAGACTGGATGCCAATTTATGAGCTCGACATAGCCCCCCAACAGGTCCAGGCTCATCCCTGTGCCTGAGCTCCACCGGTGATAGCTCAGCCCCATGTCCAGGCCCATCCCTATTCACCCTCCTGGCCATGGCCTCCATAGACCTTCCACCTTGCCTCAGCCTCCCTGGCCTAGACAGTGGGATGCCCGTGCTGGAGCCTTTTTCTAGTGGTCCGACAGTAGCCACTACAGCACACCTTCGCCTCTACTGCACCCCCTCATCCTCAGCGACTGCGGGTGTTCCTTTGACGGTGACCCCTCCCCATGGTGCGTCTATGTCCGCCACTATTCTACTCTCCTCTGCTGCGGTAGAGGCTTCAGACTTGCCACCCTCCCTTCGTCGGATCCTATAGACCCCCCGCACGGCACTACTACACCTGGCGTTGGGGGTGGAGCTCCTCCCCCTAGATCCCTGGGTCCTGTGGTGGTGACCCGCTCTCCTTCTACAGTGGGCCTACCATCCTCCTCATTTGTGCCCACACCGTCAGTGCATTTGGAGGAGGGTTCGGCCCTGCCTGGTGCGCCCATCCCTACCACCGGGGTGGCGCTCACCTCTGCCCAGGTGCCTAAGGCTCGAGGCACCCATGCTGGGGCCTCCCTCTATTGCTTGTGCCTCTCTGCCGGCCAAGTCTCCCAGGGGCTCTCCAGCTCGTGCGGTTGTGATAGGTGGGGGAGGTAGTGCCCGCCATGCACTGGACTCCTTTGCTTCTCCCTCCATTGCCACCGTCGGCCCATCTTTTGCCTAGGTCATCCTCCACTCCATCACCCCCCTCTATCCCTCTGTCCATCAACTCCCCTGCCTCCACCGACTTTGGTGAACCCGCTGTCATCTTCTCCCAAGAAGAGATTCAAATCTCCTGCCGGCCATGGGAGTTCGCAATCATTGCCCGGACCCCCAGAGGCTGCCCACCATACCAGGAAATCAGAGCTCACCTAGCCTAGCATTTCCACTTCAAGCAAGATTTCATCCTCAGTGCCATGGACAATCGCTGCCTCCTCCTGCGATTCCAGAACAAATTTAATTGCTTACTGTTATATCTGGGACATCAATGTATTACACGACAATCCTTTTTTCCCTTCGGAGCTTCACAGCTCTTGGGAGGCTTCATGGGTTCCAAGTGGTATCGGGTCTACTCGATAGTCCTATTGGGTATATCCAGTATCCGGGATCTGGGTCGTCACAACACCTGCCAGGAGACATGAGCTCTACCCACTAGAAGAATGACCGGATACGTCCCCTGACGTCTCACACCACGTCACAAGTGTCTGCCTACACGTCCCGGGCGAAAACTGAGACACGTCACAAGTACCACAAACAAGGACTAGCTGGGGTCACGCTCGTCAGCGTGCGTCCTAAGCCCCCAACTATGTGTGTACACACAGACCATTTGCTCTAGGTCGGGTCCTCTAGTTGGTTTTCCCCCCAGCTGGACTCGGGCTGCAAAGGAAAGGGGCCCTACGGTAAACCATCCTAAAAATCCTCTCTTACCACGTCACACTCTCCACCACTCTTGGGTGGGTCCGCACCCGCGTGCATAGGAAGCTACGACTAGTGGACAGGTCACTAGAAGAGCAGACTCTCTAGTCACGAAAAATGACATCTGAACTGAACAAGTACAAGGACCGCTCCTCGTACAACACTGACTCTCGGTAACACAAGTCGAGAACACCACCTCCCGGGACCCCACGGCACCCTACACATGGCCCCCATATGATGCCCGACATCAATCAGATCACGGGTCAGCACGCAGATCGAGATCCACTCACCCAGAATTTGAATCGACAAGGGAAGAACCACCAGTAAACCACACATAGTAAACGGTCCATCATGGGCCATTCATGGGTAAACGGACGATCGATAGGCCGCTTTAAGGAATCAAACGGTCCACCCTAAACCGTCCTAAGATATGGAACGGTCACCAACGAGCTATTCCACCATAGACCTACACGGTCAGCCTTGGACCATGGAGAACGTACACGGTCCCTCTTAGGACCGCTCAGATAGTGAACGGCCTCCCACGGACCGTCCAACTTCTAGACTGAGCGAGAAACCACACGGTCATCCCCAGACCGTTCAGAACATAAATGGTTTGACGACAGGCTGCTTGAGGATCTGAACGATCCTCATTGGGGCCGTCCAGTCACCCAACGATACAAAATCCAAACGGTCCTCTTGGGACCATTGACGACTCAAACGGTCCAGCTTGGGACCATTCAAAGGAACTAAACGGCCATCCCTTGACCGTATAGCCCCAACACTGTGCGACGGTCAAAACCCAACGGTCACAAACACCTCGAGAGTTGATAGCAACAAACCTATCGTTAAAAAAGTCGTGCCACAATTTCAAAATATTCACACCCACTCACTTGAAAAGATTAAAAAAATTAAATATATAGTGGTAAGTGGAGTCGATCCCACGAGGAAGAAAAATCTATATAGAACAAGTTGAAAAATATCCTTATACTTTGATAACTAAATTTTGAGTGGAATTAAACTAATGAAAAGGAAATAAATTACATGAAAATAAACTAATGAATATGAGAGTACTTAAGTGCGGACAGCTTTATTTTGAGCATAATCTGCTCCTTGCTTTATGGTTGCTTGACTTTGGGTGCATTCTTGTGTTAAGAGCTGTAGTGTACCGTGTCCATCGTGCCATGTCCAGCGGCCGATACGCTGAGAAGGCTCATTCATTATTTTCAGGACGTGAAGGTAAGCTGAGATTAGCATCTTTCCTTGTGCTTTGTGCTGAAGCTGGTACTCTCCTTCGTTGCACTTAGGCTCCTTGTGATCGGTTGTTCACTAGATCAGTACTTGTGGCGTGTTAATTACGATTCTGATGAGTTGCAATGGTGCCAAACGTGTGATGAGATGTGATTACCGAGGTCTTTTATGATGCCTGTGTACATGCTAGAGTGCGCAGCGGAAGCGTGTGGGCTTGTTACCCACTGGTCGAGGATCATTGTTATGAGATTCTCGCTGATCTAGGGAATTGCTTCTTCTCAATGTGACTTCATCTTGGCTTCCTATGCCTTGATGTCGTCTTTTGCCGTGCTATTGCTGGTACTTTTTCTAGTGTTGGCATCGACATTTGTGAGTGTTGGGGAATTTGTCGACATTCCTGCTGATTGAGTACCCTCTGCTCCTCTGTCTTTCTCTCGGGTGTTGTGCTCTCGAGGCTTTGTCTTGGTCCTTGAGATGCATCCCTTGAGAATGTCATTTTGTGTCATTTCCCGTGGTCGTGAGTCTTTCTTGGTGAGCTGTCTGAAGCATGACTCGTCCCCTGTAGTCATGTGTTCAGCTGCTATCGTGCCTCGATGCGACCCTGCCTGTAGTTGTGTTTCATGGTTCTGTGTGCTGTGCGGGGCCGAAATACTGCAGGTGTTGCCGTGTTGCTACTGTTATTTTTGTAAGTGTTGTTGTCTCTGTGAATTTGTTGTTGGTGTCCTGTGTGCCAGGTTTTCCCTGTCGCCTTGGGCAATGGAGCAGATGATGTGGTCAGGCAGTCAGCTGCGAGGACTGTGTTTCCTTGTGTAAGCTAGCACTTGCCATGTTGTCATTTTGTTATTCATGATTTATTGTTGTGGCAGTCGTGTCTCTTGTCCTGAGATGTAAGCGACGTTGCCCTTGTTTCGGAGGTGGGGGACTTGTGTTCACTTGCATCATGCTCTGTCCTGAGCGTGTGCTTGTGATTATGGTCTTACCATGTTCCTCTAAACTGTGTTTCTAGAGATTAGTGTTGTTTCATAGTTGCATGCGTTGGGTTGTTCTTCTCTACTTGTTCCTTCTTGTTAGTCCTTAAATTTTGAGGATGAAATTTCTTGAAGGAGGAGAGGATGTAATGGCTGAGATCTTTAGTGGATCTCTGTTGGATCATTATCAGGTCTTTTGGGTCCTTTTTGGAGAGTTTCGGTTCGCTTTTGTAGCTCCTTAGTTGAGTTTTAAAATGCATGTAGATTTTTCTCCCGTATAATCTACGAAACCCTACGGTGAGTTTATTCCTTAATTCATTGACTCGTGGACGATACAGTTGTAATGTACTCTTCACTAGGATCATTTCAACTATTTTTATGGTAACCCACGAGGAGCAGCTTCTGGGAACAATGTACATACCCAGGCATTGAAAAAGTGTAACAGACCAACCATCCAAAAGTTCCTGGGAAGACGGAACCGGTGCAAGTCTCCCAGCATCTGGTAAATCAAACACAATGCCACTGGGCAGAGGGACAGCTTTGTGCCCCAAGCCATCAGACAAGCCGTGTAGATGGCTTCAGCTCTGATTAGGCTCTCGTCGCCTTGCGGGAGAGCGAAGGAACAAATCTAATAAGTCAGATATGCAGCACAATGCGTGACTGCATTAACACCAGCAGGGTTCGGGCCTCCTTACTGCCCGTCCTTCAAAATAGGTGGGAAGGCGGCTTGCCGTCGGACCCTCTTCTTTCGCTTCAGCACAGTTGGCGCCACAGTGGGAAAGTCATCATACTTTCACTCCCCACCAAAGAAATACTAAAGCCAGGTGCCCATTTGCACACGCCTCTTCTCCCCAGGCTTGTGTGCTTCTCTGGTGTCATGCAACGAGCGACAAAGTGTACGATAGGCCTTCATCAGGTAGTGGTAAGCAAAGCCTGCCAGATACCGACCCTCGCCATCTGTTTGGTCCTTCAGCCAATCTGGCCAGCAGACTTCATCGTACGGCTCACCGTCAATCGATAGGCCACTCAGCTGTGAAAGACTCCAAAGGTCTAAAGAAGTTTTTCCCTCTGAAGTGTAGAAAGTGTTATACTCTGGGCAAAAGACTTCAATCATACCGCAACATAAACCCTTGGAGATAGGGTAGTGGTACCTCGAGGCGTACACACTGTGGTATACGCCAGCCTTGGCCAAGATGGGAGCATAATGTTGCAGGACGTAGTCCGTGAACTCTATTGCTCTGGGTCTGAATGCATGGGCATCGGTGGCCTTCAACACGGCAAACCACCCCACGAAAATTTGATGCTTGAATCAGACCGCCAAGCAGTCCAACAGAAAGGATTCTTCTCTATATCCCCATTTCAACAAGGCTAAGAACAAACCAAATATGGGCTTCTCTCAGTCAACACGACCCGCAATTTCATTCCAGTGAGTGGGTACGAACTCAGGTGCTCTGGTCAACAGCCCGTCCTCTGGAGCTAATCCCAAGAGCCCTAGCACAACACTCCATTTACGGAGTTCACCAGGCAGATAGATGGGCCTTTCGCGCACTACAAAGTCTATCAAGCTGTCCCTTTCAACAAGCAGTGCCTACTCAGCTCTCCGGATGAGGAATAAATCCCTCTTCCCTTGAAGGTTAAATCGCCTGAGAAAGGACATTAAATGTTTATCTTTGGGATGATCCCGCCTGGTTTCAGCTCCGCGGTCATACTTGAAGGAATCGCCCCCAATAATAAGAAGGTGACCAGTGTCCACCGTATCAGTTTCTAAGTCTGAAGATTCTGTGACTATAGCAAGCTGCTCATGACACTGGTCCTGGGAATTAACATTTTCCTACGTCACCACGACACGGGAAGCAGAAGGAGAAGAACCAGATGCCATATTATCTGCAAAAGCACACCAAGAAGAATAACTTCCTCTCCTGGTGAGGGGACCGGGCCTGGCGGTGAGCCTGGCCACTTCTTCGGGGTCGGTAGGTAGAGCCCCATACTGAATAGAGTCTCCTGCCATGTTGCAGGTGAAAACTCTCCAGTTCCTGTTTCTTTTCGCCATCCTCCTTGACGGCTTATTTGGGAACACCAGTCTGTCGAAAATCGACCGTCGGGGTGGCGCTCCCTCTCGCACAAGGGACTGGCATCATTCCTCCGATCGGTTCCTTGATTCTTCGCTAGGCACAGGTTGGATTTCTTCTTCTCCTCGAAAGGTGGAGGCCATTGCCCCTAGCAATCTCTGACGACCCATAGGGGTGCTGCCCGGGCCCCGAAGGTAGTTTCTCATGGCTTGCTCGATCCCTTCCCACTCCTGGTCGGGGAGAGCAGCCAGTAGTTGCGTGTCAATGGCCACGACAGGATGAGTGTAAGTTGCGAACGTCGGGCGGGCAGCATGGTGACGACGCCGACGACGTTGGCGGCCGGCATTTTCGGGCAGCGCTGGTGCAGCAACTGTCGGTTGGTGGGTCGTGGCCGTCACCTCGACTCTTTCATCTCTTCGGCCCTTTCTGTGGCAGGTGTAGCTGGGCCCCACCTGGGTAGGTGAAGTGGGTTGGGCTTCCTTGGGAACCCAAATTTGCTTCAGCTTTGTCAGCTTGTGAGCCGGCGTGTCTTTCGGTGCTACGGTCGGAATGGCGGGCGTCATCTTTTCCAGTCCCTGGAAGGAGTTGCGGACTGGAATAGCCAGCACGATGCGGTCCGGGACCACTTCGGACCTCTGTCCATTCAGATGGACTCGGATGGTCCCGACAGTCATAGACTTGTCGGAGCTGGAGATTCGGCGCCCCGTGGCAGCGCCAGCATTGTTCCTTCGGAGCCTCTGCCGATGGGATGCGGACCCCTGGTGCGATGGACCGGCAGCCTGGTGCACATGGTGCACGTTGCAGCTCAACGTCCTTGCTGGAACGCTGTTGCTGTTCTTGGCCACAGCTCAGCCAGTAGCAGCTTCAGTGGCTCCCGGGATGGGAGCGTTGCGCTCGGGCTCGTCGGATGCCTCTACATCTATGATGTTGACGAAGGCTACCCCAAGGAAGTTGGGGAAGCCCATGACCGGAGGGAAGCTCCCAAAGCAGAGCGGGACGGCAAGGTAGCCTTCTTGGACGTGGCTCTCCACGACTTACGGGCCAAAGGAGACCGCCATTCTCGAGGTTGAAGTGTGATTTTCCTGCATTTGCAAAGATAAAATAATTAGCTTTACAAGAAGGGGGCCATAGGATCCCTAATTTCGGTAAAAAGATGAAGGGTGGATTAGTCACACCAGGCGTGCCAGACTTATGGATGCACTTTTCAATCGACACGTTATCATCATTTCGTTTGTTGGTTTTTTGAGACAGGTTTACTTGGTTTATTAAGTGCGTGGGAGTGCCAGTCACTGAAGTGACGATTTATTCAGGCTTTGAGGAACCCATGGTGGGCTCGATCTGACTTCGTCAGGTGATTGTGTAGTTCGGGTTCACGGTCCCTCACTAACCGTTTTGTTTGGTGGATAGTCTGTTGATGACCGTTCATCTTGTTAAACGGCCCAGTGGGGACCGTTCAATTCATCATGGGCCTTTCCCTATCACGGCAGTTTCCTGACCGTCTATGTTCAGAACGGTCCTCACACGACCGTATGACCCCCCTCAAGCCCTCGTTGATTGGAGTCTCCACAGTCATTCTATTGACCGTTTGCCTAGGAGGCGGCCTGTTGGAGGCCATTTGGTTCTCAACGCCTCAGCTTCTAAACGGCCCGATATGAACCGTCCAGCCTCTCCACACTCTTCCTCAGACCGTGTTCGCTCCCCAATTCCCCTGGCGGTTCAACTCCCTCTGAACGGTCACCCAGGACCACTCCATACCCAGACGGTTCTATGTGAACCGTGTAATTTGATCAAGCAGTCCTTGTGGGACCGTGTTTCTACCACCGTGCTTGACGGCATTTAAACCTTTCCCTATTGGCGGTGATGGCCAGAGTGACCTCCCAACCAGTCCTAAGGAGGATGAATGCCCCTCTTTTAGCACCTAGGTCTACATGCATAAGGGATTCGGGGGCCTACCTCAAATGGGTGCGGTCCTTTGGCCGGTTTCTCAGCCATAGTCACCAAAGCTTCCTCCTCCGGTGGTGCTCCGGTCTCCTTCGACACCACGACAAGTGTGGGGAGGGCTTCCTCGGCCATGGGCGGTGGTGGTGCACCACCTTCGGTCATAGGCGGCGGCGCTTCCATTCTCCTTCTGCGGGTTCACCGGCGGAGGCTGTGGTGGGGCGTCTCCTCCAGTCATCCTCCGATGAGCAAGGCGGCTCAACGCTTGTTTCTTGAGACACATATGATTCGGAGAGAGTGGGAGGGAGAGTGTGGAATGGGGAATGAGAGGAGAAAAGAGGGAGAGGTGGTAAGCTCGGTTGAAGAATGGAGGACGTGGGGGTGGGGCATTCTCCATCGGTTACGGTGAAGGAGATGATGGGGCTCAGTTCTAATTTTTTGAAACCGACAGTATAGATACGGTCTATCGATAGATCGTTTATTCTTTTAAACGGTCTTAATCAAACTGTTTGAGTGGAATACTCCATGCGCACCTACGAGGTCTGCCCTCGACCGTATGCCAAATTGAACGGTCCCTTATAGGGACGTGTTAGTGCTACAATGACATTTGAAATAGTAATGCCCTCACGGCCCCATCGTGATTGTTTATATCTTTGGGCGGCCTTGAGGTAGCCCGTCTATGAGCTGAAGTGATTAATAGCCTTCTAAGCTCATTCTTCTTGATGCATTGTATGCTTCATCGATATTTTGGCTGATATGATATTGTTTCATGATATATTATTGCAAAATGTTGTTCATGATTCTTTGCAGTATCTCTTCACTTTGCCTTCCACTGCCAGGCCAGGTAAGTCAGGCAAGTGTTCTTGTACCCTATATCCCTTAATGCATTACTATATGGTATCTATGCTATATTATCTCGAGAACCACCTGGTCATTCACGTGTTCCAGGATCTGACGTTCCTGCGTCCTCTAGATGTGGAGGGTGTCGGCATCTCATACTAAGATCCCTCCATCTCTTAATATATTCTGCAGCAGGTTCATCATCATTTTGCTCAGTCGCTAATACCTCAGCCATGATCACCATTGCCTCAGTGACATGGAATCTTTCTATGAATTTTCGTTGCATATCTGGCCAGTTGTCAATAGATCCAGCCGGTAAGCTAGAATACCATTCAAAGGCAGGTCCTATTAGAGAAGACCCGAAGACCTTTAACAGGTATAACTCGTCTGCTGCCAAGTCGTCCATGACTGCCACATAGTGTGCAATGTGTTCTTTTGGGGAGCTTTGCCCACTAAATTTGTCAAATTTAGGTAGTTTGTTGACGCCAGATGGCAATCTTTTAGTGTCATGGAAGGCTAGATATGACACTTTATATATGTCAAATGGGGTGTAATCAGCACCACCCCTCTTTGCTAGCCTTTCTTCGATCATCTTTTCCACCATTGATTTATTCACCGTAACTAGCACCGCTGGTTGAGGGCAAAGGTGGGCGGGCTGCGTTACTTGTGCGGCTAGAGTTACAATATGAGATGGCAAAGGCTCTAACAGGGGTGCTTGCCGCTGCATTTGAAGAGGCTTTAGCTGTGCTGGCTGGAGCGATTGGGAATAATTCTAGGGAGCGACCCAATTCTGATCATCAGTTTGCAGAATGGCCTATGAAAGAGCACCCGTGGGGTTGGAACCTCCCCGTGACGGCTCAGCTCGTGCCCTCGGTTGCTCGGGTGCCACAACATGCTCAGTCTTCTCTTTCAGTTGCTTCTTCAGTAGTTCTACCTCCTGTCGATACCTTTGCAAGGTTATTGGGATGGCAGGGTCTATAGCTATTTCGCTAATGATCCCCTCAAGTGTTTCACTAAAGGCGCATCCAGATAGGGGTACCATTTCTTCTTCAGATGCCATTATTTTGGTGTTGGGAGGAGTGCTCTCTTCCTCAACAGCCCGCTTGCCCTTAGCAGCTTGCTATAACTCAGCCTCAGTCTGGCCTCGTCTTGTCACTGGGTCTTCTCTTTCAACTGTCTCGACTAGCTCTTCTGGTTCATTCGGCAGGATGCCATGCCTGCTCATCACTCCCGTCATGTTGCAAGTGAGGATTTGCATTCTTCCACTATATTTTCTGATTCCTCTTCGGGCTTGACTTAGGAGAGTCGGCCCTTCATTTGTTGAAATTCTATTCATTTCTTCTTTCTGTGAAGGCCTTTCAAAGCTTCCAGCCCCAGCTCGCTTTTTCCTTTCATTCACTCCCACGGGTGACATCTTGTCTTTTCCTTCTCCCTCTTCGACCCTGATGGCATAGAGTGACCTTTGTCGGCTCATGACAGGACTTCTGAGGCTACAGAAATGTTCTCGGACCCTCTTAATCATATCTTCTTGGTTGTGCTTTGAAGAGATAGCAGGAGGCAGCATCCAGTCCTAGGCAGATGGCATGTATGATAGCCGTGTCAGTTTAGCAGCTTGATTGGAATCCCTTGAGTATTTGGAAATATCAGCCTAGTTGTCTTGCCCAGACTATCTCTACCCTCATATTTTAGCCGAGTAGAGAAGAGAAAAAGACCTCGTGTCCTCAAGCATGTCCTAAGTAGCAATGGTGTTTGCCAAATGAGATGGCTAAGGATACCGTGAAGTGTATGGAGTGCCCAGCTGAGGGTTACCCTTAATGAGCAGGGAGGGAGTGCCAAACTGCTAGCACGGGGTTCCCATAACCAAAGATGCTGTAAAAGCAAGCCTAAAGACTCTTTTTGAGACATAAATTAACACCTTGGACTAGGCCTAGACTACCACTCTTGATCATGTTGAGAAGCACTTCATTTTGAAAATCATGCGTAGATAAATGAATTAATGAAAATGTATGCTTACGCACACACTACCTTGCGACCGTTGTTGAAGCCGCTACCTGAGGCGATGTTGATGAACATGGGATTTGTTCTCATTATTTGGCAGAAAAGGAATATAAAGAGCAAAGATTGGAAGTGACTTAACATGTGGGAGTGGTGCCCAAATCAGACTCAGACGAATAAGGAGAAAAGGAAGAGAGGTGAGGGCTAGAACTCCCTTACTAAGGCGTAAAGACCCTGATCACATGGAAGGTCTACAAAAGAAACAGGGGAAATCAAGAGGAGAGGTGAAGACTAAAGCCTCAGAAGTAGTGAGAAAATGGGTAGATGCCCAAAGCAGTGGATGCGGGAGAAGTTAGGGCAGACCCGAGATCGGGTGGAATCAGAAGAAGAAATTGATAAATGGAAAGAGGTGGATCCTAAGGGTTTAGAAGCAAAGGGGAAGAACCGTGATGGGAGGAAGGATCTAGAGGAAAAAAATATCAAGGGATGCGATGCTCTTGGAGAAGGTATGGAAAAAGGTAATTTAGGAAGAGAAAAAGAATGAAGGACGTGATGTCCTGGAGGAGTAGGAAGATAAATCTGAGAAAAGGGAGGAGGTCCAACAGTTCTGGAGGAAGAAGATGAGAAGGGACGCGATGCCCTGGGAGAATCAGTGGGAAATCCAGAGGTTCTAGAGGAAGCAAGTAAGGAGGGGCGCGATGCCCTGGGAGAAGAAGATGGGGAAGATCCGGAGGTTCCGGAGGAATATGAAGAAGGAGGGGGCGATGCCCAGAAATAATTGGGGAGTGAGATGGGGAATCCGGAGGTTCCAGAGGTAGAAAATAGGAGGGGGCGAGATGCCCTGGGATGAGAGAAAGAGGATACGAAGGTTCCAGTGGAAGAAGCTAAGAAGGGACGCGATGCACAGAAAGGATTAGAAAATGGAATAAATATGGAAGATCTGGAGGGGGAAGATGCCATGGGATGCGATGCCCAAGGAGAAGAGGTAAGTTCAGAGGTTTAGGAGGAAGAAAATTGGAGAGGGCACGATGCCCTAGGAGAGGAGGAAAATCTAGAGATAAAAGTGGGTCTGGTGGTTCCAGAGGAAGTAAATAGGAGGGGACACGATACCCTGAAAGCATATTGGAGGGGGCGCAATGCCCCAGGGAAAGGGAAGGAGTATCTGGAAATTTTGGGGAAGAAGGCAAGGAGCTGGGCAGCCAGATCGATGGCCTTCTTGAGGGTGAGGGCGGCCAACAGTCTGGCCTCCTTGAAGACTGGGTGGCCAACTATTTGGCCACCTAGGAAGGTGGGCGGCCAAGAATCGGCCAGGTTCCTGGCCACCCTGGAATGGGCTGGGTGACCAGGTGTCTGGCCGCTCTGGGTTGAGGGTGGCCAGCACCTTGGCCGCCCAGAGATCAAGGCAGAGAAGATATGAAAAAACCTCAGAAAAAGTATGGAGTCTACCTAAACAAAGATAAGACCCCACACTCTCAATCAACCAAGGAAAAAGTGTCACTTCTATGATGGCTAGACATGGTCCGCGGGATGTCCAAAATTAGGCATCTACAATCCCGTGTCAATGAATAAACCAAGTCAGTCTCTGACTCCCTATTGGCATCGATGAATAAATCGGTGACCTAGACCTTCCGTCTAAAGCCATGATCAAAAAGACCCCTGCTTTGGCACTTACCCCGTGTGAATGAATAAACCACGTCAGTCCCTGACTCCCTGTCGGCATCGATGAATAAACCAGTGGCTCAGACCTTCCGTTTGAGGCCATGAACAAAAAGACACTTACTTTGGCACTAACCCCGTGTCAATGAATAAACCACGTCGGTCCCTAACTCCCTGTCGGCATCAACGAACAAACTGGTGGCTCAAACCTCCCGCCCTAAGCCATGCACAAAAGGAGCCTTGCTTTGGCACTAAGTCAGTGCCAACGAATAAACCACCTCAATATTACAGTTTTCAGTCCCACCGGTGAATAAACCCACGGCTCAGACCTTCCGTCTGGGGCCATGAACAAAAAGACTCTCTTTCTCTTCGACACGAACCTTCCGTCCAGGGCAACGAACAAAGAGAACCCCTTTTTGCTCGGCTTGGACTTCCCCGTCCGACTCGATGAATAAACAGCACTCCTAAACTTGGCTCGAGTCATCGGCTCCCCGTCGGGATTAGCCTCATCTAAGTTGTTTTAGGCCTTTCGTCTAAGATGATGCATAAACCATGTCTGTTTGCTTCGATATTAACCCCATATCGATGACTAAACCCTCGCTCAGACTAGACATCTCGGCCCGCATGCCTACGCAGTGAAGCGGTCCCCTCAACCCTTTGCTGAAGATTGAGCACTTTCCTGTAAATTTACACCGACCCAACTGGCTCGGGAAAGGAAAATGTGAGGTTAAAGGACTCTACACCCACGGGCCCTGTGGGCTCATCCCTCACTTGCGCCACCTGCAGGTGGGGGGCATTTGTGGACATCAAAAAATGATGATGATAATCATACGGCATGTATGACTCGACACTCGAGAGCAAGTCAAAGACGAAAAGGCCGAATAGGCCCCATATGTAGCAACCCTGATTTTTGAAGATATAAAAATTTAAATTAAATAGTGACTTAATTCAAGTCGCCATTTTATTAATTAACGGCTTTGTAAGTAGTCGTCACTTAAGTAAATAACGACTCTTTATAAGGCGTCAATTCATCTCGAAGGATGGTAAGAATCCTACCGACACACAACTCGAGCCCACATCCTATGCCCCTTGGGTCCTGACCCAAGGGTGAGCTCTCCAACATATAAAGCCATGAAAGTTTTCTAAACTTTCAATGTGGGACTAAAGATTGTCACTATACAATAGGAATTATAACATTTGGAATCCACATTAATTGTAAGCTTTTAGTTGTTGTGTTTTTCCCTATTGTTTTGATGATGATGACACTATATAAATCACTATGCATTTGATTTATTTGTCAATCTTTAACTGTGCTGATTAAGTCAGTATTGTCTGCTTGAACCTCTCTATACTTCATGCACATTAGCTTCGTCACCTAAAGTTTCTATACTTCGTGCACATATTTCCTTTCTCTTGAAGTTGCCTACCTCGTGCACTCTTGGGTTGTATAGCTCATGATTGATTCTAACTTCGTGTTGCTTTTCCAATTTCTACTTCATGCTTAAAGGGGACTGTAAAGCAGTGTTTTATTCCTTGTGCACAAAGCTCACCTTGAAGTCATTTTTTGTGCTTTTTGGCTTTCTATACTTCGTGCAAGTTTTACTTTCAAAAACGTACTTCGTGTCATTTTTTGAAAAAGTATACCTCGAGCAGGTTTGCCCTCGAAAACGTACTTCGTGTCGTTTTCGAAAAGCATACCTCGAGCAGGTTTTACCTTCGAAAAAAACGTACCTCGTGTAGTTTTTCGTAAGACATACCTCGAGCAGGTTTTTGCTGAAAAAGAACACTCTTCGTGTTGTTTTCAAAACCTACCTCGTGCATTCTAAAGCCTACCTCGTGTTGCTTTTCCAATTTGGGGTTCTCATACTCCGTGTCGTTTTAACCTCGTGCAGGTTTCAGTGAATAAAGTCTATGGTTGTCCACGTGAACCTCGAGTATGAACAGTGTTCATAACTCATGAAGGTCTTCTGTTGACGAGGTCGTGCCTCGTGCAATCTTTCCTTATACCTCGTGTCACTTTTCACATTTTCATAGCTCGTGTCATTTTCGCATCTTCATAGCTCGTGTCGTTTTTACGTCTTCATACCTCGTGTTACTTTTGCGCCTTTGTATACCTCGAGCAGGTATTGCGTCTCATCGTGTACCTCGAGCAGATTTTCTGTCTCTTTGGTACCTCGAGCACATTTTTCGTCTCACAGATTTTACCTCGTGTAGACTTTGCACTTACAAGACAAATACCTCGTGTTGCTTTTCTAAAAAGCTAACCTTGTGCAGCTTTTGTCCTTTATACTTCGAGTATGAACAGTATTCATACCTCGTGCTGCTTTCCAAGCCTTATACCTCGAGCAGGTTTTCAAGTCTCATACCTCGTGCAGATTTATCATTTTCATACCCCGTGCAGGTTTCGCCTGACGGAGTCATACCCCGTGTAGGTTTAGCCTGACCTAGCCATACCTCGTGCACATTTCTGGGGTAGATTTCCTAGTGAACAACTTTCATATCCCATGCACATTTTCCATATCTCGTGCACATTTCTGGGGTTAGCATTCCTCATGAACATCTTCTCATACCTCGTGTACCTTTTGTCTGGCACCATGTCCGGCCGCAACGCGCGCCGCGTGCCGACGAGGACGTGGCCGCCCGCCTCGGCGTCGACCCCGCCGTCCTGTGCCGGCCACTCAGCGAACGCCAGGCCGACCGGTACGCGACGGCGCTCGACCTCCACCCGTCGGAGGTGTGGCGGTGAGGCAGTACGCGCTCTACCGGATACACGATGGCGAGGGTCGGTTGCTGTACGTCGGCATCAGCATGAGCTTTCTGGCGAGGATGGCCAAGCACCGCGACACGCAGCCATGGTGGAGCGACATCGCCCGGGTCGACGTCGAGCGGCTTGGGGCCATCACCCGGCGCCAGGCCGAGGGCATCGAGCTGGCAGCGATCCACGCCGATCGCCCGCTGTTCAACCGGGTCGGCATGCAGGCACCGACCCCTGAGCGACTCCTGTGCGCCGTTCGTCGGGCTGTCCCTGCCGGCCGGTCCGCTGACGCCGCGCGTCTGGCCGGCGAGTTTGGGCGGGCGGTGGACGCTCTCGAGGCCCAGGAGGTATCGCCATGACTCCGTTCGAGCGCATGCGGCACAAGGAGGCGCTCCTCGCCGAGCTGCAGTTCGCCACCGCTGTGCGCCCACGCGAGGAGCTGGCCGAGGAGTGGCACGACGATCCGCCGCCCTGGCTGGTCGAGCTGCTCAAGCGCGGCAGCACCCGGTGACCGGTCAACGCGCCGGATGCACGGTTGCATCCGAGATGCGACGAGCGACCTACACCGACGAGCAGAAGGCGGAAGCCCTCCGCATCTTGGCTGAGCAGGGAAAAGCCGAGGCGAGCCGCGCTACCGGCATCCCGGCCGGCACGATCGCCAGCTGGGGGAGCAGGGCAGGCGTGCAGGCGCCGGCTGCAGCTGCAACCGCGGTTGCAACGGCGGCGCGGGTGGCGACGATCGCCGAGCAGAAGGCGGAGCTGGCCGAGGGCCTCCTCGCCGACGCTCGCCGCATCCGCCGGGAGCTGTTCGCCGCCCGGGTGGAGCGCAAGGCGTTCGGGCCCGGCAAGGACCACGACTCCGAGGTCGTCGACATCGACTACGACACGACGTCCGACGCGCAGCGCAAGGTGGCCGTCGAGTCGATCGCCAAGATCGTCGAGACCGTCAACCTGCTGACCGGTGAGGCCACGCAGCGCATCGAGCAGCTCGGCGACGGCGCTCCCGCACCGCAGCGAGCGGCCGCCGAGGCGACGGTACTGCGGCTGGCGGGTGCGGCGTGACCCGGCGGAAGGCGCAGGGCAGGGGCGGGCGCACGACGCCGGTCGATCCGATCGCCCGGGCCCGGCGCGAGGCGCGTGCGGCCGCCAGGGAGGCGCTGAAGCATCCCGACGACCACGAGCTGCGCACCCGGGCAATGGCGCTGGCGGCGACGGTCAAGTTGATGGAGGAGCTGAGCGAGTGAGCGCCTACGCACGGGTCACGGCTCGCACGGCGCGTAAGACGCACCTGTGCGGAGGGCATCCCTACTGCGGGCTGCCGAAGTCCGGGCGGATCGACCCGGGTGATCGCTACCTGGAGCACGTGATCGCTCCGGGCCATCACGACGTCGACAACACGGGCTGGTGGCGGCTGCCGGAGTGCGCCGCGTGCGCTGAGCGCTACGGCCGCGGCGACCTGCTTGCAGTCGCGTGACCGACCTCGCCGAGCTCACCGACGACGAGCTCGCCCACGCCCTCGTCGTCGCCGCCGAACGGTCCAGCCCTGAGCTGTGGTTGGCCAACGTGCTCCCGGCCTACATCGGCGCCGGGCCCGAGCACGCCGCCGATGACAGGGTCGCCGCCGGGCTGTTCGCCCCGCACCACCGCGAGTTCTGGGCGTGGCTGTGGGCGATCGCCGACGGTGTGCGGCCCGACCCGTTCGTCGGCGTGTGGCCGCGCGGCGGCGCGAAGTCGACGTCGGCCGAGATGGGCTGTGTCGCCCTCGGCTGCCTCGGCCGGCGCTCGTACGGGCTGTACATCTGCGACACGCAGAAGCAGGCCGACGACCACGTGGCCACCGTCGGCGGCATGCTCGAGTCCGCCGGCATCGCCCGGTTCTATCCGGCGATGGGGGAGCGGAGCGTCAACGCCTACGGCTCGTCGAAGGGCTGGCGCCGCAACCGGCTGCGCACCGCCGCCGGGTTCACCATCGATGCCATCGGCATGGACTCGGCGAGCCGTGGGGCGAAGCTCGACGAGCAGCGGCCCGACTTCCTCGTGTTCGACGACCTCGACCGCCACGACGACTCGCCGACCGTCGTCGCCGGCAAGGTCGACCTGATCACCAAGAGCTTCCTGCCGGCCGGCTCACCCGACGTCGCCGTGCTCGCCATCCAGAACCTCGTGCACCGCGACGGGATCTTCGCCCGGCTGGTCGACGGCCGGGCCCGCTTCCTCGCCCGCCGGCGGGTGTCGGGCCCGATCCCGGCGGTGCGCGAGCTCGTCACCCGCCACGAGGCCGCCGTCGACGACCGCGGCGTGACCGTCGGCCGTGACGTCGTCGTGTCGGGTGGGCCGACGTGGCAGGGGCAGGACCTGGCGAAGGCGCAGGAGCAGATCGACGACTGGGGCCTGCCGGCGTTCCTCGCCGAGGCCCAGCACGAGACCGACGCCCGGGAGGGTGCGCTGTGGACCCGCCAGCAGCTGCAGTCGCTGCGCCGGCCGGCCGAGGACGCGCACTCGCTGACCCGGGTGGTGGTCGGCGTCGACCCGTCCGGTGGGTCGGGCCCGGACAACGATGCCCAGGGCATCATCGTCGCGGGCCGGGACGTCAACGGCCGCGCCTGGGTGCTCGAGGACGCCACCGTGCGCCTCGACCCGCGCGGCTGGGGCGACCGGGCGGTGCAGGCGGCGGCCGACTGGGATGCCGACGGCTTCGTCGCCGAGGTGAACTACGGCGGCGACATGGTCGTCGAGGTGCTCACGTCGGCGCTGGAGCGGGCGTACGGCGACGTGCGGTCGTCGAAGGTGGAGCACACCCCGAACGGCCGGCGGGTGACGCTCGACTTCGCCGGCCGGCCACCCGTCGAGATCCGCCTGGTGACGGCGAGCCGCGGCAAGCGGGTGCGCGCCGAGCCGGTCGCCGCGCTGTACGGCCGGCCGGCCGAGGAGGCGACGTGGTCAACGGCGCGGGTCCACCATGCGGGGGAGTTCACGGAGTTGGAGGACGAGATGACGGGATGGCGCCCCGACGCCGCGTGGTCGCCGAACCGAATGGACGCCCTCGTCTGGGCGGTGACCGACCTGCTCGTCGACGTGGCCAAGCGCGGGCGCCGGCGGTCGATCGTGGGCGTCGCGTGAAGGGCGACACCGTCGGCATGGCGCTGTGCTACATCGGCGTAGCAGCGACGGCCATCTGGTGTGCTCTGCGTCTGTGGTGGGGAGACCGATGACCGCCCCTGCCATCCGCCCCGACGCGGTCCTCGACCAGCGCGGCCGCGAGTTCCGCGAGGTGTTCGGCCTCGAGCTGCGTGACCCCCGCGGGGCCACCAGCCGCATCGGCTGGTCGAGCCCCACCACCCCGCAGATCGAGGAGTGGGACGCCGAGCAGGCCTTCCGCCTCGGCTACGCCGCCAACGTCATCGCCTACCGCTGTGTGCAGCTGCGGGCCAACGCCATCGCCTCCGTCCCGATCGTCGCCGGCCGCAAGATGGGCGACGCCACGACGATCAACGAGCGGGCCCGCATCACCGAGCTGCTCGGCCCGCCACCCGGCGGGCCGGCGCTGAAGCTGTCCGCCCGCAAGCTGATCCGTTGGACGGTCGCCCAGGAGATCGTCACCGGCCGGCGCGCCTGGGAGATCGAGACCGCCCCCGGGTCCGACCGCATCGTCGGCCTGTGGCCGCTGGCGATCAGCAACCTGAAGGCCTACCCGTCGAAGGGTGGCTCGGAGTGGTTCCGGGTGTTCGAGTACGGCCACGGCGCCGAGGCGGTGCGCTTCCAGCCCGACCAGATCTTCTACGCTTGGGACCCGGCCGGCACCGACTTCCGCAAGGCGGAGAGCGAGCTGCAGGCCGCCCGGTTCGACCTGTCGCTCGTCAACCTGTGCGACCGCTACGGCATCGGCTTCCTCCGCAACAACGCCGTGCCCGCGGCGATCGTGACGACGACCGCGTTCCCCGACGAGGCTTCCCGCCGGCGCTTTATGCGCAACTGGTCGGCCGAGTACGGCGGGCCCGAGAATGCCGGCCGCGTCGCCCTCAACGAGGTCGGCGCGGACGGCGACGGGCCCGTCGGCGAGTCGATCGACGTGAAGGTGCTCGGCCTCAGCGCCAAGGACGCCCGGCTGGTCGAGACCCGCAAGGACGCCATGCTGGAGATCGCGATCGCGCTCGGTACCCCGTGGTCGAAGCTCGACGCATCCGGCCGCACGTTCGACAACGCCGAGGTGGAGGACCGGGCGTGGTGGGAGACCACCCTGCTGCCCGATCTCGTCGACTTGCAGGACGACATCAACATGCAGCTCGCCCCGCGGCTCGGCGCCGAGGTGTGCTGGTTCGACCTGCGGGCGGTGCCGGCGCTGGCGCGGCGAATCAAGCCGATCACCCAGGAGGTGGGTGCGCCGGCGCTGCTGTTCGCCCGGATCATGAAGATCAACGAGGCGCGGTCGGACTACGGCCTGGAGCTGCTCGACGACGGCGACCGCTTCCTGACCGACGAGGAGGTGGCGACGCTGCAGGGCTGGGGTGTCGAAGCGGCGTCGACGGCGGAGGCGATGCGCAGCGCGCTGGTGACGTTGGGCCGGGCCATGCCGCCGGCATCGGAGCCGCAACCCGCGTTGCCCCCGGCGCCCGAGGTGCAACCCGAACCCCGCTCCGCTTGCACCTCCGAGACCCGCGTCGTCGACCCCGAGGAGGTCGAGCAGCGCCGGGCCCGCATCTGGCGCACCAACGACGCCGCGGCGATCGCCATCGAACAGCGCTGGGTGCGCGCCCTCCGCCGCATGTTCGCCAAGCAGCTCGACGCCACCATCGCCCGGCTCGAAGGCAAGCGCGGCCGCCAGATGCTCGCCGAGCTGCGCGCCGACCCGCTGCCCGACCCGGCCCCGCAGCTTGACCCGGCGTCCATCTTCGACCCCGACTTCTGGCGCTCCGTCACCGCCGAGCTCGTCCACGACCTCCTCGAGGACGCCGCCGGCAACGGGCTGCAGCGCGTCGGCGCCCAGTTCGATGTGAGCTTCGACATGACAGCCAGCTGGGTGCAGGAGTTCATCGAGGACCGCGCCCAGGACCTCGCCGGCCACGTCACCCAGACCACCTACGACTCGATCCGCCTCGAGCTGATGTACGGCGTCGAGGAGGGCGACGGCATCCCCGAGCTCGCCAAGCGGATCCGCAAGGTGTTCGCCCAGGCCGACGAGGTGCGCGCTGAGACGATCGCCCGCACCGAGGTGATCTCCGCCTACAACGGCGCGGCGACACTCGGGGCGGGCACGCTGCCGGCCGACGTCGTCGCCGGCCAGGAGTGGATCGCCACGCGGGACGCACGTACCCGCGAGTCGCATGCCGCGGCTGACGGGCAGATCGTGCCGATCGGCCAGCCGTTCACCGTGTCGGGCGCGAACGCCGCCTACCCGGGCGACCCAGCGCTGCCGGCCGGCCTGTCCATCAACTGCCGGTGCACCGTCGCGTTTCTCACCCCGGAGGAGATGGCGGAGCTGACCGAGGCGTCGGGCCAGCTCGTCGCCAAGCGTGCCGCCCTCGCCCTGCTGGCCATGGTGCCGTCCGGCGGGCCCGACTTCGACTTCATCCGTTGGCGCCGCACCCTCGAGGAGATCGCAGCATGAAGCGCAAGCGCACCACCGACGCCCACCAGCGGCGGGTGTTCCGCAACGTCGAGATCCGCGCCGTTGACGACCAGGGCCCGAACGGCCGGCCGGTCGTCGAGCTCCAGCTGATCAAGCCTGGCGTCGTCGATGACTACGGCTCCGTCTGGCTGCCCGACACGTTCGACGAGATCGTCGGCGGACGTATCGCCGCGGACCCCGACGACACTCCGTCGCTGTGCTGGTCGCACCGCTGGGACGACCCGATCGGCCACGGCGTCGAGTACATCACCGGGCCCGAGGGGCCGCGCATGCGCTTCGAGTACGACGACTTCGAGGCGGTGCCGCGGGCCCGCCAGGCGCACGCCCAGGTGGCCAGCAAGACGATCCGCGACTGCTCGGTCGGGTTCTGGGCTCGGGAGCGCCGCGAGGCCACCGACGATGACATCAAGCGCTGGCCGGGCGCCCGCGAGGTGATCGTGAAGGCCGACCTCGACGAGGTGTCGCTCGTGCTGCGCGGCGCGGTGCCCGGCGCGAAGGTGCTGAGTCAGCGGTCGGGCGCGATGGTCGATGTCGACGCCGTGGTGGAGATCGCCCGGCGGAAGGTGGCCGGCGAGCTGACCGACGAGGAGGCGGCCGCGGCGGTCGAGTTGCTCGGCGGTGAGGACGAGGCGGGCGGCGAGGGTGGCGAGGAACCGCCTGCCGGCGGTGGCGACGATGCCGCCGACGATGCCGCCGACATCGCCGCCGCCGAGGCGGAGGCCGACGCCGCGCTCGAGGCGCTCGGCCGCAGCCGGTGAGGATCAACGTCTACCCCGCCGACCGCGGCGGGTGCGGCTGGAACCGCATCATCTGGCCCGCCGAAGTCCTCAAACGCCAGGGCGCCGACATCGACATCGTCTTCCCCGGTGACCCCGACTGGCGGCAGATCAACACGACCGGCTGGCTGAACGACGACGGCACCCGCATCGTCCTCGAGGTGCCCGTCCCCGAGTGCGACGTCGTCGTGCTGCAACGGCCGCTCACCGACACGCTCGCCCAGGCGATCCCGTTCCTGCAGCGCGCCGGCATCCGCGTCGTCGTCGACATCGACGACGACTTCGAGGCGATCAGCCCGCGGAACATCTCGTGGTCGTCGGTGCATCCGTCGCGGTCCCCGCGGCGCAACTGGCAGCACCTTGCCAACGCCTGCGAGATCGCCGACCTCGTCGTCGTGTCCACCCCGGCGCTCGCCGACGTCTACGGCCGTCACGGTCGGTGCGTCGTCGTCCGCAACCGGGTGCCCGAGCGCTACCTGTGGCAGCCGCGGGTGAGCCATGCGGGCCCGCCGGCGATCGGCTGGTCCGGGTCGATCGAGACGCACCCCGACGACCTGCAGGAGATGGGCAACGCGGTCGCCCGGGCGTGCGCCGGCGGCGCTGCCGAGTTCCGGGTGATCGGCACCGGCAAGGGCGTCGCCCGCGTCCTCGGCCTGCACGCTCCGCCGGCGGCGACGGGCTGGCGGCCGATCGACGAGTACCCGAGCTTCCTCGCCGACCTCGACGTCGGCGTGGTGCCGCTGCGGCTCGACCGGTTCAACCAGGCGAAGAGCGCGCTGAAACTGATGGAGATGTCGGCGCTCGGCACGCCGTGCGTGGTGTCGCCGACGTCGGAGAACGTGCGCATGGCGGCGCTCGTCGGCGCCGAGCTGGCCGCCACGCCGAAGGACTGGGCGGGCAAGCTGCGCCGGCTGCTGGCCGATCCGGTGGAGCGGGCCGAGCGCGGGGCGGTAGCGCGCGAGGCGATGGCCGGCCACACGTACGAGGCGCACTGCGGCGAGTTCTTCGATGCGTGGAGGTCGGCGGTCAACGCGCCCTGCGCAGTGTGACCCCGTGGCAACAACCGAACCTGCGGAGGCGTCGAACGGCGCTGACCGCGACCATCTCATCCGCCTCGGCCTGCTCCCGAACCCAGACGGCGAGACGATGCTCGCCGAGGGCCTCGCCCGGCCGCCTCAGTCGCCGCTCGTCGACTACTTCGAGGAGCTGATCCACCGCATGGCCGAGCGGATCGAGAGCAACGAGCTGTTCGCCCGGCGCCAGGCAGCCGACTGCGACGGCCTCAACGCCGAAGTGCGCCAGCTCTCCCGTGCTCTCAACTGGTTGCGCGAGAACTACGAGTTCGACGAGCTCGCGCTCGAGGTGATCGCGCACGTCGCGAACCCCAGCGGCAAGGTCGGGTACCTCTGGTGACCCCCGGCGTCACCATCTGCATCCCGTCGATCCCGCCGCGCGCCACGCTCCTCGTGCGCGCCGTCGCCTCCGTGATGCGCCAGACCCACCCCGTCGCCGGCGTCGCCGTGTCCGTCGATCTCCACCGCGAGGGAGCCTGGACGAACCGCAACCGCTCGATCGGCATGGTCGGCACCGAGTGGACCGGCTTCCTCGACGACGACGACGAGCTGTACCCGCATCACGTCGCCACCCTCCTCGACCTCGCCGAGCAGGAGAGCGCCGACCTGGTCTGGGGCTGGTTCGACGTGTCGGGCGGGCACGACCCGCTCGCCGAGTTCCGCGGCCGTGTGTACACGGCGGCCGACCAGTTCACCGTGCCGATCACCTACCTGGTGCGCACCGAGCTGCTGCGCGCCGGCGTCGAGGCGGTCGGGGGGTTCCTCGCCGACGAGATCGGCGCCTGGGACGACCAGGACAAGCCGCTGTTCCACTACCTCGCCACCAACGGCAAGGTGGCGGTCACGGAGCGGGCCACGTGGATGTGGCACCACAACCAGCGCAACACGTCGGGCCTGCCGGCGAGGTGGCAGTGAAGGCGCCGCCCGTCGTGCTCATCCACGCCGAGATCTGCCAGCGGATGGTCACGATGAGCGTCCGCGATCTCGGCGTCGTCGGCATGCCGCAGGCGAAGTGCGGCGCGCCGATTCCCCGCGAGTCCTGCCCGTTCGGCCACGACCCGAACACCGGGTGTCACTATCGAAGGAGCGCAGCCTGATGCATCCGGCCGCCTACGACTACGTCGCCCGCTTCGCCACGTCCGACCCGATCCGGATCGTCGAGTTCGGTGCTCGCAACGTGAACGGCACCGCCCGCGATCACTTCCCGAACGCCCACTACTGGGGCGTCGACGCCCAGGATGGCCCCGGCGTCGACGAGGTCGCCGACTGCGCCACCTGGGAGGACCACGGGGCCGACCTCCTCATCTGCACCGAGGTGTTCGAACACACCCCGGACTGGCGCTCGATCGTCGCCAATGCCCGCCACGTCCTCCGCTCCGGCGGCCGCGCCGTGTTCACCTGCGCCGGGCCCGGGCGAGCGCCGCACGGCCTGCATGTCGACGATCCGACGCACCCCGGCCACTACGCCAACGTGTCGGTCGACGAGCTGCGCCAGGCGATGGTCGTTGCCGGCTTCATCCACGTCGAGGTCGAGCAGCTCGGCGACGACACGCGGGGGACGGGGGTCCACCCGTGACGGTTCTCACCACGCTCCTGACGTCCGAGGTGGACCCGCAGCGTGGCGAGGCGCTGCCAGCGGACCCCGCGGTGTTCGCCGAACTCGAGGCGTCGGTGATGCCGCACGGCTGGCCGATGGTGGTGCTTGCGGACGAGCTCGAGCCGCGCGGCTGGATCCGCGGGGAAGCGGCCGCCATCCAGCGGGTTGATGTCCTCGGCATCAATCCGTACCTCGCCCGCTGGCAGCACTACTACGACTGGCTCGACCAGGCCGACCCCAACGACATGGTCTGGTGCGTCGACGCCACCGACGTCGCGATGCTCCACGACCCCGACGAGTTCATGCAGCCCGGCGTGCTCTACGTCGGCTCCGAGCCGTCCACGGTCGGCCTGCCGTGGTTGCGCGACAACCACCCGTCCGTCCACGAGTGGGCCGACCGCAACCGCCGGCGCACGCTCCTCAACGCCGGCATCGTCGGCAGCGACCGCGACACGCTGATGGAGTTCATCGGCGAGCTGCTCGTCGGCCTCGACGAAGCCGACGCCACCGACATGGGCACGTTCAACCGCATCGCCTGGTCGTCTAATATTTTTATTAAATAGTATGAGTCCTTTTAAAAAGATGTTCTTTTCTACACTTATTAATATGAAATGACGTCTTTAAAAATAGACGTAAATTTTTGTTTAAATAAAACCATGAGAATTAACGTCCACCTATATGGATATTCTGGGAAATAAATTTATCAATTCTGAATAAAATGAAATGAACTAATTAGCGACTTTCATGATAGACGCTAATTTAATTAGCGTCTGCTAGGAAGGGCGCCCTTTTTCTTGACCGCTTGATTTTCCCGAGTTTTCAACCCTTAATTGTGGGTTCTTGGCACTCTCATCTCACATCTGTAGATGAGGTCCCTATTTTGGTTTATGTCGGTTACCCTTAACCCTCCGTGATGTTTGAGCCCTCCGCGGGACATTCCGTTCCTTCGGACCGACGATTTCATTATAGAGACCTCTGTAAGTCTACGCTAGTCTTGGATTCTCTCAAGACAGTCGAGCAGGTTGTACCATAAAAACCCTATACACTAAGTCACTGTCATGTCCCTCTGAAGAAACATGACAATCTAGCCCTCATAAAGTGCTATTTTTGGCTTTTATGAGAATATTGTCACTTTCTGAAATTTGCGTCCAGTATAGTAGACGCCATTTGTGAATAGCGACCGCATTGATGGACGCCAATTCTTCGTGCCTATATCTTATTTCCAGAATAAGCGACCACCAAAGTGGATGCAAATTCTAATTCGCGGCGGCTATGACAGACGCCATTTACCCAGGTTTTTCTTATGTCTCGGATTTCTAGATAAGTCATCTCTACATGAATTCTGCCCTTGAATTCCAAAGATCCGTGAATATACCTTATCATCCCACGAATATCTATTTCTTTGAAATTTTATTGGCTACAAAACTATAGTGGATGTCAAATTATTACTTGACCCAACGCCTACGCATATAGGGCCCGATCTGGTCTTGGGAGGAGCACCCGAAAGTACTTGTGTCCATGGGAGTTTAATAATCACGGTGTGACATTACACCGAAGTGCATGACTATCTTGATTTATGACGTTCCACAATCTCTCTCGTGCTTGATATTACATGACATGACATGCGTGACTTGCGTGGCCCAGCATGGGCAGTACTCGAATAAATGAATAGCCAATATCTCATGGCGTGACTTGGTATTACATGCTTGATACCCTTGTTAACTTTACTTGATACTTCTTGAAATCTTACTAGTTCATGCTTATTATTTCTTGTTATTCCACTCTCATCTTTGTCTCACATTTTCTCATACATGGTTATGTCATATTGCATAAATTATTAATCACTTTAAGCAAGTCTGGGATAGAGATATAATTCCTACTGAGCGTTCGCTCACCTAGTTTTTCCCCACTTTTCAGGTAACTCAGACACTGACTCGCAATCGGATGGGGATGACAATGAGTGATGAGCGTAGAGCCTCCAAGCATCATGCCATTACGCCAAGTCTTTCTATGTCGTGTCTTTTCCTTTAGAGTCTTTGTCGTTTGTGCCTCTTATTTAATCGAGTCTTGATGTAAGAGGTTTATGTCATTAGGATAGTGGTGGATATTAAACTTATGGTCATTTGTCGTTATTTGACGTTATGGATTAATGGTTAAGTTGTAATACTTTAATTATGGTTGATAAATTATTCTTAGCGCACTCTGTCGTTATGTTGAAATTCTTATCGCTCTGACTGACATGAACGATATAAACTCATCACGGGCCTCCGGGTTCCTTCCGCGCTCAGGGCGTGACAGCTTTTATGGTATCAGAGCCTAGGATTTCAAATTCCTAGGAAAACCCAAGTCCATGGATAGCTCAACTCTTAAACCCGTGAGATTAGGTAGAGCCATGGGATTAAGTCAAGATCGGATGTCCAACCTTGTAAATAAAATGTGGAACTAATTAAAATTTTTAAATCCCTTGTAGGATTATGGCCGCAGAACGTGCACAATGGTTCAAAATGTAGTGCACTGTTCAGGGTCTTACCCAGGAGCTACAACAAGTGGCGCAGGATGGAGCAAACTGTGGAGCAAGAGATCTCCACAAAGGCTTCCAAAACATGAACCCACCTAAGTTCATTGGCTCTCCCAACCCTGATGATGCAGAGAACTTGCTGAAAGAGATTGAGAGGATATTTCATGTCATGTAATGCATGGATGATGAGAAGATTTTATTGGCTACGTTCCAACTGGAACGAGATGCGTGGTGTTGGTGGGAATCTATTGAAGCTACCTTATTGGAGGATAATGTTACCTGGGCTGACTTTGTTAATCATTTCAATAATAAATATTTCTCCGACCACATCTAAGAGAAGAAGGCCATGGAGTTTGCCGCTCTAAAACAACGGAGCCTGACTGTGGCTGACTATGAGGCCCAAATTTCAAGTCTGTCAAGGTACGCACCTCACTTGGTGTGTACGGAGAAGATGAAAGCAAGGCGCTTCTTAAATAGGTTTCAGCCCCAATTTATCACCCAACTAGCCCCGACGGACATCCAGGTCTATCCGGAGATGGTTCGGCGTGCGCAATAGCTGGAAGATGCCACGGAATTGTCTGACAAAATCCGTGGGAAGGATAAGAAGGACAATGTCACAAGCTCCAACAACTTCAAACCTTCTTTTAACAAGAAGCGGCCTAATAATGGAGGAGAATCTTCCAAAGAGAAGAAGCCTAAGAGTAACAACAAGCCTTTCTCCATCACTGCACCACCCAAGGAGAATTGCAAGTATTGTGACAAGGCTGGCCATAAGGCCGATGAGTGTTGGAGGAAACTGGGAGCGTGCCTCCGATGCGGGAGTCGGGAGCACCGGATTCCTGATTGTCCCTTATTAAATGAACAGAATGAACAGACGACTAAGGAAGAAAAGCGCCCAGGGAAGAAACAAGGTTGTCTCCAAGCTCTACAGGAGATAGAACCAACTAAAGGTGGTCTGGTGGAAGGTATTTTAACTATTTGTTCTAAGTCTGCTCAAGTTCTATTTGATACCGGCGCAACCCATTCTTTTGTTTCAAAGAAATTTGCTGCTTCATTCTCTATGGAACCTGAATGGATGGACTTAGTAATTTCCACTCCTTTAGGAAATGAGTTTGATATCACACACCATTACCCAAATTGTAAGGTTATGGTTAAAGGCCACAGTCTACCTGCCAACCTGATGTTCCTAGATATGGAAGAATATAATGTCATTTTAGGTGTCGATTGGCTATCTACCCATCAGGCGACTGTAGACTGCCGGAATGGAAAAATAACTTTTGTAGATTACCCAAAGCTGACTTACATTAGTCCTCGAAAGAGATCACCAGTTATCTCAGCTCTCTAAGCCAGTAAACTTATCAACAAAGGTTGTGTGGTATTCCTAGCATTTGTAACTGCCACGGAAGCTAAGGTGGACAGATTAGAAGACATCTAGGTAGCTCGGGAGTTTCCCGATGTTTTTCTAGAAGATTTACCTGGTTTGCCACCAGAGAGGGAAGTCTCGTTCACTATAGACCTTGTTCTGGGTGCCGAACCTATTTCAAAAAGCACCCTACAGAATGTCCCCCGCAGAACTGAAGGAATTAAAGGGGTAGCTAATGGAGTTATTAAAGAAGGGTTTTATCAAGCCGAGTACTTCTCCATGGGGAGACCCGTACTATTCATCAAGAAGAAGGATGGATCGATGAGACTATGCATTGATTATCGGCAGTTGAACCACTTCACTATCAAAAATAAGTACCCACTACCGAGGATTGATGAACTCTTTGATCAAATCTCTAGAGTAAAGTATTTCTCAAAGATTGATCTTCGATCGGGTTATCACCAACTAAGGATCAATGATGAGGACATTCACAAAACTGCATTTCGAAGTAGGTATGGGCATTACAAATTTACTGTTATGCCATTTGGACTAACAAATGCCCCTACAGCTTTTATGCAGCTAATCCAGAGGATCTTCAGTGCGATGGAGTGTGCTGAGGAGGAGCAGGTGGTGTTGGCTACGCATCGTCTTTAGGGAGCGGCTCGGACTTGGTGGACGTCAGAATGGGGAGCAGCATTCCAGTCTCGCCCTCTTCGGCAGATTGGGTGGCAGGAGTTTGTCATGGCTTTCGAGCGTGCCTTCTGTCCATCTTTCGTCAGGTCGCAGAGGTTGTGCGAGTTCATGGAGCTGACCCAGGGTGACATGTCAGTGATGCAGTACCGCTCCAGGTTTATTGAGTTTGGCCATTATGCTTCTCATATCATGGCAAATGAGGAAGTGAAGACCGAGAAGTTCATCGGTGGTCTGAGGGTAGAGCTGAGGCACCATCTTCTTGTGTCGGGTTTGACTACTTTGGATGTGGCGTGCAAGGCAGCATCGGCTTTGGAGAGAGATTTACAGAAGATTCGAGGGTAGGGCAGTGCTGGTCAGGTGCAGAATAAGGTGGCCAGGAGTGTTCTTCCCATGGGCAGTCTTCTGTACTACTTTTTAATGTCATTGTCTGGTTCTGGTCAACCCGGTGTGACCTAGTGGTTGACAGGTGACCTTGTGTGTGTCTCGGCAGTTCTATCTAGTTCGAGACATGGTTCTGGATGTCATAAGGTATCATTTTACCTCGTTCTACGTATCCAGGTGTGCTGAGAGTTCTCGGTGTTCCCTCAAGTCTCTGTGAGTCATTTCCTACGGTGAGTCATTTTCTCTGGCTTAGGACTAGACCGATTGGCGGCTTGTTCCGCTTTGTATGATGATCTTGACTCCGAGTCGAGAGACTAAAGGATCGTTATAGTTTTAGGTCTAGTTGCCTTGTCCTGAGTCTATCGGTAGTTTCCTGTACTGCCATTGGTGCTTCGTAGTACATGCGATAGTGTTTCTTGCCTGTCCGTACTCTGACACTTGCATTTTAGAGACTGTGTCTCGTGATCCTCCACTAGTCATAGCCTTACGACACATTTCGGTGTGTCAGCCTTTACAGCATGGCATTTCCCAATTTACGATTTTTAGGCTAGTTCCGTGGGCTCCCGAGCTCGACAGTAGTGCCCTCGACCGTAGCGTCCTACGGGGGGAGAATACTAGCTAGAGGGCTGGCTTAGGTGAAGTCAGTGTGTGCACACGTGGTCAGGGGCTTTGGACTTGCGTCGATGGGCATGACCCTGACTAGTCACTCGCGACTATAGTTCTATTCTGGTTCTGACAGTGTCTTGGTCTCAGTCATACTTTTGGACTACAGGCAGACGAGCCACTTGTAGGCGCAACATAAGACGTCAGTGGACGCAGCTGGCGGTTCTTCTAGTGAGGGGAGTACTTTAGACACGTGACACATGACTACCACGTGACTCTCATGTTTCTTGAGTGTTGTGACCTTTTCATGTTAGCCTCCTTGTGGCGTTACCCGAGGTCAGTATTGTGTCATGTGCACGACGTTTTAATTGTGCATGTGGTCGTGTCTAGATGAGCATGCACTGTAATCGAGTCGTGTATGCTTTCTATCTAGTTTGGCAAATCATATATTTATTATTAAAACTTTTCTCTTTTCAGGGGGCCTAAGTATAATTTATTTCATGTTTTCAACTTTGTGAACAAGCTTGCAAGGGGCCTCCTCCAAACGTGTTGGCGTGTAGCCGGCAGTGGAATGCGAGGCTTACAGAGCAGGCGCGTGCTCCGGCAGGGCAAACAATGGCGTGCATGCAGGGGCATGCAGGAGCACAGGCACATGCTAGCAGCTCTAGGCAAGCGCAGGTGGGCGTGCTTTGGCACAATGGCATGGTAGACAATGGCATACGAATGGCGAAGCAAGCACGTGTTGCACATGACAGCAGCAATGGTAGCATGGGCTCGCACGGTAGTAGAACATCAGCGGCACAGCAACCTGGGCCAACTGGCTTGCTGGTGTGCAGGCTCTAGTACGACAATAGGACAATGGCGTGCTCTGACAATGGCAGGTGAGCAGATGAATAATGGGCAGCGCGTGCATGGACGATATCCCAATCGACATTCAGTCCTCCCTCTCGGGTAGTCCATTACCCGCCTTCTTCCATTCGTCCTCCTTCACGATTGTTGTACATAGATGTTTTCCTAGTGAAATAATAAGAAATGAGGGCTCAGGCATTTCCCCGAACGCCTTTAAGGTGTTATCCACCAGCCCTATCTACATCACACTGGGCACAACCCAGGGTCCTAACCAGCGAGCCGAGATCCACAGCAACATCAACTATTGACCGGGGCCACCCCTGCTCACCCAGGTTGCTACTATACTCACCTCCAACTAGGCCACCCGGGCCAACCCGGGGGCACCCTAACTATGAGCCACGACATGTGGCACCCATCAACGAGGTCAGGATCTAACCCCAAGATGCCTCCGTCCAACCCTCTCAAGTCAAAGGAAGGCCTACCCCAGTCAACCATGGGCTTCGAAGGCCCTTGGTACACTTATACGGCCCATGCACATATGCTGAAAATTTTTTTGAACACCTTATGGGCGTCCATATTCCAGCCATTCTACATCAAGTCGGGGGCCAACCCACAGCTCAAGTACCTTAGCCATGTCCCACGGTAACCCTCCAGCAAGTTGGGGCCACCCCCAACCCTCAGACATACGACGTTGAGTGGTTCATCTTTAGTACCCAGGCTAACCCGAGACTACCCTGCCAACCCACCATGTAATGCGGTACAACCCACGAAGGCTCGGCCCCGTGCCTGAAAAGCCTTCTCTCAGCTCTTGCAAGCCCCTACCCCCAGTCCGGGGCTCTATCCACGGCCCATCGGTCGGATACTCGAGGTGTTCGACAACCCGAGGTGTGTCGGGAACTCCCTCAAACACCTTGCAGGCGACAGCGCCGACACCAAGTGACGGACCCCCACAGGTCACTCCCAGTGCTTCCTCAGCCCGAGTCCTTCAAAGGACATCACCAAACAACCCTAGAAGGTCACCCGGGCCAGCCCCGCGTGATGGCCATGCCACCTTGGGGAGTTTGCCCCGGGCGAGGCCGCCCCCCAGTAGGGGCGAACCCCGTTGGGGGGCCCGCCCAATGATTTCACTTATTCCACTCAACACATTTTAGGGCTCTTGATCCCCTACATAAAAATCACGTGACTCGTGAGGAAAAGCTGTCAGCCCTACCAAAAATTTGAATAAGTGTGATTTAACATCGAGTAAATTGAGAATCTCCCCTAAAATAAAGGAGAAAACTCGCATTGAAAAGTGTCTTATCCACATGATCATAAGTGATGATACTGAGTAATCAGGAATTGTCCCTGAGACAAAGGGCATGACTTGCGTCAAAAAGTTCATCATCTTGTTATTTAAAAAAAATGAAAATAATCTTGGGGTTGTGCGAAGCTACCAAAAGCCGAGCACGGTGTATGGAAGTGTAGGGAGAAAAAGTTCCTACTTGTGTTCCTTAGAACATTTGAAAATCCATATTGCTTAGATTTCATTACTCATCTTTCACCTAGACATCTAGGGAGTGATTGTGTGAATGTACATTTTGAATCAGTCATATTTCATGAGTAATATAGTACCACTTCTTGTAAGCACTACCCTTTTACTATTGCTCATAAAACTCATGTTCTCAGTCTATAGCATATTTCTTAACCTGTTCATATAGAACATGCCTGCTACTTTATAGAATAATGAATGCATATGTGCTTGACTGCTCATTCCTTACTTTACATGTGCATCTCATTGAGTCAATTGTGCATATAAGGCTTTGCTTCCATGTTTCTCATAATCTCCTATTTGACTCTGACAAAAAGGGGGAGAAATAAAGTTAAGTTTGCATGATGTTTGGTTTGATTGCATGATGCTTGTTTTGATAGTTGAATAGTTGAAAGGGGGAGAAATGTTGAAAGGGGGAGTAATAAAAAGGTTACATGTTGCTTCTGCTATTTTGAATGGAATTGATAAGAGCTGAAAGTTAGAAAATACTTGTTTTGACAAAAGTGGAAATGGTTCCTTCATGCAAATCTGTGTGTTTTTTCAAAGGGTTTTATCTTCGTCAAAAAGGGGGAGATTGTTGTGCCTCGGGCTGTTTTGACGAAGACCATGTGTGAAAAAGTCGTTGTGATATCTTCTCTATGATTTGCATTGTCGTATCCTTGATGAAAGTGAGCTTTGAATGGCACGTTGAATGTTTGAGTGAAGTTCAGATTATTCATGGTTAAAATGATTGTTTGATGAATTTTGAGTCATGTTAAAAAAGAAATTGTGAATGCTGTGTAGAATGTTAATTGAACTGCGCTGATTACATGGTTGATTTAAATTGATGTTCTTCATTGCACGGACCTTGTTCATCATTGCACGGACCTGGTACACCTTTGCACCGACCTTGTGCTCCATTGCACTGACCTCATTCTGCATTGCACTAACTTATGTTCACCTTTGCACCGACCCTGACAATGGGTTTTACACATCTTGCACTGACCTGCTCAACCATTGCACCGACCGAATCTTTGGTGCTTCACAATATTGCACTGACCCAACCACTCATATGCATTGACCATTAGCTTATATGCACTGACATTGTTGAATGCATTGAGTGAATGAGGATGTCATTTGAATGGAGGATCTAGAGGGGGGTGAATAGATCCTTGAACAATTAAAAATGATGGAGAGTGCCAACTCACAATCTACCAATTAGAAGTGAAAGAATTCCCTAGAATGCTCACAGATCTATCAGTTGCTAATAGGGATCTAAGCATTCAATGGTCCTTAACATGCATCTATCGATAGAGAGAATTAAGTAGACCACAAGCACAATCACACAAGGTTTTTAGGTGGTTCAGTCACCATCCATGGCCAACCTACATCCACCCCTTGCTCTACCAAAGCAAGGCTTCACTATGTGCAGAATAGCACACAAACTAAGGGTAACATTCCCATACAACAACTGACACACAGCTTGCAAACAATGAGCTATCACCCACCTCACAGACCCACTGCCTAATAGCTTAAAGGCAAGATTGCCTGGACTCAGTTCTGCAACAAGCAAGATCTGAAACACGTTGTCTCTAAATAGAGTACAGCTCACAACACAATCTATGAAGACATGAAAGAAGAAAAAGAAAAGGAAAATGTAGATCGAGTTCTGGAATTTCTCCCCCAAGGATGATGAAAGCCTGATCTGACTAGTTGATCGTTCCTCAGTAGACTGGAACAATCTGAGATGCCTCTTCGGGATCAACACTTCCAAATTTAGCTCCCTTGTATCTGAATCTTTAATCCCGTCTCTGGACTTTCCACTCTGCTCTCTGGCTCTTTCAGTCTTCCCTCTCACTTGGGATGAGCTATCCTCGACTTCCTTGGCTGCTCCTAGTTGCTTTCCTTAGTTCCACTCCTTGGCTACTTCATTGATTCTTCTCCTTTTTTCTGATCTTCAATCTTCCTTTTCCTGGGATAAGCTCTTCTAGAGTTCTTGGAGAGATGTTGCTTGTTTTCCTATTCTTCACTCACTCCCTCCGTTCATCCCGTGCTCTCTCCTCTCAATAATCCCCTTTTCCCCAGTCTATATGAAAGCCAAAACTGAATCCATGATATATCTTCTTCTAGAAGAATCTTGTGGGGCCCTTGCATTAGAAGTTGTTAGGATTAGCATATTTTCCATCCAAAAAGGTTTCTCCACGTTGCTCCTTCCTCGTAGTATGGATCCCACCACTTATTACTTGGGATCACATCCCAAAGATAGACTCCAATTAGGGCTCATTTGTCATGCTTTCAGTTTAAGTCGAGTTGAGCTGGAGTGTAACTCGACTTAGCCTTGAATCTGAAGTAATAGAGCTTCTGGGAAAATTGTCAACTTGAGTTGATAGATTTTTAAGTTGGCTTAACCTCAGACTATTTATAGTGCAGTTTCTGGATGGCCTGTTAAAGTCGAGTTGACACTGGTTTAAGTCGAGTTAGGTTTTGCTCTAATCATACAATAGCTTCTGAAATCTACTTTAACTCGAGTTGTTCCCTGGCTAACTCAGCTTGAGGAATGACTGCAGAACTAGACTGCTTGCTGGAATCTACTTCAACTCGAGTTGTTCCCTGGCTAACTCGAGTTGAGGAATGACTGCAGAACTTGACTGCTTGTTGGAATCTGCTTAAATTTAACATAACAATTTTTTTTACCAAAACCCACCGTGGGGGAGAATTCTCCCCATTCCCCTCTCTCTCCTCTTCCTCTCTCTCACTCCCCCTCTCTCTCTCCCACGATCACTCTCTCTCTCCTCTCTCACCCTCTCGATGGATCGATGGCGTCGGCTCGCTATAGGAGGCGCGGGAGGTGTCATCGGCGAGCCCGAGGCACGAGGAGTGCGTTGACGTTGACGTGGAGGCAAACCGCGGCGCGTGGAGGTGGGAATGCACGTTTAAAGGCGCGGCTCCCCTCGGCTTGCATGGCAGGTTAACGCCATTTTCGTCGCGAAATAGGTAGGGGAATGGTTACCCGACCTCGTTAGGATCAATTTCCTGTCCATGAACATTGTCTTTAACAGCCCGAGCATCGTCGTTATGTCTTTGGAGCATGAACATCATCTAATTATGTTTTAATCCCTCCATGGACATTGTCGTTGTGTTCTTAGGCTTTTAACTGCTATGGGATGATGGTGGAATGGCAGGTAACAGGTTGAATGTTCGTTTCCCATCGATTTGAGTAGATTGGGAGGGTATCCCGTTGGAGATACCACATTTTCGGCTCTCTAGTAGGTAAACGCTCCTACCAGAGACCGTTCAATATCCATGGTCTTACTTCAGACCATGTCCATGTATTAAGCAGTCCATCGATGGACCATGTGAGAACTGGAGCGGTCAAAATATCGACCGTGTTTGACCTTTGACCGGTAAGGCAGTGGAAATGGCACGGCCCAATATGGGACCATTTATATTTGTTGGGCGGCCAATCGCGGAACCGTCTACCCATTCACGGCCGGACTCCGACTGTGTACATATGTATAGCAGTGTGAACTTCACGGCACGGTCCAGTGGGAGACCATTTAGTTTAATGGGACAGTTCGTTGTTCAACCATTTTTGAACAGTAGCGGCCCTATTGTAGACCGTGTATTTCTTATAGATTATCATTTCAATTCTAGTCATTTAATTTCATGTTTCATGATGCATGATCACCATGTTTAAAGTATTTTATGAACTGTGGCACATTTTTATATCCCAATATAATTCTCTCTCTTTCCTTGTGATGGAACCACTAGTCGTAGCCCGATGACCTCTAGTGTCGGCCCACCTGGGAGAGGTGGCGGGGTAGTCCCGGTTTACGATTTTTAAGCTAGTTCCCGTGGGCCCCCTTGCTTGGCAGTAGCGTCCTACTGGGGGGAAAAACTGGCTAGAGGCCTGGCTCAAGACATTGAGCATGTGTGTGCACACGTGGTCAAGGACTTGGACTGACACTGACGAGTGTGACCCTGACTAGTTCTTGACTTCGGTTACTGTTACGTGTCTCACTTGCCATGTTTCAGGCTTGCGGAGATACTTGAGACCCAGTGTAAGCCGTCAGTGGACGCATCTGATTTCTCTTTCTGGTGGTCTTTCTTCTCTCTCCTGTCACTTGAAAATGTTAAAATTTATTCTATTGGTAGATTTAGTTTCTGACTCTCGTGTTTAAATTATAATTGACATCTGTTTCACCACTCTGGTTACGAGGCTAAATCCAATCAGCTGCGGATCTTAGCCCCAAAACCGGGGAGGGGTGCCGCTACTGGTCATCCGTAGCATAGTACCCGTCGCGCACCTGGATCTGGTCCTTCTTGTTCTCCTCCGGGTCTTTCAGGCTCAGGTCGATCTGGTGATACCCATAGCGCGCCGCATCCGGCGTCGGCGTAAAGCCCAGCCGGTACTGCTGCCGCAACTCGTCGCCGATCTCCTTCAGGATCTCATCGACCGTCAGCTTCTTGCCCACCTCAAACACAGCTCCGCCGGTCTCGCCGCAGATCCGCTCCAGCACCTGCTTGCCGTCCACATTCGGCTTCCGGCTCGGCTCGGTCCGCCCATGCGGATTCGTCCCCCCGCCGTTGCCGCCACCATTCGGATATCCCCCCGGATACCCGCCCGGATAACCACCCCCGCCGGGATAACCGCCACCACCCGGATACCCCCCACCCCCGGGGTACCCATACCCGCCGCTCCGCCGGTTGTTCCGGTTGTAATTATCATTCTGCTGCCGCTGCTCTTTGCCCTTGTAGTACACGGCATAGATCACCGTATCCGACTTCTGCGCCGCCTCAATCGCGTCGCCCAGCGTCTCCTTGCTACCCACGTCCACGCCGTCGGTCAGCACCACCAGCGCTTTGCGCCCTTTCTGCTTCGCCTCAATCTCGTTGGCAGATAAATAGATAGCGTCATACAGCGACGTCCCGCCATGGTGCTCGCGCCGCCCCTCGCTGTCTGTCGTATCCGTCTCGTCGTCATGGAACGTCGGGCTCTCCGTTCCCAGTTCGCCGACAGCCTTCTGCAATCGCGGGCTATTGTCCGTCACATCCTGCAGCAGCTCGATCGGCTTGGCGAACTGCACCACGAACGCCTTGTCCGCTGGCCTGTAGCCCTTGTCCGTCGGCTTCTCCCCCACCGCCGGCATCAGTGCCTGCTGCAAAAACGCCTGGCTGCCCTTCTGCTCGTCCGGCAGCGCGTCCCGCTGCGACCGGCTCACATCCACCAGCAGCCCCAGCGTCAGCGGCACATCCGTATCGTGATCGAAGTACTTGATCGTCTGCGGTTGAATCTCATCCGGCTTCGCATCTTTGATCGACCGCGGGCCGGCCTTCAGCACAAAGTCGTCCTTGGTCAGGTTGTTCACCAGCTCGCCCTTGCGCCCATGCACCACCACCGAGAGCACCACCAGCTTCGCATTCACCGAAATATCCGCACCCTTGGCCTGCGCTGGAGGATCAGGCCGCTTCGTCAGCACCGGCCCACCATCCTGCGCCAGCAACGTTCCAGCCGCACATGCACACACCAACAGGGTCGAACGAAACATGATTCCTCGCATGCCACAGTAGACGAGTCCCCTCAACCTCAGGTTGCGGGCCGAACGCGATGCAGGCAGACAGCGCCTTCTTCCTATTTCTCGCTCTACTCGTCGCTCTCCTTCAGCTTCGCTACAAAGCTGAAGTCCTCCAGCGTCGACGTATCGCCCGTCACCTCGCCCGACGTCCCACTTGTTACTCTGTGTTACTCGTGATGGGTGTGTGTGTGATTCTCGGTGTTCACGTTAGTGACCTCCCACTAGTTGTGTCTTTCCTGCGCATGCAAGTGTGGAACCACCTGAGAGTGATGGAGAGCTTTCCTGGTGTGACAAGTTTTAGGCTGGTTACCATGGGCCCCCTCGCCTTTGCAGCCTGAGTCTGGGTTGGGGGGAAAACTAGCTAGAGGACCCGACTTAGAGCGCATTGTCTGTGTGTGCGCACGTGGTTGGGGGCTATAGACCCATGATGATGAGCGCGACCCCAGCTAGTCCTTGTTCTGTGGTTACAAGTATGGTGCCTCAGTTTTCGCAAGGCCGGAGGGAGACACCTGAGGCGCGGACTAAGACGTTAGTTACGCATCTGGCCTTGCTCTAGTGGGCAGGTACTCCCATCACTTGGCGTGAGTTCTCGTGACTCGAGTTTTCATTTTTTTATTTGCGAGATGTGATTTTGTGTGAAGTTTCTCGGTGTTTTCTTGAAGCCAAGGTCAGGGATTTTTCATGAGCATCATCGAGGGTTCTCCCTAGACAGCGTGGAGTTCACGACGGCGAGGTCGTGACCATGTTTTTGGACCTCATGGTTTCGAAGTGGGCCTTCGTGTGTAAGCACAGGCCTCCACGGCAGAGTTGTCGTGATATTTTCCTAGTTGCGTGACTAGGGTGGTGCGTATTCTGGTGGCCCCCTGACTGTGAGATCAGAGTGTGGGTTTTCATTTTGGTAGGAGTAGTTGTAGAGTCGTGGGTTCGTTGGCTGCCGTGTTGTCGAGGTTCGTGTACGGCCACGCTTTCTATCGTTGTTGTTGTACCTACTCCTGCTGTTGCTGTTCTTCTTGCTGTTGCTGCTTTTTCATATCGCCATTATTTTTGGTTGGGGTTCTGCGGGACCCCTACTGAGCCAGTGATAGGAGGCTCACCCCTAGTTTTTAGGTGCTACGGATCTTCCTTGAGGTTCGAGGGTGCTACACAGAGGTTCTTAGCTGTCAGCCCACCGGGCCGAGTGTTCACTTGGCATTAGGTACGCTTTTCTATCTTAGACTATACTTCTGTTGGACTAGACTCTGTTGTAGTTAGATTATTTATTTCTATTAATTATTGAATTGTCCTACTTTGTTTCCTATTTCTGTGTACACCACACCTATCCTTTTAGCCCTTCCGAGCCCTCCGACTTGTGGGCGATGGTCCAGGGGTCAAATGGTATCGGGTTATTCCCGGTATCCAGATCTTGGGTCGTTACATTGGCACACCTTCATCAGTGCCTAGATCTGATGGTGCATCTTTGCTAGTTCGTTCGTGGTAGGGTAGAGTGGAGCCATGCCATTGGGTAAATGAGTGGAAGAGGATGCTTCTTGTGACCCCTGTCAAGAGCTAGGGGCTCGATAAGAACCTTGGGCCCCTGGCGGTTGCTAGTGTTGTGATAGCTTCCTCGAGGTGCCACGGCTTCCTGCTCGTTTCCCACACACATACCACACCTTTAAGATTTGTTTATTAGTGAAAAATAGATCACCATGTACGACATCATCGGCGGGTAACTGTGACGACTAGGGTCGGCACCCGAAGTGCTCGGTACACCACCTCGGCCACGAGGCACTTCTTCAGAAGAAGAAGAATCGACTCGAAAGACTCCCCTACGTGGAGGCATGACTACGGAAACGGGAGACAAGGAGGAAAGAAGAATCCTCACCGAGCCAGGGGAGGAAGATGCCTACGATGAGCACTGCAACCGGCAAGACGTGGATGGGGACTGTGGGTAGACCACGCAGCCACCTTTATAACCACCCACGACAGGCCGGAGCCACTCTTCGCGACGCAGGTGAAAAGACGCCTGTCACAAGTTAGGCGACCGTTCGAAGCCTGCGCTCCCAGAATAATACAAGACTTGGGTCATCATTACCCGCATGGCTACTGCCACCGCCAAAAGTGCCTTGCGCGCCAAGCCATCCCTGAAGCCTCCAACACCCCCGATATGAGGAGTCCAATATCGGGCTTCTCACTCCAAAGAGACCCTCTTGATCAACTCTCAGCCCCCGACAGAGTGCTCGGCGACTGAGAGTAGGGGGAAAGTGAGGAGGGTAAATCCGGTTAGGCCTAGAAACAGCCCAGTAACGGTAGTCCCACTGAGGATCGAGTGCATTAAGCCCTCCCATGGGACAGGCACACGTGCTCGGCCCAATAAGAGGAGGCCCGGCCCAAGGGAGCCTCAGATTCTACAATGCATAATGGTCACGGCCCAAGCACAGTTATCTCCGAAAGACTCTCTGACGACCGACCGTTGCCCCTGCGACACCGGCCTTAACCCCATAACGGACGAGCACGCCCCATGAGCTCCATAAGACTCACCCCGAGACCGGCCGACGTCGGGGTAATCGCCCTCCAACAGGTAATTCTCATCACAATAGCGGAGAAACGTTACTCTACTATGGGTGTCCTTCCCTATCAAGGGATGATGCCTCTCACTCCAGGACAACCCCATATAAAAGGTAGATCAACAGAAGGGAAGAGTACGGTAGTTGATTCCACTATTACGCTACTCAAAGAATAGAGCGACTAGTCCCGAGATACAAGGTGAAGGACAGAGCGCCCGTCCACACTCTGAAAGGAGTTTCCTACAGCGACCTTACCACCCAGCGGGCACTCTTCGGGTGAGCCCTGGGATTGACGAGCACTCGTTTGAGAGATCTCCATCGGCTCTCCGACTTCCTACGACGATCTCTCTCTCTCTCCCCCCTCTCCTGCTCTTCTCTGAACTCTGTTACTCCGTCACTGACTTAAGCATCGGAGGGTTATCCCCTGGGGTAACACCCGGTGTGACGACCCAGACTCCGGATACCGGATAAACTTGATACCACTTGGAATCTGCGAAGCCTCCCAAGAGCGATAAAAGCTCCGAAGGGATAAAAATGAGTGTGTGGAGTACATTGAAGTCCCAGATATAACAGTAAGTACTAATATTTCATTAATCAGATTTGCTAAAATAGTAGAAATAAAATTACTTTTTAATTAACAATTTAAATTGACCAGAGTCCAGTCCGCATTTTTGGAATTTCCTATATATAACCTTTTAACCCTCTTCTCCCTCATTCTCTCTTTCTCACTCTCTCTCTTCTCTTTCTCTCCCCCTCTCCTCCGGGTGGCCGATGGGGGTGAAGGCAGGTGAGGCAGGGACGACGTGAGGGTGAGGAGTGCGGGGATGGGACGAGGATCGAGGTGACGAAGGAGCGGCGAGCTCGGCCGTGAGTTCGGGCGCCGACGAGGGTTTCAACGGCGTTTTCTTCGTGGATCGATGTCCACATTGCGTAAAATATTTGGTGGATGTAGGGGGACGGATCCTTAACCCGCGTACTACATTTTCCGCGAGTTTCGTAGGCCGAGGTGAGCTGAGCGAGTGTATTTGGGGATTTCGAAAAAAATCCATGTTTTAGGACTTGTGTGTCGATTCGCCAATTCGTCGAGTTTTTGGCCGATCCGAGGCCGTAGATACATGTTAGGGGTCATTTGGGGGCTTCCCCCTTGTTTTCCCCCTCTCCTGTGGAAGTATGGGGGCGTGGCGAAGATTTTTGAGATTTTTCCACCGTTCCGTTCTCGGAACGGTGTGGCGGTAGTTCCAGTAACCGCCACAGGCTGTGACGCCCCAGGGTGGGTGCGTCACATGTCGTGACGCCCCAAGAGTGGTGCGTCACAGGGGTATGTTGTGTCGACAGGCCATCGGTCACTCTGGCGGTCTTACGATAAATCGCCAGAGGGGTGTGACGCGTCTGGTTTCAACCGTTACATCTATTATCATGGTTTTTGACCGATCGGGGTCACGAGGCTCTCACGCACTAGGGGTGGACCGTTAGAGCCCTGTGACGCCTTGGCTTGGGTGCGTCAGAGTTGACGTATCCCTCCTTCTAACGCACCTGGGTAGGTCTGTTAGGAGTTGTGACATCTCGAGGGGTGTGCGTCACACCCTGTTTTGTCGTGTCTTCTAATGCACCTAGGTAGGTCCATTAGGGATTGTGACGCCCCGAGAGGTGTGCGTCACAACCTATTTTACTCCATCTCCTAACGCACCAGTCTTGGTCCGTTAGAGGCTATGACGCCCCGAGGTGGGTGCGCCACAGCCAGAGTTACCCTTTTCGTCTAACGCTCCTGAGTTAGACCGTTAGGGGGCTGTGGCGTCCCAACTTTGGATCGTTATAGACTGTGACGGCCCAAAGATAGACTACCAGGCACTGTTTTACACCGAAGTGGGTCTTTGTGCTTGCCGCGTTCATTTCGGATTGTGCGGATCCCTGGTCGACCCGGTTGGGACGCAGTGGTCGACTTGTAGTCTCGTGAATGTCCCAGACACCCCGAGGATTTTGGTGTCCATATTTTGGGGGCGACAGAGGACCGTACTACCTCGTTTGGCATGTCATCGTGATTTTGGACCTAGGGATTAGGCCAGATTGGCAGCTTAATGCTATCACGTGTGACGGTCTTGACCCGAGTCTCGTGACTCAAGGACCGCTGAGTTTAGTAGGTCTAGTGGGCTGTCCAGAGTCTGGCGGCTTCGGGCTACCTGTTACTCCGTGTGACTCACGATGAGTGCGTGCGTGGTTTTCTGTGTTCACATCTGTGACCTATCCACTAGTATTAGCTTCCTACACACGAGGGTGCGAACCCACCCGGGAGTGGTGGAGAGCGAGACCCTGTGAGAGATAATTTTTAGGCTAGTTTCTGTAGGGCCCCTTGCCTTTGCCACTAGAGTCCGGTGGGGGGAAAAACTAGCTAGGGGACCCAACCTAGAGCAGATGGTCTGTGTGTGCACATATAGTTTGGGGCTTAGGGCACGTGCTGATGAGCGTGACCCCAGCTAGTCCTTATTTCTGGTACTTGTTGCATGCCTGAGTCTCGAGCCCGGGGTGTTGTAGCTAGACACTTGTGACGTGGTGTAAGACGTCAGGGGATGCATTCGGTCATTCTTCTAGTGGGTGGTGCTCCTGTCACGTGACGTGAGTTGTCATGTCCTAGGTTTCTGTCCCTCGTCTGCGGGACGAGATCTTGTGTGTAGTTTTTGGGAGTATTTTCGGTGTCGAGGTCTGGGGTCTCCGGTGAGCGTCACTGAGGGTTTTCCCTAGACAGCGTTGAGTTCACGACGGCGAGGTCATGACTGTGTTTCTGGATCGCAAAGTTTCGACTTGGGCCCTTCTGTGAGGGCAAGCCTCCACGACAGAGGTGTCATGACGTTTTTCTAGTAGCGTGGCTAGGACGGTTCGTGTCTGGTTGTTCCCCGACCGTGGGATCGGAATGTCGGGTGCGTGACTTGGTTGTCCCTCGACGGGAGACCGGGTCGTATTTTTGGTACAGTAGGAGTAGCTATAGAGTCGAGATTTTACCGGCCACCGTAGTTACTTTCCTACTTTCGTAGTTGCTTAGCTAGGGTAGCTGTTCCTCCCGCCGTTGTTTTCTCGGTTGGGGTTCCATGGGATCCCTATTGAGCCAGTGATAGGAGGCTCACCCCGCGTTTTCAGGTGCGGTGGTTCTTCTTCGGCGCGGAGGTTCTTAGTCGCCAGCTTGTCTGGCCGAGTATTCACTTGGTATGTGGTACGTTTTACTGTTTTAGACTATACTTTCTATTGGACTGGACTCTGTTGTAGTTAGTCGTTTATTTCTATTATTATATCTGTTGTCCTGCTTTATTTCCTATTTCTATGTGCACCACACCTATCCTTTTAGCCCTTCTGAGTCTTTGGGCTCGTGGGCGGCGGGTCGAGGTTCGAGTCACGCCGATTTCTTTCCGGTACTCAGATCCCGGGTCACCACAGACAGAGTGCTTAGAAAAGAGTCTGAAAGGAGGTGGAGAGTGCTTAAAATGTAGCCATGGAGATGGTGAGCACTCAATAGTGTTGTGGGGACGTGGAGACAAGCAGTGTGTAGGCTTAGTTGAGTGAGCCAGAGAGACGTTAGAAAAGTCAGAAGCATACCACCCTGGCCGTCTGGCCAGGGTCCCTTTTATAGAGAATTCCTTGAGTTCGTCCCATTCTCTTCGCCTTCTGACTTAGTAGAGTCATGGTAGTGGACTTATGAGTTGCCCTGATCATGGATTCATCGGTTACTCATCTACTCTCCTTACAAGAGGTGAGAGGATGAAGTCATCCTGGATTCTCGCCCTATAAGTAACTTGAGGACGTGAGTGTTAACCTGATGTCTATTAATCTCTGAGATAACTCCCGCCATTATTATAATAATGGTCACCTGGTAGTGTGCCACGTGGACTATGGGGCAAGTATGTACGTTGAGTACGTACTTGAATTTTGGGTCAGTCCTCAATGAGCCTTGACAGATGGCATTCTAGACTATGGGACGATCCTTGTTAGACTTTTTTGGGTTTTGGCGAGCTTCTCTCTCCTCACAAGTTATATAATGATAAAATGAATCTTATATTATAAAAAAAAAATTTAAACATTCACAAATGGAAGAGAGCCTTGATTGGATTGCGGGGTGGGGGAGGTAGGATCATCTATGCCCTTTGTGCTCACTAAAATCTTCACATACAGGTGGGTTTTTGTGCGAGGACGATGGGTACCGAAAGGTGTGCACTCAATTTAATCATCTCGGATTTCTGAGTTATATGCTTTATAAATGGTCTTGATTCCGTTATACCTTCCGGTAAGAATTAACCAACCAACGCAAGTCTACGAACGACCTTGCAACATCAAGCACCTCTAGTTGCTTTGGTGACTGCTTGCCATCTGATAATCGCAAGAGCAATTGTTTTGTTTTGCACGATTAGTTTTTTTCCGAATGATTCATTTCAACATAAGGTATGACTTCTTTTTCTCTCTTTTTTTTATTTTTCTAATAAACCACTTCCAACTTGACTTGGGAGTCTTCCAGATGCGAGGTATACAATACAAATGTCACCTTTTATCTATGGTTTGATAAATCGAGTCGGGACGTCCCGATCCGGACCGTCTCATCTGAGTCTATGACTGGGAGTGAGACTCTCAGGGAGACTTCAGCCTTCAAGATTTGGTCTGAGAATGGGGATTGCTCCTCATCCTCTGGAGTGGATCCTTTTTGCAGGATAGGGAGGGCTCAATGTTGCTTGGTGAAACACCGCTCAAAGTCCTGCAGGCGGAGGGGCAACTCTGGTTGACATGGATCCAGGAGACTATGAGTACATCCCTGGTAGTTGCCCCACCACTCCTCAGTGAGGGCATCTACTTCTGAGGGCTGTTGAGGTAGCCCAAGTTTCTTCCCTCTCGGACTGGAGGAGACTTCCTGCTCTTGAGGCGTGGCTTGTGAGGGCTCGCCTGGCTAGTTACTAATGAGCCGCCCGCCTTGGAGGGTGAAGCGGCCTCCAGCTGTTTGTCGAGAAACTTCTGTGCGGGGGGGACTCACCCGAGGTAGCCGTGACCTCTCATCCCTAGCCGCTTGGGTCCTCATCAGATCGACGAGGATGTCCAATTTGACATTGAGGGTTTGGAGAGCATCGGGGGCCTCAAGGGCGAGTTGTTCCCCCCAGCCGGTGGAGGCAAGACATTAGCTTATTGGTTGGAGAGAGGGCCCATGGAGGAGTGGGTAGGTGCATGCTCCCCCTCCGTGGTCATCGATGCCTTTCCTTTGTCGCCAGCATTTCTCCTGTTGGAACTTCTTCGCACCATGCTGGCTCTTTGTACGTTTCCCACAGACGGCGCCAGATGAAGAGGGGTGATATAGCGCTGGATCTTGAGTCGTACGATCCTATTGTCATCACCACGAACAAGAATCTGCAAGGTAGGAAATGGATCAGAGGTGCCCAGGGTTAGAACCCCAGGAAAAACCCTTCGATGCTTAAGTCAGTGAACTGGTAGAGCATAGGTGGAATGAGAGTAGGAGAAGAACTCAGGGGCATGAGATCACTCTCCACCAATGAGTGTGGTGTTGAGTGCTCAGGATCACTTTACCTTCTCGGAGGGCTTTCTGAGAGTTTATATATAGCTACCCATTCTTTTGGCTGGAGACAGGGTATCTGGAGGGACTAGGGGGCGTTATGGACCCTTCTTCTTCCCTGTCCCTCTGAGTTTTCCTTCTTTGAGCGGTAGCGAGATTCTCACCGGGAGACATGCCCTGTCCGTTGGGCATAGGATATCCCCTGGTGAGGCGCTCGGGTTTCTCCCAAGCGTAGAGGGCAGCGTTGTGATGGTTATGCTCAGGCGCCGATTGGGCATTCCCGAGTGACCATTACTCCATCTTCCAAGCTAAGAGACAGCCTAGGAAGATCTGAACCGAGTGTGTTTGGGCTTTGAGATAAGTGGACCCATTCGTAGGGCTGTCACTTGGGGAGCTTGGCCTGGTTGGGCCAGTCTGGACCTACCTCGGTTGTCCCGATCCGTGCGTATATTTAGGCAATGGATCTACCCCTCTCTAATAGAAGTATTGCATAAACCATGATAAGAATAAATTTAAGATACACATTCATCATAATAGTACCCAAGAGTAAAATGAGCGACAAAGAGAGATGAACTTCAAAATATTGGCGTTACCTCTGCTGGGGATTGCAAGGGGCTTGTTCGGCCTATTTCTTGAGCCGCCTCTTGAGATTCTTCCCTCTGTTCCTCTCCTGTTTCTTGGCGATGGCTGCCTCCAGGGGAGTAGGAGGAGGAGGAGGCAGGAACTGACGCTGACATATCCCCGTGGGGATATCATCGAGCCAATGTGTTTGCAGGGCGAAGTCGGTGACTCTTCTTTGCCTGGATCTCAATCCAGGCACCTTCTGATTGTTGTAGTTGGAAGGTGGCGTTGATTGCATATTCAATGACCTCGAGTGGTAGTTCCTGGTAAGCTGGGATGCTGAGATTGGCGTCCGAGGACATAGGCACGGTTTGATGCCTTAACCACGGTGGCTGTGGGAATCTACCACGAACTGGCTGACTTGTGCTGGTGTCCTAGGACGTGTGCGCAGTTAATGCCTTAACCACGGCGGCGAGGGAGGCTTCTCCTGTTGAGCTGATGTACCGGTACTGGCATCCGAAGACGTATGCATGGTTTGATGCCTTAGCCACGGTGGTGAGGGCTTCTGCTGAGAAGTGACCTGAGGAGCATGAGCGACATCCTGCTTCCTGGCCTGACCTCGGTGGTCTGGCTGAGGGTAGGGTCAGGCGACACTCGACGAAGTCTTAAGGCCTTGCTGCCCCTGTTGGCTGTCTTGATCTCGCGCGTTAGATGGCCTTCGTGATGGCAGACCTGACTTCTGAACTGTTGGGAGGACCTGGTCCGGTAGAGCCAGAACCTCGCCCAACTTCTATTTTCCCTTCCTATCCTTGAGCATCAGAGACATGAGTGGAACAGGGGGAGGGGGAGGAGAGCTTGAGGAGCTCATCATAGCCTCGCCCACCAGGACATCCTCTCGACCAAGAAGGACTCGGAGGAGTCTAGCAGTGTCTTCTCTGGAAAAGGCAGAGACTCTAACTCCTGCCAGGGTCACCATTGGGCGACTGAGGTGGCAGGGGCCGACTGACCGGCCTGTGATGTTGATGAATCCGGGGACACTGGGGGAGCAGGAGGATGAATGATGTTGGCCGAGAAGGTACTCGGCCCTGTCTCTTGGCTGACATCTTGCTCCTTGCTCCTCCGCAGCCGCTCAAGAGCTTCTCGATTGTCGGTCCAAAACTCGAGCCATTATGGAGTGTACTGGTAAGGCAGCCCATGCCCGTTTTCCTGGGGAGGATCAAGCTACTCTAGCATATTTCTGGCAGTGCTCAGAGTTTCTTCGACAGCTTGCCGCAACCGAACAAGTGCCATGGAATTCCCCTTAGCATAGATCTACTCCCACTAGATCTGTTCCTGGATGAGGTACTGGACTTCCTCACAAGACTCGATCGCATGGTAGATTCGCGCATGGAAGGGACAGTACTGGGGGTGGCTAAAGTCCCAATGTGTATAGTCTGTCGGTGGGTCATGGGGCAAGATTTGCACCCTCTCAATGAGAATGTTGAAGAGCCGTCGAGTTCTTTCACTGGGGAAGGAGTGGGGTCTGCGATCGTGCCAGGGACTCCACCCTGGATGCCGAGAGCTTTAAGGTGGTCAAGGATAAATTTATTCAAAGGTTCCAAGACAGGGTCGGCCCAGAATATTCATTTACAGATTTGGTGGCCGAAAAGATGAAACCAGATGAGGAGTTTGCAACCTATGCAGACAGATGGAAGTAGATGGCCGCCAGGGTGTTCGGCCATATTCCGGAGGAAGAGAAGGTCAAATTATTGATTTCTAATGCTACCCCAACCTTCCGCAACATATTGGCCATGAATGACATATGCAACATGCACCAGTTGTATGGCCGGGCGCGGTTCAGTCAAACACAGTTTAAGGACACCCCCATTCATTCCTTATTTGAGGCCCAGAAGCCCATGTATAACAGAAAACCACAAGGGTCGGTCATTGAGGGAGTCCAGATGAATGAACAGGTTCAAGCCGTTACCTTCCCTCCTGCAAACAACAACCAGATCCGCTTTCCCCAAAATCCCCGCTACAACCAATCCACTCTACAAGCCCATCCTCCACTCACCTTCGCCAATCCACAAAACCCTACGCCCGCTTATTCCACTCCGCCAAACCCTCCACTCACCTTCCCCGTCCCGCAAAACACCTACTCCGCTCCACAACAGCCTCCACCACCACCACCACAATACCACAATGTCCCTCCCCGTAACGGCTACAACAACAACAACCGGCGCCCGGTTCCCAAGACAGCCCAATATCCTCCTTTGCCGGAGACTCTGGTCGACATATTTTCAGCTCTCATGTCAATAAATGCCATCCAGCTTCCACCACGAAAGCACAGTTGGAATACAGCAGTTGATCAGACAAAATATTATGTATTCCACAGGCAGCCGGGCCATACTATTGAAGGATGTTTTCAATTTCGAGATCTGGACTATGATTTACATGAAAGACATAGGATCGATTGGGCCGAAATGCATAAGGCCATCCTGAAATTAAACGAAAAGAGAAGGCAGCCGCCGAGGCAGCAAGTGCAGTAGCAAGCGCCACAGCCACAGCAGCCGCCGCCGCAGCAACCACAACAGGTTCAAGACTTGGGGATTCATCAAAACCTAATGCCGAGCCATCAACCAGCTCCACAACCTCAGCCGCCAGCACCGGCTCAAGTAAACATAGTCCAACCTCCGGCCCCCAATGCTGGATGGTCCTTTGACGATGACGGCACGGCCCATCCAGTCTCCGCCTTCCATCACAACTACCCTTCTGCTTCTCCCATCCTCACACTCATACCCCAAACCCCTCCTCCATCTGCCACACAGTTCATCCAACCATTCACCATCCCTTCCACGACAAACCCCGTGCCTCCACCTCGCTCACCACTCATCACCCCCACCGCTATCACCATCACCCGCCCATCCAAACCTCCTCCTACACCAACACCCATCATCACCACCACACCTACCACCAACTCCTCGCCCATTATCCTCACACTCCCATCTACTCCCACCATCACCCCTCCTACCTCCTCGCCCATTATCCTTCCACCACAACCCGCTATCACTTCTCCTAACCCTACACCCAACCCTACACCACTAAGAAGAGAAATTAGACTTTTCTCCCTTAGTCCAAGTTTGAATGGTCTTGGTCTAAGCCCACCTTGGACCTTGGACCTTGGTACAGTCCACATGGGCCCTAGAAGCTAGGTGGCCCAATGGGAGAGAGGGTGAGAGTCTCACCGGGCCTACGTGGCCTTTTACACAGAAACCCACTAATTCATAATGACTAACACATTGGCTTATAATTACCTTACAATTGTTCCAAGGATAAAAATGTAAATAAAAAGATTAGTTGCCTTACTTTAATGTCCCCATCAGGTCGGCCCGAGCTCGAGCATCCTCCAATGATGATAGTATGTCGGGCTGAGCTTTCTGCAGACTTCCGCGCGGCTCCCCATCAGGGGGCTGCACTGTCTTGCCTTTGTGGCTAGGATCGGGCTGACTCTAATCACCCGTGGACTCCTGGAACAAGGGCGGCAATGATGGCTCTTTTGGGGATGACTGGAGGACCGGCCCATCCTTGTCGGACGGTCCTACTTGTTCTGTAGGAGAGGAAGGAGCTGGTGCAGAGATTGGGATGTTGGCAGCGACCCCCTCCATGCCGGAAGGATCAAAGATACTGGATCCCTTTTGAATTTCCACCTCCGGAATGGGGGCGGACTCCTCCCCACGAAAGAGGATAATTCGCTTTGGGTTGAAGGTGGACGGGTGGAGAGGTGGCTCGGGAGTTCTCCTGCGACCTCTACCACACCCTCGGCCACGACCTCGGCCACGTCCTGTGTGGTCTGGAGCTGGGTGTAGCCCGAGCGGGGCAGTAGTCCTTTGTCTGGTTTGGGAGTCCACCGACTCACCTCGTTGGGAGGCATTAATTTCATCAGGGGGTGGAATGGCCACCATGCTGTAGGTGCAGCCCCGAAGCATTTCTTCCAACTACTCAGTGGTGATCTCCTTGTCCTTATAAAACAAGGAGAGCTCTTCAGGGATGAGGAGTCTTTCGCTATTCTTGATCCTCTGGATCATGTCTTGGACCCAACTTCTGAGGCGAGCTTGCTTCTATATTTCTTCCCACTGGATATAACTATGGAGTGGGATAGCTCCGGTAGGATGAGGAGGGATATATTCCTCTAGGCCATCGATGAGCCGCTGTAGCCTCTGGAGGGGTGTTGGCTCAGCTGGGAATTGTAAGGCGGCTGCCTACTCAACTTGTTTATTAAGCTATCTCTTGAGGTTCTTCCTTCTACTCCTCTCTTGTTTCTTGGCGATCGCCGCCTCCAGGGGAGTAGGAGGAGGAAGCGCTGGAGCCAGAGTTGATAATGAAGTCCCGCGATCAATGACACCCAAGAGGGGGGTGAATTGGGTGTTTACAAATTTTAAGAAAAGTTTTACCCTTTTTACAAAATGTGATGAAGCTTCAATTAAGAGCTTTAAATCTGTTTGTTCACAAATTAGACTTATCAAAATCTATTTGGTGATGAGATGCATTATGCAAGATGTTGATGGGGACATCACTCTTACCCTTTCACTCCGAGGGGTCCTGCTGCTCGCCATTGTGTTCGCCATGACTTGTAAGGTAACATTTGTTGATCTAAAAATTATGTCATCAACATAAACCTGTACAACGATGATGTGGCCATCCATTATCTTTGTGAAGAGGGTTTGATCAATCTTACCTTTGATGTAGTCTTTGTCAGTTAATTGAGCACTGAGTCTATCATACCAGGCCCGAGGAGCCTACTTTAAACCGTAAAGAGCCTTGTTCAGCTTGTAAACATGATCAGGCAGATCAGCAAGTTCAAATCCAGGAGGCTGCTCTACAAACACTTCTTCCTTTATCAGCCCATTCAGAAAGGCACTTTTGACATCCATTTGATATAATTAAATGCCTAAAGAATATGTAAAGGCTAGCAAGATTCTGATGGCCTCTAATCTAGCAACGGATGCAAAAGATTCTTCAAAGTCAATGCCAATTTCTTGATTATAGCCTTTGGCTGCTAACCTGACCTTATTTCTTAAGATGGCCCCTTCCTCATTGAGCTTGTTCTTAAAAACCCATCTAGTCCCAATGACATGTTGATCGGTGGGTCTGGGAACTAGATACCAAACATGGCTTCTTTCAAATTGGTTGAGTTTATCATGCTTGGTGTCAACCAAATTTTCATCTTGCAAAGCCTCTTCAATGCACGTAGGTTCAAATTGAGAGACTAGGGTAGTGAGGTCTTCATTATGAATAGCATTATGGAAGGATCCGATCCTAGGGGGATTATGAATGCTCCCTATGATGTTGTGAACAGTATGGTCCTTCAGAGTAAGGAGATTTGTGGAGGACTCACGTGGCAGGGTTGATTATGCAGGGACTTCGGTTGACTGAATGGTCTCTTGTTCTGCAGGTTGTGACTGATCTTTCACCATATGTTCTTCCTTATGTTCCAGAAGGGTTCCATCAACATCCTCCCTTTCCCTAATCACAGCACTGTCATGTTTATTTATTGATGTTTCAGCAAATACCATATGTAAAGTTTCTTCCACGGTTTGATTCTTAACATGAAACACCCTATATGCTCTTGATGTTTCTGCATAACCCAAGAAAATGCCAATGTCACTCTTGGACTCAAATTTATCTAAATATTATTTGTCGCTATTGTGCACATAGCATTTCGCACTAGATACTCTGAAATAGGCCAAGTTGGGTTTTTTACCTTTCAACATCTCATAAGGGATTTTCTTACTCTTTGGCCTTACCATGGCCCTATTGATAATGTGGCATGCAGTGTTTGCTGCTTCAGCCCAGAACTTCCTTGGGAGTTGGCTCTCGATCAACATGGTTCGGGTAATCTCCACAATCGTGCGATTTCTCCTTTCAACAACGACATTTTGTTCTGGGGTCCTGGGGGAAGAAAATCTATGTGTTAGTCCTTCTTCATCACATAATTCAAAGAAGGATAAAATTTTTAATTCTCCTCCATTGTCAGACTGGATGGTGGAGATTTTGAATTTACCTTCTTGCTTCACTTTCTTAAAGAATTTTTGATGTACAGTAAATGCATCATTCTTGTTAGTGAGAAAGAAAATCCATGTGAAGTGAGTGTGATCATCAACTCACAGTCCAAGGCCACACACATGACCCACCGATCTGGAAATCTCATGATGTGCGAGAGGGACCCTCCGCACGCACACACACACACAGGGTCACCTGGACCCTCCAGAACACCCTCAAAACACGGACACCGGTCTCACGGTGTCCAAAACACTCTCCAGGTCGAAGGACAACCACTGGATCCCAATCGGGTTGACCGAAGACCAACGCGACATACGAAAAATCTAGTAACATGGAAAAATCGCAATCTCTGACGGTCCAACAATGGAGCGCCACAGCACTAGGCGAAACTATCTCTGACGCACCTACCTCAGGGCATCACAGCTCCCTAACGCACCTCCCTTGGTACGTCCGAGGACACAACAACACAGTCTCTGACGCACCTTCCTTAGGGCATCATAGACTCTAACGGACCACCCTAGGTGTGTTAGAAGACACAGGAACACGAGCTCTGATGCACCTTCCTAAGGGCGTCACAGTGCTCTGGCGCACGTACCCACGGTCGCCAGAGGAACACGACCCAAACGGTCAGAAACACGGTAACGGTCGAACCAAGGTGGGTCACTCCCTCTGGCAGTCTATCATGGGACCGTCAGAGCGATCTACGCCCTGCCGATGAAACACGGCCCTGTGACGCACCCCTCTTGGGGCGTCACGGCATGTAACGCACCCTCCCAGGGGCGTCACAGCCTGTGACGGTCACTGGAACGACCGCCACATCTTCCCGAGAACAGAACGGCGGGAAAACCCCAAAAATCTTTCCCACGCCCCCATACCTCCAAGGGAGAGAGGGAAAACAAGGGGGAAGCCCCCAAATAACCCCTAGCGTGCATCTACGGTCTCGGATCGGCCAAAAATGTGGTGAAACCGTAGATCGGCTCATAACCCCAAAAATATAGATTTTTTTCCAAAATTCTCAGATACGCCCGCTCGGCTCACCACGGCATACGAAACTCACGGGAAATGAAATACGCGGGTAAAGGATCCGTCCCCCTACCTCCACCGAAGATTTCGCACACCGTGGACGTCGATCCATGAAGAAAATGTCATAAAACTCTTGCCGGCTCGCGATCCCACGAATCGCCTCCACCATCGCGATCCTCGCTCCATCCTCGTGGCTTCACGCCCCACGATCATCGCCGCCTCACCCTTGTCCACCTCCGTCGGCTGTCGGAGAAGAGAGGGAGACAGGAGAGAGCGTTAGAAGAGAGAGGGAGGGAAGAGAGAAAAAGGGTTAGGGGTTATATAGAAAAATCTAAAAATTCATGAAATTTAGAGAAATATGAAAAAAATACCTCTGCGATCCTCGGAAGATGCACAACACAGTGGTACTATTCCGGAGTTAGAGAACGCGCCGGTTCACCCTGCACAGCGTTCCGAAGGTCCAATTGGTAAAAACACACGAAAATCGCTAAACTCAATCCGGTACGCCCGAACAAGATCCGAAACCCACGGATTCTGATCCGAAGAATATCTGAAAAATTTGGGGCATCACAAACGGTCTCTGGAACAACCGCTAGCATGATACGGCAGGACTGAAATAGAAATCATTGAGCTTGCAAAAAGGCTTTTCTGTTATTCATCCTCACAAACGGGGGAAAAAGTTTTTAACACAGGGAGTTCATCCGATTGATGGAAGAGGATTACATTGCAAGGGGGAAGAAGAAGACACTGACGGGAAGGTAGAAGAAAGAACACAGAACCCCCCCCCCCTGACTCACCTCTCACACTCACTCCCCTCTCTTTTTCTTCACCTCTCCGGTGCGGTGTAGCTTGATGCACTGTTCAAGCGGGCTCCCCTTCGCTCAGAAGCTCTCTCCCCTCTCTTCTACTCTCTCAGCCTGCACACAGTCGAGAGTCTCTTCTTTAGAGAGTCCTCCTCCTTTTCTTCAATGGCTTGGTATATATATCTCCCCAAGGGGGAATGTGCACATTTCTTTATTTGAAGGGAAGCACGCATGTCAGTTGCCCACACTGCGCGGATGTTGCTATCGAGCCTCTTCGCCAGCCACATTGCCATCGCCATCTCTTGCAGGGACGTGGGCGGCCAGCCGATGGAGTGAGCGTTCGGCGGTGCACAGCTCGAGGATTTCCACTAAAGGAATGCCCATGGATGCCCACCGGTTCTAACTGAAGCTTTAACCATTTCAGGCTTGTTCATCGTCATGCCATTCCCAGGAAATAGGGGACCGCATTGATGACGAGATGGCTCGTTCGCGTGCCAGAGAAACGCTTCAGAGAATGGCTTGTTTGCATCACCTAATCGGGCGTAAGGTAACAGTGACCGCACCGGAATAACCATCTTGGTCTTCAACACGAGCGTGCCGCATTAAGTGTTTGAAGGAAAGGCAAATTGGCACGCCGTGCTGAGGGTTATGCAAATGGGTGGCGCCATTTTAACAAAGGGAAGGGGTGGCACCGTTTTAGTGCATTCAAGGGGGATGGCCCTTTAACAAGAGTGCGCCGTTACAAGGTAATGCAAATGTGGCGCCATTTTAACACAATTAAGGGGGATGGGCCTTCAACAGGAGCACGCCGGTTATGCCAAGCAAGTGGGGCGCGCCGTTTTAAGGTATTCTCGTGCCGGTTTAAAGTATTCTCGCGCCGTTTTAAGCACTAAGTGATTCTTCACGGAGTCGCGGCCATTCGTACAAGAGTTGGCGCCCCTAAATGCTTTAATTCCAATGCGTGGCCTCCACGATGTTTCATTTGCAGTCTTTGGACTTCAGTCCAAGATTCTGCGTGACTTCCGGGGCATGTCGAGACTATGTTGGAGTTCCCGACTTTTATTTGCTTCGGCCGTCAGCACGGCCGATTGGAGAATTGTGGTTGTATCTTCCTCCCGAGGGGGGGCTCCCTAGACGGGTAGCGGACCACCCAGTGAGTTCTCATCCTGATCGAGCGAGGTATAGGTTTGTTCGGCCTCCCTGTCTTTGACTCGCACTCGAGTGCATAGACGTGGGTGCCGTATGACCATCATCATCATTTTTTGACGTCCACAATTACCGCGGGGGGGGGGCTTACCTGGGGGACGTGCGATATCTCCTCCCTGGCCGCCTGGAAAAATACACACTTATCAATACCCCGTCTAATTCCTCATCGTCCTCTATGACGATGGCGGTGGCTACAAACTTAGGGCACTTAAGAAGGGCATGACATCTCTGGGCTAAATCTTGGAGGAACCTATTAGGAATGGATTTGGAATGATGCATCACAGGGTGCATCGCAGACGTGGATGGACAAACAACACTAGAACTAGATTCTACCCTAGCTAATTCTTCTAACCTAGGAGAATCTGCAGACTGTACATCTAACCTAGGAGACAGAAAGTCTACTGGAAAAGAATCAGGGGCCTCGTGCCCTTGGGAAGGGAATGGACGGAACATAGCATAATTCTCCACTGAGATCTCGGTTTCAAATTTGACATTTTTTTGGTCGAGCTCAGTGGATAACATACAGCAAGAAGAATAATCCGTCAGAGGAGGAGGAAGGGCCTGAAGGCACAGAGTGGGGAAAATCACATCAAAGAATGGGTCGGAGGACCGAAACCACATCCCAGATAAATCAGCAGGTGCATCGGGTGACCACCTGGACACTAAATCAATCAGCGGGCATTGCCCACATGGACAATTAACGATCAAAAATTCAATCGGCCGCTCGGACCGAAAAGGAGATTGAAACATGGATGGATCAAGGAGAAGAGGAGGTGAGCGGGGAACAAAAGTCAGCCTCTGGAGAATAGAAATGAGGCGGGAAAGAGACAAAGTGGTAGTCAAGCTCTCCATTCCTGGTAGACGTTGGGCTAGCTTCTTACAAACTTTCTTTGCAATCTGCACCTCGGGTTCCTTTAAGCTTTCCTTCTCAGCAAACATCTTGACAAAAACCTCAGAATGTTCATCAAAATCATCAACGAGCCCTTTTCACAACACGGGCGGCATGGCACAAGCAACATCCTCTTTCTGGGACTGACAGGGTGGCAGTGTCTTCAAGGTGCCAGGCTGTAGAGGCCCCCTGACAAAATGTTGACGATAATCCCATGTCAGTGGCCCGGAGTCTCCTGGCATAGATAGTGATGACTCCGGGTATCCAAGGCCTCTCCGGTTCATCTTTCTGCCTTTAGGGATGGGCTTAGTCCGCCCCTGTAATTGTGCGTCGAGGCCCAAGCCTAGCTGATAGCCTAATTTCAAAATCATCTGCCATCCCTTGGAGTCCCTACTCTTGGACTTGATTTTGACATCAATAGGTGTAGTGGTGGGCTTGCATGACGCATATGCCCATGAATAGTTCAAGTCCATCACTTACAACACCAGCCTATTGCTTGGCCACAATGTAGGCAGAATCTTGTCAGCTAATGCATCAACAGTCTGGATTGTGGAGATACTTTTCACCTTGACCACTCGGCCCTGAAAGGGGAACTTAAGGCATTGGTGGGCAATCGAGGGCACTGCATTCAAACTGTTAATCCATAGACGACCCAGAATTATCTTGAACATTGGGTCTATGTTTAACACATAAAACTCCACATCCATTTTCAAAGGCCCTAGCTCGGTCTGAACTATCACAACCCCATGGCAAGCTCTCCTGGAGTTGCATGCACTCTCCCCGCAGTTCTACTACATGTTTTCTCCTCCTATCTGTTTCTATCTCATCACAACACACACACCTATCTTTTGCACCCTTCCATAGGGGTTAAAAATCTCCCCCCGGTGAGTTTACCCTCAATTCTCATGCCTATTTTGATCACTGCGGGATTGATACTACACTTCATAGATCTAATAGATTTTTCTCTTGTGGTTTGTCTTTATTTTGTAGGAGAGCATGATTGAACGTGAGGCCCTCTTTCGCTAGCCAACTGGAAGAAGAGGAGGTTGAATCCACGAAGTTCTCCGCACCCCGTTCCTTAAGCGTGATAAAGTCTTCATCTTTTCCAAGGTACACGACACCATTTCACTTTTCTCCACCCCTTTGGCATTGGTAATCTTTGGTGGCGATCACGGTCAGTATCTTCATCCTTTATCGCCCTTGCTTTGTTCATACTTTCATGCCGGTTCATGCTTCATTCATATACTTACATAGTTAGTTAGTTGGAGGGGCGGGGTGGAATAAACATCAATAACCTGCACTAAGGTCGATGCACATGCTGAAGACTTGCCATTCAGGTCGGTGCACATATGCAGTCTGGGCAACTAAGGTCGATGCATCATGAGTTTTCAAGATGGAATAAGGTCCAAGCACCTGCAATCTCAGGAGAGCATCCACTGCCTTAGGAGAGCATTCTTGGTGCTAGGGGAGCATGTAGGCAAGGGTTCAAGGCACTTGATATCAACCCTTTGGCAAAGCACATGCAAACTCAGGAGCATCCATGGCCTTAGGAGAGCACCTGCAACCTCAAGAGAGCATCCATGGCTGCAGGAGAGCACTCAAGATCTCAGGAGAGCATCCATGGCCTCAGGAGAGCACCTGCAACCTCAGGAGAGCACTCAAGACCTCAGGAGAGCATCCATGGCCTCAGGAGAGCACCAACAACCTCAGGAGAGCATCTATGGCCTCAAGAGAGCATTCAAGAACTAAGGACAGCATCTAAGATCTCAGGAGAGCATTCAAGGTGTCAGGAGAGCATTCAAGGCCTCACGAGAGCATTCGAGGCCTCAGGAGAGCATTTGAGACCTCATGAGAGCATTCAAGATCTCAGGAGAGCATTCAAGATCTCAAGAGAGCATTCAAGGCTTCAGAAGAGCATCCTTGGTGTCTGGGGAACATGCAGCCTGATTTCCTGGCATGACCTATCTGCTCTCCCAGAAGCCTTCAAGTCAGTTTTCTGTCAAATAATTTAGGTATTCCAGAGAGGGAAAATAGGTACTGTAAATGCCCAAATACATAGATTTCGAGGTCTGAAAGATGCTCCCATGTTTGACTTTTGTTCTAGTCATCAGTACCTTACCAAAACACACGTTTGGTGGAAGCTTTATCAGTCTGCATAACTGGGACATGTCTCCTGTCAGGACCACTTTCTGTTGCCATTAAAAGGGATGTGATCCTAGAATAGTACTATGAGCAAAAAGTCAACCAGAGCCAATAGGAATGCAGACAGAAAGGTATCCCTTTCTGAGGGGTCATTTTCTCTTTCCTACTCTAGTGACGTCATTGTCTGGTTCCGGTCAACCCGGTGTGATCCAGTGGTTGACAGGTGACCTTATGTGTGTCTCGGCGATTCTATCCAATTCGAGACAGTGGTTCTAGATGTCGTGACACGTATCCAGATGTGCTGAGGGTTCTCGGTGTTCCCTCAGGTCTTCATGAGTCGTTTCTTATGGTAAGTTGATTTCTCTGGCTTAGGATTAGACCAATTGACGGCTTGTTCCACTTTGAGCGACGATCTTGACTCCGAGTCGTGAGACTCAAGGATCGTTGTAGTTTCAGGTCTAGTTGGCTTATCCTGAGTCTGTCGGTAGTTTCTTGTGCTGCCATTGGTGCTTCGTAGTACGTGTGACAGTGTCTCTTTACCTATATGTACTCCAACACTCACGTTTTAGAGTCTGTGTCTCATGATCCTCCACTAGTCGTAGTCTTATGGCATGTTTCGACGTGTTAGCCTTTCTGGTGGGGCATTTTCCGATTTATGATTTTTAAGCTAGTTCCGAGGGCCCTCAGCTCTTCACCGTAGCGTCCTTAGGGGGGGGATACTAACTAGAGGACTGGCTCTAGGCACGAGCCAGTGTGTGCACACGTGGTCAGGGGCTTGGACTGACGTCGACGGGCGTTACCCTGTCTAGTCACTTGTGACGGTAGTTCTGTTCTAGTTCTCAATGTGTCTTAGTCTTTGTCGTGTCTCTTTAGGCGGCAGCGTAGACGAGACGCTTGTAGGCGCAGCATAAGACATCAGTGGATGTAGCTGGCTATTATTCTAGTGAGGTGAGTACTTTAGACACGTGACACATGACTTCCACGTGACTCTCATGCTTCTCGAGCGTCGTGACCTTTCTAGGTCAGCCTCCTTGTAGCTTGACCGAGGTCAGTGTAATGTTGTGTCATGTGCACGACGTTTTAGTTGTGCATGTGGTCGTGTCTAGACTTTTTCTAAGGCTTTTGTCTTTTCCCTTTTTCCTTGTAGGCCTTCGCTTGCTTGGTGTCTCGTCAATGGATCAGCAACTTCTGACTTTGCCAATTTAGAATTTGCCCTTCTGTTGCTATTAGGAGTAGCTTTGGGTGCTAAGGTTAGTTCGGCAGCAATGCTCTTTTCGGTTCGGGTTCTTCCCTCTTCCTTGCTTGTTCCCTACTCCTACTTCCTCTTCTTTACAGCTTTCTAGTGTAGTTTTCATACTTTGCTACACCAACTGCTTTCTGTTTTCGTGTTACTGCATGTTTTTCAATGGGGATCCACGTGACCCCTACTGGGCCAGTGACACGAGGCTCACCCCTACTTTTCAGGTGGGTGGCGTCATTTTGTTTCCGCAGTTCCTGGTGTGACGTGTCCGTAGCTACCAACTGTACCTACGTCGGGCTTCCCCCGACCTCAGTGTACGTCTTTCTTTTCTTTCGACTGCACTACTCGTCTTTCCTTTGGACTGGACTCTGGTATAATTGTTAAATTAAAATTGTTAACTAAAAAGTAATTTTATTTCTGCTACTTTAGCAAACCGATCTAATTGACAACTTCCCGACAAGTTGCAGATGAACCTACGAATGTAAGCCAGCCGACCTTGCAGGGATCTCAACTCTCCCAAATTCTTCAGAGGGGGCAGCTCCTAAATAGCTTTTATCTTGATAGGGTTTATCTCGATTCCTCTGTGTCGGATGATAAAGCTAAGAAATTTTTCGCTGGAGACGCCGAAGGCGCACTTCATTGGATTCATCTTCAACTCGTACTGCCGGAGCCTCTGGAAGACGACTCCGAGGTCACTAAGATGATCTCCCCTCCTCTTCATCTTGACGACCAGGTCATCAATGTAGCATTCGACCTTACTGTACAGCAGCTCGTCGAATATCTTGGTCATCGCCCGCTGGTATGTGGCGCCGGCATTCTTAAGGCCGAAGGGCATCCTTGTATAATGGAATATACCCTTGGGTGACCTAAAGGCTATGTGGATCCGGTCGTGCTCAGCTATCCAGATTTGGTTGTAGCCAGATGATCCATCCATGAAAGACAAGGCCTCATGGCCAGTAGTTGTATCAATCATCACATCGGTGATGGGCATCGGGAAGTCATCTTTTGGGCATGCTTTATTCAGGTCACGGAAGTCCACACAAATCCTGAACTGTCCATTCTTCTTCTTCATTGGCACAATGTTGGCCAGCTAGGTGGTGTACTGGTTTTCGGCTACAAAATTGACATCTATGAGCTTGTCGACTTCTTTGCAGATCTGGTTTATCAACTCCGGTCTCATACGCCGAGGGGACTGCTTTACCGGTTCCATCTTGGGATCAATAGCCAGAATGTGTTGGGTAACTTCGGGGCTAAGACTGGACATTTCTTTGTAGTTCCAGGCAAAGCAGTCTCGAAACTCCTGCAGCAGCTTCACATATTGCTCCCTCTCTTGTGGGGGTATAAGGGCACTCAGAAAGGTTGGCCTGGGATCACTTTCTGTGCCAAGGTTGATTTCAACAAGCTCGTCGACGGTAGCCTGGCCACCATCCTCAATTTTCGGCGGTGCCGACAGTAGGTCAACAAAGTCTTGATCTTCGCCATCCTAGCTTCGAGGGTGCCATATGCCCCTTCTTGTTCTGCCCCGGTGCGTGTAGAGGCCGTGTTTACTTTACATCCGCTTGAGGTTGCAGTCGGTGGGCCCGAGGGGCTCCTTGGCGTGGAGAGGCATAGGGCTGCTCCGGGTTCCTCTAGGTAATCAGGATAGATAGCTCCAGCGGGGGCTGAAGTAGCCGCGCCCTCAGGAGCTTGGTGCTGGATTGATATCGTGTGGACTCCTCTTCTGGGGCCACCTGTCGTATGGGGACGCAGTGGGGCCACCACATAATCCCCCATTCTGAGCTCATCCCTGTCAATCAGGTCCTGAGCAATGTCTTTGAAGATGTAACAGTCTTTGATAGCGTGGCCCTGTATCTGGTGGTAAGGGCAGAACAGTGGGTCACCACTTCTTCGGGTATCTTGGGGCCTCTTGGACTTCGGGAGGGAGACCATGCCATAGTGGCAGGCCCAGTCGAAGATCCCTCGAGTCTTTTCCCTTGGGAAGGAGTAAGGCTTCTGCAGCTTTTCTTGTAGTGTAAGGCCCTGCCCAACTGGCCATTTGGCTGAGGGGCTCGCCATATTCCTCGCTTCCCTCCTTGACTGGGCGGAGGTATCAGGCCTGACGTCCTGAGACCAAGATGCGCCTTCACCTCACGGGCAGAGGAAACCTTGAATCAGATCGGCCACAAGCGCCGTCAGTTCGGCCACTCGCGCCTTCAGCATCTCGATCTCCCGTTGTTGCCTATGTATAGGGCAAACATGACGGGGTCATATCGGGGAGGGCCTAAAGCATGGCCCGTGCCATCGCTCCTCGCTTCGTTGATGGGCGGGGGTGAGGGTGCCCCGATGTTGTGGTCCCTTGAGGTCGACCCTTCAGAAGAGGGGGAGGCTTTCCCCGCGCGCCTGTGGGGGAGAGGGCTCTAGAGGAACACTTCCTCCTCTTGCACTTCTTCAGCCGAAGGCATCAGATGCTTGTTGTGGCGGGCTTCCCGTAGACCTACAGGTTTGGTGGAATCGTCACCGGACGGAGCCGAGATTGATATAACGTCAGCTCTGTAATAACCTTCTATTGAGAAGCCTAAACCAGGGTGCTTGGTGATTTGCAGCAGCCTCCCATCCAGGTTCGGCGGGTTCCACATTCTTTCAAACATTTCTTTCCGACTGGAGGGCTGGTAAAGGGGTATCCTTTGCTTTCTGACCACTCCAACTGCACGATCAGTCATGTGAGGGAGCCCCAAGATTGGGACGTGTAGGTCATGTAGCTCGTCAGGGAGCTGGCAATTATCATCCCCTCTGACTGGCTTTTCCTCGGCCACATAGAAGATAGTGGGCGGGCCTTCAGGATTTGGCACCTCAAAAGTCCTCAATGGCTCGGCCGCTTGGTAGTCGATTTCTGCTACGGGCTTGATGATCCCAGGCGGGATTATGATATCCTCCAACAGGTCTTCGAGGTAAGGCGTCCCCGCTGTGGGGTATATGGTCAGGGGAAACGCCTTGAATACCCCTTCTTCTTCTGCAATGAATGGTACATGTGGGGGAGCCACATAGCCTGGGGGTGGCGGAGGAAACCAACCATCTGCCCCCACTTTCTTCTTCCCTTTGTCCTGGGCGACTCTGGGAGCTTGCTTCGTCTTCTCCAGGTACAGATTGGCGTCCAACAGGTGGCATTCGAACACCTCGAAAGGGTAGAGGTCGGCGAAGATTCTGACTTCCTTCCCTTCACAGGGGTACTTGATGCATTGATGTAGGGTGGATGGCACTACCCTGTTCTAGTGCAGCCAAGGCCAGCCAAGTAGCGCCTTGTAAGAGGTGTTGGAATTGATCACATGGAACTGGACCTTGGTGGTAAAGTCGCCAAAGGTCAAGTCAAATTCTGTGACCCCCATAGGCACCTCGCATTTCTGATTAAAGTCGATAATCTTGACGTTCCTGATTTGACCAGGTGCACATCAAAGTAGTGCTTCTGGTACACCTGGTAGGGAAGTATGTTCACTGCTGCCCCCGGGTCAATCAGGACCCTGTTGATAGGCTATCCATTCAGTTGCCCCTTCATGTAGAGTGGCATGTTGTGACTGTAGGTGGGCAAAAGCATGTCATCTTCTATGAAGGCCACGGCCACTTTAGGTGGCATCTCCGCCAGGCAGGCTTCAAGGTGTGCTGGCATCTGGAGCATGGCGATGATGGCTTGCCATGTTTCTTCATCTAAGGACAGCATCTCCCAGACGATAAATGGGGCCGGGATCTTCTTGAGGTGCCTGACTATTCGGTAGGCAGCCCAAACCTTAAGCAGCTTCATCTCTTCGGCCTTGCTGTGTCTACCCCCACATTGGACATGGGGTACCAGATCAGATGGCGCCTCCCCTACCGGGTCTAGTATGATCACTCGAGCCTGTGGGGCCTGCTGGGCTTCCCCTTTCTCTTGCATAAATTCAGCGAGGTTTGGGATGTCATCAAATTCTTCTTCTAGCTGAGGAGGGGTTGCTGTCGGTGGAGCTGGGAGGCTGCTTGCTACTTTGGCCAGCCGAGACCCTTGGGGGCGTGACTGCCTTTCTGTTCGGGCCAATAGGAACTCAGTAAATGAGGGAGTGCCTCAGCCTTTGAGTTCTTCAAGATAGAGACCCGACGGAGGAGGGATCTCCGTGCCTCAGACCCTGGGCTCAGGGACCTAGTATGGCCACTCTCCCCTGAGTAGAATGTTATGATCAGCTTGGGGAGGGCGTCCCCATTTCTTCCCCGACCTGGTGGCAAACTGGGAGGTAGATGCTTCAACCTGGTTTGCTTCTACTGGTTCATAGGGTAGCTCTTCTTCTCCCTCCTCTAAGGAAAGGGCAGTGTCAAACAATGCCGAGAGGGTGTTGTAGGCAATGATGACTTCCTCCTTCTTATTTTCGTGTCGGTGGCGACAACATGATGAGCGTAACTTGCAAATGTCGGGTGGTCAGTATGGTGACGGCGCCTGCGACATTGGCGGTAAGCATTTTCGGGCAGCACTGGCACAGTAGCTGCCGATTGGTGGGTAGTGGCCATCACCTCGACCCTTTCATCTCTTCGCCCCCTTCTGTGGCGGGCGCAGCTAGGCCCCACCTGGGCAGGTGCCGTGGGTTGGGCTTCCTTGGGAACCCAAACTTCTTTTAGCCTTGCCTACTTGTAAGCCGGTGTGTCTCTCGACGCTACGGTCGGAACGGCGGGTGCCATCTTTTCTTTCATCTTCTCCAGTCCTTGGAAGGAGTTGCGGACTGGAATAGTCGGCATGATACGGTCCGGGATTACTTTGGACCTCTGCCGATTCAGATGGACTCGGATGGTTCCGACAATCATGGACTTGCCGAAGCTAGAGATTCAGCGCCCCGTAGTAGCGCCAGCAGTGTTCCTTCGGAGCCTCCTCTGATGGGATGCTGACCCTTGGTGCGATGGGCTAGCAGTCCGGTGCACATGGTGCACGTTACCGCCCAGCATCATTGGCGGGACGCTGTTGTTGTTCCCGGCCATAGCTCAGCCGGCAGCGGCTTCAATGACTCCCTGGATGGGAGTGTTGGGCTCAGGCTCGCTGGACGCCTCCACGTTCACGATGTTAACGAAGGCTACCCCCAGGAAGTTGGGGAAGCCTACGACCGGAGGGAAGCTCCCGAAGCAAAGTGGGACGACGAGATAGCCTTCTCGGATGTGGCTCTCCACGACTTGCGGGCCAAAGGAGACCGCCATTCTCGAAGTTGAAATGTGATTTTCCTCTGCGTTTGTAAAGATGAAACAATTAGCATTACAAGAAGGAGGGGGGGCAGCAGGCCCTCTAATTTCGGCAAAGAGATAAAGGGTGGTTCAGTCCCACCGGGCGTGCCAGACTTGTGGACGCACTAAAAGATTTCGTTCGGATATTCCGTTCGTTTCATTTGTTAGGGTATTTATTTGTCTATTTAGTGCGGAGGTGTGCCAGTCACCGAGGTGACAATCTACTTGGGTTTCATGAAAACCCATGGTGCGCTCGATCTGACTTCGTCAGGTGATTGTGTGGTTCGGGTCGGGACCGAATCCCGTCATGCCATAAAGGCCACGACGTCATTTATATCCCCCACACGAGGGAACACCCTTGATTAATTGCCAAAATTAGGGGCCCTACAGTCGAAAGAAGTAATGCTGACTGCGAAGGGAAGAGGCAGGAATAAATCACACAAAAGCCCGTGCTGAGACACGGGCAACCGGACATGTCGATCACTCATAGACCCTTTCATATTCGGACGGGAGTCCGTGGCTAAAATGAGGTGAAAACTGAGATAAATCCATTTAAATATCTACCGAGTGCACGATAATTTCAATGGCGACCCGAAGAGGGTCCAGTTTGGCAAACGGGTCAGGTTTAATAAGAATGTCGACCCGAGGTGAGGCCTGCTCGTGGCCATCTCGGAGTAATTCCCAAGGCTCAAGTTCCGTAGAGGGCTGTTCGTGGGTAGAGGGTGGTGGGCAGCAGGCGCACGTGTGTTCGATGACCAAACTGAGTGAAGGGATAAGACGACGGGGGGAGATACCAGAATCTAACATAGTTTGGGCACTTCCTCTCGTGGCTGTATCTTTCTCAATACGGCGCCGTGCAATCGCCTTTCATGAAAAGTCGAGGGGATATTGGGGGGCACGGGAGGTTTCCTAGCTTTTGGGGAAACATGGCCACGGTGCGGGCATGCCAGTCGATCTCTCAACAATCACCCATGTAACCGAAAGCTAACAGGGGAAGCGCCGCCAAGGCGCGGCACAAGGAGGGAAGGGCGGTTCCATCTGTGCGAGTGCACAGGCGACTGTGGGGAGTCATGTACTAGATGTCTTTCCCCACCAATCGCAAGTAGTCGGTGTTTATTTACATCAGATTGAATCTGAACACCTTCATTCCACGCTGAAGGGAGAGCCATATGTGTCTGAAGTTGTGGTTGGAGAGCAGGGAGCACTTCATAGCTATGGGTTCATGCTAGGCCGGGCGATGTTGGTTGAGGTCGGAGGTGCTGGAGGTTCGCATCGAGCGACGTAAGGGGAACCGAGGCCCGAATGTGGATGTGAGTGCATTCGTTCAAGTGGCAATATAATTTATGAGAGCCTCACGGGCTTTACAGGTGGGCTATGGTGGCCGAGGTACAACTGGCGCAAGCCATGGGACAATTCCAATGTAATGATCGGCCCTGGGTCAAGACGTGACAAAGCAGATGTCCACGTGTTTTACAGAGGGCCCTTCCCCTGGTGTCGACCATGCCCGATTTGCCAAGAAGGGGGGCTATAACTGGGTGACTGGAGTAAGCATGGACTGGCAACAAGTGGTATGGCGGAATGGTCGAGTGGAGCAGTCAGACATGGCTTTACAACTGTGAGAGGTATGGCATCACGCGTGAGGGGGAATCCCGACATGAGGGGGCGTTCACCCTTGTCATAGCGCTTCACAAGCGGTGGGTATAGACTTGCGTGTCACGACCAATGTCGTGCGACAGAAGTACAAACGGCATACCCTCGGCGTGCGTAGCCGACGACCAAGTCACCCGCACACAATTCTCATTGCTGAAGCCTTGGCGCTTGAAGCCTTGATCCTTAAAGTCTTCTTCTGATGCTTGCCCCTTGAGCTTCTAAGGGTTTTTATAGAGGAAGATGAAGAGGCAAGGAAGGGTTTAGGCGGACTAGAGTGTGTTGTTGGTTAATGTCTGAGTCAATGTGTTTGATTTGTTTGAGAATTATTAAAAGTCATTGAGAATCATTGACTGTTATGCTGCATGGAATGTTTTACTTAATTAAGTGGGAGAATAATTGAATTCCTAAGTTCATGCATGTTTTTCAGTCTTGCGAGTCCATGCAAGTTTTCCTTGAAACTGTGAATCTGTGCATGTTTCTTCTAGAGAGAAAGTTTGTGCATGTTTCGCTAACTGAATATATACCCCGTGCACGTTTCGCATTTGCACAAAGATTAGTCCATGTACATTCGTTGAAAACTTGGCGCGGATTGAGAAACCTGTGCAAGTATGTAAGTAGAGAAGGGGACCTGGGAAGATCATCAGACAATCGTTTGACCTAAGAAGAAGACATCAACAAAGGCTAAGAAAAGTGAACAGAGAAGATGATGGCTAATGAGCCATCGATGGTAGAGTTGATGACGGACATCGGTCCGTCGATGACAAAGTCCTCCTGGGGAGGATGGTTGGGAATTCTGGCAATAGTGGTGGTATCCCCTGGCATTTCAGAGATCAAAGGCGGCCCTTCTTGCTATGGAGGTGAGAACATTTGCTGTAGCACGATGGAAATATCAGCTATATCGAACCACTTGTTCCATTTGCACTCTGGGTCATTGACCTTGCCTCTCTTTCCAGCCCTTGAACATTTCTCGGCTAAGTAAGCAACATGTGGCTCCCCATGTATTTCTTGTGGGTAATCCCCCATCTAAATGACATGTCCCTTCTTGAAATGAGAATACAAAGTCCATGCAAGGGATTTCCTGTCTAGATCGAGTGGCCCTTCAAAGCCCAGACCAGCCTTGAGGATCACCCTTGTCTTCTTTGGTGGTCTCAACCTTCCTTGTAATTGTGCCCCCAAACCTTTGCACTATTGGTAGCCGATATTTCTCATGATCTCCCATCCTTTAGAATGGGAAGGGAGATGCGGCATTGATGAGGGGAGGGGCTTCTCTTGTACTAACAGGGCCCAGCGAGGGTCACACACATCCAGTAGTGAGATAATAGGCCTGTGGGATGGCCAGGCAAAGGGCAAAGAGGTAGTAATAGCATCCACCATATGAAGGATGGGCCTACTATGACCAGTCCAAGTGGACTTGCCTGACCATTCAGGTCGACTTGGTCCCTGATACCCGAAATGCTTGGTTCTGGGAAGGGCTAGACTCGACTTTGAGGGGTTCTCAGGTCGAGTTGGCAGGTGAGCACGGGTTCTGTAATAGCTATTGGAAGACCCAGAAAGCATTGGTGGTTGGTGGATGGCACAGTATTCAGAGCTTCAATATAGGGGCGACCTAGTATGACCTTGAATGTGGGATCCATATCAAGGATATGGAATTCTGTGGAGACTAATGCATGAGCCCAATTCCACATTTAAAGTAATCATCCCCTTTGGCGACCTTTTACTGTTGTCATAGGCAGTGACTGTAATCGATGAAGGTCATATTTATTCCATGTCAATCCCACATAACTGGAGAGTGCTCATAGAGATCACATTTATAGATGCACCCATTGTTGGTTTTAGTTGGTTCCTTTCAATGGTGAAGATGGGATATGAATAAGATGATATGAATCATGAACAAGTGCAACACTCACTCAAGCAATCAACGTGAAACTATAAGCACATGGGCATGTCATCTTTAATAGAAATAAGCAAGGAAAAGGAAAAACACACATTGGGGCGTGGAGCAAAGGAATAAGGCAAACACACACTGTGGGTGTGGAGCAACTAAAATAAAGCAAAGGAAGAGAGATATGAGGAAGAAAAGACAGACTAATGCCCAAACTAAAGTGTGACTCCCACTCCTTCCCCTCTTCTTCCCTTCTACTTGGTGTGACTCCCAAGGTTTTCTATAGGTTCTTGCTATTCCAGGTGCTGGGAGGCGACCTCCCCAATCTCTCCTCAAGCCAGGAGCTTGGAGTTCCTAGAGTTGCTACAAGTGTGGAGGATTACCCTTGTTGTCCTGCACCCCGTCTCTGGGTGTCTATCTGCAGAGTTGGCCTGGGAAGAATAGGTTGGAACCCCCATATTCCGTCCTCAAATCCCATCCACCCCTTCATAGCTTTTCTTCCTCTCCCTGTCCCCTACCACTCTTAAAAATTCCATGCTCAAACTCGCACTGTGTACAAACTTCTCTTTAGAGGCCTTTTAGTCACTCAGACTGCCCCTGTGCAGTCCTACCGAGACAGTGCCAATACCCCTCCAAAGAGACGACCCCCAAATCATCCCAGAACGACCTGAGATTTTGAGAATTGCTTATACACACCCTAAACCCTTCCCTAGAATTTTCTTGTGATTTTTAGCACCCCTTTGCATGGCTTTCCACGTCCACCCTTCAACCCCACAGTTCTGACTCCACTGGACTACAGAGCAGAACCCAGTCTGTTTTCCCCTCCCATGCCCGAAACCTCTACTGCCCGCCACCTCACCACTACTACCCTATCACTCCACAACCCCTAACTATCCACCAGAGAAAACCCCTCCCCAATTGCCTCCAAGAAGCCTCGGTTCCAGCCCCATCTTTGGTCCCCTGTCCAGCTGCAAGCAGACAGACCAGATTGCGCAGGGTCTATTTCAAAATTCGCCACGACTCCCACAGTACCCCATTGCAGCCGCCCCTCCACCGGCATCCTAGGGACATTCCCAGCGGTGTCTACACCAGGTTTCGTGACCAGCGGATGAGCAGAAGGTCTCGTGACAGGCCCATCTTCCTGTTGCTTCCCTACGTGCGCGCAGACAGGCCAGCAGTCTGCCCGCCACCTGTGGCTACTCCGGATGTCCCAGCTGGTGCGTCGACTTCCCTCTTTGTCGAAGAGGCTCTCCATCCACTACCGTGTGCTACCAAGGACGTGGGCGCCTTCCTCGGCCTCCGTGACGTGCCATCCCTCCCACTGGTTCTAGGCGGTGCCAGTTCACAGCACATCGGAGTTGCCGCCCGTCGTCCAGTTGTTGACCGTCACCCCTCTTTGCACGACCCCTGGATCTCGCTGTGTAGCCTTTTACCTCCCTGCGAGGAGTGGGCTTTTGTTTGGGTTGTACTTCATTTAGCTCTTCTATAGGGTGGGTGTGTGATTTGGCCTGGCATCTTCCCCACGCCCCGAACGTGGAGGTATGCATTCATATCCTTGTTTGGTCTCTCTTGCTAGTTTAGTATACTCTCTAGCACCGCTGCTTGTGTGTTGTAGGATTCTAGCTCGTTTATATCTATATCACTGCCATGGTGAGAGAGCGTGACCATCCCGTGACTTGCCCGAGTCACGAGTGTGGAGTTGCCTACCCTAGACTTCTGTCGGTTCATCAACTGTGCGGATCGACACGCACATTTAAATACATTTGATAATATTATTTTCACTTGAACGATTAAGGTATAATTTTTTTTATTTTTTTCCAAAGTTTGTGTGCAGGGCATCAATGAGGAGGAAGAAGAAGCCCCGGCGGTCGCTGCGTGCTCCGTTGGTGGAAGATTGCGTGGGCTACGGTAGTGGCGATAGGGGGCGCCGGCTAGCGGTGGTCATCATGGCGTCGTGCTACTAGCTGCCGGATGAAAGAGAAGAAGAAGCATGGTAGCCAGCATTCGTGCGAATGGAACAGAGGAATAGGGCATCAGTAGTCATGCGTGTGGGCTCCGACGATGGTTGATAGCTAGCCTTCGGTAGTCATACAGGACAAAAGTGGCTGGGCATGTGGCGTTGACAGCAACTGTGCATCGTTGTCTGCGGCATGCAGCATGGAAGATGGAGGCCGCTAGGTCACGTTGGATGGGCATCCTGTTGGTGTCGAGCAAGGTGTGACTGGTGCATGACAGACAACATGCATCGAAGGCTAGGTTCGTGATGTGCAATAGCAGGAGCAGTGCGATTGGCAGGCAATCGTGCTGCCAGTTGGAGGAGAAAGAGGGGAAATGGCAGCTGGCCCGGATGAAGAAAAGAACTGCGTACGTGAACATCGTGGAGGATGGCGGGTTGGGATCTGCTGTAAGTTTTCCATGGTTGGCAGGATGGCAGATGCTCTTGGCTTTCACATGGCAAGAGACGCATAGGCGGGACATGGCGGGTGCATGCAGAGGTCATTGGCAGCTATGTGGGCCACATGAAGGAAGAAAGAAAGAGAAGGAGAGGTAGCAACAGCGATTGGCATGGTGGGAACGGCACGTGCGGTGTGTCCCACTAGGAAAATTGACGAAAGGCTAAGTAGGGCTGGCCATTTTGGTCAAGGCTTGTTGTGTCTCCACGAGAGCAGCAGACACAGGCGATATTGGAGGGTACCTTGGCTTGCAAGATTGGTTGGCACTGGAGGCGTGCCCGCATTTCCATAGGAGGCTCTAATGGTGGAGGCTTTCATGTGGGCTTTCACATTTTCGGCAGGTGCAGGTTTGACCCTATGAAAGGGGAATGAAATGGGTGCAAAGGGAGCTCTTCTCCCGCCTGTACCTCTCTCTTTGTAGTTAGTTTTAGTTTTAGGTTCTTTAGTTGTTAGGAGTAGGGTAGAACCCCGTTTCCCTGTATCCTCTTCTTCCTTCCTCTTCTATCTTCACCTCATCCTGTTAGATCCTCCTCCATCTATTTCCATCGCTCTCTCTCTACCTCTGACTCTTTCTAAGCTCTCTCTCTAATCCTTCTAGCATAGCGGCGTCCCTTCTGGCAGGCGTGGCACATGAAAGGTGATGAGTTGTACTGCAGGCGACGAGTGCAGTCCTTGATGGGTTATGAATCAAAGGCACGACGAAGACGACGCCATCTCCCTCACCATGGCTGCTCAACATTCTTCCTTAGTTCTTATTTAATTTGGTGTTATTTAGTATTTATTATCGTGGAGTTGTAATTTTATTTATCATACTTTCATATTCAAACCTTATATTGACCATGGTAATATTGTGTATTTTGATGAATTTTTATATGTCAGATCTTTACATAAAACATGTCTGTATCTCCAGACTGTAGCAAGTCATTTCATCAAACAGTTTGCATACATGTGCACTTCACATTCATTTTGGTCATTTAAGGTCGATGCTAGTCTAGGCCTCATGAATTTAAGGTCGATGCTTGTTTAGGTCTCATGCATTTAAGGTCGATGCTAGTTTAGGCCTCATGCATCTAAGGTCAATGCGAGTAGCATTCTCACGCATATAAGGTCGGTGCAGGTTCCTGTTGAACTGCACGCATAGTCGGTACACATCACTGTTTATTGCATGTTCAAGGTCGATGCAATTCACTGTAGCTAAGCTATCGTGCATAACTAAGGTCGATGATATTCACTGTAGCTAAGCTATCGTGAACAACTAAGGCCGATGTGAGTTGTGCATTCAGTCATGTTGAGGTCGATGCTAGTTACAGTAGCTAGGCTATCCTGCATAACTGAGGTCGATGCTAGTTACTGTAGCTAGGCTATCTTGCATGCATTTGAGGTCGATGCTAGTTACTGTAGCTAGGCTATCTTGCATGCATCTAAGGTCGATGCTAGCCACTATTGACTGAATAGTCAAGTTGGTACACATCACTGTAGCTCAAGTCGATGCTAGCCACTATTGACTGAATAGTTAGGTCGGTACAAATCACTGTAGCTCAGATCGATGGTAGCTAAGGTCGACGCTAGTTTTTACTTTCAATGCATCTGAGGTCGATGCTAGTTGGCCCTACATGCATGAAGGTCGGTGCACGTTTGTGTCTCACGCATACAAAAGTCAGTGCATCCTTCATATTAGGGTCGGTGCATGTTTTGCTCCATGCACTTATAGTTGATGCATATTTTGGTTTGTGTAGACTAAGGTCAATGCATTTTTCTATTCTCTGTATATGCATAGTAACTCAAGTCGATGCTATTTCTCGTTTGACCAAACTAAAGTCAATACATTTTTGTTACTTTGACTACACTTTGACCATGACTTATGATCACATGGTGTTTGATGAGATTTCCTCTTCTTTGCTGATAGGGACTAAAGCATATTATGACTCCAGCACGTGAAAGAAATGTGAGGCACGTGATTCAAGATTCTTCTGATGGGCTCGAGATCCCAAGAACCTTATAGTTGGGCACATAATCCAAGACATTTCTCAAATGGAGAATCAAACACGTGGACAACACACTTTTCACTTCCTGACTCGTGGACCCCAAAGGAGCGCCTCTTCCAAATTTCTTTGGGCGGGAATGTGGTTTTCACGCGCCCATCTCTCGTAAGCCTTTAAATAGAGGCTATTCTTTCAGAAGAAATATAGAGAAGACGAAAGAGAGAATTGAGAAGAATCACAGACTAAGAGAAGATAGCGGTGCTGAGAGTAGAAGAAGAAAAGGTCTGAGAGATCAGAGAGAGCTAAAAGAGATGTGGAGCCATCGTGAAGCTAAGAGAAGTTTGTGAGAGCCAGTTGCAGTGAATCGGGAGGGATTTTTTATCATTGTATTAGATTGGAAGCTACTATCTATCAGATTTTTAAAGGAAGGAGTCAAAACAGCTAGATATTGATGCAGAGAACAAGAAGATAGATGGCAGACACATGACACACCCCCTTAACAAAATTTAGACAGGTCCAGAGAATGATGTGGAAATGCATGCCAATGGTTGTACACTTATTAACATAAGCTGAATCAATGACAATTATGTATGCATAAGAAACCCATACAGATTGCTCCCCCTGACACTATAGCCTAACAACAACATTGACTCATGGTCCTCAGCGGAGGTGAGTCCTCACGCATGGTGAATGCTTCCAGACAAGCATAACTTGCCCTTTCACAATTCATCATTTAATATACCATGGTCTTATTATGAAGGATGCAATAAGCAATGTAGTACACTATGCACATGGACTTTTCATACTATGCATGCCAATGCAACAGAACATATATGAACATAAAGGGCATATGCATGAGTCTTTCAGTGCAACATAAGCAACAACAATGAGAGAATATCAAGAGAAATTCATTTTTTACTGACTTGGGCTCTGCACAGACCAAGCTCCCTTCTGAGTGTTGTAAACCTGTCATTACACAAGGGCTTGATAAAGATGTCAGCAACTTGATTCAATGTATCAACAAAGTGCAATTCAAATTTTTTCTTAAAAATCTCATCTCTAATAAAGTGATGCCTAATTTCAATGTGCTTAGTCCTAGAGAGCTGAACTTGATTTTTAGCAAGATTGATTGCACTAGTGTTATCACACAGAATGGGGGCACAGACAAGATCCACTAAGTAGTCTTGGAGCTGGTGTTTAATTCACAACACTTGGGTGCCACAATTTCCTGCAGCAACATATTCTGCCTCTGCGGTTGAGAGGGCAACCGAGTGTTATTTCTTGGAGGCCTAAGAAACTAAACACCCACCTAGAATTTGACAATAGTCACTAGTGCTCTTACGATCTAACTTGCATTCAACGTAGTCCGTATCCGAATAGGAAATACGAGAAAGCTCATAGGATGACGGATACCACAATCTTAAATCTTGAGTCCCGGCAAGATATCTAAGGATACGCATGATGGCACTCAAGTGGGATTCTCTTAGACTAGCTTGAAATCTAGCACATAGGTATACACTAAACTGGATATCTAGTCTAGATGTAGTTAAATATAGTAGTGAACCAATCGTACCTCTATAGGTCTTTGCATCCACAAATTTACTTTTCTCATCAGCATCCAGTGATGAAGAGGTTGCCATAGGAGTTGCAATTGTCTTACATGTTGTCATATCGAACCTTTTCAGCAGCTCCTTGATGTATTTAGCTTGATTTATGAAGCAACCTTCTGCACTTTGACTGATCTGCAAGCCAAGAAAAAATTGAAGTTCACCCATTAAGCTCATCTCGAACTCACTAGTCATAAGATTGGCAAATTCCTCACACATTTCAGATTTTGTAGAACCAAACACAATGTCATCAACATAAATTTGAACAATCAAGATGTTCTTACCTTACTTTTTGGATGGCTCCATATCGGCATGGTGTCTCTTCGGAGGGTCCGGAGGGGACGTGTCCTCCAGGGGTTGACTTCTCTTCGTCGTTGTGATTCCGGGGATGGCTTCACATTGGCATGGCATCTCTTCGGAGGGTCCGGATGGGACGTGTCCTCCAGGGGTCTCTTCTGTTGAAGACTTGTTGTTGCTGTTGGACTAGCGGGGGACATATGGGCGTGCGATTTTACACGTCCACAGCCCCATCCTCCATAGCTTACACTCATACCCCCGACCCATGGAGTGACACCTCCCTACAGTGCCCTTCTCCTATCGCACCACCATCCAATCATCCTACCAAGTGGAGACTTTGGGAGAACTCCTTAAGGGCTTAGCATGGCAAATGGAGTTGACTAGCATGTTGACCATAGTGGCCGACCGACCTAGGAGCTTTGACCTCCTACACCTATGTGTCGGGTCCATCAACTCGATTTGCACCGTTGGTTGCTACACTAGCGACCTCCTACCATTCCTTCCCACACCCGATGAACCCGACCTTATCCTCAAATTGGAGTCCCTCATCTCGGGTAGAAAGTCAAACCTTTCCCTCGAAGCCAACACCCCATCTCTCGTCACACTTAGAGATGACTTTTCACCCAAAGTGGGATTTGTGATGTGGGAACCCATCGGGGATGAACTTGCCATCACGAACCACACTTCCTTTGATCCCCTGGATCCCACTGATTGGACATCATGGCACCACCCTATCTCTTTCCACCCCTACTACACTATCGACCAACCCACCCGAGGCATCAACCCAATTGTTTCATTAGAGGAGGATGACCCACCACCTTTTGAGGACCTAGAAGGCATGGAGTTCCTCTTTCTAAGTAGCCCCTTCCATGATCCCTTTGACCCATTCCAATGGGAGCTCAAGTACCCATGTGGCCGACCGACATCACTCACCACCCACTATTTCCCACCCTCACCCACCATGTTGGATCAAGCCCACCTCTTTCAAGACCCGGGCCACATATAGGAAGCCATAACCATGGACGACCTACACCTTGGGAATAAGGAAGTGCCCCACTCCATAATATCCACCTTCCTACACCCCTTCGACCATTATGAGTGAAAATTCAATGGCCATCCCATGGCCCCACACATGGAAGTCATCTCCGGGTTAGGAATGCATTTGTCTTGGGCCACCGTATCATTCGGCATGGTTAGAAGGTTAGGCCGTCTCACACATGTCACTTTAGGTCAGATGCTTGGCTGGTCTACCTTCGGATGTGCTAGAGCTCCCCCATCCATCATCATCACCAAGATGGGTCTAGAGCATGATAGGTACCTACATGGATGCCCTGGTCCCCCAACATTTGCATTCATGCATGATAGAGTCACCTATGGATGCCCCGACCCCCACAAACTAGTCAAATTCAATGAGCATCCAACATGTTGGGTTCACTGCGCTCCCTCTCTTTCTTTGATAATGCCTCGTATGTAGCTGGCCAATGGTGGTGCAGGCAAGATGGAGTGGCGGTGGGCGGGTGAATGCCCCAACATCCTCAGCTAGGGAGTTGTCTCCATATGAAACTGGATTTCATAATAGCCTGGCTTGGCTTCTTGGTGTACAAGTGCCTTTGATTTGGCCGCTCCTGGGGGTTCTTCAGGGACCTCATCTGGCTCTTCGAGCAATGGCAGTACGGCGATGGAGACCGATGAGAGTTTGAGCTCGGGTTCTTCTTCCTCTGAGGTCTCTTCTGTCGGAGATGCTGAGATGGAGGTAGCTCTGGAAGGTATATAGAAATCCTTCCCCCCTCCCCATCGGCTTTGGTTTAGAGTTTATAGCAGGGTGTTAACGCCATTGTGTTGTGACTAGGACTGGAATCTGAGGGGGAGCGCGTGTCGACTCTTATGAAGGATGACCAGGGAGAGCCTTCCATCTCTCCGATGGTTGCTGGGGGCGACCGGATTATGGGAGAGCCTTTGCCCTCCCCGACTCCAGTGGGGGATGCCGCCAATCTGGAGGAGAGGTTACCCTTGCCGACCCCTAGCGGAGATGCCATAGGCATGGCGGGAGCCATGCTGGGTAAGGATCAAAACCTTTCTCAGGTTTTTCACCTTGTCATGTCAGAGGAACTCTGGATGTTGTTTCTTTCCCCCTTATTCTTGGTGGGATTGTGCAGGCCCTACTAGTGTGTTGGCTGAGATGGGGCACTCTTCCATGGACCTGGGGGTTCAGTGGCCTACGTGCCCTTGTCCACCAGAGCCATTGCTGGGCACGAGCGTGGGCACGGCCTTGCTTCAGCGAGCCCGAGGCTACCTGGGAGGTGACCCCCTGCCTTCCCCAGAGGAGCTTAGGCAGTGGTTGAGGGACTGCACCCAGGGCTACCATAGCCTCGGCTTCTCACACAGGCTCTAGATGTGTGGCTTGACTGACTTCTGGGTAGAGTACCTGCGGCTTCTGGCAGCTCAGGAGTAGAGGGCACAGTGGCTGGCGGCCATCCGAGAGGCGCAGGAGCAGTGCGCTCAGCTTGCGTCAGCGATAGCCAAGCAGAGGAGACATGTTGATGCGGCCATGTCACTTGCTAAGGACCGTGCCATGCAGTTGAGTGAGGCGGAGAGCAGAGCTGAGGCCTTGCAGAAAGCCTTGGAGGAGCAGCGGTGAGCCGTGGAGCTCACTAAGGTCGAGTAGCGGACTGTCGAGACTGGGGCCGAGGCTAGCGTTCAGCTTCGGTTGACCCTGGAGGCGGAACTTGCGGCCGCAGAGTCTCGCCTGGGAGCACTAGAGGGGAGTGAGCCTGGGCTCTGATTGTATCGCCCCTCTTTCTTCTTTCTTTTTGTTATTCAGACTATATGTCTTTTGTTACCCTAAGGGCATGTCTTGGGCCCTTTTTATAGAGTATCAATGACAAACTCTGGATTTTAATGTTGTTATTTGCTGAGTTGTTCCACTTCCCATTTTACGGAACAGTGTTGAGTGCAGGGATTGGCGACCACTTATTGTTAGTCATGCTTGATTTTCTCACTATGTACCGGTGTAGGGGGTAGGAGACTAGGCTTATCTGATTTTTGGGCATTAGAAGCCCTAAACGTACCGGCAATCAAAAGGAGCTCTTCGCCGATGTGGGCCGTGCAGACGTTTGTACTGACCCGGTTTGCTTCCGTTCCAAGTGTGACGCCGCCCGTAACCGTCAGATGGCCGAAGCGGAAACCAAGGGCAAGATGGTCCTTTCCGTCGAGGACTCGCAGGCGCTTTATCCGCATGGCAGTTACTTGAGCCATGACGCCCCGGTGATCGAACTGGCTCGGGCCTGTCCCTTCGCCAGCGGCCAGACGTGGCAGGAAGTCGTCGACCAGTTGCCGGAGTGCGAGCGGCCCAGCGTGATTGTCGCCGTTGACCGGGAAGGCCAGCTTCACGACTTGATCGGTAAGAAGGAAGCCGGAGAAGTGGCTCGCGCCTTGGAACTGGCCAGCCCTGGACAAACGCGCGGCGATCTCTCGCCCGGAGCCATTCAACAGCGCCAGCAGATCAAGGACGCCCGCGATAAGGGCGAGCAAATCACCCGAACCATTAACCTTGTCATCGACGGCGTTCTGGCCAAGCAGGCAAAGGCCAAAGACAACAAGGCACTCGCCCGGTTGCTCATGTCCATCGCGCTACACGAGGCCCACTTCGACACCTGCCGTCGCGTCAATGTTCGCCACGGCTTTACCTCAGTGAAGAAGGACGGGGAGCCACGCTCGTGGTTCCACGCGAAGGCGAAGGAGGCAGTAGAAACCGACCCGCTTGCCTTCGCCTTGGAAACGCTCCTGTGGGAATCCGGCATGTTCCACCAAGAGGTCCCGCAAACCATCGTCGCCGCGTCGAAAATCTACGGTCTCGACCTTGGGGAGATAAAAGCTGAGGCGAAGAAGAAGCCCGCCAAGGCTGAGAAACCTGCGAAATCCGAGGAGGCCACGCCCAAGAAATAACCCCGCTGACACGCGGGCGGTTCCATCCCGCCCGCGTTTCACCCTTTACCCATCCGACCATGAACAAAGAAGCTTTCCTTCACGATATTTCCCGCGAACTGGCCGACCGCGCGCACGCCGGTTCTTCCTTTACCCCTGAAAAGCGCGGCGAAGCCGAGATCAACGACTACGCCTCTACGCTGGCAGCGGACTACGACAACCTCGCCCGCGAAGCCGATACGCCAGAAAAACTCGCCCTCCTGCAAGCGGAATTTGCCCGTTACCGCGAGGGCTATCGCAAGCGGTATTCGGCCTATCTTGCCAGCCGCAGCCGTTGCCTCTCCACCATGATTACCGGGTCGAGCAATTTTCCGACGCGCCGAAACCAGAAGCGCAATGCGGTGGCAGATCGGAGGGTGACGGACTTGAGCGAGTTTCGGTCGCGGGCGCTCAGCGCCATCAATAAGGTCCTCCACCCTGAACGTCTCCCCGTCAGGTCGGGGGATACCGACGCCGTTGCCCGCCTTACGGAAAAGGTGGCGGAGGCCGAGGCGCTCCAAGCCAAAATGCGGGCGGTCAACTCCGCGATTCGCCGCCACGCCAAGGCGGGCAAGGAAGCCCAGGTTGCGGCGATGATGGCGGCGGCGCCCGATCTCGATGCCGTCAGGGCGGGGCTGATGTTGCAGCCCGATTGCCTCGGGCGCATCGGTTACGCCGATTACGAGCTATCGAATAACAACGCGAATATCCGCCGCATGAAGGGGCGCATCGAGTTGTTGAACCGGAACAAGGCCAGCGCACCGCTGTCACTTCGCGGAGATGGCGTCCTGTGCGAAGACTGCCCGGCTGACAACCGTGTGCGGCTCTTCTTTACCGGCATTCCTAATCATGCCATCCGAACGCGCCTCAAATCGATGGGCTTTCGGTGGACCCCGTCGCTGCGGTGCTGGCAGGCCTATCGCAATTCGCGATCCCTTCAAAATGCCAAGGCGTTCGTAACGTGCGCGCCGGCGACCACACACGCATAACCGATTGCGTTGGTCATGATCGAGCCGGAGCCATCAAGTTCCCTTTCGGGTCGAGGAGCCTGAACCGCCACGCCATCGACGCGAGGCTCAACTTGCTGCTCGCATCGGCGGTGGCGAGGTTTCGCGTGATTAGCCCCAAAATGAGGTAATCCATATCTTGGAGATCGTGCTCCAACCTGAGCCTGCTTGGTTTATCTGCGGCGTTTTTGAAACGTCGGGCCAAGACGAGTCCTTGAAGTGCCCACGCTTGTACGCTGCGAAAATAAAACCATTCGGGACCGAGTTTTGATGCGTGTTGGATACCCATTTGGGCGGCAATGTGGCGGACCCTGTCCGCTTGGGAAAGCTCCTTGCAAATTGTGACGAATTGATCCTCCGTTCCGGTGGCAAATTTTAACTCGGCCTCAGAAAAGCCAGGAACTCCACCTTCTTTGATAATTTCCTCCCAACAATCGACCATTGTATTGACGTTCTTTTCGGCGTGGGCGCGAATGACCTGCGCTTCATCCTCAGTGGGCGCCCAACTTGCGGGAACAACTTTGCGATTGAACGAGCAAATAGGCAGCTCCGAAACATGGACCGAGGTGACCGGTTCGCCGCTGCGCCGTTCCCGCCGGAGATATTTGGCGAGATCGATCCTGCGAAATTCGGGGAAACCCGTGAGCGCAAACTCCCTGTTCTTGGCCTTGGTCGTGAAGACCTCGTGGTGAAACGCTGTAGGGACGACCAAGATATACTTCTTGATCAATTCGGCCCAGGCCGTTGCCTTCACGGCTTGCGCATAACTTTTATCGACAACCAGGAGAGGAGGATGGTCACTCACGTCCAATTATCTTCCGAACGCCTTCCGGCAACAATCGGAAAGAAAGTCCCATTAGGGCAAGTATAAGCTTCTGCTTTCAACGAAAGGCCACCGTCGCTACCTTACCTAATCAAAGGCCTGTTTATTTGGCCGAAGACCGAACGCCAAGGAATACCCATTTTCGACCATTATGGCAGATGCAAAATTAACCGATGAGGCGCGCCGCTATCTGGCGAGCATCGGGGCCAAAGGAGGTAAAAAGGTCACTCCCAAGAAACGCGCGCACCTTACCAAAATCGCAGCGAAGGGCGGCAAGACGGTCACGCCTAAGAAGCTTGCCCATCTGCGGGCCATGACTGCGGCCCGCGTGGCCAGGCAACAGCAGCAGAAAAAAACTCTGTAAGGAAACTGTCAGCGGCGCACAACAGCCTCGATGGTAGTCTGCGCTCCGACTAGCGGCCGATTAAAGGCAAAGTTTATTCAGTCTTGGTTGCGAAAATCTCTATCTCGAAAATGATTTCTATTTCTCCGAGTGCCCGAATGAATGAAGTTGAAGCGGGCTTCAAGGTAGTCCTTGGACACTTAGTCAACGGCACGGCGGAACTGCCCGACCCCCTATTCAAAAAGCGTTTGCAGCTTGTTGGAGGGTTCACGAGAGAGGATTTCACAAACCTGTACCTTAGGCTCTTCAATGGCTGCCCCGAGCCGGAGTTCAGCATCCTGTTTCAAAGCTGCATTAACGCCCGATATTTCTCGATTATGAGCCCGGTGAAGAGTGGCGTTTATGTAATGTCAGAATCCCTTGTTTGGTCGGTCCGAAACGAAACTCTCAGTCTCGGGCTGATCGGCGCCCTGGCTTTTCCTCCTTGGGTCAGAAGCAAACTCGTTCACCTGTCGGTCGGTTCTGGTCAAGGGACAGGCTTCTTGTGTGGCCAGCGCGGCGCAACGGTTTTAACGGCGAAACATTGCGTTTCCGACCAGCCTGCGCCAACGCTAAATTGCGGAGATGTTCGCTTGAATTTGATCGATATCTTCCTTCACGAACGTTTGCCTGTCGCTAGGCTCAATATTCAAGCTATCGGGACACGCGGACTCTCCTTAACAGAGCGTGCTGTCGAAATGTCCGAGGTGTACGTTGCCGGCTATCCCAAACTCCCCATTTGCACGACACCGTCTCCACTTTTTGGCTCCGGCTACATCGCGGCCTCGGTAACCGAACGGGAAGCAGTTATATATATATATATATATTTATATATATTTTTTTAAAAAAACTCATCATCTGTTTTTCTTTGACTCTCTTTTATGTATTTATTTAATCTATTTTTTTTTAAAACTATTCTTCACCCCTTTTTTTTTTACTAATAACACATCAACTTCTTTTTTTCTTTGAAGACTTTCACGCGCGCACGCGAGAGAGAGAGAGAAAGAGAGAGAGCGGGGGAGGTGATTCGCCGCGGGTTAGAGAGAGAGAGGAAGGGGAGAGCGAGTGCGTGAGGGAGGTGGGCAAGCAGTGGCAGCGTTCTCTGGGAGGACCGTCGATGTGCTTGGGGGGTGTATGCGACGAGAGGGGGGAGGGGAAGTGGCGTTCTGGCCGCTCTTGGTGTCTGGCGGTGAGGGATGGGCGACGCCGCGAGTGGCAGGGTGTGGCAACGATGGGCACAGTTTACGGGCTGTGGGCACATGGAAGCTGGTGGCGAGCTCGGCAGGGTGGAGCTGGAGGTGTGGGGTTCCGTCCAGGGGAGGGAGAGCACGCAGGACGGTGGGCTGCATGCATGGCCGCGACGAGCGACGAGGGAGACGGCACCGGCGGTTGGGGATGGGTTGTGTGTGGGTCACGGTGGACTGGTGAAGATGGTGGGAAGGAGGAGGAAGGCAGGGGCAGGTCTCCCCGGTGGGCTGGGGATCACAGGGGGGGTGGCCAGGGTGCTCTGTGGAGAGTGGCCGGCGGCCTGGTTTTGTGAGACGGAGGGTGAGGGGCGATGCCGGTGCGCATGGTGGCCGAGTGGGTGAACCATGCCCGGTGTGGGTGTCGCGACATCCCATGCATGGCCACGACGACGGGAGTGCGGGTTGCCTGGGTGTTCCTCTTAGAGGGGGGATGGGCAACCGGTGAGCTCCAAGGGCGTGGCAGGGGGTGTGGTGGCAGTGAAAGGCCTGCCGCGGAGGTGACTCTATTTGCTCATCGAGCGAGGATGGGGAGCCATGGAGGGTGGGCCGCGATAATGAGAGAGAAGGGAGAGAGAGAGGACAGTAGCCTCCTTCGAATGGAGGCACAAGGGTGGCTTCGGGCGGCTTCAACACTAGGGGGTACGCCGGTCGGCGTCCTCACGTGCACGCCGGCATGGTTGACAGTGGACTCTCCGTGGTGGCTGTGGCGGACGTGGAAGGAGGCCGCGGCGGGCTTGCGCAGGTGGGTCTCGCTCTTGTACCGGGGGGCAAACACCGTGGCAGTCCGTTGGCGTCAGGATCGCCCTGCTCGGAGGGGAACCTTAGTCGGCGATATCCTCCGAGGTGGCACGGTCGTACGTGCATGGTGATGGAGTTGGGGGTGAGTTGCCAGGGAGACCGCGACGGTGAGTGTGCAGGGTCGCAGCGGTCACCGGTGGCGGTGCGCAGGGAAGGAGGTTGATGGGAGCGGTGGTGGGGCGGTGACTGGGTGAGGGAGTGGGGGTTGTTGGGTTGTTGCCGGCGTCCAGTGCAGAGAAAAGGAGAGAGGGGGAAGAGTGGGAGGGGGGCTCGCGGTGAAGTGGAGAGGACCAATTTTTGACAAATCCTATGGAACTCCGTTGTGGGCAAACCGAGTCGTTCACCCAGGCGAGTGTGGTACCATTGCTATCGGTGCGTTCCGAGGATCACGAAAACGTGATTTTTAATTTTTTGGTATTATCTTGAAATTTTAGATTTTCTATTTAAACCAAATTCTTTTTCTTTTTTCCTTCTTCTTCCTCTTTCTTCCTCCTTCTTCCTCCCGTGGCCGCGCCCCTCTCCTTCCTCTCTCTCTCCCGTTCGACCGCGGCGTGCTCCGTTCTGGCTACTGACGGCGACGGGGCGACGACGCGACGACATGGGTGACGGCGAGGCGATCGTGTGGGCGTGCGGCGTGCATGGGAAGCGTGAAGGCTCAAGGTTCTTAACGACGTTCTTCGCGGTTTGGGTTCAATCCAGCGCGCCTCGACGCGGACCAAAGGTAGGGTGACGTTCCCTAGCCTCTTGCATTCCATTCCCGTGATTTCTAGCCTGGTGCGAGGTCGAGAGGGGTCATTTTCATGTCGGGAGGGTAAAACCATGTCGTGGGAAGAGCTCACCCGATCCGCCATTTTAGCCTGCGATTCCATGTTTTGAGGGCGTAGAATCATGCTAGGGGGCTTGAGGGTTGTTTTCCCTTCATTTCCCCCTCCGTGGGGCTTGTTTGGGGCCGAAAATGGTGAAATCTGGCGGGTTCGCCATTTTCGCGCCGGTGAGGGTTGAGCGGTTGAACTAGGGCCCATTCATCCTTTGCGTGGCCCTGGCCTGACCGCCCTTTGGCTCGGAGCGCAGTGGGGCATGTGCGGCCAGTCGTGCGACCGCACATCCCCATGAGTGGCCCGAGGCCAACCGTGCATCTCGTGAGTTTCTGACTGTTGTTTGTTACCGTTGCACCATGCACCGGGGTGAGCGGCTAGGGTCTAGCCACATGTCCCCATGAGCGGCCATGAGTTGGCCGTTCATCTTGTGATGCTGTTGGTGGATGAGCGGCCCGAGTGGGTCTGCCCATCCCTTGAATGGCGAGTTTCTAGCCGCCCTTCCCCTGTGCAGCTAGGGTCCAGCCATTCATGCTTTTTACCATTGGGTTGATGAACGGCCGAGTTGGACCGTCCATCCCCACGTGCGGCTAAGGGTTAGCTGTACATCTATTGAGCGGCCTGGGTATAGCCGCTCTTTTGTCCATTTCTTCTAGGGGTAGAACGGTCCGTCCCTGGCCGTTCATCTCCTAGTGCGGCCCGTGTCTAGACGCACATCCCTGAGTGGCCCAGAGGGGACCGTTCAAGGGGCTGCTCTAACCAGTGTTACTTCCTTGGCCGATTCGAGTCCCGAGCGCGTGGACCTCAGTCCACGTGCTGACCCGTGGTCTGACAGATGCTGGGCATCATGTCGAGACCAGGCGTCGTGGTACTGTGTAGCTCCGGGAGGTGTTGTTTTTGGCTCGTGTCATCGTGAGTCGGTGCTAGTATGAGGAGCATTCCTTGTACTATCTGATTGTGACGTTGTTTTCCGTGGCTTGAGAGTCGACTCCTTCAGTGACCGTACGAAGCACTACTCGATGTAAAGGCACTCCCTTCTACCTCATAACATGGTCATAGCCCTCATAGGACGTCAAGAGACATCCACCCGACAATGGGCAAACCAAAAGGTCAAGCCAAGACAATTAGAGGCCAAAACCTCGGAAAACAACACTCTGGGGTGTAAGCGGCCTATCTCTTGGCTGCTAGTCAAAATAAGCTATTAATTAAAGGGCCGCTACACTACCCAGAGAATATAGACACTAGGCGGTCATAGGAAGGGCTGCGAGGAGACTGAAGCGGTCATAGAAGGAACCGCGAGATTACTGTAGCGGTCGCATAATAGGCCGCTAGACCCAGTCAACCCTTAGCTGACACACCGGTCAAACCAACATAAACGGTCTATACTAGGGCAGGTTACAAACGTGCGCAGTCTAAGGATGGACCACGACTCAAACCACCTTAAAACATTGACTTCGGTTAAATGAATAGTAGCGGTCTATAGAAGGGCCGCTAGAGTATATAAACGGTCGAAGTTTGGGCTGCTAACCCAAACCGACTCAAACCCCATTGACTAAATCAACGACGCTTAGCGGTCGAACATAGGGCTGCTAAAGCAAGCTTCACAGTCTATCACAAGATCGCTTAGCCAAATTGTTCTATCACTAATGTCAAGCGGTCGACTAATGGGCCGCTGGGCAGAGCTTAGCAGTCCAATAATGGGCCGCTAGCCAAGAGATACGGTCTATCGCAAGACCGCTAAGACCCGAACCGACTTAAGACTTAACCGACAACCTCAACGCTTAGCAGTCGACTAATGGACCGCGAGAGGTAAGAAATGGTCTCTGAAACGACTGCGAGCATGATACAGTGGGAAAACTAGGGATCAGCCAGATCTCGACCTTTACACGCCCCAATCGCGTCTAAATGACGGGGAAACAACCCTAATGGCCAAAACATCCTTCCACACTCCGGAAGGGCTCCAACAGACGCACAAACAGCGAGAAATGGGCAATTCCACCGAATCGACCCTAATTGAGTCACATGGGTTCCAGGGCTCGTACTGATCCCAAATGACCACCAATCACGATGAAACTAGCAGGAATGGAATGTAGACATTCCAGGGGCTCCAATGATACCAATTTGGCAGGGAACCATCACCGAGAAAGGTGAACTCACCGCAAACCCCCCGAAGCATGCTTTGCCAAAAATGAAGCAAAACCCACTCAATTCTCGCACTGCTCGGCTCCAAATCGTGAGGAAACGTAGTAGAGAAGTAGGTGATCCATCTCCCTACCTCCACCGAAGTTCTCGCGCACCGAAGTGACTAAACCGTGTCAAAAATCATCGCACGAACCCAAACACACTGGCTTTGAATCCATCGAGGGATCGCGCCAACGCCACGCTCTGTCCTCCACGCCATCACGCTCCACGATCACTCCATCGTGTTCTTGCCTCGCTCTTCTCGCCACGGTCGCGTGCCCCGCGGAGAGAGGAGAAGGGAGGAGAGAGAACGAGAGGGAGAGAATAAGCGACTGTGAGGAGAGAGGGTTATAAATGTCAATAATATTTACATAAATACTTTAACTCAATCAAATAAATGCCAAAAAATAGCCTAAAAATCTATAAAAATAGGTAAAATTCACAGAATCGAATCCAGATCCGAACCACTAAGGATCCACTAAGGACACAGACCTTACAACATCAGTGGAACAATCTTCTTCTAGGGTTGGCCAGTAATAGCCTTGCGTAAGAATCTTCTTCGCCGAGGCCTGACCATTGACATGCCCTCCACACTCACTAGAGTGAGCTACTTCAACAACTTTCCAAGCCTTATCATCGTCAAGACACCTCATGAGAACTCCGTTGAGAGCACGCCTGTACAATTCCCCTGCAATAATCATGTATCTTGCGGCCACTCTTCTAATGGCCTTGCACTGCTCGGCGTTGGCGGATTCTGGGAACGAACCATCCCTGCAATATTGCTCAATCTCATGATACCATGGCAATTCCTCTTCTTCTAAAATCTCCTTAAGCTTAGTTAAAGATACTTCTTTCAAATCTTCCTTCCCAACCTTCTTCTCTACAGATTTCCTAAGGTTCTCAAACCACAGATCCTGAAGGGAAGGGGTGTCTAACCGTAGGACCACAATGGTCTCAATGGTGTGACTGAGAGGAAAGGGAAGGGAAGAAGCAAGCGATGCAAGTGCATCGGTGAGAATATTCAGAGAACGAGGGGTATGAATATAGATCAACTTGCAGAATTGCTTAGGCAAGAGCGTGACCAAATCTTGATAGGGTTTAAGCTTAAGGTCACGGGTGTGATAAGTAGAAAGAACTTGACGCAGCGCCAACTGAGAATCTCCTATGATAATCAAGTATCGCGTGCCCAAGATGTAGGCATGCTTCAATCTGACAAGGAGAGCGTCATAGTCGGCTATGTTATTGGCAGCAGGAAAAGAGGGCTGATAAGCAAGGGGAATGGTCACTCCCTCCGGAGTGAGGAGAACGGCGCCAATCCCACACCCCTGTGAGTTTAGCGCACCATCTAGTGCTCAAACTAGGGGCAATGCATGTTAAGTAAAGATCAAGAAGATTTCACCCCGACATAGCATTGAGGATAAAAGAAGAAGTCGATAAACTATATAAGGCTAGATTCATCAGAGTTTTTCTTTATCCCCAGTGGGTGGCGAACATCGTCCCTGTTATCAAGAAGGATGGAAGGGTGCGCATTTGCATCGATTTCAAGGACCTAAACAAAGCATGTCCCAAGGATGACTTCCCGCAGCCTCATATACATGTCTTGGTGGATAATACCATCGGGTACGAAGCCTTGCCATTTATGGATGGTCATCCAGGCTATAACTAGATCCGTCTCACTCCTGAAGATCAAGAGAAAACCTCCTCCACCATGCCCTGGGGCACGTATTGCTATGTAGTTATGCCGTTCGGTCTGGAAAACACAGGTGCCACTTATCAAACGACGATGATGGCCATTTTTCACAATATGATGCACATTTACATGGAAGCTTACGTGGATGACATCCTGGTGAAGTCGAGAACAAAAGAAGAACACCCCGCTAAGGTTCAAAAAAAAAAGGGGGTTAAAAATGCTGATATCCCGGCGGACTTGGTTGACCTTCAAAGGTTGGCTGAGGGCAAAAAGACCACAGTCCCGGCTGAGGTGAAAACTCGAAAGGGCGCCTCAGGAAAAAATGGGCAACCTCTCGGTGTGAAAATCCGCAAGGGCGAACCGGAAAAAACTAAAGGGGGGCAGCCTCGGCGAACACCCGAAAGGGCGGTGAGGTTGGTAATGTGAAAAAAAAAATCTTCTCTCAGTCTACCTTCTGGATGGTCCCATCATATTGATGTCATGGTCATGCCTCCCATGTCATTCTATAACACTCAGCCCCATCGGGGCATACCGGCGGTGTTACACTCTGTCCCGCCGGGACCACCAACGCCATCATTTGCCATGGAGTTGACTCATGCGCCCCTTGGCATGTCAGCTCCACTCATCTTTCTGGTCTCTTGGGGGTTTGGGTAGTATGTCTTTCCGGGCTATCCAAACCGACCCTCTTTTTTGTCCCACCGGGTTCGGCCTATGTATGCTCGCTCAGGCTGCCGACCCATCCTTTGCCTATCGGCTTTCGGGTTTGATTCATACGTCCCACTAGGGCTGTCAAATCCACCATTTCTTTCCTCTGGATCTGGCCTATGCACGTCCCTCTCGGGCTACCAACCCATCCTTTGCCTGTTGGCTTTCAGGTTTGACCCTCGCGTCCCACTAGGACTGTCAAACCTATCTTTGTCCCATCGGGATTGGCCCCAGTATGCCCTCTCGGGCTGCCAACTCGTCATGCCTTTCGGCACATTTTACCTCCTCTGGGTTTGGTCTCAGCATGCCCTCTCGGGCTGCTAACCCATCACGCCTTTCGGTACATTTTACCTTCATGGGATTGGTCTCAGCATGCCCTCTCGGGCTGCCAACCCGTCATGCCTTTCGACACATTTTACCTTCATGGGATTGGTCTCAGCATGCCCTCTCAGGCTGCCAACCCATCATACCTTTCGGCACGTTTTACCTTCATGGGATTGGTCTCAGCATGCCCTCTCGGGCTGCCAACCCATCATGCCTTTCGGCACATTTTACCTTCATGGGATTGGTCTCAGCATGCCCTCTCAGGCTGCCAACCCATCATGCCTTTCGGCACATTTTATCTCCTTTGGGTTTGGTCTCAGCATGCCCTCTCGGGCTGCCAACCCATAATGCCTTTCGACACATTTTACCTCCTCTGGGTTTGGTCTCAGCATGCCCTCTCGGGCTGCCAACCCATCATGCCTCTCGGCACATTTTATCTCCTCTGGGTTTGGTCTCAGCATGCCCTCTCGAGTTGCCAACCCATCATCATGCCTTTCGGCACATTTTACCTTCATGGGTTTGGTCTCTGCATGCCCCATCATGCCTTTCGACACGTTTTACCTTCATGGGATTGGTCTCAGTACGCCCTCTCGGGCTGTCAACCTACCTCGTCTTTCGGCTTATTTTGCTTTCCTGGGTTTGGCCTCAGTATGCCCTCTTAGGCTGCCAACCCATCACGTCTTTCGGCGTTTATCTGACCACTATGATACACGTATCTGCATAAGCCATGATAAACAACTGATTGAGAGCTGGGTGACGTAACCAACTTGATTTTCTTACAACCCACAAAAAAAACAAAAGCATAGCTTTCAGATAGAATTGGTTTCGTTATGTGGATCCCATGGATACCCTAAGGTTCGGGATCTCGAAAACAACTGACAACTTCCAAGAAAGAAAAGCGAGAATTCAACATCGCCCTTTTATGTATAGCTTAAATCACCTCCAGCATGCTCAGAAACAGGTGGTCAAAACGTCTTGTGTGTTAGCTTTTGCCATCAAACAACATGATTCTTACATCTTTCTGCTGAACCCGTAAGGACTACTACTAATTTCAAGCATCTGCTGAAAAATGGTACAGCACAAGAGTGGCAACTTTACAGTGGTGGGCTCAACAAATCTGGGTACCGAATCTCTTAACGAACTATATACTTGTCAATTGAAAGGCATTCACGTGCCAGAGAGGTCTCCATCTCCAAAGTTGGGGTGAGATGGAGGCATGATCTGCTTCAAATAAGGATTTGGATTATCACAGATCCGAAGCTTTACTACGAATGTGACAGTGCAACCTTTCCCTACTCCTTCGCTTTCAAGCCAGATGTGTCCCTCCATTAGGCCAACGAATCTGAACAAAGAGGGGGAAATGAGTAGAGATGATTGCATGCGTACAATCGATCAACCATAAGCCTTCTCCCATCAATCTGCCCCAGACTAAGGCCTAGGGTTTCATAAAAGAGATGACAAAATAGCTGCCCTGTGTCAACCTATATCATCGTCTCCCAATTTTTGCCGAACACATGCTTTATAAGCATTTAGGAGGTACGAGGGGTCACCTTAAATTAGAAACAGCCGAACACTAATTGATTGTCCAGTATAAAAATTCTAGCTGGACAGAATATAAAACATCTAGAAAGGGACAGCAGTGTAGGCATACAAAAGACTCACATGTTCAAGATTTAGTGAGCACGATGCATATGGCAAATGGCAATCCGAACAAAATGATATGGGGAAAAAAAAACAACTAGCACATACGCACACCGGAAGAGGAAGAAGAAGATAAAGCTGAAAGGAGAAATGGTGGAAAAGTGGAAAAGAAGCAACTTATGCGTGGCACTGCACTCGTAGATGGGCACCGGCGCCGTCCCACAGATGTCCTGGCTCATTAGATGCCTTTTTCGCTCATATTTACCCCCGACCGAACGTGCAGACCTGGCATCGTTGCATCCCTTAAAAAAAAAGATCGTTCCAAATCCTCTCGCTGCAAAAATCGGCTAACATAATGGTGATCGTCACCCCGTACTCATTTAGCCGCATCAAACCAAAAAAAGGCACGAAGGATGGCGACTGTCACCCCGTAGTCACACTCCGCCGCGTCAAACCAAAAAAAAACATGAAGGATGGTGACCGTCGCAAGGCATGCACGATGGTGATCGTCACCCTCTACTCACACTCGGCGGAAAAAGGTATGAAGATGGTGATCGTCCGTCGATGGACTCCTCTCACAATTGCTGGGACGTCGTGCCCGATTCTGCACTCGCGAATTCCAGCATTCGCGGAACTAGTCCCCAGCCTGGAGGGTGCGCGGAGCGAACTCGGGGAACAACGAATAGACCCACGCGTTGAAGAAGTGCAGTGGGCAGACATATCGAGCTTGCCTCAGGAATTAATGAATGCTGACGTCCCCGATCGCCTTGTATATCAGGCAAAGGGTGATCGGGCATAGCGACAGCTTGATTCCCCACATCATCTGACAGGCTGGGAAGATTGCGTCCGACTGGATAACAGTCTCGTCCCCATATGGCATGGCAAATGAGCACAGCCAATACGTCAGATAGGCCGCGTAGTGTGTCAGCGGATCAACTCCCGCCAGGTTAGGACCACTCCGGCGTCCTCTGTAGGGGATCTTCACGTCGGTTTTGGCCTTGCTACGCTTCTTACAGGCGACGGTGGTGCCAATGCACGGGAAGTCTTCATATTGCTTCAGTTCGTCATAAAAATATTGCAACCATAGAGTCATGTGGACCCTCTTCCTATCCCCGCAGGGAGGATGCTTCCCGCCATGTGCCAGCTGATATAACTCTCGATATGCCTTCATGAGGTACCGGTAGGAATAGCCAAGCGAGTAGAAGCCGTCCCCGCTGGTTCCATCCTTGATAAGGTCGGGGAGGCATACTTCTTCATAGGGCTCCCCGTCAATGGGCAAGCCGCTCAGCTGACTGAGACTCCACAAATCTAGCGAAGTCTCGCCCTCCGCTATGTAGAAAGTATTTGTTTCTGCTCTGAAGACTTCAATCATCCCGCAGCAGAGCCCCTTTGAGATGGGGTAGCTATACCGAGAGGCATAGACACTGTGATAGATGCCGGCCCGGATCAATATCAGAGCATAGTTGAATAACACGTACTCCGTAAACTCCACCGCTCCCTCCCGGAAGGTGTGTGCATCCTAGAGCTTCAACTCCGCGAACCAACCCAAAGCCAGTTCGTGCTTGAAACAGATGGCCAGGCAGTCCAATGGAAAAGGTTCTTCTCTGTACCCCCACTTTAGTGGGGCCAAGAATAGACCAAAGCGGTGCTGCTCACCCTAGACCTGTCTGGCAACCAAGTCCCACTTGGCCGGGATAAAGCCGGGAGCTCGCACCAACTTGTCCTCCGTTGGCAACACCGCTTCAATCCCTAGGACGGGTTTCCATTCCCGGGCCTCTCCCACCAAGTACATCGAAATGCTTCGGGGACGCTGTATAACAAGCTGTCCCGGGTCCGCAGGATGGCCCGCTCGGCGTCCCTCATAGCTCAGAGGTCTCGCTTCTCTTGAGAACGAAAATGCTTCAGGAAGCGGACAAGGTGCTTATCCTTCGGGTAGTCCTTACTGTAATCCCCAGCGGCCCGATCGAAGGTAAATCTGCCCCCAGCCTGGGCAAGTCTGCAGAAGTCCACAGTCTCGGTATCAGAACCCGACGACTCGGCCAATGTAGCTATCTCAGCATGCTCCTGGTCCAAGTCTTCGACAGTGAGCCACGTGATAGCCGACACGCTCTGGAAGGTGCTATTCTCAGTGTGTGTAAGGTTCGAGGTCAGGTCGAGCACGGGGACCTTTCGTTGGTCGGAGGAGTATTGAGTTTTTCCCTTGATTGGAGGAGATCGCGTTTGGTTAAGGTTCGTCGTCTTGCATCATATGTTTGGATTGGTTGGCCTTCGCGTGCCATGAAGTCCGTGCGAGGCAAATCCTGTGTTGGCAAGGTGGTTGCCAGTGAGAAGCATTACCCATTACCCAATGTGTAAGGGTGTGTTGGCGCTGCTCCAGAAGGATGAGTGCTAGTTGGGCAGTGTTTGTGGGAATTTGCAGCTGGTGTTATGTTTTTCGATGTGTTGAGGATCGGAGCCTGCGGAGTTGCAGAGGATTGTCGTGATGGAGGATCCTAAGTTGTCGTTGTGGTGGTTGTGCGCGTGGATCTGAGTGCGCAGTAGAAGGTCGTAGCGTTGGATGCTACGGGTGGATATTCGAGGATGTGTAGAGCGTCGGAGGATTGGTTCCTCGGTGTGAGATTGTCTCAGTTGCATGAGACGTGTTGTTGCCGTGCCGTTTCTTGAGGCATTTTGGTTTGTGGCGCTGGTTGGATTGAGAGATGGGAAAACGTGCTGGCGAGATTGTCGCATGAGTACCCAGTTTCTGTGTTGGAAGTTGTGTCCTTCGGTGAGATCGTGTTTTTGGAGAAGTAATATCTGGCAAGATTATGAGATCCTTGTTGGTTGCTGTGAGCGGCTGGTGAGGTTGGCCGAGTGATCGACCATGGTAAGAAGTGTATCATCTGGGGACCTGTGTGCATTGGTCATGGCGTCATCGACATGCTTGCTATGGTAGCAGGGGGCACTTGTCGATTTTGGAGAAGTGTGTGTTATGGATTATAAGAGGTTGTGTCCCGAGACTCTGTGGTAAGAGCGAAATCGGGATTGGCATGTGTCCACTTAGAGTAATTGAGATGAGATGGGATTCGATTAGACAATGGACGGTGCCTGTGTGCATGGTCTCTGAAGAGATGTTGGCATTGGATATGGTGATCCCCGGTCTGCGACCAGTATGGGAGGATTTCTCATAAGTCTGAGTCGAGTGACGTGAGAACCGAGGAGGGATCCTGTCATGTGGTTTCGCCATGCTCCCCTGAGAGGGTAGAGTTGGCGTGAGGTTCGAGATCTGATGCAGTGTTCGAGCGAGATTTGGCTTGAGATGTGATAATGGTCTGTGGGAGAGTCAGCGGATGGCCTGTCGTGATTTGGAGCGTGCCTGTTGGGCTGGTGGAGGTTTCTCGTTGATGCGTATCTGGTGACCAGTGGGTGGTCTTTCACAGACAGAAGATGTTGGTTGTTGGGGCTTGAGAATGGCGAGAGCCATGTGCCAGCGAGTCCTTGGGTGGCTGATTAGGAGATGTGCTTTTCCCAGATTGGATCTGGGGTTTGTGAGAAGTTATCTTCTGGCAAGAGTTGGTTCGGTGCTGTTGTAAGTGGTCGGCTTGCCAGGTGTGAGCTGGTGGAAGCTCAGTGTTGGTTGTCTTTGGTGCAGGGTGAGCTTGAAGGGTGACAACCCCATGACACGCCCTTCGTGAATTGTCATATGCTGCAATAGTTGTAGGGGTTGGCCGTATAAGTTCCTCTAAGAGATTGCAGGCCCTAAGGGTGCTGAGTGGGCACACATTAATTGACGCCCCTGTATCAACCAAGGTTGCGTCCACACTAACTTTGTTCAATATAATGGAAATGCAGAGCGGCATCTGTCGAGCTTCCGGAGGTGCCAGCTTGGTCTCAGAGAATGTAATTGTTGGTCCTTTTGAAATCGTAGCCAATGCTGTGGGAAGGCTATCAACTGCCATGTCTTCATTAAATATCACCTTTTGAAGGAAACTTCTTAGTGCATCTTGGTGAAGGGTAGATCTTTTAATCAGCTCTAGCATAGATATCTTGGCGGGAAGCCGATCCAAATGATGCAACAAGTCATATTGAGTACCTGGCAATGGCTCAGTCTCTTCCTGTTGATCTGTAGTTGGCTGGGAAGACTGAGGATTTGAAGCAGAAGCATAATTCCTTTGGAACAATCGCCCGCTACGTAGGGCTAGATTTTGTGCCGGCACAGCCTCTGATGATGGCAGAGCAGGCTGAGTGGGGTGGAAGAGTGGTGTGGCGAAGGGTGTGGGAGAAATAATGGGGTAAGGGGAGGTGATAGCGAGGGTAACAGGTTGTGGAAAAAGGATGGTGGGCGAAGAGGTGGGCGCGGTGATGATGGGTGTAGTTGGGGGTGTAAGGAGCAATGGAGATGAGGGTGGAAGGATAATGGGTGAGGGACTGGCGGTAGGTGTGGCGATGATGATGGGTGTTGGTGTGGGAGGATGGTTAGATGGAAGGGTAGTGGTGATAGCGGTGGGGGTGATAAGTAGTGGGCGAGATAGAGGCGCAGGTGAGGGTGTTGGCGTGGACGTGGAAGGGAGGGTGAATAGGCAGATGAACGGTGTAGCAGATGGAGGAGGGGTCTGGCGTACGGGTGTGAAAGTGGAGGGGTAGTTATGGTGGAAGGCTGATACTTGGTGGGTTGTACCGTCATCATCAAAATACCATCCGGCGTTGGGGGCCGGAGGTTGGACTACATTCACCTGAGCCGGTGCCAGCGACTGAGGTTGCGGAGCGGGTGGATGGTTCGGCATTGGGTTCTGGTGGATCCCCAAGTCTTGAACCTATTGCGGTTGCTGCGGCGGCGGCTACTGTGGCTGCGGTGCTTACTGCTACACTTGCTGCCTCGGCGGTTGCCTTCTTTTCTCTTTCAGCTTAATAATGGCCTTATGCATTTCGGCCCAATCAATCCTATGTCCTTCATGCAGATCAAATACCAGGTCTCGGAATTGAAAACACCATTCAATGGTGTGCCCTGGCTACCTGTGGAATACACGATATTTCGTATGTCAACAGTTGTATTCCAACAGGGCCATTTCGGAGGAAGTTGGATGGCATTGACTGACATGAGAGCCGAAAATATGTCGGCAAGAGTCTCCGACAGAGGAGGATATTGGGCTCTCTTCGGAGCCGGGCGCTTGTTGTTGTTGTAGCCCTCTGCTGGCTTCTGTGGCTCTGGTAGGGTGAGCAGTTTCTCCTTCATGCATAAATCAAAGAGCATTTTTGTGTGCTTTTTTCTAAATGAATATGGTCTCTTCATGCGCTCCGTTTGCACACTGGCAATCGCTTTGGCGTCGGGCTTTTTGCCATTGTCCTTTGACTTGGTTTCTCCTTTGTCGCCATTTGTCGGGGAGAAGTCGACCGAATTCACCTCTTTGCTGCCAGCCGGGCGATCCTTTTAGGTCTTGCCTTTGGCAGAGAGGTGTGTTGGGTGATTAGCGAAGAACATTTCAATCTCCGCCACCACGGTGTTGAGTTGATCAAAGCCTCAGATGTTGGAACTCAGAAGCTTCTCACTAACCTCCGCTACCAAACCCCGACGGCGTATGGTGATGGCGTCTTCTAGTCGCACTGCATGCTGACGTCCCTCCACCTCTTGATGAAGTCCAAAGTTGTTTCGCCCTTCTTTTGCTTAAGGGCGCAGAGTTCCGCAAGAGAAACCTTGCGTTCAGTTGTTTGGAATCGGTCAACAAATTTCTTTTGCATATCTGCCCAATCAGATACTGAGTTGGGCTTCAGTCGGGAATACCACTGAAAGGTGGTACCCGTTAGGGAAGTGGCGAAGTATCGCAAAAGATAGGATTCCTCCAGCGCCAATTCGCCCATGGAAGTCATATAATAAGCCAAATGCTCATGCGGCGAACCTTGTCCATTAAACTTCTACAGTTTTGGAGGCTTTGGGCAATCTGGGGGGAGCTTTTTAAATTGATGGTGATGGGGGTATGGCACACTGTATAAATCTATAGAAGCCACACCTTCGCCGTGCTGTGCGAACTTTGTCTCCACTATTCTCTCGATCATCTGCCTCTGAGCCATTAGGCTTCGGCAAGGGTGGCGGATGACCGCATGTTGGCCTCTTGCTGTGGCACTTCGACCTCCAGCACAATAGGCGGCCTAGCTGCGACGGCCGTTGCGTTGATCGTGGCTAGAGCAGGGGAAAGTTGTTGCTCTATGCCAGTTGGCGCCGCGAAGGGTTGGACCGGGGTCTCCTTTTCACGCAGGAGTGCTTGCTGCAGGTTTTTGAGCTTTTGGTTCTCACGTCGGAGCTCCTCCAAGGTGAGGGCTTGGACCTCCCCGGTAGGACCCTCATGTGCCATCTCCACTGATGCTACGAACGTCTTCTTGACGCTCCTCTTGTCGCATTGGGTCGGGCTGTGATGCCTCGGCAGTGAGAGTTGGCTCTAGTTGAGCTACAACTCGGGAGACATGCCTCGACCTCCTCATGGCTTGCAGGGGTTGGTTGAGGTCCTCCCAAGTGCTCTCTGGTTGCTTGTCAGTGGAAGAGACATAACAAGTGAACACCCTGACGATGTCATCTGTCATCTGGGCCGCTCACTTCTTCTTCGGCGGGTGCCGCTCTGGCTTTGGTGTTCCCCCTAACTTGTCAAAAATAGACACTCGGGGCATAGACTCTTGCTCGAAGCGGCCTTCGCCCGTGTGCACCGGGCTGGCCCAGGGGGAAGTCGGGCATACTCGCTTGGCCGTTCCATGGCGCTTCCACCCTGGTTGTCGGTGAGTCCTTGCCTCATGGGAGGTTGAAGACTCCTCTTGTTGATGAGTAATCGGGTTCCGCGCTCACTGTAATTCAGACTGGCAGAGGGCCTTTTCTGATCTGGCCCGTCTTATAGCTCGGGCCTCCTCCTTGGTGACCCAAATCTTCTTCATTTGGAGATGTCACTCCTCAGTTGAGTTGCCCCCCGATCTGACTTTGGGGACTGCCGCCTTGGGCCAAGGCACGGTAAAGTTCTTCACCTTCGCCCCTTCCACCAGAACCTTCCGGAGTAGTTCGAATCGATTGGAGATAGGAATGGTGGGGACCTGTCAATCCCGGGGCACAATCGGCTCGCCTCCATCGAGCCGGATGCGGAAGTCTCCGACCAGTACAGTCTTGTCGGAGCGTGAGGTGGCAGTTGCCAGGCGTGTTCTGTTGTGCGTACGGCGTTGCCCCCGTTGAGCAGGGGCGGCCGTCTCGGAACGGCTTCCATTACAGCGACGACGCTGCCTCCGTTGTGGAGGAGCGACGTCGGCGATAATTTGGTTGACCGAGAACACCCGACCAACTGGGAAGGCTGAAGGCCTGACACCTCTAGCTATAGGCTTCTTGATAGCCTGCCTGCCTACGCCTTTAGTTGACGTCGAGGGCCTGACACCCCTAGACATAGTGTTGTATTTGGCCGACCTGACTCGGCCTGTTGTAGAAGTAGATGGCCTGACACCCGTAGGAGCTGTCTTCATTGTGGCCGATCTGACTCGGCCTGCTGCAGAAATTGAGGGCCTGACACCCCCAGACGCTTTCTTCTGAGCCGGGCGGACCCGGCCTACAGCAGGAGCAGAGGGCCTGGCACCCTCAGTAGTTGTCTTCTGAACTGGGCGGATCCGGCTGGCAACAGGAGCAGAGGGCCTAGCACCCTCAGCAATTGTCTTCTTGGCCAGGGAGACTCGACCAGTAGCAGTGGCATGGGCGACTGTATTGTCCCTGGCGACTGGCACTACCCCTAAGAAGAAGGGGGAGCCGACGACCGGAGGTGATGAGGGAATGGATGAGCAGGTGATCTAGAGGGGGGGGTGAATACATCTACCCCAATTTGCGTACACAGTAGAAATTAAAGATTGCGGAATAAGAAAGTCTATTACCAGCTAATTTTTCCAATATGATCTGATTCAACAGGTAGGAGATCTAGTAAGCAATAGCTATCAACCACGAAGAACTCCAAAGGATATAGATCAACCAACACAGTATGGTACTAGGAGGAGGTTCGATTCAAGAATCTCCTCACGCAAGGGTTAGTTTTCCAGATAGGCGTAACCTATCCTTCCGACTAAGTCTTTTGATATACCACTGTGTTATCGATCAATAAGTAAATGCAAGATGAAGAAACTATAGATCAGATCAAGACAAGACAGACTAATGTCAATATCAGATGAATTAGCACACACAGTTTCAAAAGTCAATCAACCAAGTTCAGTACTGGACGGAGGTTCGATCTAAGATCTCCTCACGCAAGAGGTGGCATTCTGAATAGGCTTAACCTATCTTTCCAGCCACGCCTTTCTATATACTCTTTGATTGATGACTTATGCACATAAAACGAATGAACATATCAAAAATATCAAATGTCTGCAGTGAACGTTCCTAAACGTGCATCTAGTCGAAGTAATGAGGATATAAGCAATCTCACAGATTCCAAAGCAATTTTAAGGTGGTTCGATCTCGAGCTTGAGATCTACGTCCACCCCTTACTCAAATGAGTAAGGTTTTTGCTGACAAATAGCTTGCAAAATTCGCTGATCCACAGCTTCGGGGATGTGATCCCTACAAACCGCTGAGCTTCACAGCTTGTTGAACCCGCTGAGCTTCATAGCCTGCTGCCCGAGGAACCTATCCTCGCCGCTGAGCAACACAGCTTGCTCTGTTGACTACACAGCTTTCAATCGAAGAAAACACGATGAAAATAACAAAAACAAAGAGACAAATGTAGCTCTCACTCGAGCAAATGACTCTGGATCTGATTCAGAAGTCAAGACCAACATCGCTTCTTCACACTCTCTCTTTTCTCTCAGACTTCTTCTCAGCTTTTGATACTCTGTTTTCTCTCTTCCTCTTCTTTCTCCAGCGAGCTCTCTTTCTCTCAGACTCTAGCTCCTCTTCTCTCGAGCTCTTGTACTCTGGTGCTCTTCTTCTCTCGTCATCTCTTGGACTTGAACGCTCGATCCCTTTTTTTATCCAAGCGAATGCGAATCTTGTGGTCCCTACAAGATTCCATTTAGGCGCGTGGAAGGAATGCTACCGCCCACGGCTTTTGAAAGATTGATTGGCCACGTGTCAGATGAAACGATGAGGGTTCTTTAAGATACAACCCTGCAATCACGGCGTGCAAGATAGAACCATCATCCCCCAACTCTTCCAACCTAACGGCCTATCCAACGATTAAACATATGCACCTAGATCATCATCATTTTTGTTAAAGGGGAACATCAGATCCCAGAACATATGAATGATCAGTCGGTTCTCGAGATAATATATCATATATAGCATATAGTAATGCATTAAGGGATTAAAGGATCGGGGTACTTACTTGACTTACCTGCTTGGCGAGGAAGAGATGATGTGATGCGATGGCGTTCATGATTTTTACAATAAAGAGGTTAGCCATCATAAAATGAAGCCATGGAAATAAGCATGATGCATCAAATAAGGCAAAAGGCACACACGAATGGAGCAAAGAACAAAGCAGATATAGCAATTCAACTCATCACAGCATTCAGCAGCCAAATGGCCATGCCAAGACCGCAAGGGGAGCCTAACGGTCTAGCACTAGACCGCTACCATTTAGGCGGTTCACATTCTCCAACGGGCAAAACCTTGAGGAAAAATGGTCTAGGGAGGACTGCTAAGGGCAGCCTAACGGTCCATCGGGCGACCGCAAGGCACTGGGCAAATTCAAAAAATCATGGGTGACCATTCAAACTTCCCTCCTACTCATTCCATCTTTCAAAACACTCTCTCAAACCCTCACTGTCGGTGACACTCCTCCACCGGTGACCACCGCCACAATCCAATCCGTTCATTGAGCCTACTTGCTTAGGAGGCAATGGGGAGGAAGAGGACCGTCGTTCGACGCTTCCTACACCACCTAGAGGAGGAAGGAATGCCCATGGCGACGACGAACCAACCGGAGGGGGAAGAAGCTCCGCCAGTCCAAACAGAGGTGGGAGAGCCCTCCGCGGTGGCTATTGTGCCGGAGGGGGCTGCTGAAGGTGATGAAGATGAGCACACGGCCGAGGAGGCAGCCGAGGCGATAGCTGGAACCCACTCATCCGAGGTAGGCCGAAACCCTTAAAAAACCCATTTTTTAATTTTTCAATCGTGTGCATGAGGGTAGGATAACAAGGGAATGGGTCAGGGGACCCATAGAAGGCATGTACGGGCCATCTGGGCCATTCTCTAAGCTTGGGGAAGCAGGGGAAGAACTGCCACTACGGCGGGAGCCTAGCGGTCCTTCTAGCGACCGCTAGGGCGCAAGACAGCCTAACCCAGACTGTTAAGGCCAGAAAAATGGTTGATAGGGGACTGTTAGGGTTCTGAGAGTTTTTTTTAATGCAATGCATGGCTTATTAAATTATATGGATGACTGACTCTTGAATGTTAAATGCATGCAGGGAAAGCGCTGGATGGATCTCTTGGCTGCAGGTCTAAGCAGTGTACTTGGCGCTGCAAGATTTCCAGAGAGACAGACTGGCTGCGATAGGGTTTGCCGAGTTCTTGGGGATAGAGGTGATGAGGCTGGACATCGCCCTCCTGTATGCACTCCACGACTGGTGGGATCCAGTCAGTAGGGGGTTCTTGTTTCCATGGGGACACATGATCCCCATGCTAGAGGACGTGGCTAGTGAAAGGAAGCCTTACTCATTGGAGTAAGGGGTGGATGTACATTACGGGTTGCAATCGAACCACCTAAAAAATCATCTGTCTCAGGTTTGTGGTTTGATTGTCTGGTTCTTCTTATGCTATTTGAGCACATCCATCGCTCGATCTTTTGTCGCTTAGATCTACTTTACGTTGTTTCTCTTCTGGTTTTAGCACTTCCTGTGGTTAAATTTGTTAAGAATTTTTAATTCAAGTGATCTATTCAACCCCTCCCCTTCTAGCTCACCGTCCTAGCTTGTTATCAAACCTATCATGCATGGGGCGTCTAACTAACTTGCCAGATGTGGGAGGTCCTGGGCACCCACAAGTGATCCTATCATGCCTAAGTGTGACCAATGCTGGGGGACCAAGGCAACCAAATGTTTATCCGTCATGCACAAGACCAACCTGGTGGATGACGACAGATGGGGGAGGACAAGCACATCCAAATTTGAGCTAGTCATGCATCTATCCTAATGTGTGTATGATAGAAATGGGATGTCCTTACCTACTAACCATGCTGGATGATGCGATATGCCATGACACATGCTTTCCTATCGCAAAGATGACTACCGTATGTGGGGGTAGGGGATGGTCTTTGAGCTTCCACCCATAAGGGTCAAAGGGATCTAGGAAGGTGGGCACCTTGGTGTGGTGCTCTCCCACATTCCTTAGGTGCATGTCATTCCTGATCATGGCTTCCCTTATGTGGTCCGGGTCTAGGGAGAGGTGGTTTCAGTCAAACATTGTGGGTGGGGGTAGGAAGTAGTGGGTGGTGAATAAGGTGGATGGGCCACTTGGGTACCCAAGCTGCCATGGGAAGGGGTCAAAGGGATCATGGAAAGGGCCACTTAGTGCGAGGAACTCTAGGCCTTCTAAGTCCACAAAAGGTGGTGGGTCATCCTCTGCTAAAATAATTGGGCTAGTGTCTCGGGTGGGTTGACCGATCTTCATGCCTAGGAGACTGATGGGATGGGAGTGGACCAGGATGGGTTCTTCCTCCATGTGGAGATGGAGGAGGATCTCACTAGTGCAATGGCCTCTCGTGTAGATGGCCGTTATGGAGCCAATGGCAGGGCAGGTCAAGCTAATAGGACTAGGCCGTGATAGCTCCCTGGCTAGCAGTTCGGTCGAGTGGATTTACGAGTGTAGGCAATCCACCAAGTCTCCCAATTCTACCACAAAATAGGAGGTTTGATAGGTGACGTGGGGAGGTTGAAGGGGCACCATTTGGGATTGGTGCTCCTTGGATAGGTGGTATGGGTGCAAGCAAGGGAGGATGGGGTCTACCTTGAGCCATTTGAGTAGGCGCCCTTCTATGGTTATGGTGCCATGTGTGAAGGTATGTGGCTCTTGAAGATCTGGTCTGCGTGAAGTGGGGAAGACTTGAGGCTCTTCCTCCCCATTGGTGTGACCTTTGATTTCCTCAAGGGTGGGGAGGGGTTCTGGGTTAGCATCTACTCCCATGTGATAGGGTGTAGGGGCAGTGGCCGGGGTAGGGGAGTTGGGGGAGAAGAAGAAGAAATCCAATCTGTGCCTAGTGCAGAATCAAGGAACCGGTCGGAGGAATGACACCAGTCCCCTGTGCAGGAGGAAGCGTCGCCCCGACGGTCAGTTTTCAACAGACTGGTGTTCCCAAATAAGCCGTCTAGAAGGATGGCGAAGAGAAACAAGAACAGGCGAATTTTCACCTACAACATGGCAGGAGTTCTTGGCTGGTACGGAGCTCTACCTACTGACCCTGAAGAGGTGGCCAGACTCGCCGCCAGACCTAGGCCTCTCACTAGAACAGGAAGAGCGACAGGCGAAGTGACATAGACAAGCGCCGAGGAGACCTCCCTGGAAGAACCTTCCGCGGCTCTGACGGCCAATGTAATCACCACTGGAGGCACGAGTGGCGGACCCTCTACATCATCCGAGGACGCCCCGACCGAAGAGACAGGGGGCTTGTCCAGTCTCCCCGTGAATGACCCTGCCATACTACACATGATACAACAATTCCAGCGAGAGATCGAGTCGCTGAAGAGACAACTGAACGAGAGGAATACACAGCCCTTGATGTCTGGGCAGACCGAGGTTCTGCTGGAAGCGCCAGGGGGCAACGAGCAACCTTCTGAAGTGCCTTCGCAGGCTGCGGCATTCCCATCAACCCCTAGCTTCCCTCAGGGCATGCCCCTGCAACAAGCACAGCACCTGGCACTGGCCCCGCTGTAGATCTCACCTTCCCAGGGGTCTCCCATGGCCCCTCAGGCGACTGTGCTGACCACCCCGGCCGCGCAGCCTGCCCATTTCTATCCAAGCCCAGTCGACCCAGCAGCAGTCAGTCGGTTGATGCTGGAACAAATGATAGATATGAAGCTAGTAGAAAGGGGCGACGGGGATCAAACGCCATTCGACGTCTACCGGGTGCCCTATCCGGCTCATTATGTCGTGAAGAAGCTGCCGGTTGGCATCACCAAGCCGCCGAAGTTTGAGAAGTTTAATGGGCAAGGGTACCCCAGAGAGAACATTGCCTACTATGTAAATGTTATGGGAGACTTGGCTGCTGATGAGGCCTACCTCCTGAAGTTTTTCGGCTCAACACTTACTGGGGTGACCTTTGAGTGGTACTCCAGCTTACCTCCTGGGTCTGTTGCCGATTGGCCCGATATGCAGAAGAAATTCAAAGAGAGATTCTATATCACCAAGCAAGAGGTCACCATGGCAGAACTCTACGTCACAAGGCAAAGAAATGGTGAGTCAGTATTGGACTACATCAAACGATGGAGGAACCTTAGCATGAGATGCAGACGTCCCCCACATCAGGAGGATGCTGTGCAAATCTGCAAGCAGAATCTGAAGAAAGAAATCCTAGAAAGGATGATTGGTGCTGAGGTCAAGACATTTGACCGCCTGAATAATATAGTGGCTGAGATCGAGGCATTCCTTGCCCAGTACTCTTCCACCCCGGCCGCATCAAGCTAGAGGGCGAGGCAAGTCGAGAAGAAGCCAATCCCACCAGAAGTCCACACATTGGACTTTCAGGCTTTTGAGAAGCAGACCACCAGAAAGTAGAGACCAGATGCATCCACTGACGGCTTATACTGCGTCTCAAGCAACTCGCAAGTCTTGGAACACGATAAGCGAGAGGCGTAACAGTACCAGAACCAAGTACTAGTCAGAGTAACACTCATCAGTGTCAGTCCAAGCCTCTGACTACGTGTGCACACACTGACTCCTGTCTAGAGCCAGGCCTCTAGCTAGTATTCCCCTTCGTAGGATGCTACGATTGGACCGGGGCCCACGAAACTAGCTTAAAAACCATACAACGGGACTACTCCTCCACCTCTCCCAAGTGGGCCGACTCTAGAGGTCACTGGACTACGACTAGTGGTTTCATCACAAGGAAAGAGAAAGTAATTCCATCGGGATGTAAAATATGCCACCGTTTTATAAAATACCTTAAACATGGCGATAATGCGACAGTTGAATTCATAATTGAATGAATATGCTACAAATTAAACTCTGCAGGAATTATACGGTTGGAACACGACCGCTCAGAGATTGAACGGTCGATCGACTAACCGTGCCATGTGCCTACGCGGTTCTCCCATAGTCGCTCAACTTCATGCCATAACCAATTCTAAGGGACTGCACAGCTAAGAATGGTCCGTTTAAGGGACTAAGCAGTTAGGGGTTAGCCGCTCAGAAGGATGAAGGGTCCTCTAAGCAGTCGAACGACGGGCCGCTCAAGCGAGTTAAACGGACCCTCTTAGGCCACTCTAGTGTACACCGCCTTACTGTTTAGAGGGACTACACGGTTAGACGTCTACCGTGCTAAGTCTTACACGGTCCATACAGGACCTTCCAAGGGGATTAAATGGTCTGGGAGTGGACCATGCACCACGGAACGATCACGGGATGGCTGCTCCATTACCGCAGTGATGAGAATGGGTTATCCAGACTGGAAACCCCTCCCGGTCGACTCGGATCGACGGGAAACAAATTTTAAACAAACCTGCCAAGCCCACACAACAATTATACATCTATGCATGCCATCAAAACTTAAGGATGATGCCCATGGAGTTAATTTCAGGAAATTAGACTAAAAGATACTAATATGGGTTTATGCACAAAAAATGAGAAAAATGGCATCGGACGACGACGCATGGGGTACCAATGCACTCCTAGCGAGACAAGGATTCCATCCCTCTACCTATTGCGCGACGAGGCTGGCGTTCCGGTGCCGAACCGTCGAATGGAGCCACGTCGATCTCACGCCAATACCTGTCTCCACGCTCTGCGGATCGAGACGTAGCTGGCGTCCACGCGATCCTCGCAACACGAGCAACCCGTAGACGTGCTCCACGCGTCAGTCTGCGGCCCGGACGGACGAACACTGAGGGGAGGGGGGTTCGACTGTTGCATGCGTGAGAGAGGGTGAGGGAGGAGAGAGAAAGAGTGAGGGGAGAGAGAGAGACGTGAGAGATAAAAAAGAGAGTTATATTTATTTTTTTTTGGTTTTAAATCTTTTTTCACACTTTAACCCCTTAATTAACCGAAATTGTAAATATGCCCGATTTATTTTTCTTCATCCCTTTAAGGCCTTTCTTTTCTTCTTTTAGCATGCGTGTTGGGGTACTTAGCCATTGTTCAGTCCAATCCTTTTCATGTTCCCTCTGGTTCCTTTCACCTTGATTAAGGCATTTTATTGTTGATTATTCCACCTCTTTGTTGCTCTTCTTTGATCTTTTAGCATATTATTATTTCTGATAAAAAATTCGGCAGCATCTCCCCTTGACCCGGGCGTAAGGGAGATACGGGGAACGTGCCCACATGGAGTGGCGAAACCTGGCAAGTGGAGGTGGGCGTTCAAAGACGACAACACCTTTAATAAAACATTAGAAAACTGAGAAAACTGACGGAGGGAAGGACTCTCTAAGGCTGGTCAAGGGCATACCGGTCAAAGACTGTGCCGGTGAAGAGGTGCAAGGGTCAATACGCCAGCCAGGGCGGGCTGTGCCGAACTGGGAGCAAACCAGTCAAGGGGTAGTTAGTGTGCTGTCAAAGGCACTGAGGGTGGTCCTAAAGCCAGTGAAAGGGAGAAGGCCATGGGGTTTGGGGGCTTGGTCCAACTGGCAAAAAGGGCTTCAGTTGATGGTAGGGAAGGCTAGGGACTGAGGGTTTGAGGAAATTGGGGGAAACGAAAGCCAACGGTGGTGTTTGGAGGCTTGGGCTCCCAAGGGAGAAGAAGGGACTCCCCCTCATGGCAAGTGGACGAGGGTGATGGCCAGAGGTCCTTCGAAAGAGACCAAACCACTAGAGAGGGGGGGGGAAGAACAGACAAAGGGTGAAATTGCTCCGACGATGCACAATGCAAACGAAGATTGGCAAAAAAGGACGTTTTATTCATGGCAAACAAAGACCAAATACATCAAGAATAAGAGAAAAAAAAGAAGAGAAAGAAATGAGCACAAGGAGGAACGAGGGGGTTGAGTAGGGGTGACTACTCCCCACTCCCCCAACGTCTCCTACTACATCAAGACCCTCTCCCTCTCTCTCTCTCTCTCTTACTCTCTTCTCTGGTGGTCGTTGGGGGGAACCCCACGGCGGAGTTCTCCTCTTCCCCTTCCTCTTCTTCCTCTTCTCTCTTCTGTCTCCTTCTCGTGTCTCGTTAGGTGTCTCCTCTTCATTCTTCCTTTTTTTTCTCACTCTCTTCTTCTCTCTTCTCTGTGTTCTTCTCTCTTTTCTTGTTCGCCGGTGGAAGAGAGGCTTTTAAACCTCAATGGCAGGAGCCTTCGAGCGCGGAGCGACAGAGGCGGGAACATGGGTCATTAAATGGGGATTTGACTTCTGTCCTGGGCGGCAGGGAGCATAGGTAGCATGTCCTCCCCCCCGCTTGACACCTCGGCACGCTCACTGCATGCTGAGGATCCACAAGTTGTGGGCATAAGATTTTGTCTGCCAGCTGTGATGGATACGAGACCCTAGGGAGTGCAGCTGAAGGATCAGACCGCGCCAGTGAAGGTGTTTGTAGGCGTGCTGATGGGGACATCACTTACCCCCTCCACGTTTTGAAGCCCGGATGGATCGTCATCAAGTGCCATCATGATCTTCCCCCAGTTCATGGTAGTAGTAGTTCGGCACTTGTATCGGGTTATCGGTGCCATGGGCTCTGGGTCGTTACAAAGTGACTCACTGCGGACCTCGGGAGATAGGAATGGTCAGAAATTAAATTACGAAAATTAAACGACCATGGGTTCTTCCTCTCTCTTAGGCTGGGTTGTATTCTGGGTATGGCCTTAGTAGGGGCAGTGTTCTTCAGAGACGGTTGGTTATGGTAAGTCACTCTCAAATGTACGCTTGGCTCGAGGGAAGTCTTTAATGAGAGAGCACAGGATGACGACCCCTTGGCCAGTAGTTTGAACCCGTCTTTGGTTGCTGCAGATAGCCTTATATTCAAAATCTCAAAAAAAATAAAAAATAAAAAAATTAAATATTGTCAAAATTCTAAAAAATCAAATATTATTCAAAATCCAAAAAAAATCAAAAAATCGTCAAAAGTCTAAAAATATTTGTTCCTTTTTATCTGTTGTGTTTTGAGGACGGGTATGATTTGTTTGCTCAGTGTGTAGGTCACAGGCGTTCAAGCTTCCTGGCTCTATCTTTTGCTCTGTCTCCGGTTCACATACATCTATCTGATATGTTCTCTTCTTCAATCTTGTCTCTCGATCTATTTTGAAGCTCATATCCTTCTCAGCCTTTGCTCAGCTTTTGCTTCATTTTCTCATGAGAGGGCGTTGCCTTACGATTGTGAAGCTGGTAGTTCTGCTTCATCTGATCTTGGGCTTTGATTGAAGAATGCATTTATTTTGTCTTTGTCTCGTATCCTTGTCCCACTGTGGTTGCATATCCTTGTCTCGGTGTGCATAGTGTGTCGTCCCACATGTTGTCTCATCCCACCACGTGTGTATTGTCCCACATATGTTGTGTCATCCTGCCACATATTCTTGTCTCACGCGTTGTTATGTTGTTCCAATCGCGTGTGTCTTATCCCAACCATGTCTTTGCACCACCGTGTGTTCTTGTCCCAACCACGTGTTGTCCCACCGTTGGTTCTTGTCCCAACCATGTGTTGACCCACTGCATTGTTGTCTTGTCCCACCATGTTCATCGTACATGTGTATTGTTGGTTCATATCTTGCATATGTTGCTGGTTCGTCCTTTGTTATGTTGTGCTGTCTTTTGTGCATTTGTCTGTTTCATTGTGTTCGTGCTTGCTTATTTATGTTATTCATGTCATCTTATGGTGAAAATTCATAAAAATTAGAAAAAAAATCTAAAAAATGTCATTTCACCTGCTTAGGTAAGTCAGGTATGGCTTTCTATCCCTCCTCATTGTTGCGCTACTATATGGTATCTACCTTATTATAACCTCTCAATGACCAGCTGGTTATCCGTATGTTTTGACATCTGATGTTCCCCTTTAAAAAAATGATGATAATGTAGGAGCATACGGTAAATCATTTGATAGGCCGCTCGGTTGAGTTGGGTGGGGGACGATGGACTCTATCTCGCACGCCGTGGTTGCAATAAGACTCTTGACCCTGTCTTGGCTCGGTCTAGCAATATTATCCTTGAGTACTTGCACTAGCAGCATGAGATTCGGCATCTCCACTCGACAATCGGGCATGGAGTATAACTCCCTTACCAGAAGAGCAGGACAAAACTGAGGGAGAGTAATGCGCGGCGTTGACGTGGCCGACTCACCAATAAACCAAGGAAGATTCCATAGGATGTGCAGAATGTCCTTGAAAAGTGCAGAAGATACAGCCAATTGTCCCTTGAATAGGGAATCCATTAGGCTCTTGGCGACTGTATGAGTTAGCATAATCCGAGTACAGAACCCCTCTTGGCCAGTGAACTGAACTGCGATCGAGCGAGAGGTAATAATAGCATCAATAATCAAACCTTCGACGAGCAGAGAGATTGCCACCGGCCTCGCTTTTGAAGAAACTGGCACTAGTGCAAGGGAACTCTTCTTAGCAACCATCTTTGGAAGGGCAAGCTCATCCCCAAAACAGTCAGAGACCAGGAGACGAATAGGCATGCGGCAAATGAGATCTTGAACCATGAAATGCAGAACTGGTGAAGCATCATCCTGACTCGGCCCATTGTCTCCATGGAGACTAGACCCAAGGGGCACCAAAGACAGCGTGCACCCACTCCGTGGGGTGGAAATAGGAGGCGAAGTGGTAGTAATAGGAATAGATAGTGGAGGTGAAGGCTTAGAAGATGTAGACGCCTCAGGCGAAAGGCAAAGGTGGAGGTGTAGGAGGGGGTAAAGGCAAAGGTGGAGATATAAGTGTAGGTATAGCCTGCTCAGGTTCGGGCGAAAAGGGTAATGGTGGAGAAGGAGATGGCAATGAGGATGAAGGTGAAGCTGAAGGCTGTGGGGCCCAATGTCAGCGTATTGATACGACACGTCGAGCAGCGTTGGGAGTGGAAGGAGTGAAAGTGGCGACGGAAGTGGAGGAAGCACTAGCCTGAGCAGAGGCTTGGGTTTGTGGAGGTGATGGAGACATGGTAGGAGGTAGTGAATGTAATGGGGTAGGCGAAGATGGAGATGGCAATGAGGTAGATAGCGGAGCGGGTGCAGTGCCACATGAGAGACCACAGGGGTGCCTCTGGTCTTGTAGAGACAGAGATGGCTGCCTAGGCGGTGCTTGCTATTGCTACTTACTACGAAGATGTAGAACCACTTTGTGAACGGTGACCCAATCGATCCTTTGCTGATCTTCCAAGTTGTAAACATAATCCTGAAACTCGGGGCAATCCTCGACCAAATTCCCCTGCTGGAGATGAAATTTACAGAACTGAAGCATATCCGCCACCGCGGGTCGGCAAGGAATAACCGGAGGGAGCTGCAGTGCACGAGTGGCCATCAAACCCCTGAGAATATCGGCAAAACACTCCGGCAATGGAGGAGGAGGAGCCCGCTTTGGGCAGGGTGAATGCCGAGGGGTATGAGGTGGTGACAGAGGAGGTTGTAGCGATAGGAATGGCAGCTGCAGAGGCAAGAGTGCTTGGCTAGTGGTAGAGGGATTTGGTGAAGGCATATGTGGAGCGGGATGAGGGGGTATATAGACGGCATCCACCTGCTCGGGATGTGGTGTAAAGAAATAGCCACCACCACTAGATCCACTTAACATTGCAGATGTTGAAAAACTAGATCCTAATGTAGATACAGAGACACTTACACCATCTGATACTGAGTGCACCATCAGTGATGACTCATCTGGCAGCACACAGGATCCATGGGGGGTGGGGACGATATGTCAGAGTTCACACATATCCCAGGGGATTCATAGTGGACACATTTCCCAAGGGGTCAAAGTTTACATATACTACTCAGAATGGTATTGATCATGGTGCTCCATTTCCATTTAATGAGAGGAATAGGTCATTCTGCGACTTATAGTGGCAACTACCAGGGTATGCTCTCTGACTTTAAGAGGTTGAGCACGCAAGGCTATGGTGCATCTTCAACGACTTCAACCAGTGTCCTTGAAATCCCTACACGTTAGACATGTGCTATATTTGATGATTTCATTATGAGTGAATGTGAGCATGGAGTCTTAAAGCACTAGCTTCAGAGAATGTGGGGGGGGAGATGATCGCTAGTCTTTCAGATAGTGAAGATTCATGTACCTCAACACGCCCTGCTCCAGTTGCATAGCCTGCTCATGGATATAGTTACCATGCACATGCTCAGTTTGTCCCAGTGGTATATGTTCCGGGATCCAAACAATATACATATTACATGATGCAGTGCGTAACATGTATTCAACATACATGTCATGGGCTCAACATCAAGCACATGTCTGGCCACATATCAAATTCAATTGCAAGGTCATATAGACCAGCAGACAAGAGCAGTTCCACATCTACATATTACGACCTCAGTAGCAATCTTACTTGGGTTACTATGGTATTTGAAATTCATCATTCTGTTACTTAGTAGTTTGATTACGCATTCATATTTTAACTTGAGTTTGGGTGTTTTCTATATTTTGTAGATGTAGTGTGACCGACTCCACCCCGCTTGGGACCATAGGTACACGATGTCGAGTGATCGACAAATTCGTTGCATATATTGTGAGTACATGGTTAACGACATATATAGATTTTCTGAGCACCTCGCAAGACTTGGTAGAGATTGTATTGCATGTCCATCTGTTTGCAAATCTATTTGTTCCTTCCCATGTTCGTACAGAGTTTATTAGAGCACTGCATGCCAATTTTGGCAGTAGAGCAACAACCTCTTCCTCCACAGCAACAACCTCTTCCTCCATAATGTTGCACCCTCCAGCAGAGTTAGCAAATGTAATGAGGGCATTCTTTGCAGAGTTTTATTTACCATCCAGTGTTGTACATGCACCATCATATGTCGAGATGATTAGATGTGTGCAAAAGTATCCACATACATTTACAGTTTGGAGTTCCAGACCGTTAGTGTCCAGACCAAGACTTTAAAATAAAAACTAACTATCTTCGTCAGATACTGAGTTTGCTGAGGAGGAGGCTTAAGTTTTATATTTCCTTTGATCATAATGTATGTATGGAGTCTGGACTATGAATTATTACATTAGCGACATACATATTTCCTTTTCTCATGATATATGTATGGACTATGGATTATTACACCAGCTGTTGGAAAATAGAAATTAGGCGGGAAAGAGATGAAGTGAAGATAACAGTCGAGCTCCCCTCTTCCCTCGTACGGCGGGCTGGCTTCCTGTGTGAATACTGCATCACCCGCCCCTCGGGCTTTCTCAGACTTTATTTCTCATCGAACATCTTGGCAAAAACATCTGAATAATCAACAACATCATCTATCGGCCCCTTCGGCAACAAAGGCGGTCTAGACATGGCACAAGTAGCAGTCTTTTCTTTCTGGTTTTAGCATGGTGGAGTCTTCAAAGTACCGAGCTGTAGCGGCCCCTTGACAAAATGTTGACGGTAATTCCATGCCAATGGCCTGGAGTCTCCTAACATTGACAATGACGACTCCCGATAGCCAAGGCCTCTTCTGCTCATTTTTCTGCCCCTTGGGACGGGCTTAGTCCACCCCTGCAACTGAGCGCCGAGACCCATGCCCGGTTGGTAGCCTAATCTAAGTATCATGTGCCATCCTTTGGAGTCTCTAATCTTGGACTTGACTTTGACATTAATTGGTGCAGTGGCGGGCTTGCGTGACGCATATGCCCAAGGGAAATTCAAGTCCATCACAGAAAGGACTAGCTTATTGCTCGGCCATAGAGTCGGCAGAATCTTGTCGGAAATAGCTTCAACAGTTTGTACCGTGGATATACTTCTCACCTTGACCACCCGCCCCTGAAATGAAAATTTAAGGCATTGGTGAGCGGTCGAAGGTACAGCATGAATACTATCAATCCATGAACGGCCTAGAATAGCCTTAAACATTGGATCAATATCTAATACATAAAATTCCATGGCCATAGACAATGGCCCTAGATCTGCTTGGACAGTTATCACCTCGTGGCATGCTCTCCTGGAATTGTCATAAGCAGCAATTGTCGTCGGAGTTGGCCTTAACATATCTTCAGAGATGTTGCAGGCACGTAGAGTACTCAAGGGACAAACATTTATCGAAGCACCTGTGTCCATTAGAGCAGCATCGACAGCCACCTTATTTAGAGTGATTGAAATGCAAAGTGGCATCTGGCGTGCCTCAGGCGGCGCTAGTTCTGACTCAAAAAAAGAAATGGCCGGCCCTCTTGTAATCATGGCCAATGCCGACGGCAAACTGTCTACGGCCATATCCTCGCTAACCATAACCTTCTGCAAAAAAGCTCTTAGGGCCTCTTGGTGCAGCGTAGATCGCTTGATCAACTCCAACCCAAAAATCTTGGCCGGTATCCGGTCCAAGTGCTGCAACAAATCATATCTGGTGCCCGGTAGAGGGTCAGCTTCTTCTGCTTCAACTGTCGGGGAAGGAACTGGAGGGTGGGGTGCAGGTGCACTAGTTGACGGATAATTTCTTTGGAATAATTTCCCACTCCGGAGGGCGAGATTCTACGCCGGTACGGCACTAGATGGACTCCCGATTGGCCTAACGAGGTGAGTGGAAGGAATGGAAGTGGGGGTGGTGATGGCAGAGGCGGGTCTGGCAGGCCCTGGTGGGAGGATGATGGGTGAAGGGCTAGGTAAAGTAGTATCAAGACCAGGTTGGGCCCAAGTATTCTACAATTGATCTGGCCCATAAACCCAAAGAGGAGTTCTCTACTTTTGCCGACTGCTGGCGTCGCCTCGCCGCGCAGGTCCCGGGGCATGTTCTGGAGTAGGAGTAGATAAAGATGTTGATATCTAGTGCAACACCCGAGTATCAGTTCATCTTAGCCTTAAATGACATTTCTTCCTGGCAACAATTATATAGCCAAGTCAACTTCATTCGCTAACAAATCCAAGGTTCCCTTCACCCCAAGTCTTCTCCACCTCCCACTCCTTACACATCGCCATCTACCCCTTATGCACCCTCCATGAGTCAACCTTCTGCTCATCAGCCCTCTATACGTCCATTTACTCCCACACATTAACCCTCCGCGTATCAACCTTCCATGAGTCAGCCTCCCACCTCCTCATACCCACATCCGCCTCCACCCTCGGTTAAGGAAACACCACATTTCGAGTAGGTGGATGCTGTCTATATACCCCCTCATCCCACTCCATATATGCCTTCACCGAGTCCTTTCGCCAGTCACCATTTGCCATTGCCTACACAACCTTCATTGCCTACATAGCCTTCACTTCCATCACCATAACCTCCTTCATCTCATACCCCTCGACGTCCGTCTTGCCCGAAGCAGGCTCCTCATCCTCCATTGTCAAAGTCTTTCACTGATATTTTCAGGGCTTTGATGGCCACTCATGCATTGCAACTCCCTTCGATTGTGCCTTGTCTACCTGCGGTCGGGGATATGCACCAGTTCTGTGAATATCACTGCCAACAAGGGCATGTGGTTGAGGATTGTCTCAAATTCTGGGAGTTTGTTTATGACATGGAAGTCAAGAAGAGGATTGATGAGGGTGCCATTCACAAAGTTGTTCTACATCTTTGCAGCAAGTAGTAGCAACAAGTAGCGCCATTCAGGCAACCGTCTCCATCACATCAAGACTAGGGGCACCCCTGTGATTCTTCATCTGGCGCCATGCCCACTCCGTTGCCTACCCCGTTGCCATCTTCATCCCCATCACTGTTACCTTTGTCATTTTCTACCCCGTCTCCATCATATCCACAAACCCAAGCCTCTACTCAATCTAGTACCATCACGTCTTCCTCTATTGCCGTCACCACTACTTCCACCACTTCTGCCACCACTACTTCTACCCCCAACGCCGCTCGACGTGTTGTGCTAATATGTCGACGGTGGGCATCATGACCTCCCTCTTCGCCCTCTCCATCTCCATCTCCACTACCCCCATTGTCGGCATCGCCTAACCCATCACCACCTGTGCCTCCATCACCTCCACCATCTCCACCACCTTTGCCATCCCCTTCCCCATCATTGCCCGAGCGTGAGCAAGCCACGCCGTTACCTTTGCCTTCTCCTCCACCCGAGCCTGTCATCACCTTTAACCCTCAGCCCTCCAAGCCTTTTACACCCATTCCTCCTACCTCCACTGTACGGGGAGGGTGTGCATTGCCATTGGTGCCCCTCGGGTCTGGTCCCTAGGAAGATGATGAGCCGAGTCAGGATGATGCTATGCAGGTTCTACATTTTAAGATTCAAGATTTCATCTATCGCATGTCGATCCGCGTCCCAGTCTCTGGCTACTTTGGGGCTGATGAGCATATCTTTTCGATGATGGTTGCTAAGAAGAGCTCTCTTGTGTTAGTGCCAGCTTCATCTCAAGCGAGGCTGGTGGCAATCTCTTTGCTCGCCAGAGGTCTTACCATTGATGTTGTTATTTCCTCTCGCACCATTGCCGTTAAGTTCACTGGCCAAGAGGGGTTCCCTACCCATATAGTGCTAACTCGTACGGCTCCCCAGAAGATCATGCATTCTATGTTCCAGGGGCAATTGGCCATATTCTCAGCATTCTCCATGGACATTCTGCACTTTTTATGCAATCTCCCTCGATTTATCAGCGAGCCGGCTATGTCAACACCGCGCATTACCCACCCTTAGTTCCATCCTTCTCTTCTATCAAGGGAGTTATGCTTCAAGCCGGATTGTCGAGTGGAGTTGCTGAATTCCTTGCTGCTTGTGCCAAGAGGCAAGACTCTGTGGTTCCATGTTATTCATCATTCTGAGGAGTTACTTATTCGAGAATGTTTAACTATTGTTAGCACCAGGTGTCTAGGGGCAATAGCCCCAATGAAGCTGCATGTTCATAATCGGGCCAGGCCGTCTACTAGAAGGGCCCGTTTCCAAGATGTTTCAACCAAGAAGAGGTGACAGTGCAAGTACAAAGGCTGTCGGATGTACACTATGGGGTCCACTTCTCTTTCCCCTTCTTTCCATTCGTCATTTCTTCTACTCAGCTCCCACCCTTGGGTGGTGCTCCTACATTCTTTCAATCCCACATCTATAATCTCCTTTCTTTCGAGGTCCGCAAGCCCCCATTCTTCCTCTTCTCCTCATCTGGGGCCTCTAGATTCTCCCTCCTCTCACAATTTTAGGCCTCACCCTAGGTCCTTCTTCTATTGCGATTTCAGAACATCACCTGATTCCTCTTCCCTGGGCGTCTCGAGTGTTGCCTCTGATTCTTCCCCGACCCTGTCGGGTGGTCCTCATTCTCCTTCTCTGACCTTGTCGGATGTCCACAACTCTTCTTCTCCGACCACGTCAGATGATCATTCTCCTTCTTCCTCACCACCGCAATAATCTCCTCATCTCTCTATTCTTTCCTCTTCACCCTTTCGGGGTTCTCACCCTTTTTCATGCTATTTTCGAGACTTCAGTCTGCCATGATATCAGTTAAGTCTAATTTATTCTGTATTTGGTTCCTTTGTATTAGGTCCTTTGTGCCTTAACGAGGGAGTTCTAGCCCTCGCCTCTCTTCCTCTTACTCTCATTCGTCCAGTTTGGTGTCTATCGCTCCTCCGTGTAGAGGAATCTTTGATCCTTTGTTATCCTTCCATTTTCGGTCCTGCCAAGGTAGGAATACAAAGCTCGTGCTGCTCAAAGCTCGGTGGCCAAGATCGCTTCAGGATGCTATTTTCACGCCATGGATGTGCAAGGTATCTTCATTTTGTGCAAGAATATGTTATCATTGTTACTATTACTTTTATTCCTACACGTGGTTATAACATTGGTTCCTCAACATGTTTGAGTGGCTTAGCAAGGTCTTAGTTGATCAAAAAAAAGAAAGAAAAAAGAAACGAAAAAAAGGGTTTGCTTCTGCAGCATCTTTAGGTTGGTGATAGCTTCGCATTAGAAGTCTAGTTTCTTCCCCGATCGTTGAGGGTGACCTTTAGCATGGGTTTTTCACACACTTCACGGTAAGTCATAGCCGATCTCTCCGAGGCACACCATTGCTACTTTGGACATACTTTGGGTATGCACAAAAGTCTTTTCTCTTCTTTGCTTGGACAAGTGCAGGGGCAAGAGATTGATGTATGAGATGACCAACCTAGGCACTCCATAATACGGGAGGGGTCTCAAATAGGGACAGTCTTGACCCTTAAAAAGTGAGCTTTATTGTAATATTTGGCCAATATGGGCTATCAAAATCAAAGTCAAATGAAAATCAATAGTAAAATTATGAAAGCAAAGGCATGGCAGGAGTGGCATAGCCCCACAGGGAAAACCCTAGTCGTACGCGTACCTAAGGGTCCAAAAAATCAAAGACACAAAGCCCCGGCACAACAAACTATCTCTTTGAGGGGTAGTGCCTTAGAAAGAAGTTGAATCGTAATGTCACCCATCCTGCATGAAGCTTATCTCTCATTTTCTTCCATTTCTCCCTCTTAGACTTGGTTTTATCCCTAGTATGGCCTTAGTAGGGACACCGTTCTTTAGAGGCAGTTAGTTATGGCAAGCCTCCCTCAAATGCATGCCCTGCTCAGGGGAAGTCTTTAATGAGAAGGGTAGAATGGTGACCCCTAGCTAGTAGCTTGAGCTCGTCCTTCCTCGATTCTGCCTGTATCATCGAATGTTGGGGCATTCTATCAAGGACTTATACATTTTCAAAGATATTGTCTAGAGTCTAATCAAGAAGGGTGAACTTCAAAAGGGGGGATATGTAGTAGACCCACCATGCCCACATGAAACGGGTGCTTATAGAACGGGAGTTCATGGGGTCTCCATCCACTGCCAAACCCCCGAAGGGATATCAGAGGCAGTGCAAGGTAGGCATCAAATCTGAAAAGAACTGACCAAGTGGCCAATATCACCCATGAAAGAAAAGAAGAAGAGTCACCCTTGTCTTGCGACAGGGGCATATACCTCCACTCTCTAACCATGGAGGCAACCGGTTCGGCAGATGAAGAATGTTATGAAGCAGATGCAACCTCCCTCTCCACCTTGGCAAGTGAAGATCCTTCGAAGGTAATCTATGACGACTACCTAGATGATCATGAAGAACTCCTATAGCTCTCAAGGTTGGGAGATATCCTAAAGCCCCGAACAGTAATACAAGAAAGACAAGAAGCTGATGTCCCCTACAAATGCTAAAAATCTATTATCACAGAGGCCGCTACGACCTATGATGAATCCCCGAAGGAACAAGAAGTTAGGAAGCCCCTTGCAGCCCTCGAGGGTGATTCATCCACAGGCCAATGTCCAAGCTGCCTGGAAGTTTCCTTGACAACTTCACCATTGATTCCCCAACAAACTCAAAAGCCAGAAAAAGAAGCTAATCACGTCCCAGCACTAGGCAAAATGAGGCAAGAAACCATCTATGATGTCCTCGAAGCTGAAGTAGATGACGAAGGCTTCATTGACTTGCAGCCGACTCCTTCGGAGATAGAAGATGATGGCCAGACCACTATTGATGAGCTGATCGAGGTGAACCTCGACATGGAAGATGATCCTAGGCTGACCTTCCTTAGCAATCTCCTTCTCCCAGAAGAGAGAAAGCAATACGTACAGCTGCTTCAAGAGTTCCAAGATTGCTTTGCTTGGAACTACAAAGAGATGCCAAGCCTCAGCCTTGAAGTTGCTTGACGCATACTGGCTATCTACCAAAAAGTTGAGACGGTGAAGCAGCCACCTCGACGGATGAGGCCGGAGCTGATAAACAAGATTTGCATAGAAGTCGACAAGCTCATAGACGTCGACGTTGTAGCAGAAAACTAATATACCACATGGCTAGCCAACATTCTGCCTGTCAAGAAGAATGGCCAGATCTAGATATGTGTGGACTTTTGGGACCTAAACAAAGCATACCTGAAAGATGATTTCCCTGTGCCGATCACTAAAGTCATGATCGATGCTACAACCTGTCATGAGGTGTTGTCATTTATGGATGGCTCATCCGGATACAACCAGATATGGATCACCGAGCATGAAAGAGTTCACACAGTTTTTTGATCTCCCAAGGGAATATTTCACTACAAGAGAATGCCCTTCGGCCTCAAAAATACTAGCGCCACTTACCAAAGGGCTATGACGAAGATATTCGATGAGCTACTCTATGACAAAGTTAAATGCCATATTAATGATTTTCTATTTATCGAAATTATCTTTTTCAAGATTTTCAACAGATTTTCTTAATTTAGCATTAACACACAATACAACATCATATTTCTCATTGATGATTTTCATTTCATTCACATATTTCTGTATTTTCAGTTTCAAATCATCAATGTCATTTTTCATGGATTCTTTTTCTGTCTTAGCATTCATCAAATCATGCTTAACATCATCAATTTCAGCACATGAGCTCTTGAGCATGTTATTTTCTTTTCGACAAACAGTTAAAGCATGATTCAAGACATCCACTTCACCACATGATTTCTTCAACTTATCATTCTTAGATTGTAAATCAGAAATCTTATCAGTTAGAGTGGTGTCTTTCATAATAGAATTAAGTTTCTTCTTCAGATGCCTATTTTCTTTCCAAACATCATCGACCTTATCTACCAATTCACTATAGGAATCCTCCCAATCAGAGATTGTATAATGATCAAAGGGAGAAGATACCTCATCAGAATCCTCTTCTTCTTTTTCTCCATTCTTCACCATCAGGTAGATTGGCTTCTCTTCATCCTCGCTCTCAGATGTACAGCTCAAGGAGCCCTCATCCTCATCACTCCATGTGCTGACCATAGCTTTTCCCTTAGCAGTTTTCTTTCTTGGTCTTTCTTTCTCCTTCTGCTTCTGGAGCTTTGGACCTTCTGCCTTCACATGACCGGCCTTCCTGCAATTATAACAAACATTAGTGTTAATTTCTTTGGCAGGATTAGGCGTATACCCATTTTGTCGTTGGCCACTGAATTGTCCCTGTCTGAACTTCCTTCTCTCTTTCCTCAGAAATTTCCTGAACACTTTAGTCAGCATCGCCAATGGATCATTGTCTATTTCTGATGCAGAGTGACTGCTCTGCTCACTGGATGATCCACTTGGACTAGATCGATTTGATTTGCTTGAGCTGGCCTTCAGGGCGATCATTTTCTTTTTCTTCTCCAACTCCTAAACTTTTGGTAGGTTCATTTCGTATGCCATTAATGAACCTATTAGCTCGTCTACCTTCAATTTCTGTAGATCCCTTGACTCCTCCATCATTGTAGCCTTCGTATGCCATACTGGAGCCAGGGATCGCAAGATCTTCCTCACGATTTCATAATCTGAGAGACTCTTTCCCAGATTCCTCAGACCATTGATAATCACAGTCAGTCATGCATACATCTCCTTCACTGTCTCTCCGTTCTCCATTCGGAATGCCTCGTACTCTGAGACAAGCATATTGGCCTTGGTCTCCCTTACTTGAGACGTTCCCTCGTAGATCACTTCTAGAGTGTCCCACATTTCCTTCGCTGATTTACAGGATGAAACTCTGTCGAATTCAGTGGGGTGTAGTGCACACTGAATAGCATTGATAGCTGTAACATCCATGGTTTAGCGGATTCTTAGTGGTGCAGATCTAGGATTCGTCCGGTGTATTTTCACTATTTTTAGGAATTTTTTGGCTATTTTTAGGTGATTATTTGAATTTGTTAAAGTATTTATATAAATCGTTTGGGCATAGGCGGCCCTTTGTGGACTACTACCTTAAGGTAGTAGCCACGACCAGACCACCTCTTGCTTTCTGATCTGGCCTGTGTACCAATTCGCCAAGTCGACTTTCCCTTGCTTCAAGTCAACCTAGCCCTGTTCAAGTTGACCTATGGCCCCCAATTGACCTGGCATACGTGGGTTGAACCCTGGTTCGGTCCTGCCATGCCTCAGGCCGACTGGGAACCTGATTAAGTCGACTGAATGCATCTCTTGCCTGACTTGACCAGGTAGCGGTCCTCCTTGAACCGCCACCTTTAAATAGTGGCCGCTCGATAGACTGCTATCACCTTTTTGCCTTGAGGTGCGTCGACCCGTTGACCCATCGAGTCGACGTAGGCCTTGTGCTTGTCCACAGGATAACCGCCCAGTTGAGACCGCCATCTTCTTGTAGCAGTCCTGGCATGACCGCAACTTGCTTCCAGATCTTGTTTTTCATAATTCTTGGGTGATGTTGTAGTCGTGTCAATCGTAGCCCTACAGTCTATAATCTAGTCCTATTCATGACATCCTTAGTGAATCTTGACTTTCAAGTCATATTTCTATGACTTCCTCTCCAAATGTTATTTGGAATTACACTTGGTCTTAGTGATAAGTTGGTTAAGCTTACCCTTGAAATTCTCGGCCGATTTAAATGAATGTCTGGATATTACTTGGGATCTTTGACCCACCTTTCAATGCCAACGCATTATAAAGGGCCCGATCTGGTCCTGGGCGGAGCGCCCGAAAGTACTTGTGCCTCTGGGAGTTTGTAATGACAAGGTGTGGCAATGCATCGAGTACTTGCTAGCATGTTATCTATGACATTCATTCCTACTTGGAAATATCTCTAAATGGCTTGTTATACGTGCATGCTTGTTGCGACCAATTACATGAATGTTCTTGTTATACTTGTATGTGTTCTCTACTTGCAATTTCCTTGACGTCAACTCTTTGGCTTATCATTTATCATTTGGCTATGCTGTTAATTATAGTTTTTTTTCTTTCACATTTCTCGTTATACATGATTAAATGATTAATCACTTAAACTATGCATGATGATAGAGATATAAAATCTTACTGAGCTCTCGCTCACCCTACTTTTCCAACCCTTTTCAGGTAGCTCGGATGACGATACACAAACTGATGGGGACGGACGAGAGTAGTGCTTTGGAATGAACCAGCTTAGTCATGGCATGTCCTGTGTCATCTGGTGTTTTAGTTCCATCTGTTTAGTAGTTGTTGAGTCCTGGTAGATGATGCTAGTTTTCTTTTCTTTAGATATTAATGTAAGAGTTGGATAGTTAAGTCCACGAGATGATGCAAATAGACATTTCTGCCTCTTTTCCCCTCTCTTCATTTTTCCCCCTTTTTTCCTTTTTCTTTCCAGCTCCTCCCTGGCCCTAGGCGCTATTCCACCTTAAAGTGGATGGCCCCAATGATCTGAGCATTACCTTTGGGGGTGACCCACATCCTTAACTCCTGGCACCTACGCCCTCTCCTAGTTCTAGGCAACAACTACTCAAAAGGGCTCAAGGGTAGGTGTGGTGTACATAGAAATAAGAAATAAAGCAGGACTATTCAATAATTAACAGAAATAAATAATCTAACTACAATAGAGTCCAGTCCAACAAAAGTACAATCTAAGGCAAGAGAATGTACCCAACACTGAGTGAGCACTCGGCCTAGCGAGGTGGCAACTATGAACCTCCGCACGCAGCACCCTCGAACCTTGAGGAAGAATCGCATCACCTAAAAAGTAGGGGTGTGCCTCGCCTCACTGGCTCAATAGGGGTCCTGTGGAAGCCCAACCGTAAACACGGCGGTCGCGAAAAGCAGTAACAACAGCAGCAGGAACAGCAAATGCGGTGGCCAGTAAAATCTCGGCTCTACAGTTACTCCTACTAAAACAAAAACCAACACTCCGATCCCTCGGTCGGGCAACCACTAAACCACAAAGCACCCTGGCTACACCACCAGGGGAACCATCACGACACCACTGTCGTGGAGGCCCGTCTCGTAGATGAAGGCCTAACCTAAGACCACACAATCTGGGTAACACAATCACGACCTCACTGTCGTGAACCCTACACTGTCTAGGGAAAACCCTCGATAACGCCCACCGAAAACCCTAGACCTCTACCTCGAAAAACCTCTGGAAACTACACGTAAACCACGTCTTACAGATGGGAAATAAAAACTCGAGTCACGAGAATGTCACGTCACGTGGCGGGAGTACCTACCCACTAGAAGCAGGGCTGGATGCGTCCACTGACGTCTTAATCCGCGTCTCAGGTGTCCCCCAACTCACCCTAGGCGGAAATTGAGACACCGTACAAGAACCACAAACAAGGGTCTAGTCGGGGTCATGCTCATCAGCACGTGTTCGTAGTCCCCGACCACATGTGCATATACAAACTGACTGCACTACGTCAAGCCCTCTAGCTAGTTTTCCACCCGGTCCTGACTCCATCCGCCATAGTGGGAGGCCCTGCGGTAACCAGCCTAAAAATTGTCTATCTGGGTCATGCTCTCCACCACTCCCAAGTAGGTCCGCACATGCGTGCACAGGAAAGCTATGACTAGTGGACGGGTCACGTACGTGAACATCGAAAATCATGCACACACCCATCATGAGTAACATGGAGTATCAAGTGACTCAGGGCCACCAACTCGGGACAGCCATCTAGACCTAATAGACTCAACAGTCCTTGAGTCACAAGACTCGAGTGAAGACCATTGTATAGGATGACACATGCCGTCAATCAGCCCTACTCCTAAGGTCAAAAACCATGGTACGATAATCCTCGAGGCGGGCCACAACCACCGAGACCATTCCCTAAAAAGAGAACTTGAGAAACCTCCAGCCCCAGGCTAGGTGACTGGACTCACGGTCCACGGGCCAAACACATGGCCCACATGGAAACACTTTGGTTCCGTATTTGTTGCTATTGTAGTTGATTTTAAAGGGTGGTAGATCCATTCACCCCCCTCTGGATCTCATACAGACACTCTATCTGTAGGGATCTAGGTCATTGATCACCTGTCTAGAATTCATAAATATTCTGGGGCATTACAGGTTGGATGTCCTCGACCCTCTCCAGCAGTGGTGATGGCTTGTAATAGTCGTTACCTCCCTAGGGAGGTGTTCCCGAGGCCACTGAGATGTTTGTGCACGGCCTGGGTGATGTCTTCTTGTTCATAATCATGGTAAACCACGGGTGGCGGTACCCTTGCTTGTGCTGAGGGCCCATAGGTGGGTTGAACCCTCTTGGCAATCCTGCCATGATTCTCAACATGTAAACAAGTATTCGCATGTCACCTGTAGGCTTGCATAGGTGGCTTGCGAGATGCCCCTGCTGGCATCTCATTTTTCTTCTCTCTTTCCTTCTCTTCCTTCCTGGGCCTGTCAACCTTGACAGTTCCTGTCTGAGTTGTCACTGGGACTGGAGTCATCTTGGGCACCTAGACTTGTTTTGTTTTAACTGGCCTTCGGGCTAGCTCATTCTTTGACTGACGGGCCGTTCCAACATTCTTCTTCTCCATCCTCTCTAGTGCTTGGAATGAATTGTGCACATGGACATTTGGTATGATCCACTCGGGGACTGCCTCGGCACTGTGGCTATTTAGATAAACTCTAATGCATCTGATCAGAACAGATTTGCCAGTGTTGGAGACCCGGCCCTTGGGAGTAGCAGCAGCATCATTTCTTTAGCTCCTCCATTAGCGGGACATCGACTTCTTGCCAGTGGAGCATGTGTCGAAACAGACGTGGTGGACAAGACAGCCCGCAGTCTTGACCACTGCGCGGTCAGCAATAATCGCTGACAACCCGACAACAGTAGGTTTGACGGTAGAAGCCCCCATGGCAGGGATGTTGGCTTCGACGGGCTCGGCTGCCTCGGTCTCTAACAGATAGACGAAGGCCACCCCCAAGAAGTTGGGGAAGCCCACCACGGGAGGAAAGCTCTCGAATCGCGTTGGGTCCGCCAGGTAGCCTTCCCTGGCGTGGCTTGCGACGACAAACAGTCTGAAGCTAACGGCCATCATAATCGTCGAAGTATGACTTGCAATTGCAAGTACAACAAGTAGAATCCTAAGAGGAGGCTATAGGGCCCCTAATCCCGGAGAAGAGATGAAGGGAGGCTCAGTCCCACCGGGCATGCCAGACTTATGGACGCACTTTCAGGATTTTTTTTATCTATTCATTTGTTCATTTATTTATTCATTTATTTTACTACATGGGTGTGCTAGTCACAGTGTGACGATTTATTTGGGCTTCAAAGAAACCACTGGTGCGTGCCAAATCAGACGATGGTGAGTTTCGTGTCGGGATAAAAACCCACCACGTCATAAAGGTCGCGACGTTAATTACATCCCCTCGGAGAGGGAAAAATCATTGATTAGTCACGAAAAAAGGGGCCCTATGGCCTAAGATTAACATTAATAAAATGAGATAATGAAGATCTCGAATTGCGTTAAAATGGCCCTTGGTGGGGTATAAACGTTCAAACTATGTTGGTCGCTTATCAACCATTTCATGTTCGAACGGAAGTCCGTATTGAAAGCATGATGGAGACGGAGTGCTCCCCGGGCCGCGGAGATAGTTTCTCATGGCTTGCTCGATCCCTTCCCACTCTTGGTCAGGGAGAGTAGCCGGTGATTGCATGCCGATGGCGGCAACAGGAGTGTAAGCCACGGGCACTGGGCAGGCAGCTTGGTGACGGCGCCTGGGATGCTGGCGATGGGAATTCTCTGGCAGGGCCGGTGCAGCGACTGTCGGCTGGTAGGCTGGGGTCATCATCTCGACCCTTTCATCTCATTGGGCCCTCCTTGGGCGGGTGTAGCTAGGCCCTAACCGGGTAGGTGCAGTGGGCTGGGCTTCCTTGGGAACCCAGATTTGCTTCAACTTGGCTGACCTGTGGGCCGGTGCATCCTTCGGTGCCGCGGTCGAGACAGCGGGTGTCACCTTCTCCTTCAGCTTCTCCAGCCCTTGGAAAGAGTTGCAGACTGGGACAGTCGATACGATGCAGTGTGAGATTACTTTAGACCTCCATCCATCAAGATGGACTAGGATGCTCCCCACAATCATGGACTTGCCAGAGCTGGAAATTCGGTGCCCCGTGGTAGTGCTAGTGTCGTTTCTTCGGAGCCTCCTCCAGTGAGATGCCGACCCTTAGCAAGATGGACCGACAGCCTGGTGCACGTGGTGAGCATTGCAGCGTAGCGCCTTGACTGAGACGCCATTGTCGTTCTTGGCCGAGGCTCAGCCAACAGCAGCTTTAATGGCTCCCCGGAGGGGAGCGTTGGTCCTGGGCTCGTCGGACGCTTCCATGTCTGGGCTGTTGACAACGGCCACCCATGGAAGTTGGGGAAGTCGACCATGGGAGGGAAGCTCCCGAAGCTGAGGGGGACGGCAAGGCATCCACCCTCGACATGGCTCTCAATGGGTTGTGAGCCAAAGGTGGTTGCCATCCTTGGCGTCAAAGTGTGGTTTTCCTGCATTTGCAAAAATGATGCAATTAGTATTACAGGAAGGGGGCCGCAGGGCCCCTAATTTCGGCAAAGAGATGAAGGGTGGACTGGTCCCACCGGGCGTGCCAGACTTGTGGATGCACTTTCGACCGTATATTTATCTATTCTTCTGGTTGTTCGCTTATTAGCTTTATTAGGTTTATTAAGTGCGTGGGCGTGCCAGTCACAAAGTGATGATTTATTTGGGCTTCATGGAAGCCCATGGTGCGCTCGATCTGACTTCGTCAAGTGATTGTGTGGTTCAGATCGTGACCAAATCTCGTCGTGCCATAAAGGTCACGACATCATTTACATCCCCCATACGAGGGAACACCTTTTATTAATTACCGAAATTAGGGGCTCTGCGGCCAAAAGAATCAATACTAATCACGCGAGGAAGGGGCAGGAACAAGTCACACCAAGGGCCCGCATCGGGATATAAGCCATCGGCCATATCGGTCACTCAAGGACCATTTTCATGTTCGGACGAAGGTCCGTAATGGAAACTCGATGGAAATCGAAATAAATCCGTTCAAATGTCTGCCGAGTGCACAGCAATTTTAATGATAGGTCGGAAAGGATCCGGCCTAAGAATGTGACAGGAAGGATAGGTCAGGCCTATCTGGAATGTCACCTCTTGCGTGAGGAGAACCTCCGCCAGGTACTTCACTTGGTTGATGCTTTTGGTTCATCAGAGTGATATGTGCTAGTTCATTTCTGTGAGCATAACTCTGATATTTGCATTAGATCAGTTAGAGCTGTTTTAATTTTTAATTCCGCAAAAAGTTCCTACAGGGATCCATTCACCCCCCTCTGGATCTCATTTGTGCTATCAGCGTGGATCACCAATCCTAACAGTTCCTTCTTGCCCACTCGCGTTCGGCATGGCGGAGCACCCAAGCTGCGAGTGGGTCACGCTCTCATTTCTTTCTCACTATTTCTGCCCCTTTTGTTATTCCTCTTTGAGGTGTTGATCATATGAGCATTAGTGGCTAGACTCTACCAATCCATGGCTGAGGCCTAGGCCTTCTTGTGTCTAGAATCCCCCTTGCCAAGAGCAAGCTTCCCTCCGTACTGATCTCTGGCTCAGATGGCCCCTGATCCGGCCTTCTGCAACTCTTCTTCTCCTTTTCACTCAATGGCTTCATCACCAATGTGATCCGATGTCCTTCCCACTTTGTGCTTTCTCCGCTTGAACCGGTGGCACCTTGATCTCTCTGATCTGACGGCATCTTCAGGCCCCCCTCAAAATGGTGGCTTCGCCACCTTTATATGCTATCCAGTGGCCCTTTGGCCCCTTCTGACCCAGTGGCTTTACCACCACTCGGTCCGGTGGCCCCACCATCTTTCCATGATCCGGTGGTGTTTGTTACTGCTGGACTCAGTGGCCTTGCCACGCTCGTCATCCGGTGGCACTCACTGCGCCTGATCCAGTAGTCCCTCTTCCTCCTCTTGATACGGTGGCTTAGCCGCCTCGCGAACCGGTGGCCTTGTCCACCCTCCCCTTATCCGGTGGCCTAGCCACCTTTCCCATTCGATCCAGTGGCCTGCCCCTCTCTTGCGATCTGGTGGGTCGCCCGTCGCTTGATCCGGTGGCTTGTCATCATGGTCCATCCGGTGGCCAGGTCCACCTCCTCGCCTGCTGGCTGATCTGGTGGCCCTGCCTCGTGAACCGATGACCTCGTCTGTTCGTCAGTCTGGTAGCTCGCCCACCTACCTGTTTATCTAGTGGCCCTTCCACGCTCTTGATCCGGTGGCGCCTTCCACCCCTTGATATGGTGACCCGCCAGTCTGGCCGATTCGGTGGCTCAGCCACCTTAGCCTTCTTGATCTGGTGGCCCTTGCCATCCTCCTGATTTGGTGACCCTGCCATCATTCCTTATTGATTCAGTGGAGCCTTTCACTCCAGCCCTTTGTCCTGAGTGTGGGCCTGTGCCTTCCACCTGTTAGTTCATGGGTTTCTTCAAGGTGTTGCCGCTTTTGTGCACACCTCTACTTTGGGGTTACGTCACTCCTTGTGAACGTGTCCCTGCTTTACCCCTCCCACATCTGGGTCCAGGGGAGATGCTGTCAAATTTTTGCCAGGACTACATACATATTAAAATACAAAAAGGAAGTAACAAACCACGGAGTTGGGTATCCCAGACCCTTAGGGGTTCAATCTTAGGCTAGCCAACCCCGGAACAGCGAGGTTCTGTCCCAGACCCTCTCCACCATCACCGGGTTACCTATGGATACGAGAGTGCGCTTAGTGGGTGAGTCCACTTGAGTGAAGTCACCGATCTATGCATTACTTGCTTACTAGGTCCGAGGGGTCTTCGGTCTTGTGGCTACCACCCCCAAGGTGGTGTCACATCATTATGGAGGATGCCTCGACCTCAGCTATAGCCAATTGTTAGGCTGCCTTGGCCTCAGCCGCCCCCACTCTCTCAAGTTCGAATTCAGCTGAAGCGAGCCATTCTTTGAGCCACTCTATCCTACTCGCCAAGGCTTGGGGGTGGTCGCGGCACTTTTTCATGGTCTCCTGATGTTGTTCCTTGTAGCCTTCCCGCTCCTCCAGGGCTTGCAAATCCTCGGCCTTCTGCATGCAGAGCGCGGCGGACTGGTTGGGCACTTGCACCTCGAAAAACTCATGGCGGTTCACATACTTTAGCAACAACACCACCCGCCACGACCACTCCTCCAGTGATCTATAAGGCTTCCGTCAGCTTCTCCACAATGGCCTTCAAGCCTCGATATGTGAGTTTCGGGTCAACAAGCACCATAGACCGCAACACAGTTAGGTTTTGCCTCACTGGAAAATTTGAAGTGACAAGGCCTACTGGGGGCACTGCAGGAAGACTGAACTCCACGTTTCTATCTACTGTCGCCTAAAGCTCAGTGTCAACCATGGCTGAAGAAGATGGGAGTGCCAGAATTGCGCTACTCGGCGCCTCGATCACAGTAGGGAGTTCCTGTGTCACCCCTGCCAAAAGTGGAGGTGGAACTTCAATGAAGCTGCCCGACGTCTCATCAGTAAGGGGCAATTATGGCTCTGCCACTTCTGTGGGGCTCAGGTCAGAGGCTATCTCTTGTGCCGGTAAGGCCAGGGCTGTGGCTTCTGTAGAAGAAGAAACGAGCACGAGGGTTGAACTCGAAGTTACATCAGAGGGGGTCGCCCCCACAATTGCTTGGGCCTCTGGCAAGGATGGAGAAAGGCGCCGTAAAACATCCCTTAGTGCCCGCATATCCACAGGAGTTCCCAGACACCGAGGCGGCAAGGGTGACGTTGGAGGTAATCTACCCGCCAAGAACCCCAAGGCAGATGGGGGAACGTCTGCACCCATCCTCAAAATCGACACTAATCTCAGCTCGACTATTGAGCTGAAGGGTATTCGAGACTTGCTTATTGCTTGCTGATGAATTCAAGGAATGGCTTCACTTCCCGACGCCTCACGTGTTGCGTCCGCCAGTGCTGATGTCTCGGCCTCAGCTGCGGGGGCCTCGGTTGTAGGTGCTTCTATCAATTCACGGGGGACCTATACAAGCAAGACCCGGAATCAACAAAGAGCCAAGAAGAAACCCTCAAACTAGTGTGCATAATGCAAACTTATACTTACATCTGCCGCAACCAAGCTCAAGGAGGTCGACAAGTTTGAGGGCATCAGAGTAAGAATGACAAAAATAAAATTTTATTTTCCATTAAATAAATTAATTATAGAGTCCAATCCAACTAAAGTACAGTCAATAGAGTTAAGGAACGTACTCAATGCCGAGTGAACACTCGGCCTAGTGAGCTAAAAATTAAGAACCTCCATGTCGCACCCTCAAACCTCGAGGAGGGCTGCTATACCTGAAAACTAGGGGTGAGCCTCCTATCACTGGCTCAGTAAGGGTCCCGCGGAACCCCAACCGAGAAAATAACAGCGGAGTAGCAAGGTAGGGCTAAAAGAACAACAACAATAACAATAACTACAACAATGACGGCGGAAGAAATGGCCGTACAAAATCACGATAGCCGATGAAACCTCGGCTCTAAAGGATACTCCTAGTGACGATAGGAAAGAAACTCCCGATTTCACAATCGAGAATCAGACCACCTAACACCACACTTATCGAGGCAAAACTCACGGCAATGCTACCGTGGAGGCCTGTCCTCACTGACAATGTCAACCAGGATCACATAGTCCAAGGCACAGTCACGACCTCACTGTCGTGAACCAAACTCTGACAAGGGGGTGGAGCCTCGGTAACCCTACTAGGCACCCCCGACCTCTACCTCGGGAAAACACATAGAAACGGTCCGAAAAACCTTATCTCACAGACAAAAAACTAAGCTGAAGATAGGAGAGTCACGCCTCACGTGACAGGAGCACCTGCCCACCAAAAGTAAGACTGGATGCGTCCACTGATATTTTAGACCACGTCCCAGGCAGAAATTAAGACACTGTACTAGTAACCACAGACAAAGATCTAGTTGGGGTCGTGCTCATCAACATGCGTCCGTAGTCCCCAACCATGTGTGCACGCACTGAGTAACTGCGCTATGTCAAGCCTTCTAGCTAGTTTTCCTCCTGGCCTGAACTCGAGTCGCCATAGTGGGAGGCCCTACGACAACCAGCCTAAAACTGTCTCTCCCAGGTAGCCGCTCCACCACTCCCAGGTGGGTTGACACACGCGTGCCGTAAAAAGTCTATGACTAGTTAGGGGTCACTAACATGGCCACTCTCCACAAAGAGAGACACTCTGAGAAACACGCACGTACCCTGTGTGATTATCATGAAGAACCGAGTGGCGTAAAGTCACCAGACTCAGGGTAGCCTACTAGACCTGCGACTCAATGGTCCTCGAGTCACGCGACCCGGGTCAAGACTGCCATACAATATGGCACAATGTCGTAAATTCAGCCTAATCCCTAGGTCTGAAATCATGGTATCAATAAAAGCTTAAAGGTGATTCCTAATCGCTGAGTTCCTTCCCTACCTGAGGGAAAAATAAGAATCTCCTGGCCCCAGGCTGGTCACGGGACTCAAAACGGCAGGCCACACGCATGGCTCACTCAGGAAACACTTCCTGAGGAATTCACGGATGTGCGGGAATAGCCCTCCGCACTTTACACCAGTCCACAGTACTCGATTGGCGAAAATAAGGAAGCTCAGAACACAGGGGGACACCTAGACCCTCTAAAACCCACTAGCATGCTGACTTGTGATCCTCTCCATTGGATATTCCTTCTGTCGAACTAGGTGATCATGTTTCAAGACCTCTGTAAGTCTCCGCGACCCAGAGATTCCCAGTAGGACGTCGAGCTGGTTGTACCTTAAAAACCTATTGGTCTAGAAAGCACTTGTGTTACCAACATTTTTTCTGTACCCTGGCTAGTTGCGGCCATCAGACGACCGCCACTATCAAGTAGCGGCCTTCCCATGGCCACATTCTGCCAGATTACTCTACTACGTCAACTCTTTCTTGTTCTAGCGTCAACCCTATAAAGAAGTAGTCCTTACTTGACCGCCACTTCAAGATAGCGGTCCTCGCTCGACCGCAAACTCTTGAAAATGGTCCAGGAATGACTGCCTTCTTCCCAACTATGCTTAACCCGAGGTTTGACCCAAGGGTTGTATTGAACCCCGTGCATGGTAATTGTGATTTGAGAAGTTTTAATGATGACCATATACCATGTGACAAAGCAACTCATGTGGATATGAATGGATTCTCTTGGATGTTGGATTTTAGATAGAAATGTTTGAAGTGAATTAGTCAATACTAGTCTTGAATGTTTTATTTGAACAGTGGAGTCAATCCCATTGCAACAATGCGTCAACCCCATTCATGTGAACTCTACAGGTTTCTTCAGTGGAGTTGACCCATACATTGCTTTGAGTCAACCCCTCCATGTGGTATGCACCTTGGTCATGCTTTTTTTTTGGAATTGAATGTGCTTTATACAATGTTCTTCATGAACCTTTTTGGCCTATATTGTCTTCGACACATTCACATATATCATGATGGAAATTGGGTTGAATGATGGTTAAACACTGGATGAATGCAATTGTATATACCATTCCAGTGTGTGGTTGTGAACTTATGCATTTGCCTTTGATCGATTAGATATATGGTGATTGTGTGTGGGCTTTTGCATTGTTGGTTACTAGCTTCTTGTTTTATTCTTGTTCATACAAGAGTGGGAAAACTCTGAATCAAAATCCTCTCAGTGTTGGTAATCAAGTGTGGCAAGACCACCCTCATTGGTTTCATTAACAAGTGACTGAAATGGCTATTTTTTTGCAGGACCAAAAAGTATGACAACACCTCATTGCAATCATTCAAAACCTTTGGTGAGACTTTTGATTTTATGAATGCATGCAAATTGGGCAAATAGGTAAGCTTGTAGAAGGTTTATGTTCATCAGATTTGGCCATTTTCTCATGAATTGCTTCACAGGGAAGAAGAGTCGACTCTCTTTTGCATCTGTGTTGTCTTTTGGTCCGTTCAGAACTACAGGGTAGTAGTGTCGACTCTCAGAGTTGACTCTTCTTCTTCCGGGTTATGTCTGTTGCATTGTTCAGAAGAACAGGGAAGAAGTGTTGACTCTGAGAGTTGACTCCTCTTTGCTAGTTTTTTTTTTGGGTTTTTGCTGTTCAGCGGGAAGGAAGTGTCGACACCAAGTGTTGACACTTTTTGACGTCCACTTTTTCTGTCAGTTTGCACTGGCTCGAGACCCTAAAATCAGAAAGATCTTTCCAACGCCGCTGACCTCGCGTCGATCCGACATCCAGTGAAAATTTTACTGGAGTTTCTGTCCACCATGATCCACTCCTCATAATTTGCCCACGAAATTAGAAATTTTATAGCCCCCCATAAAAATTCCTGTAAATCCCCAACTTCTATCTGTCCACAGTGTTCCAGACCCGCCTGTCCACTATAAACTCCACCAAAATTCCATACTTCCATAAAAGCCTACATAAAAATTATCCCCGTTCTCCTGACTTCCAGAGCTAAAACTTTCATGAAGACCTCTCCACCCATATCCCTCCTTAACCACCCGGTCAACCCCTGTTCTCAGGAAATCTCACTTTCTGCCCTATCAATCCCCATCCAGTGGATCAGCGACTTCTAAAATCTGTCATGGCTAGCACAGGAGTTTTAAAATCCCTTCTTGAGCTTGGGGTCGAAGTATTTTGAAAGAGCTTTCCAACGCTGCTAATCTCACATCGATCCGACATCGGCACTGATCGCAGCAATGTTTCTCGCCGGGTCGTGCGCTGCCAAACAGCTGCTCTGGTTCATGGATGACACCTGGCGATCATCCCCGGAGCGACCGCCTCCCCTCCCGTGAAGCCGAACAACACGCCTCCGCCCTCAGGACCACCTAACCAGGAATCACCGATGTTGCAGTAACCTCCCGACTTCCCTAGACCGCCAGCCAGGACGTGGTCCCCATGAGCGTGCGTGCTTGCCTTGTCAAAGCGGCCCCGAGTGCTGCCCGTCAACTCGATCGCGTCACTCCCGGATTCCATGTGTAGTCCTTTACCTCCCTGCATGGAGTGGGCAAAAATCAACACTTCTTTAATAATTGTTAATTGATGTACTGGGAGTACGGGTTCCGCCGGGATCGTCTTCCCCACGCCCGGCACGTGGAGGTACACCCGCACCCCCTCTTTAGTTAGTTAATTACTTATCTAGTGTAGTTCTTGACACCGCTGCTAGTGAGTGTGATAGGACACCTAGCTTGCTAAATTAATCATCGTTGTGAGTTGTGAGCGTGAAACCCGTCCCGTGACTCGTTCTGAGCACTAGAGTGAGCCGACCACCCAAGACTCTACGTCGATTTCTCAACTATGCAGATCGACTTGTTTCCCTCGCCGGGGATGATCGTGGGTGAGTGCTTCTTATTTTTGGGGCATTCATGTCCCTTTGGGAGTCACATTAGGTGATGACTTGGTCGTATAGTTGCTGGTCGCGTCGTCTAGTGAGTCACGTTATTTCGTCTAGGTCATAGGATCGTGTCCACATATTGAGTCTCATAGTCGTCCCGCATCAATATATATATATTTCATGATGGCTTGGCTTTTGGCAAAGGGGAGCAAAGGGGGATAGAGAAAAATGCAAAGGCAAAGGGGGAGAGATGGCATAGAGCATAGTGGGAAAAATTCTTGATGTCAGGAGGATGAGAGATTATAAGTTCTGTTAGAGTGTCCATTTGTCTGCATGTGTCTAACTACCTGTATGTCTTTCTGAGATATCATATTACTGACTAAGGCTCACCCAATCATCATTCTCACTAACTAGCCGCTATGACAAGTTCTCCAGAACCCTGACGCCTCAGAGAGGATTCTCAAGTGGGCTATTGAGTTGAGTGAATTTGACATCAAGTTCTGTCCGAGGACCACAAACAAAGCCCAGGCCCTCACTGATTTCATCACCGAATGCACAATACCTGCCGAAGACTTGCCCGAGTAGTCTTTGGGACCTACATGGGAGTTGTACATTGATGGATCATCCTGCGCAGTCGGTAGCAGGACAGGACTAGTACTACTATCGCCAGAGGGGATAGAACTCCAGTATGCCCTCCGCTTCAACTTCTCGACCACAAACAACGTGGCCAAGCATGAAGCCTTACTCTTAGGGCTCTGAATGGCCAAGCAACTATGGGCAACCAGTGTAAGGGTGTATAGTGACTCTAAGCTCGTCGTCAGTCAAGTCTAGGGAGAGTTCGAGTCACGCGAAGCATCCATGATCAAGTACCTAGAGAAAGTCAAGACCGTGGCAAAAGAATTCTTCCACTTCGAAGTTGTCCACATCCCAAGAGAAGAAAATGTTCGAGCAGACGCCCTGTCTCGTTTAGTGTCTGCCACCGCGGTTTCCCGCTCTAGATCCATCCTGGTAGAGGAGCTGGCATTGCCGAGCATAGAGGAACCAACACCCCCGGTGAACGCCATTGACTATGAGCCTTCTTGGATGGATCTCCTATTGGATTTCCTCCTGAGGAAATAGCTCTCGAGCGACCACGCCGAAGCTCACCACACGTGCATGGGCAGCCCACTTCACGGTGGTGTATGATCGACTGTATCATCGATCCCACTCAGCCCCACTACTAAAATGCCTATTCCCCAGGAAAGCCAATTAGGCAATTCAGGAAGTACACGAAGGGATCCGCGGAAGCCATGTAGGGGGATGAGCACTCACGCAGACACTTATCCGACAAGGGTACTGGTGGCCTACTTTGCAGAAGGGTTGTCTCGAGTATGTCCAAAAGTGCCTATAGTGCAAGAAATTCTCCAACCTGCACCACCAGCCGGCCACGCAACTACACACCCTAATGGAGCCTCGCCTGTTTGCTCAATGGGGGGTGGCCGCACCCAAATACGTCGTAACCCTTCTTGCGCAAACCCCCAGGCGTTGCATCGGGCGGCAGCATCTCACCCTTCTACAAACCCTACCCGCGTCTCCCACGAAACTAATGTCGCCATCGTCCGTGTGCAACACCTACTCCTCCCATTGCAACGCGACCTCCACCATCTTCCTTTGCTATGCTGGCCATTTGTCCCTTTTCTGCTCGACCACTGTGGTCGTGTTCCCTTCCGCGCCATGATCTTCTCCTTGAGGCTTCTTCCCTACGAAATGCTATTCCGAGAACGTGCCAGGTGGTCAACGACGACCATTACTGGGAGGGGTGGTTGCAGTACCATGAACCCTACAATGATCTTCCATCCAATCACCGCTGCAATCTTCAGAAATGGAGGGACCATCGTGTGGCTAGGGTTTACTTTCCTCCACTTTTTCTGCTCTTCGCCTTATCGGTGCATCGGAGTTCGTTTTGTACAATGCACACCGGTGCCTTCCTCAACTCGGGCTTCCTCGGCGAATCCTTGAAGACCCATCTCACCTTTCACCCATCAGGACTAGAGACCTTGGAAGTAATGAAGATGGGGAAGAAACTACTACCATTCCGGCCCTTTGGAAGTTAAGCAAGCTTTATCAACCCGGGGAGCAATTGGATGAAGATCAAGAGCAGTGGAGATCTTATGTAAAATCTCTTCAAAAGCTAAGGCCCAAGGTGGCTCATTAGTCATGTAATTCTTTCCTTTTCAATGAATAAAATTGTTCTCTAAGTTTGAGCCATTCATCAATTGTATTCTGATCGAAACTTCCGAATTCTGTAATTTGTTCCAACTAATGCCTCCAAGATAGGGCGTGACCAGCGAATGAGATGCCTTGAGTACAGGGCGTTACCAACGAATGAGACGCCTTGAGTACAGGGCGTGACCAGAGAATGAGGCGCCTTCAACATAGGGCGCTTTCCAATCAGTAAACGCCTCAACCAACGGCGTTATCACAATAAGGTGTGCAACGATTCAAAATCCTTAAAAATCCGTTCGTTGAATTTCCACAAGTAACGCCTTTTACATGAGTCGTCTTATAAACAGGTCACGCCCTGGTCAAAGGCGTTTTCTATAAAACAGCCATCATTACTGGCATCCCATCAATCAACGCCTATTTAATGCCTCTGACGACGGTTACGTTCCCCATACCAAAACGGAACACGCCTTAGCCCACGTCGTCTCATATTCAGAACACGCCCTAAGTAACAGGCGTTACTTCCACAAAACACGCCTGCCAACAAGGCGTGTCTTATTTTCGAACGTTAAAAACCGAGAAGCCCTCTTCTTCTTCCTCCTTTCCCTGCAAACCGCGACCGAAACCCTCTCAAACCCTCAATCCCTCAACCCCTCACTCTCTCAACCTCTCATCCTCTCCAACCTAGCTATGGCTGCACCTCACAAACGGCAGAGGGTGGAGGCACCAGAGGTCGTCGACCTGGAGGCGGCTCAAGCCTACGAGGAAGACCCTACCGTGGAGGAGCTAGCGACGATGGCGGCCGGCGACGAGGGCCACGGTGACGGCGACGAGGCCGTGGAGGCCACGGTGGGCGAAGGGGAAGAAACGGAAGATGAGGAAGGAGGAGACGAAGGGAATGAAGGAGAAGAAGAAGGACAAGAGGAAGAAGGAGACGCCGAAGAAGGAGACGCCGACGAACCACCGCCCGCGGCGGCGCTCGTCCCCCGTGGGCGACTCCGGCGAGCACGAGAAGCCCTACCCCGGCCACAACCCCTGAAGCACGAACGGGTAAGCCCAAAAATGCTCATTTCCTATTTTTTTTATTTATTATTTTTTTTTATTTTTGTTTCTGTCAACCATTTCCATAGCCGTCGGGCTGGAAACCTGCAACGCAGGAAAGAAACGCCTTCCATGAAGGCGTGACATTTATATAAGACGCCCTGACCTAGGGTGTGACCTAAATATTTTATGCATTTTCATGGTGACTCGACCATGATAGGCTGGTGACTGGGAATTATGGGTTGATGGATTCTCATGATAGATGGATCCAAGGTTGTCGTGGTATAGAGGCCAACCGAGGTGGCATGTAGGCTGGGATTTACTGGAATGAATGACTGGAATGGTGCATAAGTTACTGGTGTATATGGGCCAACCACGGTGATGTGTGGTCAGAGAAGATGTGAGCCAACTGGAGATGTGTATGGCTAACTGGGAAGTGTAAGATGGATGAGCTGGAGAGGTGTGTTAGTCAGGGATTAGTATAGGCCAACCAAAGAGAGGAGTGGCCCAGGGAACTGGCGTAGGCCGGATGTGATAGTATATGGCCAACAGGGAGGTGCAAGGTTCACAATAGGAGCAAGGCATTGGTCGAGGGCTGGTATGGGCCAACTGATGGGGAGTATGATTGCTGGAAAGTGAGTGACTGATTTCCCCAGATGGAGAAGGAGAGAGTTTTTTGTTCTCTTTACCAACTCTGCCTCTCTTTCGGGTTTTTGTCAGAGTTGACCCCCTTTTACTTTTTTCGATGTGCCCTTATGGGTTTTCACATTGAGGGGTTACCCAATTTTATCTGAGGTGCTCTCACGAGTTTTCACCTCAATCGGGTTGCTGGCCTTTTTACCCCCAGCCACCTCCCTGAGAGAGAGGACGACTCAGTCTGCCGGGATATCTCGATTTTTAAATCTATTTTTTTATTATTTTTTTTGTTTTTAGTTACCTGGGAGCCTCTTGGCCATTTGGTGACTGGCGCTGGGTTTCCTTAGCTGGCTGCTGTCGAAGGACACTACTGGCGGGATCATTGCTGTTGATCCGTTGTGCTGATGCTGGAGTCGCTTGCTGAGGCTTGACTAATTACCAAGTAATCTGGAGCTTCACGTAGACCTTTGGGCTAGCTGATCTACGTAGCTTGTAACTGGAGTTCGTACTGGAACTTGAGCGGACCAACTCCGGTGATGCAATGACTGGTGTTCTGGGTTGTGGTGGCGATAGGTCAAGAGTGAACATAGGCCAACCAAAGAGGCATATTGGCCAAAGGTTAGGGGTTCAACCAACTGGGAAGGTGTGTTGGTTAGGAGCTGGGTGATGTATAGGCCAACCATTGTGGTGTTTTGGCCAAAGATCAGGTGTTGGATTGACTATGGAAGTGTTTCAATTCAGGGCATGTGTGGGTTGCCTGTGAAGGAGGACGACCAAGGTGGAGGCTTGACCAGCCATGACGGCATATGTGTCAAGGCGGTAGCGACCAACAGGGGTGGTGTGAGACTGGGGGGAAATAGGTAGGTCAACCATAATGGTGTATTGACCTAAATACTGGGGGATGACCAACCGTGATAGTGTATTAGTCAAAGATAGGGTGTGGGTCGACCGTCGTGGTGTGATGGACCAAAGAGGGTATATTGGCCCAGTGCTGTGGTGGACCGGTCAGGGAATTAGAGTGAGGTGGATGGCTATTCCTAATGAGGAAGAGAGATTTCTCTTTTTCTCTTTATCAGCTCCACCGCCCTTTCCTGACCTTGTCGATGATGACAAGGGTCAGGGTTGGTTTGTTCATCGGCATTGGCTAAATGCCGAAGCAAGAAGTAAGTTTGTTCATTAATGTGGACGAAAGGTCCAGGCTAATAGTTCATTGACTGGCCTTGTCGATGATGACAAGAATCAACGTTGGTTTATCCATCGACATTGGCTAAATGACGAAGCAAAGGTAGGTTTATTCATTAACGCGGATGAAAGGTCCAAGCTAACAGTTCATTGACTGACCTTGCCAATGATGACAAGAATCAACGTTGGCTTGAATGCCAAAGTAAAAGTAGGTTTATTCATCAACACAGATGAAAGGTCTGGGCTAACGGGTCATTGACTGACCTTGCTGATGATGATAAGAATCAGTGTTGGTTTGTTCATCGACATTGGCTAAATGCTGAAGCAAAGGTAGGTTTATTCATCAATGTGGATGAAAGGTCTGGGGTAACGGTTCATTGACTGACATTGTTGATGATGGCAAGAATTAGCATTGGCTTGTTCAGCGGGATTGGCTAAATGTCGAAGCAAAAGTAGGTTTATTCATCAACGTGGATGAAAGGTCTGGGCTAACGGTTCATTGACTGACCTTGCCGATGATGACAAGAATCAGCGTTGATTTTTTAATCGACGTTGGCTAAATGCCAAAGCAAAGGTAGGTTTATTCATCAATGCAGACGAAAGGTCCGGGCTAACGGTTCATTGACTGACCTTACCGATGATGGCGGGGGTCAACGTTGGTTTGTTCATTGACATTGGCTAAATGTCGAAGCAAAGATGGGTTTATTCATTAACAATGATGAAAGGTCCGGATTAGCAGGATACTGACTGGTCTTGCTGATGATGACAAGGGTCAGTGTTGGTTCGTTCATCGGCATTAGCTAAATGCCAAAGCAAGAAGTAAGTTTATTCATTAACACGGACGAAAGGTCTGGGCTAATGGTTTGTTGATTGACCTTGTTGATGATGACAAGAATCAGCGTTGGTTTATTCATCAACATTGACTAAATGTAAAAGTAAAAGTAGGTTTATTCATCAATGTGGACGAAAGGTCTGGGCTAACGGGATACTGACCGGTCTTGCCGAAGATGACAAGGGTCAGGGTTGGTTTGTTCATCAGCATTGACTAAATGTCGAAGAAAGAAGTAAGTTTGTTCATTAACGCGAACGAAAGGTCTGGGCTAACAATTCATTGACTGACCTTGTCGATGATGATAAGAATTAGCATTGGTTTGTTCATCGACATTGGCTAAATGCCGAAGTAAAGATGAGTTTATTATCGACAGAGATGGAAGGTCTGAGTCGATGGCTTGAGAGAAGTAGGTCTCCGGTAGGACTCGTGATGAACACCCTACTGGAGTTTCACAGGGATGAGGGTAACGGGGAACTTTTAATTACCACCTTATTGACCGAAGTGCTCTTTCGGGTTTTCACCAGGGCCAGTCCCCTCTTGCTTTTGCTCACATGCCCTTTCTGGTTTTCACATGACAGGATACCCGATTTTGCCTGCAGCGCCTATGTGGAAGACACTAGTGCTTTTGTATATTTATTCTTTTTTATTTTCACTCTTCTGGCCAATAACCACCACACACATGATTATCCAGAAGTCCATCAGTAAGTATTAACTTCATCTGGCACATTTTCATAACAAACAATTTGCAACAGAACTACAAATCACACGGTGAACCAACTGCTGGCAATGGAATACTAAAGAATTCAAGATTATCAAACACGTGACATGAACCATGCTGCGCAAGGTAGATATGAAGCATATTGCTGTCCTCCAGTTACGACAACTAGTTCATTCAAGAAACACATGCTAGTTCATACAGAACAATCATTTTTGAATCAGTCGAGGAAAACTACTATCAACATGTAATTAAAAGAGGAATTTCATTATAAGAAAGCAATTACAAAAGAAGTTGGAGAGAGAGCCTTTTACGTTGATCTTCTCCGGGCCCAAAATCACATCAGAGTTGATGAGCTCATCAGCCGCAATCAATGTATGATCCACATCACTCTGCGAGATGGCATAGCCAATGTGGTCGACAACCAGAGCAGCAGGATCCTGAAACCAGCGATAACCTCACTGTCATGACCATTCTAAAGCCACAGATGAGTCAAAATGTAATCGATCAAACCAAGAGATCGAAATCAAATCATTTTCCTCCTTGCCTCGTCAAAATCCACGCCGCACTCGGTGGCTATATCCCGGATCAAGTCGGACGCATAGGCATCCGCGGCCAGGATCAAGTCGTGGCCCGAATCCACGAAATCCAGCACTGCCGCCAGGTCCACGGAGCCGCCAAACTCTGTCGAAACAACCGCGAGATAAGAACGACAAGACCAAAAGATGACAGGAATTACATCGATCCGATCCCGCATTTGAGATCAATGGCGAGTACCGCCAGATCCAATTTGGGAGACTTAGATCGAAAAGAATCAAACTTTGTGTGAGTGAGGTGCGCACGAATCAAACAGGAATTTTTTGCATCGGACTCACTCTTAGCGGAGGGGGAGAAAAGAACGAGGCCGTCGTAGAGGTACCGGCCGTAGCGATGGAGGGCGAGCTTGGGGTCGTCAGCGAGGCGGAAGTGGAGCTCGTAACCCCGGGACTCCAGCGACCGGAAGTAGATGGAGTGGGAGGACCGGACGGCCAGGTCGTCCACCAGCACCAGGAGTCGCCGGTCCGTCGGGCTGTCCGCCGAGAAGCCCTCGGCCACGGAGATCAGCGCGGGGACGAGGCTGAGGACGAGGACGACGACGACGAGGGGCAGTGACCGCAGCCTCGCCATCGCTAGGTCGGAGGACCTGGGGTTTGCAGAGTGCGAGGGCTCTTGGAGGGGCTTACAACACGGGCAAACCGGGCGACCGCATGGAAGCCCCGGTTTGGGCCCTCTCATGTGCATCGTTTGGAAATCAGTTGCGAGGAGTGATTTTCCCAAAAATCAGATTCTTTTGTAAGAGCGATGTCGATCGTCTGGTCTGACCTTCGAGGTTGGATTAAAGAATTCAATTTGATATTCCTCGCCGCTGATGGGGGGCAACTTGTTTTATTATTATTTTTTTATTGACGCAATTGGATATTTTAAAATCAGTTAGCAGAAAGGATCTAACTCGAGGTCACAATGTTACGCAAACAATTAGTAATCAACAATAAAAATCGATCAATGGAGACACACTAGGCACTTGAAACGAAATCACGGGTCACTTAAGTTCATTCCACCTCCGACGACAACACGAGTTTTCCGCTTATGCTGACAAAATATGCCTCCGACTTCAGTTATTTATACTCAGGAATTATCAACATATATAGCCCTTATCCAACCAATCACCTTATAATCCACATGATACTGAATAGCTTCCTTGCATGGTCTCCCAAGTAGAGGGAGAGGGAAGAGCCGCAACCAGCCATGGCAATGACTGCAACACTATGCCATACATAGGCGTCGAGATTCCGACACCACGTACACTCCCATGGCAAATGCTATATATATAACCAGGGTGCCCAAAGTTATCGATCCGCATGAGAACAGATGTTCTTGGCTCATCTGGTTTGCAGTCTAGAGCAGGCAGAAGAGTGCAACTATCGAACAATGCTATGGCGTCCAAGAACATGAACACACTATGGAGGCCAGCGCTCTTTGCGAGTGCCGTCGAGCCCTGACGGGGTGCGTCATCGATGAGGCCTCCTGGTATATATAGTGAATGCGGCCAAGAATGTGACCGTGGCAACAAGCATTGCCACAATGGACAAGCAGTTGGCCAATGCATTCACTGATTTGATGCTCTCTTCCTTTGAGTGGCTGCCCTCTCTCTCCATTTGTTTGGTCCATACTTGCGTGTGCGTGTGCACGCATAAATAACTAGATGAGGAGGCAATTCAACAACATATTTATTGAGTTGGGAAGAGGGAGTCTACATTCTCTACGTACCTAGCTACGTCCAATTAGTCGGATGAGAGTTTTGTAGATGCATGGTCGACAGAGAACGTTAAGAAGGGTAGCTAGATCTGTCCCATCCTTGTCGCAATTATATTACATCTTTAAAATCATATCATATGTTTTGAAGATGCAATGAAGACAAGATGTGACCCCTTTGCCATGCTATTCTAGTTTGAGGTTTTTGACTTAACAAGCAAAATGAGTGTCGGAGATTATGGTTAGACAGTGTGTTGCGCCAGATACCCTTTTTACCTAGCTAGTCTGCTTGATAGCCCTACGTACAGTTAGGGGGTGTCCACGACTTGGTTTAGTCTAGTTTAGTTTGGGGAGAAATTTTTAGAAATCAAGCTAAACCAAATTAGATGTCAAACTAAAATGAACCAAATCAAACATCTCTAAAATCAAACTAAATTAATTTGTTTTGGTTTCAGCTTGATTTGGTTTAAACCTATGTGGAGGGTGATATGTAACTGGACGCCTAGGTGGAAGTTGGGCATTCTGAGAAGTTAGGCGATAAAAGTAGGCGTTCCGAAGTTAATTCGACATTGGAAGTTTCACTGTGCAACGGTCAAAACGAAATTCTATCACGACTGTTGGTAGTTGTTGAATTCAGTTGAGTTTGTTTTCACTGTAATGTGGGTGGATTGGCCAGCTCATTGCAGTGTAACTACCCAAGAAATCAAAGTGTAATCCCCATTTAATTAGTACTAATGGAAGGCCACAAGGACGGCAGGATTAATCTGCTGTGGCCAACTGCCTTCTCCGATCCCTCTCTCGTCTAATCCCTCCTCTTCCTCTTCCTCCTTCCCCACGCTCTGTTCCTTCTTCTTACTTCTCTATTTCCTTCATTGTTCTGAGATTCTTCTCATTCCTTATCTTAATTCGCCTGCCAGAAATTGGATCCCCCGCTCACCAACAACCATCCCGACAATAGCTACTCGAGCTCGAAGCTCCTATGCAAGAGCCCTTCTACAGGGATTCAATCGCTAACCTAAGAAGAGGGCCACAACGTAGAAATTGGTGCCTTGAGCGTCAAATTCTCCAATGGCTACCGACGACCTCAGCTCCCTCAAGAACCTCATGCTAGACTTCCAGAGCTCTATGCGATGCCTTCAGCAAAGGATGAACTAGATCGACCCACGGCAACAATGGTGGCATCTTGCAAAGGGTGGAACCAGATGGAGCAACACCCCACCACCCAAGGACCCAAATCATCTCTGGACGAGAATGCTGATTTGAATCTTGCATTTAAACCTCGTTCGTCTGATTCCCCCTATTATTATGATGGCTTCTCCGACCCCCACTCCTTGGATTTGTTTACAAGGCGGGCCAATTATTTATGTTCAACGAAGTCCCTGAAACCCATAAAATTATTCATTTTTATTCGGACGAGGATGCTCTTCGATGGCGTTGGCATTAATTATGTTGGTTTGAAGCCTTTTACATCACCACCTGGCCCAAGTTCGTCCCAATATTGGCACTAGTTATGTTGGCTTGAAAACCTTACCTCAAAATAAGAATAGACCCAACTCCATCCCACTATTCATGATTGGCCGGAGGTTTTAGTTACCTGGGCTTCCACGTGCATCCAGGGTGAGCAAAGGCATCGACGGCAGAACGCAACATCGTGTGTCGTGTGGGCAACAGGCCTGTCGAGGCTGAGTTGCGTGCTCCTGTATCCAAACCTGTGCTGGCTGAGCCCCGGCGTTGCATGCGGGTTAACCAACGGGCAAGATCAGAGGGAAGGCTCTTACCCCAATTCTGCACCCCTTCAGCGGCGATGACAGTTGAATAGAACTAGCGTCCTAACAAAGCAAGAAGCACATTACCCTCGTTGCTTTAGCGGCTAGCTTTGCCTTGTTGCTTTCCTGATAATAAAGATGGAACTGATCGATGCATAAGAGGGTATACGAAGGATTAACTGGGTACTCCTGACTTTGAAGCAAGAACTTCTGCATTAAACATCTTCCACCGGCAACTTGTCGTCCACAGCTCCTTTCGGCACCAGGGCACTAATTAGATGACAAGGAGTCAGCTTCTAATAAAAGAATGGCTGACGTGATAGAATGAACCCTCCAGGGCACTTTGTTCAAATTGCAATTTTTAAGCATGTTCTTGAAGGAGACGTGAATGCCAACTGGAATAATTGGGATAAATGATTTTTTTTTCAGTTGACAAAAAAATGGTGATATTTTTTTTTCCTTTCAGAATTCCAGTAAGAAAAATGACCAGAGGACCTAGGCTAGTTTCTTGGCTCGGCCACTGGAAGGGGCTGTTTCATCCTTCTTCTGGGAAGAAGTTTCTGGTCTTCGTGCCCAAGCGGGAGCACGGTCTGCCTCATAGCGATAATCGTAGAAAAGTTCCTCCCCTGCACTTATCCGTTCTTTGGCAAATATCCCAACCCTGTGATCACCCGCTACCATGATGACCTTGGCATAACAATTTGGATCAGGGGAATGGTTTGCAAACTTCAATTTATCGCCCTTTCTGTATGCATCAAGCACAAACTGCACAGAGAAGTACTATCAGAATATATGTGGATCAGGATCCAAACCATTGTGGTGAATATTTTACATGCCTGATCATTTAGATTGAAAAGAAATGAAGAATTTTCGCGATCATAAATCTTTCCACGTTTGTCAGCTTCTCGATGTGAGATCAATTCACCAGTGTATTCCCCCAGATATTCATGCTTGCCAACATTATTCTGCAAAATTAAAGACCATATAAGAAAATTGGCAATCAAAACCAACGATGGGTAGGGCAAGATTACCTTAAGGAAAGCCCCCCATCCAGAAACATCCGATCTTCCAAGCAAGACCTACAGGAAAAATAAAAAACATCAGTATATTTCTCTGAACTGCACTCATATCCTATAAAAGGATTAGAAAAGCCAATTGGAAGAGGTAATTTGCACTGTTTATGCTTCTCTGTCAACGAGTGACCCTTATGTCATGCTTGAACCCACTCTATGCATCAGTCTCACTCAAATCGTGTGCTTTTTGCACCCTGCAAACTATGGCTTTCTAGTCTCACCAATGGTTCTTGACAATAAATGACATATACCACCTGTATAGAATTGTAGAGAAGCAAGGTTCTTATCCATACGTTTGATTCACCAGGCGACTGCCATGAGTTTGATCCTGCAAGCAAGATAGTCAAGGTTAATTCAGCATGTATTGCAAGGGCTTGAAACCTCTTGTAGAACCAACGTTTCAACCAAGGGTCAAAACCATATCTCAATACATCTAATCAACACGTTACACCCTCAAAATCCAGTTGTCATCTCAATCATAGTTCAATCAACATGAATGCATGCTATCATCAGGAGCAATGTAATCAATCAAACATTTAGGTTAGTTATCATCACTTTATCACACATGAAGTTGAGTTATCATCAAGACCATATCTTCAACAATCAACAAAACTATATCATCACACATGAAGTTTAGTTATCATCAAAATCATAGCTCAACAAACTAGGCTTTTAACTGAGGTCAACCTGCACACCCACTACCTACACAACCGCATCAACAATATGTTCCACCCACTTATGGCCAATCATCTCAATCTTAGCCATCCACGCAAAATGATGATAGGCTTTTACAACAAGTCCAACAACTTCTTCTGGCTCAACAACAATCCCTTACTACCCAACTCCAACAAACGGTTGCTAGGATGGAAGCCCAGGTTGGTCAGATGGCTGAGGCTAACATGAGGAGGGAACCAAGCCAATTGTCTAGCCAACCTATAGCAAATCCTAGGAACCACCCGCTTGGCTTTGATCCACAACCAACCTTGCAAGTGCCACCTAAGAACCCTCACATCGAGAATGCCAAAGCTATCACTACATTAAAAAGTGGAAAGATTCATCAAGACCCATACGAAGAGGGAAGGGGTGAAGCTAGCTCAAGCCAACCCAAGGCCTCAGACCATATGGATAAGGAGCCCATGCCCCCTTCGATCACTACAGTGGGTCATGAGGGGAACAAGAAGGACAAAGGGAAAGCTCAAGTTGAGGATACCCCTGAGATTTATCAGCCCAAAACCCCTTTTCCATCAGCCCTTGGAACAAGAAGAAAAAGAAACAACAAGCTCAGGCCCATAATGAACAAATAATGGAGCTCTTTAAGCAAGTCCACATCAACATCTCACTTTTAGATGCCATCCAACATGTGCCTGCTTATGGTAAGTTCCTCAAAGACTTATGTACACAAAAGAGGGAGCCAAGGACAGCCACTAGAAAAATTCTACTATCAGAGGATGTGAGTGTTGTCTTATTGAACCAACTCCCATAGAAAATGAAAGATCCTAGTGCACCTCTTATCTCTTGTGTCATTGGGGGCATCACCTTCGAAAAAGCCCTACTGGACTTAGGGGCTAGTGTGAATTTACTGCCAACATCTATTTATCAAAAGTTTGGGATAGGAGAGCTTAAACCAATCCCGATGATTCTCCAATTGGCAGATAGATCTATTAGATCACCTAAGGGTTTCCTGTAGACTTTTTGAACCTTGACATGGAACCTAGTCATGATCTGGCTCAAAGTCCCATCATGTGCCTCAAGTAGCATATTCCCCAGTGGCAGGGCTCCGTGCAGCAAAGATATTTCCATGATCTCTGGACACCCTCACAAGTCTAAGGGCAACCCCCATTCTCCCAAAAGGATACCAGAAATCTTGGTTATGACCAAGACCCAGACTTCTTTGTCCACCATGTTGTCCATGTCGTGGGACCGATGCAGCCAGCCATTGACCCAGTTGTCGCCAACACCAAGTTCGACAGGTCGGGAGATAAGGGGGAGGAGATTTTAATCCCACTCCCCGCCAGAACTAGTACCCCAGTTGTAGCACCTGATGAGGCTTCCTCGTCGGTCCACAAGGATGTTGAGACGGAGGAGACCCCAACGGCCTCCTAGCCAATTGATGAACCTAGGTCGCCACACTTTCCACATGAGGAATGTCCCCGGAACAAAGACCGTGAGGCGTCACCGGCATTGGCAGACAACTCCAGTCGAGCCTCTAGGATGCCAACTCACAGCTGTCAGTCTGACAGGGATGACCTGGGGCAACCTCAAGCCCGGTCAAACAATGACAATCTCCTAGCCCCATCAGCTTCAACTGTCAGCTCCGAGGACCCATGGGTGTACGAAGTGGACACCGAGGATGAAGATTTCATCGACTTCCATCCAACACCTCCCGAGCTAGAGGACGATTGCCGGCAACCAACGACGAGCTTGTCAAAATTAATCTAGGCGAAGATGAAGCCCCTCAGCTAACATTCCTCAGTGCTTTCCTCACCGAGGTAGAGAGGCAGGACTACAAGCAACTCCTGCTCGAGTATAGAGACTGCTTCGTCTGGACATACAAAGAGATGCCAGGGTTAGATCCTTCCGTAGAGGAGCATGACCTAGCTATATCTCCCTCAGCCACTCCAGTCAAACAACCCCAGCGGTGCATGCGCCATGCGTTGGAACTCCAGGTCATTGCCGAGGTCAATAAGATGGCAGAGGCCGACTTCATCGAGCCATGCATCTATCCAGTCTAGCTCGCCATTATTGTCCCAGTCAAAAAGAAAAATGGTCAAGTCCGCATCTGCGTCAACTTCCGAGACCTCAATAAAGCTTGTCCGAAGGATGACTTCCCAGTCCCAATCATAGAAACAATGGTCGATATGACCACCAGACACAAAGCTCTATCTTTCATGGATGGATCATCTGGTTACAATCAGATCCAGATGTCCCTAAAAGATAAGAACTACACCGCCTTCAGATCTCCCAAAGGGATCTTCAATAGACTCTACTGGGACTCCTCTTTTTGCCTTCATGCATTATTATGGTCTTAGCAATAGCCTAGTCACTGAGACACGGGCAATGTGCTATGGTATTCACCTTGCCATTGAGCACGACCTCCTTCTCTCCGAAGTCCGAACTGATTCGGCAGTTCTGGTGGCTTCTATCTCGGCTGGTCTTGCTCCCTTGTGGACTTGCCTCAAATGGTGGCGTGATATTCAGGAGCTCACCAAGTGTTTGGGCATTGTAGTTTCCCAGGTGTATTGGGACGCAAAGCCGGTGGGTGTGGCGTTGGCCTAGAAAATTAAGTCCTCCATATCAGGTCACCAAAAAATACCTCCATCTATTTTACTTCCATGTCTACAACTTTCATGAAGATCCCAACTCCTGAATCCGACGTTTGAGCCACAGTCAATGCTGATTCTCAGGAAATCCCAATTCTGTCCTGTCAAACCTGGCTTTGTAAACTAGAAGATTATAAAATCGCCAAAGGCCATTCAAGAGGCATTTTAAATTCTTGGCTCAACCCTGGATCGTAGATCTCTGAGTCATCTTTCCAACGTCACTGACCACGCATCAACCTGACGTCGGGGCTGGACGTAGTAGCAGTTTTCGCCGGGTCGCGCTCTGTAAAATAGTAAGTGATAGCTCGTGGACAGCAAATCTAACGCTTGGAGACCGGAGCCACCTCGCCTCCCACGAGGCGAACTAGCATGCCATTGTCTGAGGGGGCATCCCTCAAGGCCCCCCCCGGTCACAGCGGTGTCACTCCGGACCCACTCGACCGCACTGAACAGCACGTTGGTCCCACAACCAGCAGCAAGCGTCTTCCGGACGGCACCGACGGAGTGGACCAAAGTGCTACCCGCCAACCCAAGAATGGTCCTCCCGGGCCTACTGTAGCCCTTTACCTCCCTGTGTGGAGTCGACAAAGATTCATTGTTGTAAATTATTGTGATTATTGTATTAACCGGGAGTTACCGTCTAGGTCGGGATCGTCTTTCCCACGCCCAGAGCGTGGAGGTACACTCGGCACCCCTCATAGTCATAGTTATTTGCTTTCTTAGTATACGCTTTTACTGTTGCTGTATGTGAGTAGTTACTTCCTACCTCATATAATTCAACTCACCACTGCGAGTGAGAGAGTGAGACCGTCTCGTGACCCGACCCAAGCACGAGAGAGTGAGTAGACCACCCTTGACTCGCTGCCGATTTCTCAACCATGCAGGTCTGAACGCTTCCCTCGTTAGGGACGAGTGTGAGCTTGCTAGAGTCTCAGGTTTACGTTTTGAATTGGCGTCGAGTCCGCGTCTTCGTTCCGCATCATTCGTTCAAGTCCAAACATGTTTAAGTCTGAACATGTTTCGTCAAGTCTGAACATGTTCAAGTCCGAACATGTTTCGTTTCAAGTTCGAACATGTTCAGGTCTGAACATGTTTCGTTTCAAGTCCGAGCATGTTCAAGTCCGAACATGTTTCGTTGAAAGTCCGAACATGTTTCGTTAAAGTCCATACACATTGTTCAGAACGAGTCTGAGCACTTGAAGGTCCGAGCACTTGAAAGTCCGAGCATATTTTTTTCTGCTAGAAGGGAAACAAAGTCCAAGCAATTGAAAGTCCATGCACATTTTGTGAGTGCTCAAGTCCATGCACATTTTGTGAGTGCTCAAGTCCGTGCACATTTTTACGTTGGGAAACTCCGTGGACGTTTTTGTTAAAGTCCATGCACGTTTCTGTGTTGGGCAAGTCTGTGCATATTTTGTGAAGGACTTGCATTCTCTTCTGTTGTTGCATATTGTAACAAGTCCGAGCATACTTCTAAGCCGATCGCCACTGAAGCCAATAACATGCCAAACATGTAAACAGTCGAGATAGGGCACGTTACATACCTCAGAAATTCAGCAAGGGGCCGAAGAAGGCCAAATCATGAACGCGCTATGGTCCAGGAGCGCGTTCTTCAAGAACGTGCTATCTGTGTATAGCGCGACCAGAAACAGTGCGGGATAGAAGGAGCCCTGGGCGCTATCCCAGGAGACAACCCTCCGATGCTTAAGTCAGCACTCGGGAGATGGAGAAGCAAGAAATAGGGAGAAAGAGAGAGAGTTGTAGAGTGACGTAGTAAGCCTGATCGGCACAGACTACCTTCCTGGGGAGTTCTCATTATGACCAAAGGGGCGCTCGAAGAGTGCTCGCTGGGCGGCAATGGTGCTCGGAAGGCAACCGAAGTGTGGAGAAGGCTTTCTCTCTTAGCAGTAGGATGGCTTCTCTTGTCTCTTGTTGAAGCTGAGTAAGCTTTTTATTGGTGGAGTTTACCGTGTCCTTGCTTGTCCGTCGAGATTCCATTTATAGAGGGTTGTCCTGGCGGTGAGGGCCAGCCCCTTAACAGGGAGGGGCGTAAGTCGTGGAGTAACGCCTCCCTGCGATCGTGGGGAGTTTTCCATTGAGGGTCTATTCCTCCAAAGTCGGACGGTTCCCTGGCTAGTCTTACGGGCGCTGGGGAGGCTTGGCCAAAGTGGGCCTATCATACTAGGCCTTATTGGGCCGAGCCGATTCTACCCTCCTCAGAAATCGTTCCCTAATAAGTATGAATTGCACATTATGTGTTCAGATCAAATTGAAACTTGTGTTCTAATATCTTTAAGTATTCTCTAAATGCTTACGAAGATTTTTATAAATAATATGATACACAACAATAAGGATAAGTTAATAAGACTCGGAATGAGTTTCATGTAAATATAGAAAGAAGTAAGAAAGCACGTTACATCGTGTACCAGTCTATGGGTAAGGTCGTTTCTAAGAATAATAAATTTTGCATTGTATGAGCATAGGGCTATCCGAACAGAAAGTCCACTGCATGTTTCGATTATTGCCCAGTCGAGCCATGTTGCTTCTTTGGAACTTCTACTTGAATGTGCAAAGGAAAGGGCTACCCGGTGGAAAGAAATACCGGTTGAAAGAGCTCCTGGTGGAAAGGGATATCCGAACTAGGTGTTTTGGAGGGGAGATCGTCGTGGAATCACCCATAGGTGTAGCTGCCTAGAGCGTAAAGTCACCATTGCACATTCATTCTGTGCTTAATTTATAGTCCATGTTTTATTTTTAAGCTCTAATTACTCTGGTTAATATGCTGAGAATGAGGGTGTAAGCTCTATGATATGATTATACTTATGAATACGATATGCAAGTATGTGCACGCTATATGTCTGTATGTGTAAGTATGCTCATCTGTAGGTATCACATGTAACTTTCTGGATAAGAGGATATGTTAATAAAACTTTCCATTCGAGTGTTAAAATGATAAGATGCTACAAAATATGTTTATACTCTTCTATATGCAAGTTATATTTATGATGCTTTAAGAAGCACTTCATTTTGAAAAATCATGCGTGAAGCAATGAGCAATGACATCATGAAAATACATACTTACGTCAATATGTCACCTCGTGCTCCTTTGTTGGAATAGCTGCCACCGGAGGCGATCTTGATCATCGTCGGATTTGTCCTCGAGTGGCAGATAAAAGGATTGGAAGCAAAGATTTGAAGTGCTCAACACGAAGGAGTGGTACTAAGACCAGACTCTGACGAATAAGGAGAAAAAGAAGAGAGGCGAGGGCTAGGACTCTCTCGCTAAGGCACAGAGACCCTGATCACATGACTGGTCTACAGAAGAAATGAAAAATCAAGAGAAGGAGTGAGGACTGAAGCCTCAAAAATAGTGGGAGAACGGGCAGATGCCCAGAACAGTGGATGCGGAAGAAGTCGGGTCAGACCTGGGATCAGAAGGAATTAAAGAGAGGAATTGATAGATGGAAAGGGGGGAATCTGGAGGGTCCAGAGGCAAGAGAGGAGAATCATGATGGGAAGAAGAAACTGGAGGCTCCGGAGGAGGAAAGTGATGAGGGACACGATGCCTTGGGAAGAAGTATGGGAAAAGGTGAGTTAAGAGGAAGAAGAGAACAGAGGACACGATGTCCCGGAGAAATTGGAAGAAAGATGGGGATGAACGGGCGTGATGCCCGGGAAGGATGGTGTAGTAGAAAGAAGAGTCCGGAGGTTCCGGAGGAATGGAGTCTGAAGGGGCGCGATGCCCTAGGAGGAAGTCCGGAGGTTCTGGAGGAGTGAAATATCGAGGGTCACGATGCCCTAAGAAAGTTAGTGAGAAATTTGGAGGCTCTAGAGGAATAAAGAAAGAAGGGACGTGATGCCCTAGAAGGAGGGATAAGAAATCTGGGGGCTCTGGAGGAAGAAGACAGAAAGGGGGGCGATGCCCAAAAAGAATAATGGAGAGGGTGTGATGCCCTAGAAGGATGGTGGAAGGGGCGCGGTGCCCCGAGAGGAAGTCCGGAGGTTCCAAAGGAATAGCAGGAAAGGGGGGGCGACACCCTGAGAGAATTAGGGAAGAAAAATCTGGAGGGACGTGATCCCTGGGGAGAGTGGATTAGAAGAGGAGGAAGAGTCCGGAGGTTCCAAAGGTTCCAGAGGAGGAAGATAAAAAGGGGCGCAATGCTCGGAAAGGAAGTTCGGAGGTCCAAGAGGAGGAAGAGAGAAAAGGGCGCGATGCCCTGGAAGGTCCAGAGGTTTCGGGAGGATGTGGAGAAGGAGGGCACGATTCCCGGAAAGTAGAAGGGGACCCAAAGATCCCGAGGATAGAGGTGAATGAGATGGAGGATGTGGAGGATCCGGAGGTTCCGAAAGGCAGGGAAGATACGGGTTTGGAAACCTGAGAAAGAAGAAATGTAAATGCATGTGAATGTAATGCAATGGATGTGATGAATGCATGAAGTGCGATGAGTGCAAACAATGCATGGATGAGAGGATGAGATCTTCCTCCTCACCCGTGGAGTGGCCCATAGAGAGAAAAATGTGGATGAAATAAAATAAGGGATCCCTGGGGTATGGATTAGTTATATGGATGTAGGGGCGCAGAGCACCACCCGGAGACGCCCGTCACCCTCCCCTCTCCCTCTTCTTCTCAGTTTTGGTTCTGGGCCGTGGAGTTGATCAGTTTTCCGGCGCGACCGATTTGATTTGGAGGCTCCGCGTTCCTCTGCTTTGGTCTAACGATGGGTTGCACGTGAGGGAGGGCTTGTGGAATCTCATGCTGTTGCAGTATCGGCCCATGATGTAAATCGGCCCATGCCAAGGATTTGGGCCTCCGCCGCTGCGCTGTGAACGCCAACTCGTGGGCCACGTTGCCATTGGTCCTTGCCAGGGTCGTACGCAGCGCGTTGTATGCAGATCTAATGAGAGAGGTAAATTCGGCACTGATGCGGACGGAGATACTGGCCAAGGATGCACGGACGTGGTCGCGGGTAATTGAAGTGGGGTGTACATCCGCGAATGAGGATTGGTCTCCAGTGAGGACCGTCTGGTGGCAACCTGTTGGCAGCTGCCCTTGTTCCTGTGCGTAGCCTCGTAAGAGAATAGCGCCCTTTCTGCTCAAATGGGTTGATGCAGATCCTAATCCGGAAAAAAAATTCATGCAAATGGATGAGTTGTCTCAAATTGTGGATTTTCTTCATTTGTTGTTGAATTTTAAGTTAACACAAAAATAATTTATTAGCTTGTTTAAAAATGTAATTTCTTTGTCATAGGTGTAACGTAACATGTAAATAATAGGCTTGTTCGTCGACGCCAATTCATTAAAATATAATCATAATTCCATCTACCAGAGAATAACATGTTGTTTAGTGGATAAAAAAACCTACCGACATCAAGAATTATACTTCTTAGTTTTTCCAGATTTATTTGACAGTCTGGCATTCACCAAATCTGTAGCTCTTTGAGTATCAGCTGTCCTTAATGTTTACCTCCATGCCGTCACCTTGGATTTGTTTGCGTAGTGCTGAGCCAGGGTTGTACGCGGCTCTCAGTTCCTTGGTCTCACGATGGCGGTGCAAGTTCCTGAAATGATATTGTTAATTGAAACCAATATCACTGGCTTGGGTTGTCAAAGTGTTCCCACTTCCCATCGCCTCGTCGTGTTATAGAAGGGGAGCGGATGCTCTATATCTGGGCCGGTAAAAAGTGACAAAAAGTTATGTAAAATTAAAAAACTCTATGTTTTTAGAAGATTTAATTGTTGCGGTCACTTTGGTAATAAGTTAAGTCAGGTTAAGGTGAGTTAATCGGAGTCGGATAGGTTATTTTATGTTTGATATTTTTTCTTAATCTGGGTCAGATAGGGTTAAAGTGGATTAACTCATTCTTAAGAAATAGGTGGAATGAGTTAATCCACCCGAGTTAGGGTTAGAGGTGGGGTGAGCTAGTCCGGGTAAGTCACTCGCTCTTAACCTAACCCGTTATCAAAGTGGCCCTAAGAGTGTTGCACACTTTAGGTGTGTAATGTATTATATTTTTATTTTTAAAAATTTTTCAAGTTGAGTCAAGTATATCTTAATTTGTTGTGTAAAGTCCACATGGATGAAGAACCTGAATACCTAGCATCAGCTAAACCAGTGGCAGACAGGAAGCCTTGAAAATTAGTCATAGCAACGAATGAAGAGAGATTACCACCAATCTTTTCCTCTAGGGATATAATGCAATTAAAGTCTCCTCCAATAATCCATGGAATGGTCACACCTTGACTAAACTCCATTAGTGACTCAAACATATCCCTACGATGACTATTCCGTCTTTCTAGGCTTGATTTTGTCATCTATTCTCTTAGTTCTCCCCTTCTCAATTTCAGAAATCATCACAACTGCACTATTTTCTACACATTGTCTGCACTTTTCTCCATTTTGCATGCACTCTCCCCACAGTTCTACTACATGTTTTCTCCTCCCATCTGCTTATATCTCATTACAACACACACACCTATTATTTGCACCCTTCTATAGCGGTTAAAAACCTCTCCCGGTGTGTTCTCCCCCTTTCTTTACCCCTAGCTTATGCGGGATTGATGCTACACTTACATGTTTCCAATGGGTTTTTCTCTTGTGTTAGCTGTATTTTGCAGGAGAGTATGAATACAATGTGAGGCCCTCTTCCTCTAGCCCACTGGAAGGAGAGGAGGTTGAATCCATGACGTTTCCCGCACCCCATTCCTTAAGCGCGATCAAGTCTTCATCTTTCCAAGGTACACGACATCGTTGCACTCCTTTCTTCATCCCTTTGGCATTGTTGATCCTTGGTGGCGATCAGGGCCAGTATCCCATCTCTTATCGCCCCTTTGTTTACCATACTTCCATGCTTGTTCATGTTCACACTTGCATGCATAGCATAGTTAGTTGGAGGGGTGGGGGTACATAAACATCAACAACCTACACCGGGGAGAACAAGTCGACCTAGAAGAAGTGGTAGATGAAGGGTCCGGTTGCTATGGACCATCCTTCCACAAAGAAACTACATCGAGGATCTCGGTGTTTGATAGGATAACCTTCCCGGGATAGTCAGTCAGGAGGGTGACGCAGAAGAATAGGCGGCTCAAAATATTCAGTTGTAACATGGCCGGAGTGACCAGCCACTATGGGTCTTTACCTTATGAATTTGAAGAGGTGACTAGACTCATCAAGAGGCCTGATCCTATCACCAGAAGGAAGAAAGCTGCGGCTGAAGTGGCGTGAGCCCTCGTCAGAGAGACAAGCACAGATGTAGTCGCCATGATTGCAAATGTGATCACCATTGAAGATGGGGGTGAGAGGCCAACACTTACTTTAGATGCTCCACTGGAAGGAGGAGGTTAGGAACCCAGACCCTCCACCCCCGATACAACAATGATGATGTTTCTCCTGAAGTATCAATCGGAGATTGAGATGTTGAAGAAATAATTGGGCGAGCTAAGCATGCAAGCGACAGCCTAGAAGCATGTGGAAGCCCCTCCTGAAACATTATGATGTGGCGTCGATGAGCTCGAGGGTTCACCTCAGATGACAGCTTCTCAGCCACTACACAACTATGTTGGGGGCATGGCCACGATACCATCACTGGCTCCTCAACAGTATTGACAAATCCGTTTAACAGCCAATAGATGAAATTCTTTAGGACATGACTGAAACCGAGCATATAGACATACGTTGCATTGAATGTTATGGTAAACTATCAAGTACAGTAGTGATCCGATCATACCTCGAATAATGTGGGATCTACTATTTTACCATTTTCAGCTTGTCTAACCTCGAGGTTGTGATCATCAGAGTTGACATTGGCTTGCTTCTGTCGTCTCGCATTTCTATGTTTGGTTTATTTTATGAGGTTTCCTTGGAACGTTTGTTGAAGCTGCAAGATAAAGAAGAAAAGTGTCAATTTACCAATTAAGCTCATTTCAACTTTCCCCTGTGTGATTTCTGCAGATTCATTACGTAATGCATTGTTAATAGTTTAAGAGATGATGTCATCTATAGAGACCTGAACCACAAGCATGTCATTACTTGAATTTCTTGTCAACTGGAACTGATCAACCTTACCTCCTGTGAGTTAATTTTCAGGTAAGAATGAGATGAGCCTCCCATATCGTGCCCTTGGTGCTTGCTTCAGTCTGTATAAGACTTTCTGCTACTTGTACATATGTTGTAGATGTTAAGTCGATCTTGGAGGTTATTTTACAAAAATATCCTCTTGATGTTTTCACTAAGAACCGTAGTCTCAACATCCATTTTAAGATGATTTAAAGTTCAGTAAAGAGGCATAGGACAAGAGAGTCCGGACTGCTTCTGATCTAGCAAGCGGTGCAAAAGGTTCATCAAAATCACTACCCATCTCCTGGTAGTAATTGAGGGAATTTTCATCATCTTCATCCTTGCAAGATATTCTTTCAGTTGATTCAAGCTTGACCATGGCTAGCCCAACGTCACTTAGATTTTTGGGAGTGTGATCTGCATCCAATGTTGAAATAATTTGATTTGTCAATTTTGATTCAGATTAACCAATTATAACATGAAGAGTTCCCTTAGAAACTAAAATGTCCTTAAAGAGCTCTAGAATTAAATGCATAACTCAGGTGTGAACCTAAGCACTAAGTTCATTGACTAATCTGGTAACTCCCCCTCAATGTGTGCAAGAATGTGAAATGTTCAGTAAAATTCTAATACCATATGCAACCTTTAAGTAATTGACTCGTAGTACCGGGCGGAGAACTTAGATCTGAAGATCACCTCACACATGGTGATAGTTTCCAGACAAGCTTAACCTACCCTTTCACATGTCACCATTTGATATACTATGCAGTCATAGATGTGATGGGGGCAAGAGAATTACAATGCATTATGACATGAGTTCACATTGTTGAACTTTTGCATGACAGGATGTGAAAGCATATGATAAACTCTATGTATGCAGTGAAGGTTAATTTGAAGGTTTCCAAAGTCCCATTCAACAATATGCTATCTGACAAGTGATATGCACAGAGATATGCAACCAACTGCGGATGAAATGCATGTGCAGACATATGCATGATCACATAACTATTCAACACAATATGAATCAAGACATGACACATTTACTGAAGAGAGTAAGAGAGATATCAAAGTCTTCCTGAGAAGAGACCTTCCCGAAGAAGAGTCTTTCCTGAAGAAGAATCCTTCCTCGTTTTGATGTTTTGTTTCGATTAGGAAGGTGGCTCTCCTGCTGTTCTAATCCCATTAGAACAGGTTTTTTGGAGGGATCTCAAGCCTATAAATAGATGCTATCGTCCTCTGGTAGGGGGCTAATGATGTTAACGTTAAGGAGGTTAAAGGGTTGATTGGCGCGTCTTCTATCTACAAACCGCGGAGCTCTATTTTTCTTGTTCTTCCTCTATTGCTGACAGCAGCAGTAGGAAGCTTCTTTTGCTTGGTTTATTTACTTTGTTTCATCTGCATAATTTTGATAGCTTATTTACATCATATTCTCCCTTCCTCCCATCTTCCTGTTAGGGGTTTTAAAACAAAACCATAAGGTGTGTTCATATCTATGCTGTGCATCTTTGTTTCTTTGGAGCATTGATACTGCACAATTGGGCTAATCCATATTTTGTTTTTCTGGTTTTCACTTGTTTTGCAAGGTAATCAAAACAAAGACCCCCTTCATCGGCCGGCCGATCAGAGGAGGAAGAAAGGACTCTCCATCTCCTCGCTTCTTCACAAGGTATTTAACGATCACTCTTTCTTCGAGATAACCCCTCTAGCGATCACTCTCCACATTAGCACCTTGTGCTTGTTGTTGTTGTTTTCTCTTTGGTCTTTATATTTTCTTCTTTTTCCTTTTAAAGTCTTAAGTGACATCGTTCACAAATTGGCGATCACGGTGAGACTTCTCTTGTTTTAATTTTTGATTACCCCTCCTTTGGCGCCCACGAGTGCCCCTCCTTGGTGCTCTACGTAGCACACTCCTTTTGTGCACCACGTGCACATTTTCTCACCGGATTGGCCAATTGGAACACTGTCCTTAGCATCTTAAGATCAAAGGGGTCGGTGGTTGTCAATTTCTGTTCTCAGCATAAACAACGACTTTCACTTAGTCACTGTTCCACTATTCAGTGACCGTGCAAACAGGCACTAGTTATATTAATTTCTGATATTTTTAGAATTTTCATGATTGACGCCCCAGATAGAGGTGTTGTTTCTGGTTTGGACGCCTAATACCAAGGCGTCATTTTGAGTTGGCACCTAGTACTATTCAGTGGTTTTGACACCCCTTACAGAGGCGTCAGTGATTGGGTTCACGCCTGATTACAAGGCGTCATTTTACACTCATTGCTATCTTCCGGCTTTGCTTTTGATTTACTGTTCATTGTTATTCACGCCCTTCTGAGGAGGCGTCATTCTGATATTCAACGACTGATACCAAGTTGTTGTTTGAGCAAGAGGTTTACCTTACATCACTGTTCCCAGTGATTGATGACTATCTCACAGTCACCTTTTCATGGTTCAGCGCCTTTATCTAAGGCGTCATTTCAGTCTGTTTTAACAGATTCTTTCTTCCTGCTATCATTTTATTCAGTTGGCTGCATCATATATTGTTGGATTATTGCTGCTTGATTTGCCTGCATCAGAGTCGCATCTAGGGCATTTGGTTGGGAGTGTCAATGCATTGTAATCATAAGCATATTAGAAAGCATAAGTCAGAAGTTGTACCGGTCGTCGCACGCCACGAAAGGCCTGGTCTCCGTACCATCGAGCGTAGGTCGTCACGTAGGCCTCGTCACTCGCGGCCCGGGCGCGTACCACTCGCCCCAGCCCTGTCCAATCCTGGATCTAGTCTGCTGCCCGCGTGATCCAGTCGATCTCCACTGCCAGTCCGCGTGCGTGGCGTCCCACGCGCTCCTCCGACTTCTCACATACTAAGAACTCGACCTCCGCCAGGTGGATGTCTATGGTCCTCATGACTAGCCGGTAGTGGAGTGGCTCCACCACGTTCATGCAATGGAGCCAGATGTCTCGACCCGCGTATGCTAGGGCCGCCACTACCCATGGCTGGCCCTCGTGACCCTCTCCCTGGTAGGGTGTCCACCAGACCTGTCAAATAGGCAAGTGCATCAGTATCCAAGCATATAATAACATTTGCACAAGTTCAAGTTTAGACATTACTGAGGCATAGGGAAGTGCGTCAAGGTCATTCTGGATCATCCGGACCTGATGACGTAGGGAGCCCACCTGTCGGGGCGCTGTCCACCGTCTTGCGATAGGCAGTTAGTCGGGGAACGTCTCATGTCCTCTCCCTAGCCCAGGGAGGTACACGTAGGCCCAAACCTACATTGCATTATAAAAAGTGTTAGCATATAGCATTTATAGAATTTATAGCAATTGTACAAGCATTTTAGGGATTGAGTCGTACCCGAAGCAGCGGGGTGAACCCGCTAAGCATCGTGTGTCAGCTCGTGGAGCTCAGGGTGTCGAAGAGAAATGTGAGTATGACCGCGCCCCACACGTACTCTCTGACTCGGACCACGTACTCTAACAGGGGCAGTAGTCGACAGCTAACCCCATTCACCCGAGTGGCGAACAGCAACTTCCCGAACAAGAGCACCAGGAACCTCTGCACGACGACGTCTACCTCGGGTCCAGGTGCGGCCGCCACCAACATCCGCGCTCGGTCTGTCAGCCTACCAAGGTGCTGCTCTGGCAGCTCTCCAGTAGCAATCCCGTCTCCTCGCAGACCAAGGCTCTCCTACAGCTTCACCCTCGACAGAGTTGTCGACTGGCGCACCAGCCTCTGTAGCTCCAATCCCAGCAACCTCTGGGCCAACTCTCTGTAGTCAGTCAACGTCCTCTCGCTCACTGGCATCCCATGCACCCGCAGGCCAGTGATGCGCACCACGTCCTCGCGCGTTGGGATCATATGACCCCACTGGAAGGGGAATTCATGGCTGACCGGGTCCCACCGGTCGTGCAAGGCGTACAACAAGGCGGTGTCGAGCTGTGTGACCTCCATGCCAAGGAACTCCCCGAATCCCATGGCCGCCAGCCACTCTCGCTGGAAGTCCGACAGTGCTAGGTACACTGCACAGACCTAGAGCCAGGAGATCCGTGTTCGGCACTTCCCCTGCATGCATTTAAATAAGTTGCATTAGTCATTCATTTCATAATAAGTCATGCATTGCATTAAAAACGCCACAGTTCGAACGGGACGCGCGGAACGCCTTCGCCCATGGCGAATGCCGCTCCCTCGACGCCGCCGAAGGCGAACAGCGAACGTCCGAACAGGATAGACGTATAGACGCCGGCAGATACCGGCATATTGTCATCCATGACGACCACGCGGCCTTTGTAGGTCGGAATGGTCAGGTTGCCGGCGCTGTCGGGCAAGTAAACGATTTCATCGTTCTTGACCATGCGGGCCATGATTGCCGAATGCACGGCAATGCCGGTAAACATACCGGCGCGGTCGCCGGCAGTAAAAGCGGCATCGATGAAAGCGTTCGAACCGAACACGGCGTCGTCACCGGACAGGCCGGAAATATCCACGACCATGTCGCCGCTATCATTCGCGACGTTATCGGCCATGACGCCAAGCGAAGCGTTGATAACGCGACGCTCAAGCTGCCGCGTCCAGTATTCGCCGAAACGCGAGCGAATATGCTGCATGGGCGAGGAACCGGCAAGTTCCTGAACAAGGTCCATGTCGCCCATGCCCTTGTTAAGCCACGCCTTCCGCGCGACCATCGTTCCCGAACCGATAGCCCCAGCTTCCGCCATGTCGGCGGGGTCATCGTTGGAATAGTTCGGTTCGCTGGTCGGATCGATATCGTTCCAGAAAGGCACGGTGGAAAACTTTCCGCCGTCGCGGGCGATGGCATCGAACATCGGCGAACGGGAAAGAATGCCGGCGCGGACAAGCGCGCTGGTTTCGGGATTGTCGACAGACGCATACGAACCGTAAACGTCGTGAACAAAGCTATCGGCAAGCCGGGTAACGGCCATGGGAAATCCTCGCAAGGGTTACGGGATAACTACCCCCGCCGCTTTAGCCAACTCACGATATTGAGCTGGATTAGCCTTGTGGAGCGCTATCCGGTCGGTTTCGGTCATGTCGTGGAATTTCTTGTCGGTAGCACCGCTACCCGAACCGCCGTTGCCGCTGGCACCGCCGCCGCTTGCGTTCGATCCCTTGATAATAGAGGCGAATTCTTTGTTGTCAACGAATTCCTGTTTCAAATCGTCAAGCGATTTGGAGGATGGCTTGCCCTCGCCGTCAAGGACGCGAGTAATCGGCTTTTCCCCGTCCAGTTCCGCCAAAAGCCGTTCGCGGATATGCGGGAGAATGAGCTTAGGCGACGTTGAGATTTCAGCGGCGATTTCGATTGCCTTGTTCTCGACAAGCAGCGTGCGCAACTGTTCTTCGCGCTTTTCGGTCTTCTGCTTTTCCGCGTTAACCGCCGCTTCCTTTTCCGCCTTCCATGAAGCTTCAAGCGCTTCAACGTCCTTATCCTTTTTGGCCTTCGCCAATTCAGCCTCGCGGGCTTTCGCGTCGGCTTCGTCCTTTTCAGCCTGTAGCCTGTCGGCGCGCTCGCGCTGGTCCTTCGCCTCTTTCGTTTCGCGTTCCTTCGCGGCGCGAAGCTCGCGGGCGTCGTCGCTGTCAAGCAGGTAGTTTTCGCCTTCCTGCTTATAGTGTTCCTTGATCGTATCCGGCAGCGCGTCCTCATCAAGATACAATTGTGGTTTGTTGGATCTTCTAACAGCCACTCGAGGGGCCGTCTTATGCTGGATAGGGGCAGTAGAAAGGTGGAACGGGCCAAGACATTGCACCATGGACTCGGAGACTCCTAGAGCCAGGTGGGATGCCGACCTTCTTCTTGTTCTCTTGGTCGGCAATGCTTGCGAACTCTTTTTTTGTCCTTTCTTTTCTTCTCTTCTTCCCTTTTTGTGTAATAGACCAAAGTGGGTATGTAGGAGAGCGCTCACTCCCTCAGGGAGGGGATGAGTGGTTTGTTCCACCGCATCAATCCCACAGTGGCAATCATCATTCAGCACGGGTCTCGACGGATATGGCTGTACAACCCTCTCTCGTCAATTCTTTCTCTTCTTTTTTTGTTTCTTTCTTTCTTCTTTTTCTTCTTAGGGAAAGGGGGTTTGATTTCCCCTCCCTTCTTCCCTCTTTCCCTTCCCCCCTTTTTTACGGCCTTCATAATTTCTGGAAGCTGCATGTGCCTCGGAGTAGAGTCCTCGAGGCCACAAAGATAATTGTGCCTAGTCTGACTTTTCTCCCCATAGAGCTAGCGGAGATAGCACCTGCAACTCATCAAAGTAGGCAAATATCGTTTATTAGGAGGCCATGAGGCCCCTAATCCCGGTGAAGAGATGAAGGGTGGATTGGTCCCACCGGGCGTGCCAGACTTGTGGATGCACTTTTCATCACATCTATTATTTATTCATTTATTGGTTTCTTCGGGTGCATTTATTGGTTTATTAAGTGCTTGGGCATGCCAGTCACAAAGTGACGATTTATTCGCGCTTCATGGAAGTCCATGGTGTGCTCGATCTGACTCGGTCAGACGATTGTGTAGTTCGTGTCGAGACCAAAACCCGTCACACCATAAAGGTCACGACGTTATTTACATCCCCTCGGAGAGGGGAACACCCTTGATTAATCACCGGGAAAAGGGGCCTCATGGCCATAAAGTTAATTGCACAAAAATTTATTAAGAAACACTGAAGTCCTCATACGAGGGCGTGAAGCAAGTATTTGAGTTCATGTCGGTCATGCGTTGACCATTTAATGTTCAGACGAGTGTCCAGCTTGATAATAGCATAATCGTCAAGGAAAATTGGAGCATATGTATGTCGGGATACAACAAATTTATTGTTCAAATGAACAGAAAATGTTCAGTTAAATCCTAGTTAGAGCGATCAAAAACTCATAAGTTTGTGGGCTTGGTTCAAGATTTGGCTGCGACCATACTGCGGTGGGCCCCCGGTAGTCGAAGTCAGGCTCGCATGGGCATCGTCAATATTTTCGATGCCAAGGAGGCAACTGGAGGATGTCCCAGGATCAGATCCCAGAACTGATATGTGTTCAAAGGGAGCGGACTATAGGCCGAGGACGTGGGTCAGACAATGGCCATGATTGGGAAGAACCCGAGGTCTAAGCTTGACCCACGAAGGCCTTATTGATATTCCCATGTGTAGGGTCTGGGGGTGATGAGAGCCATATTATTCTATTCATTATTACCCTGCTAAGAGGTTTCCCTTTTAAACAAACGGGAAGGCGGGTGGTCGAAAGCCTCAACCATCCCCCCTTCCCACCACCCCAGGTAATCACGGCACCATAATCCACCTCTCATTCTTTCATAGGATTGATGCTACACAACATAGTGGTAATGGCCTTTTTCCTTTTTTGTGAGTTTCTTTGGCTGTTTATAGGATTTTGGTATTCTTGGATGTAGCAGAGCTCTCCGCCCTTGGTCGGTCGAGGACGGAGAAGTTAGGACCCAACTCTCTCCCTGCTCGAGGTGACCTCCAAGCGATCATCCCTTCCCTATGAGGCTCAGGTAATAGTCTCTGGCGATCACGTATTTTCTTTCTAACATTTATGTTGTAGGTGGCAGCAGTACGATTCTGAAGGAGGAAGCACGTCTCCCACGCTCATTTTCTTCTATGTGCAAGCATCGATGGCAGCCCACTCCAAGGAGGAGAACGCTCCCTCGCCTCAGAACCGTGGATAACCTGCCAAACCCGGGCGCCTACAGCTATATCATTGATCTATTAGCTACCTGCTAAATTTGCTCACTTCTTATAACAACTAGACAGTATATGAAAAGGCGTAACTGAAAAGATAAGTCAGGCCTATCTGGAAGGTTGCCCCTTGCGTGAGCAAGATCTACTTGATTCAATTCCAATCCTTCGATTTAGTCAAAGGGGGAGATCTCTTCATCTTTTCAAGGGAGAATGCTTGGAAGGGAATCATTGTGCATAATTGTCAAAAGGGAGAGATTGTCTCTTTAGCATCAATTGGTATCATTGTTCCTACTTTTTGATGACGTCAAAGGGGGAGAATAAATTGATATGAGTTAGCATGATTTGATATGAGTAAGCATGATGATAATATACTGCATGATGTGTTGTAACTCATAATGTTTGTGACTCATAGTGTTGCCATCATCAAAAAGGAGGAGATTGTTGTGTCATTGTGATTTTGATGATGTCAACCACTATATGCTAACCACTATGATTCATCTTAAGTATGTGTTACTACCATGACTCATCTTGAGCCTAAGTGTGAATGTGCTTAATGAAGTTAATCTCACCTTGACATCCTTATGTGTAAAAGTCAAATAGCTAAATACAGTTAGCAAAATGCTGAAAAGAACAGGAACTAGTTCTCCAAACAGAACTGGGTTTAAAAGGTGTTGACTCTAAAAGTCGACTCCCACTAGAAGGAGAGAAAGATAGGTCGATGCTTATTGTAGCTTAAGCTTTATCAGGTCGATGTAGCTGAAAAAGTATATCGCTAGAAAGGTTAATGCAGTGGCTATGGTTAAAATAGTCAGGTCGGTGCAGCAAAGAGGTTATGCCTATAGGGTCGATGCAGCTGAAGAGGTTATGCCTATAAGGTCGATGCAGCTAAAGTGTTTATGCCTATCAGGTCGATGCACGTATACATAGTTACGACTATCAAGTTAATGCACAAGAAACAGTCTCTGCAAGTAAGGTCAATACGACAGCCTATTATGAAGAAGACAGGTCAGTGCACTTCAATCTGATCTGGGTGAAAATTGAACTGGGAATGGCCTATGATGGGGGGAACCTACCCTCAAAGTTTCGTCACGATCCAACAGTCGGATCTCCCGTACCAGCCCTTTCACCGAGCTGCTGTCCTGCAACTCTGGCACTCGCTTTAAAAGGGAATGAAGGCAAAAGAAGCCTATTACTTTCCAGATTTGATAGCATTTTAGCTGAAGAGACAAGACAGCATCAATGTTAATTGTTTGTGAATTATGCATGGCAGAGAATTAATGCAAGAGGAGATCGACGGGGGGCAACTAATTAAGAAATTTAAGGGAAGTGAAAATGAGTATTGAGAAAATGGAACAAACAGAAGGTTGGGAACTTGCAACAGGGATGACGGGAGTAGGATACATAGCTGTAGATGGTTGAATTGATATAGAAATGTTGCTAGCTATGCATGCAAATTAAGATTGACATATATGGTTGGAAAGCCAACCAAAGGACAAGTATGGAATGGCTACGTAAAGGAGATAGGTGTGCGAGTTCCTTGCGTGCCATTCTTATTAGGAGAAGGAAGAATAGCGTACGGAAGAGCTCGTGGATGTGGATGGCACACTGCTCATAAATAGAGGCGAGTCGCAAACTATATGGGCAATCATCTTTATGTAAAGATGGATGCTAGACTGGGAAGCCTAACTTTGGTCCAATCCTTTTTAAATCAAGCAGCTTTCTAGCAGAAGATGGAACCTCCTATAAGAAAGGCTAGTCATGGCAGTGGAGTCAATGCAGTGGTGAAGTGGATGGCCGAGGATAAAGCTCCACGGATAGATGGCTTTCCGTAGGGACAAATTTCATTTCAAGACACTCTTTGACATTCCACAAGCAAGGTTGTGATGGTAGCTATCAAATTATTAATGCCATCCTCATTGCATTGCTCTCCAAAGGTGAAAAATCCAAGAAGATCTAAGGACCATCGATCTTTAGAATGGAAGTACACAAAGTTTTGGCAAGGGAATCGATAAATTGACTTGCGTGTATGAACATGGGTGTATGAACATCCTATCACGGCCCCGTGAGCACCACCCACACAAGAACAACACGTGTGCATCTGTTTCTTCTTCTCATGATATAATAAGCCCTTAAAGAGAATATAGAAGATCTAATCAAATGATCATGAACCAGGGTTCATGTGAGAAGTTCCCTCTTAGTAGATGCCATATCTAGCACTCGGAGAGTATGCCTGAAAGGTAGTAGACACGCCTTGAAGTTCTCCTTTAGTAGTAGATCGCTCTTTTAGAGCCTTGGGAGGAAGAGGAGAAGAACTCTTTGGAAACACCCACGAGAAGCACAAGAGCCGCCACTTGAATTCGTACTCTCTTTAGGGTTAGAGCGCTGAACATGTTGTATTTATACCTTGAATTGTAATCGACATGCCATTTTTGTAAAGTTGGTCAACCATGCACCCTAAAACTACGAGATGATTTTTCGAGAACAAATGCACACTGAAAATTTTGGTCGACCGAGACATAGCAAAGCAATCGACCACGCCATTTTCTGAGCAAAGAAATTACCCCTCTACTGGTGCACCCGCACCCAACCCTCCAGTTCTTTCACCCCCAGTTGAGCAAGAAGAAACCGACCCCCTTCTTGGCATGAGGTATGATTTGCTACAACACTTAGATCAGACGCAGGCCAAGATTTCAATTTTGGAGTTGATTAAGCGCTCCACGCTACACCAAGATGCTCTAAAGACTTTTGTTCAAAAAGTCATGGTCAGCGAGGATATGGCGATGGACAGCCTCCCAATGGCCCTAGCAACAGTGACGAAAGGGCACGCTGCCAGATTTTCTAAAACTGAACTGGCACACCTGGGTTCTCGCTAGATGCCGCTCTGCATCTCCATAACCTTGAGTAAGGTGTCCATAGATGCAGCTTTGGTTGATACTGGGGCCTCTATAAATGTCTGTCCACTTAGCACTCTCCGTGCTTGTAATATTTCTGAAGATCTGATAAAGTCGACTCCCATGACCATTGCTGCCTATGACAACTCCAGAAGAGCATGCCACGGGGTGGTAACTGTTCAGGCCGAGCTAGGGCCTCTCACCATGGCCATGGAGATTTATGTGTTGGATATTGAACCAATGTTCAAGGCTATTCTGGGCCGACCATGGATTGATAGTCTTCATGCTGTACCTTTGACCTCTCACCAATGCCTCAAATTCCCATTCCAGGGGCGGGTGGTCAAGGTGAAAAGTGTATCCACAGTACAAACTGTTGAAGCTATTTTCGATAAGATTCTGCCAACTCTATGGCCGAGCAGCAGGCCGGTCCTTTCTGTGATGGACTTGAAATTTCCATGGGCATATACATCACGCAAGCCCACCACAGCACCAGTTGATGTTAAAATCAAGTCCAAGGTTAGAGACTCTAAAGGATGGCACATGATATTAAAGTTGGGCTATCAGTCAGGCATGGGCCTCGACGCGCAATCACAGGGGCAAATTAAGCCCGTCCCTAGGGGCAGAAAGATGAGCAGAAGAGGCCTCGGCTATCGGGACTCATCATTATTAATGTTAGGAGACTACGGGCCGTTAACATGGAATTACCGTCAACATTTTGTCAAGGGGCCGCTACAACCCGATACTTTGAAGACCCCACCGTGCCAGAACCAAAACGAAAAGAGTGCTACTTGTGCTATGTCCAGACCGCCTTTGTTGCCAAAGGGGCCGGTAGATGATGCTATTGATTATTTAGAGATTTTTGTCAAGATGTTCGATGAGAAAGGAAGTCTGAGAAAACTCGAGGGGTGGGTAATGTTGTATTCACGTGGGAAGACAGCCCAGCGTTCACAGGAAATGGGGAGCTCGACGGTCACTTTGTCTCTTTCCCACCTGATTTCTATTTTTCAGCAGCTAGTTTTCGTTCCCCGTTCACCTCCTCTTCTCGTTGATCTGTTAATGTTTCAATCTCCCTTTCGGCATGAGAGGCCAATTGAATTTTTAATTGTTAATTATCCATGCGGGCGCTACCCGCCAATTGATTTGTCGTCCAGGTGGTCGCCCGATTCACCAGCTGATCTATCAAATATGCTGACTTCGCTGCCTATATGCACTGACTTCAAGTCAGTGTACAGTGACTTTGCTGCATACGTGCACTGGCTTCTAGTCAGTGTATACAGACTTGATTTGGCATATACACTGGCTTTAAGTCAGCGTGCATTGACCCCCCCCCCACTGTCTCTTCCTCACCACCGTCTCATCCTTCCCCCATCGTTTATCGTCCTTCGCCGGTACACCCTTCACCGGCACAGCCCCCATCGTCTCTTCGTCCGTCTCATCCCCTTCACTGGTGCACACACCCCCCTCTCCACCGTCTCTTTCTATCCGTCTCATCTCCCTCCATCGTCTCACCGCCTCTCTCTCTTTCTATCCGTCTCACCTCTCCACCGTCTCGCCCCCTCTCCATCGTCTCACCTTCCCCTCAGCGTCTTCCCTCCTTCTCTGCCTGTCTCTTTCCATCCGTCTCACCCACCGTCTTCCCCTCCACCGTCTCTTCCCTTCACCGGTAGGCCTCCTCCATCGTCTTTCCCCCTTCGCCGGCACACTCCCTCTCCCCCACCGTCTTTTCCCTTTCGTGTCTCCCCTTGCGTCTCCTTTTGCTTCTCCATCCCTCCGTCTCTCCTTCGCCGATACACCTCCGCCCACCGTCTTCCCCTCGCTTGCGTCTCCCTCCGCTGTCTTCCCATGCGTCTCTCTCTCGCCGGTACACTCCCCCCCACCGTCTATCTCTCTCCCTCACCGTCTCACGCATTCCCCCCGCTGTGTTCCCTCCTTCGCCGGTACGCTCCCATCCACCGTCTCACCTCCTTCCAGCCACCGCCTCCCACTCCCCCATTCCTTCGCCGGTACACCTCTCGCCGGTACACTATATACGTATACATATAATGATATAACGACAGTGATAACAGTGATAAAAAAGGGAATTAAAGAAAAGGGGTATAAAAGGGATAAATGTGCTAACAAATAAGCGATAAAAAAATGATAAAATAGAGGAGAATAATAATAGAAGAAACAATGGACAAGAATGAGGAGATGTGATGACCCTATGACCAAAAAAAGGGAAACTACAGGGATAATAACAATAGCAAAAGTACATGTACATATGTACATATATAATGGCAATGATGGAAACAACAATAACAACAAAAACTACAATAATAAACAAAAAAAAGAATCATCCGGAAAAGAAGAAAGAATGTGAACCGGAAGGGATGAACGCTAAGATCTTTCAATCACAACCCGGATAAAGAATAATAATAGTAATAAGCATGGTAATAAAATTCTACACTGCAGCTTCATCACCCCTCGTGACTCGGTGCTGAAGGAACACCAAGGCCGCCCTCGCAGGTTGGGTTTAAGTCTTGGGGGAGTCACCCCGGAATGGCTATGACCCGACCTCGCTTTGGGCCGATATCCCGGTTTCACTGAACTTGTCTCCCAAACCGGCTTTTACCTGAACCATCATTGAAATTGCCATTCATCCGGCAGACATTCGAGTATGCTTATTCTGATTTTCACCGCATTCCCGCCATGGACTCTTGTCCGAATATAAAAGGGCCAAGACTAAAGTCTCAAAAATAGTCAGAGAACGGGTAGATGCCCAAGGCAGTGGATGTGGAAGAAGTCGGGTCGGTCCCAGGATCAGAATGGATTAAAATGAAAAATTGGTAAATGGAGAGAGGAGGATCCGGGGGGGTCCGGAGGCAAAGGAGGAGAATCATGTTTGGAAGAAAAATCTGGAGGATCCAGAGGGAGAAAATATCGAGGGATGCGATGCCCTGGGAAGAGATATGGAAAAAGATGGTAGAAGAGAACGAAGGACGCGATGTCCTGGAGGAGCAGAATGATGAATTGGAGGAAAGATGGAGAGTCCGGAGGTTCTGGAGGAATAGAATCAAAAGGGCCGTGATGCCAAAAAAGAAGAAGAAGAGAGTAAGATGGAGAATCCAGAGGTCCTGGGGTAGGAAGATAGAAAAGGGCACGATGCCCTAGAAGAAAGTTCGGAGGCTTCGGAGGAGGAAGCGGGGAGTGGCGCGATGCCCTAGAATGGAGATCCGGAGATTCTGAAGGAGTAGAAAGGGAAGGGACGCGGTGCCCAACGAGAATCAATGAGAAGCCTAGAGGACCCAAGCGTGAGGGTGTAGAGGGGCATGATACCCAAAGAGGGAGGTCTGGAGGTTCTGGAGAGATGAGGCACCATGGGGCGTGATGCCCCATGAGGACAAGAGAAAAATCTGGAGGGTCCGGAGGCAGGAGCTGGAAAGGGGCACGACGCCCTTAGAGAAGATTGGAGGGGGCGCGATGCCCTACGAGTGTAAGGGGACCCAGAGATCTCGAAGGTAAAGGCAGAGGAGATGGGAAATGTGGAGGATCCAGAGGTTCTGGAAAGTAGGGAAGATGCAGGTCTGGAAACCCGGTGAAGAAGGAATGCAAATGCTTGTAAATGCAATACAATGGATGTAATGGATGCATGAAATGTAAAGAATGTGAAGAATACGAGGGATGAGAGGATGAGATCCTCCTCTTCATCTGTGGAGTGGCCCATGAAGAATCGATAATAGATAGAAATATGGGTGGAGTTGAACAGAAGGTGGAAAGCCCCTTAGCGGAAGCATGCCCGCCCCTCCGCAGCGACGAAAGTGTACATCCGATTGGCCCAGTAGATAAAATCAAAGCCCATGATGAAGCTTCAATAATAAATGCCAACTCCCTTGGAGGATGACGAGCAATAAGGTGAGAGACCTGAAAAGTTGGGATAGGAAGCATCGTGTTGCCCAGGGATCGTGGCATATAAGAAGTGTTGAACAAAATGGGCAGTCACCCCTTGTATGGAAGAAAGGGTTCAAGATTGGAAAGTTGGAATAAGGGGCACCCTACCCGACCCTTAGCCATAGACTTATACAGCATCGATGCTTGACATTCTCTTCTGGCAAGCAACGGTGGGGACTTGGCCTCTTCAACCATGCTTGGCACGAAAACATGGATTGCATCCGAAAAATGAAGTCTTGCATCTTCAATAGCATAGTCACAACCAATTTCTTTCTACTCGGCTCTCGATCATCTTCAGCACAAATTCTTGTAGAAAGATATTCTCATTCGCATCCGTGTGCTTGTATATCGCATTCATCATTTTTACCTTCGCCTTGGTTGATAAAGGCTTGGCCTCTTGACTCGTTATCAAAGCCAGTTTCAAAACAACCACTCACTTATTGAGCAAGGGGCCAAACCAGAATAGAAAAATTAACTTGTTTCTCTGAGTAATGTGTGCAGGGGTTGAAAAAGTAGGAAAGAGGCAGAGAACAGAAAATTGAACATTCCATTTTATCTTTCTAAAAATGTGTACATTAAGTTCCCCCCTCTCTCTCAGCATTACTCCTCTCACCACTCTCCAGGCGAGGAGCCTTGGAGGGTGTCGTCAAACCATGAGAGGCGGTACCTCTACCGCCATGCATTCTTCTTTTTGTCTCCACGCTCCGTCGTCACTCCGCGGGAGCAACAAAAAAACTACTGACAGGAAAGTCATGCTAGCATGCTCTTCGGTAGCCCTCCTCACCGTCCATCAGCCACTATTCGGCAAGACCGAGGCTGGTTCAGAGCTCAAATGCTTGGCCTCTAAGGCCCTCTTCTCTTCTCTCTCAACCAATCTTTCGGCCCTCTCCCCTTCTCTGTCCCTCTCTTTCTCTGCTCTCTCTCTCTCTCTCTCTATCTTCTCTTTCCAGCTGGAGGGTGATCCTCAGCTCTGTGATGTCCCAGGAAAGGTCACCATCTGAACGACGCCATAATTCCTCTTCTAGCTCTTCTAAGGTGGCTTCCCCTTGTGCAGCACGTGCAAGCGTCTCTTGTATCTCTTCTGCATGTCATATTCATTGTTTCAAGGATATGGCAAAACATGAACAGAGGGAACTCAATGGTGAAACCCTCACCTATGCTGAAAGCATCTCCTCTGCCTCCGCAGTGCGCTGCATGGCACAAGCAAGTTGCTCATAAAGCAAATTGATTTCTGAGGAAGGGATCCACAAACTAGAAGGAGCACCATCTGCCCCCACTGCTAAAGAGGTTGCGTCGAGCTGGGCGCGCTACAGCAACATGAGGTGACAATTAGTGGCTGAACACTAGAAATCTAGGGTCACAATCAGGAACATGCATTGCATACACACTCACCGAGACATTCAAAACTGCTCGGGTGTCACCCAACTGCTGCTCCATATCTGCCAAGCGAGCTCACAAGTTCGCTATCAAGGTATCACGGGCTTCCTACAGTCATGGCATATGAGTTAACATTCCAAAAAAAATAAAAAAGAGAGAGACCATTCACTCCACAAGCCCCCCAGGATGGAGTCACTCTGCAAACATCACCCTATAGAGGTGCAAGTAATCCTCACTGTCCGGCACGTGTGATTCCACGAGTGTGCCACCCCGTTGCCAGTCTTCATACTGTTCGGGGAAGCGTACCCACCAATCAACACAAGCTGTCCTCCCGCATGTCTTCCTACCAATGCGGGGCGGTGCGGTCATATCTTATGAAGCCCCGACTCGTAAACCCGGTCCATTCGTAAAGACTCATGTCGAATCCTGATCAAAACGTCACAGTGGGACAACCCAAACGATACATTATGGACTCCGTCTTCTAACCGCCGAGGCCTCCTTTCTGTGCGATTATCTTCTAGAATCCTCCACCAAATTGAGTCCCACTTATTTTAAGCTATTATCCCCACTATTATCTCGAATTTGATCTATCAAACTAGAATTTTGGTGGACTCTATCTCCTGAAAATGTGGAGGAACTTTCTAGATTTCTGTAAATTCTATATAAACGGAGCCCAATTCACCTGCGCGACGGGGCGTGTTTCTGAGGCAAGGGCGAAGCCATGCTGCATCTCCATCACATTTCTTAAACCCTAGCCGGCAGAGGGAAGTGTTAGCTTCGCGTTGATCCTATTTGGGCTTCATTTCATTGACGTTTACCCTTATTTCTTCACCCTACATTTGGAAAATCATCACAGATTGTTGGTTTTCTACTGCAACTTTGCGACTAGGGTGTCTTTTCCAAGCCGGGGCGGAGCCATGATGCATCGTCATCGTCTTTCTTCGACCCTGGGCTGTTAAGGGGAGTATTAGCCTCTTGTTCATCATATTTGGGCATTCTTTTACTCATATTTTCTCTATTTTCCATGCTTCAACTTTCTGGGTTTCACCACTCTGTTCTGCAATTCTAAACCCAGATTTCCCTACGTGAATGGGGCATGTTTGCATGGTCAGGGAGAAGCCATGCCGCACCGCCGATTGCTCTCTTCAACTCTGGGCTGTTAAGGGAAGTATTAACTTCCTCCTCCGTCGTTCTGGGCTCCTTCCTTCATCTCTTTTATAGTTATTTTCAGTCATGCTTTCTGCAATTTCATACAGTTTTCACGCTGTCTCTGTTCATTGTTGATTTTATTTATCAAGTCAGCGGTCTCTCTCTAGGTTAGAGAGAGAAGCTCTGGCGATTTCGCGCGATCGGGACCTCCCCGAATTGCGGTCGGTAGGCCTCAAGCTGTGAGAGAAACCTCGTGTTAACACGAGGTTGTTTGAGAGAAAAATATCGAGCGTCTCTGAGGAACCTCGTGTTGACACGAGGTTCCTCTCTCTGCTTCCCGCAAGTGTCTCTGAGGAACTTCGTGTTGACACGAGGTTTCTCTCCTGCTTCCTGCAAGCGTCTCTGAGGAACTTTCCCTCCGGGCGTTCGATCTCCGGGCGTCCGATCTCTGGGCGACTCCTTCTTCTTCGTTCGCGATTTGGGGTTCGGTGGCCTCTCCTCCCTGCCGGCTTTGATGGCGGCGGTGGGGGAGAGGGAAGCTTGCTGTGCTTCGACATCTAGGTCAGTGGCTCCTTTTTCTTCTGGGACTGCGGAAGGGCGAGCGAGTACACTATCAAGCGGTGCAGATGGAAAACTTAAAGGATCTGGCGATGGCGACCATTTAACGTGTAACATGTCTGTGGATACGGGTTTATTACCTCCGATTGATGCGAAAGCTGGAGGCGACATTTTCCAGGGGAGCAAACTGAAAACTGGTAAATCGTATGCTCAATCTCTACTTGAAGGCAGGCCAAGAGCGATGAATATCATCTCTGCGAAACCTGCAGCTTTTACAAACGATGGTGAGCCAGCAGTTTATTTTTCCACAGAGGATATTGCTGAGTCTTGTAGTACTCTTCAACATGCTGTGATTGCGAAATGTTCATACGGTCGACCTTCAATACCTGAGATAAAGTCCTTTTTGATCCAATCCCTTCGTTTATCTGGAGAGCTAATAATCAGCAGACTAGATCCCAGGCACCTGTTGCTCCGTCTCAGTAATGAAGCGGATTTTATGAGATTACTTCTGCAGCAGAGTATTGTTATTAAGAATTTTTTATTCAGATTTTTTAAATGGCAATTTGGATTTGATTTTAAATCTGATCCCCCGATAATCCCTGCGTGGATTTCTTTCCCTGGCATTCCTGCCAATTTTTACCGTGAAGATATGTTAACTTCGGTTGCTGGGACTATTGGTCCTGTATTGAGAGTTCATGAAACCACTCTGGCAATGTCTAACACTACTGAGGCCATTGTCTGTGTGGAACTCAACTTGGAAAAACAGAAAAAGGAAAGAATATGGATAGGCACTGGAAATGGTGGGTATTGGCAGCCGATAGATTATCGTCGAGTTCCCCCTTTATGCTTATCTTGTCATAAAATTGACCAGACGCAACATATGAGCATAAGTTCTTCTCCAACAGGCAAAGATGGACACAAGGAGTTAAGTTTGCGTGGTTGGCTTGTTAATCGGCTTACACACGCCGAGGGTATGTCACTCATACTCCCCTCATACGACGTCTAGCCATTACACACAAGCCTCTCCCCATCACACATACGGCGTTATGATAATAGCAAATACACCTGCACCCCGGGTCTGCCCACGTATGACAACCTACAACGGCCACACATACGCCATGATGTCGCACCTACCTCCGTCATGGATCAGTGTGCCCATTGCTCGCCTCGAGCTGGGTGCCAATCGCTCTGACCTCTGATTCGAGTGAGCCAGACCCTGGCTCGGGAATGACATCCCCGGGCCCAGCCTCAACTTCCCAGTATGGAGATACTCGCCCCTTTGGGATCCATGCCTGACTGCTCACTCCGAGCGGCGTCCGGCCTTTGCCCAGTCACCGGCCAGTATCTCCCCCAGTCACCCAGTCTAGTCCTCCCTCGGTGAGTCGAGCACGTCCCCCGCCTCGACGGGAGCCTCTGTGAAAACACGCGGATCTCTGCCTTATCATGTAATTGACCCGGGGACTGACCCACGTGTCAAAATTATCCCGAGACTTGCACCAGTTATAATATGGCCTCCTCGGCCCACTTGTAAAGCCTACGCGGCTCTCATAAAATATGTTACCACCTAATTGCATGTCCCTGTGCCCGTATCTGGGCCCCAACCCTCCTCCGTGCCACCCAGTGTGTGTCCAGTATCCCAGCTCCTGTAAGCTACACCTCCCAGTCGAACATGCACCTATAGCTGCGGAATGCCCCCGGCCCTCTACCCATGGCTTCAAGTATACAGACTTCTCTTCAGCATAGAATGAAGGTGTTCGGATTCAATCTGATCTAAATAAACACTGACTGCTTATGGTCAGGGGAAAAAGACGCCCAGTACATGATTCTCCACAATCGTTTGCGCACTCGCACCTGTGGAACCTCCCTTCTCTCCACGTGTCGCTCGATCTCCCGAGCCCACGTGCCGTGTCTTGGCGACACTTCCCAGTTGACCCTTGGTTCCATAGGTGATTGCCGAGAAATCGACCAGCACGCCTACACCCCAGTTTCGTTTCCTCAAACCTCAGAAATGTCTCATGCCATTCGATCCCCTCTCGACTCTCCGTAAAAGGCGAGTGCTCGGTACCGCCTTGAGAGGCATATGGCTACGAAGGGGGATACCTGAGACATATCAAGTTTTCGTGTTTCCCTTTACCACTTTATTCCTTTCCTCAGTCCGGTCACTGATCCCCCAACGAACACATGGCTACAAGACATACCTTGTCAGTGGAAGTAGAAATCACAAGTGTTGACATGGAGGTGATGGAGAAAGTTACTAGAGTTTCTCCTAGGAACTCCATGCTCCAAGACCCATGGATGGCGGTGATGATCCTCTGGAAATGTAACCAAGATAAGGAAAAGCGTAGTGTTTTAGCATTCAATGGACAATACTCAACCTTCTCCACAAGGTGCTGCCTTTCATCTCCTTCTTCACGTTGAAGAGAGGAGTAGTGGGAGAGAAGAACGTGAGAGAATATATATATATTAGAAAGAGAAAGAGAGTTTCCATGTGGGGGAAGAATCCCTTATGGAAGGGAATCCCCCTTCCCTGGCACTCATGCAATCACACTCCAAGTGGGATTACGATAGAGGAGGCGATGACCACTATTCCCTCTAGGAGTGTGCCAGCTACCCTCTGTGTAGGGGTTGCCCTAATGGGCACCCCCCATGCATAATGGACTCAACCCATATGCTAACAATAATTTTATTTGAGATGCAAATGATCATCAAAGTCTTAGCTTCTCTTGTTATCTCAAGTAGCTCCTAAATAAGTTTAACCAAAATCCAAAAAAGGGGAAAAGATCTATTCACCTCCCCTCTAGATCTATTCAATCCATACACAACAGTCCCAGCCTAGGCAAACATCAGTTCCCGGGCCTAATCTTGACTAGCTCCCGACGCAAACCTCGCGTCTCGGGTTCCGGTCCCAAGTCCTGCAATTCGCTCGGGCCCCCAGCCCCGAGCCCCACCCAAGCCGACATCCAGTGTGGGCCTCCAACCCAGGGTGTCCGGCTCCTCAGCACTCAGCTCAGGCCGTCAACCATGAGCTCCCACCGAGCCAGCTCCCCACACGGGCCTCCTAGCCCGGGGGCAGGCTCCCCTGCACCCTGTTCGGGCTCCCCGACCCAAACCTCAGAAGAGCGACCACCTCGCCCGGGTCCCCAACCCCTGGTACGAGGCCTCCTAGCATCCAGACCAGACGTACAACCCTGGGGTTTCCCGCAGATGAAGTTTGGTACGAGTGGTCCGCGTCAGGTCCTGGATCCCCCAGCTCTACCTCGGGGGCATCCCTCCCGCAACCTAACAACACTGATCCCCAGCACGGGTCTGCCTTTGTGGGACGCGACGACCACCGTACGGACTGAGCACCCTCTGTCGTGCCTTCCGGTCCTGCCAGCTCCTAGTTTAGGCTCAAGGCCTCGGGTCACCAGCACCCCGGTACCCCCTGTAGTGACAACTCCGGGTGCAAGCACATCACTGCAAGCATCTGCAACACTACTGTCGGCTCGGGCAAAGGCCTACACTCGAGCCACCCAGCCGTCAGCCTTCACTATAGACCTCACGTCTTGGGGGCCCGTTCTGACATTCTTGATGAATGACGTTATACCACCAGCACCCGCAAGCTGGGTCTTCTCAGCCTACCACCTCAGAGTGGAATCATCTTCGGCTCCCTAGAAGGAGCAATGCCGTAGCCGTAAGGGCAAGCGACCCGCTGTTGCCACCAGTAAGTCTGGCAAGACCATTCTTGTCAGGGACTTACAGATTCACCTGGATGGGGGCGAACCCATCATAACTCCAGAACGGATCGTCTCTACGGTCCCTACTATCAACTACTTTAGCCTCTTGCATCAGATGCGGGAAGACAAGGTGGAACTCAAAAGGGTGAACACTTCGACAACGGCCCAAAAGCACCAGCGTTGGTTCGGCATCTGGGATCCCAAGTCCTGTCAGAGGAATAAGGACAGGTGGAATAATTTAACTCTCCTCTTTTATCAAAGTAAATAGGAATAAGTAGATGGACAGACCAATCTAAGGAGGATATCCCTCTATTTATCTAACTCTCTATCAAAAAGAGACTTGGGGTAACATATTCGTCCCCAACCCCTAACTTAAGTCGTATGACGTATGCCCGGCCCCCTTCACTTGGAATGAAAAAAAGTCATGTGGACCCCTACTCCGCCTCGAATATGTAAAAATTATTCAAATAAGAATAAATCACCTGATCTCGATCAGATCTATCAGAATTTCGAAGCATGGGTCCCTTATGTTGTCAGCCAGGTGACTTTTGTTGTTCACCCGTAGGGAGGGTTTCCAGAGGGTCATACCATGACGGGGTAGATCTCTGAAAGCCCAGAGTGATCCAGAACCACTAGATGGAAATTCAGTAAATGGGAATTTCCCCCTCCATAGTAGTGGATTCCCATGTATAGTCTAGAAGCAACCGATGTAGCAGAGGAAGCACGGTCTGACCCTGGGCAAGGAAGGATGCAATTCATGCTATAAGAATCGATAGACTCACACCCTGCCATGAACAGATGTCAGCAAGCCATTACTCGGTGGAAATTTGAAAGTTCTCACCCAGAAGTGGGGAGAGTCAAAGTAAAGCAATCCCAGCCAAGATTAATAGGCCCATGTCTACTCTTGAGAGCACAGACGGGGGGATGCCCAGAAGATGAGGCCCTCACGGGTAATTATCCGAACACCGGATGGAACACCCACGGTGACTAATGAGACCTGGCATAGGGATCAACTACGCAATGTTGCGAATAGAATAAGAACTCATACACCATTTTGGAGTGCACCGATGCCCCTACAACTCATTGGAACGGGTGAAAGGGCATACAGAGGTCTCCCAAGAATAGTATATCCACCTATTTATTATTAGCATAACACATACGCTCACAGGTATACACTTACCATTCGAGAGCATGCACAAACATCATGCATATAATGGGAACAGACGATAAACCCCATCGAATCCCAGGGAGGGGATTTCATTGTCGCCCATCGGGCGTGGCCATTGGCCATTCTAGCAGCGGGGTTCAGAGCGGGAGACCATAGGTTCCCGAATGATCAAAGGATCGCATATGTGAATATGGCCCTTAAGGAGCCTCCTCACGCTCGAGATGAAGAATCCCATTGCTCAGTAAAGAAGTAGAGATTATCGAAAGGTGATTAAAATGGGCAAAAGATTAAAGGAACTAATATGAACATTTAGCAAATCAAACACCGGAATGTAGACATATAAACATAGAAGATGAAGAACGCAGTAGAGCTTCTTTCATTCCCATAAGAAAGGAAAAATACAGGAAAGCTAAAGAGAAAGCGAAGACAGGAGAAGGAGCTCTTGGCCCCCTTGGGGCTTCTCTGCAGCAGAGACCCACCTAGCAGCTCTCTCTCTCTCACTTTTCTCTCTTGCTCGCCTCTTCTCTTCTCTATCTGTCTATCTATTTTGTCCCTCTTCTTGTTTCTCTATCTGTTCTCGTTCTTCTCTTTGCTGTTCTCTTATTCTTGCGACGCTCGAAGGTAAGTCTCCTTCTTATAGCCAAAATAGAGTATCGCCCAGGGGATGGGATGGGCAACCTTGCGCCGACCCACCGCTCCGCACCTTGTGGAAGGTGGGCACTGATTTAGCGGGTAGTGGCACCGATCCAATGCAAGGCAAGGGGGGCGCCGACCCATGGAGGGGCGCCGACTCATAGAGGGGGGCGCCGACTCATGCTATTGAGGGCATTTTTGTAATCTTTGGCTCGTTAACCCGGAACCACCTTCTTCATTGACTTGCGCCAATAGAGCTCCCAACGAGGCATCCATGGCAGCAATGTAGAGTATGAGGGGTTTACCCTTGATAGGCGCCCCTAGGACTGGAGGAGTGATGAGGTACTCCTTAATCTACTCGAAAGCTGCCTAACATTTCGAGTCGCATATGAAGGGGGCATCTTTCTTCATCAGTTTGTTGAAAGGCATGCATCGACCAGAGAGTTGGAGATGAACCTCCGAATGTAGGTCAGTCTACCCTAGAGCGACCTGAGTTCGATGAGGTTGCTGGGTGATGGTAGCTTCCGAATTTCTTTGATCTTGCTAGGATCCAACCCGATTCCTCGGTATCGAACGATAAAGCTGAGAAACTTGTCGCTGGATAGGTCGTAGGCACATTTCATGGGGTTCATTTTGAGCCCATATTGCCAGAGACGCTCGAAGACTTGGCGCAGATCGCGTAGGTGGTCTTCTCGCCTTCTGGTCTTGACGACGAGGTCAACAACATAGCATTCGATGATGTTGTGCAGCATCTCATCAAAAATTTTGGTCATGGCCCTCTGGTAGGTAGCACTGGCATTCTTCAAATCGAAGGGCATGCACTTGTAGTTGAAGATCCCTTTGGGAGATCTGAAGGTGGTGTAGTTCTTGCCTTTCAGGGACATCTAGATCTGATTGTAACTAGAGGATCAGTCCATGAAAGACAAAGCTTTGTGTCTGATGGTCATGTCGACCATTATATCTATGATCGAAACTGGGAAGTCATCCTTCGGACAAGCTTTATTGAGGTCTTGAAAGTCGACGTAAATGTGGACTTGACCATTTTTCTTTTTGACTGGGAAAATATTGGTGAGCAAAATCGGGCAGATGAATGGCTTGATGAATTTGACCTCCGCCATCTTATTGACCTCGGCCGCAACTTGGAGTTCCAACTCATGGCGTATGCGCAGCTGGGGTTGTTTGACTGGTGTGGCTGAGGGAGATATAGCCAGGTTGTGCTCTGCTACGGAGGGGGTTAACCCTAGCATCTCTTTGTATGTCTAGGTGAAGGAGTCTTTGTATTCGAGCAAGAGTTGCATGTAGTCCTATCTCTCTACTTCAGTGAGGAGAGCACTGAGGAATATCGACTGAGGGGCTTCACCTTTGCCCAGATTAATTTCGACAAGCTCATCGACTGTTGCCTGGCCACTGTCCTCCAGCTCGGGAGGTGCTGGCTGGAATTCGACTAAATCTTCATCATCAGTGTCAGCTTCGTACACTCGTGGGTCCTTGGAGCCGATAGTTGAAGCTAATGGGGCTGGAAGATTGTCGCTGCTAGACCCGGCCTGAGATTGTCCCAGGTCATCCCTGTCGGAGTAACAACTGTCGGCTGGCATCCCAGAGGCCTAGCTGAAGCTGTCTGTCGACGCCGGTGATGCTTCACAATCTTTGTTCTGGGGACCTTCCTCATGGGGAAAGTGTGGTGATGAGGGCATCACCCAAGATTCCCTCTGGCTCGGCACATCCCTCCCTCCCGGAGGCTATCCGTTCCCCCATTGAGAGTCTAGAGAGTCCAGTACACTCGGCAACTGGCTTAGGGTGTTTTATTTTATTCGCCTCACCCTTGTTTTCATGTTGTGCTAGGGGTCCAATGGCTCCAAGGAGGCTAGTTCGATCGTTGTCGGGGGTGCCGGCGAGGGCTCAAGAGGAAGCAAATAGAGAGGAACCTGGTCGTGAGTCACCTCCCCCTGTGGTAGTGGCCCGAGGTGTGCCGAGTCAGGATGAGTTTTTCGCCGACATGCATCAATTTTTCGTGCAGCAGTGGGGTCAGCAGCACCATGGTTAGGAGGCTAGCAAGGGAAATTCGTCGCATGGTGGCCAAGGACGTGTTTTGCAAGAGTTTTTACATTTCCATCCACCGACATATGAGGGCCAATTAGATCCTAATGTAGCAAGATCGTGGATCGATGTGGTGGAATGAGTATTCCGGTCGATGGTATGTGTAGAGGATGAGAGAGTTCTGCTAGCGAGTTGTCGGTTGGATGGTCCTGCTCTTACATGGTGGACCTCGGAGTGGGAGATGACCTTCCAGTCTCGACCACTTCGACAAATTACTTGGCAAGAGTTTGTTGAAGCTTTTGAGCGGACTTATAGTCCTAAGTACCTGCGGTCAGAGAGAATGTTCTAGTTCCTGAATTTACAGCAGGGAGAGATGTTGGTGCTACAGTATCAGGTCTATTTCGTGGAATTGGGCCGCTATGTTCCGCATGTGATGGCAGATGAAGCTTTGAGGACCCGTCAGTTTCTTCGAGGGTTGAGAACTAAGTTGCAGCGTATCCTGGTTGCAATTTGATTTAGAGGTCTGGACGCGGCATTCTAGGCAGCGACGACTTTGGAGGCGGATATTTTGAGGACTTGAGAATCTTAGGCAGACTAGTTTTTTCCAGATCAGGTTTAGCAAGTTGAGGATCAACATATAGGGGTTCAACAGCCTTCGAGCTAGCCACCTTTGGTGATGTCTTCACCTTCCGTTAGGTGTCCTTGAAGACTGTAATGGAGATATAGGATGTCACGCCCCGAGCGCGGAAGGAACCCGGAGACGCGTGACAAGTTATATCAATCATGCCAATTAGAGCATAAGTGTATTCGACACACATAGACAGAGCGTGCACAAGTAGAGATAACCAAGTCCTTTATTCATCCCAAACTTCAAAGTATTTCCATTACATCTTTCCCTAACGAACTAAGAACTCTCGACTTAATAAAAGAAAATTACAATGATTGACTCAAAAAAATAGGCAAGACAAGACTAGGTAACGACACTGATTGTTGAAATGGCTCTATGCTCTTCACTCATGTCCATCCCCATCCGAATGAGCTTCGTCGTCGGAATTACCTGAAAAATAAAAGAAAATACTAGGTGAGTGAACGCTCAGTAGGAATTACACCTCAAGTGCTAGCTTACTTTAAGTAAATTACATGTTGCATGGATGCAAGTATAGCTATGTATGTTCGTGTGAAATGACAATAGAGAGAGTATTGCAAGAGAGAATAGAATGAACTAACAAGACTTCAAGATTTCATGTAGCACCTATCCTTTTATCCCTTCCGAGTCTTCGGGCTCGTGGGAGGCGGGCCGAGGTTCGAGTCACGCCGGTTCCTTTCTGGTACTCGGATCCCGGGTCGTTACAAGGAGCCTGCGCAGTTTTGTTCTAGGCACCTATTCGGCAGCCCAGATGACCCAAATCGGTCCTGAAAGTTAGGGAATCAAAGCTAAAGGCCTCCAAAGCTCAATGGGCTCAAAAAATGGTCAAGAAATGGACTCGAAATTGGCTCAAATAAGGCTCCAAAATAATGGGTAATTCGGGATGTTATAAAGGAGAAAAAGAGAAATAACTCGACTTACAGGCTGAAAACGGGTGTCAATAGGCACATTTCCCCTCATCTGGCTTGTTGATAAGTCCCTGACATAGCTCAGTCAAGAACTGGATTTGCTGGTGCATCTCTGCCAGCTTGTTGGCAGTGACCTCCGGTTGTACCCAGGGGGAGGATGAAGCCTCTTGAGATCCCCGGTGGGAACTGGGGGCCTGATGAGATCCACGCCCATGGTTGCTGGTGTTGCGGTAGCTTCCACATGGTGCCATGATTTTTTGCTCGTGGTTCCCACAGACGGTGCCAAGAAGTGTAGCGGCAGAAATCTAGTTTCTATGCCATGTACCACCTTCTCTATTTGTTTGTTGGGAAATTCATCCGGCACCCGTGGAAGCCTGCAAACACCAGAAACAAAGGGCATCAGAAGCACCCCAGAACGTTACCCCAGGGGACAACCCTCCGATGCTTAAGTCTACAACGGTTTAAGAAAAGAGCAGGGGAGAGAGAAGGATGGAGGTCATTGTAGAAGATCTGAGAGACGTGTAGACTCTCAAGACGAGTGCTTGCCACTCCCAGTGGTCACTCGGAGAGTGCTCACTGGGTGATAAGGTCATGCAGGAGGGGTTCTCTCTTCGGGCGTAGACTGGCTTGACCTCACTTTCATAGTAGTAAGACTAGTAGCTCTATTCTCTGTGTGTAGTTTTTAGTAAAAAATCCACTATGTTCTTCTCTTCTCTAATAAGGTCCCATTTATAGGGGGTTATCCTAGTGTCGAAGGCCAATCCCTTAGTAGGGAAGGGCGTAAGTAGTGGAGTAACGTCCCCCGCGATTGTGACGGGAGTTTCCCGTTGAGAGGCGATTATCCCGGAGTCGACTGATCCCTGGGCGAGTCTTACGGCGCTCGTGGGACGTGCTCACCTGTTACAGTATTGAAGCCAACATCGTGGGGGTAACGGTCAGTCGCTAGAGGGTCATTCGATGGTTAATGCACTTGGACCGAAGCCCTTTTTGGGCTGTCAAATCCGATGCCGAGTCATAGTGGACCGCGCCTTCACGAATCGCGGTCGTCGGACGCCCTTGGGTGCGCTGTAGGCCCTGGGTCGACTTGGGCTCATTGTAGATGGGCCCGTTATGGGCCGAGCCAGATGTACCCTCCTCAGAACTCAATGTTGCGTGAAAATTTTTTTCTAGAGAAGTGGAGAAAAATGCAATAGAGAGAATGGCACTATTTGCTTCTTCTTCACAAACCTGGGCGCCAGGTTTGGTCTGCCTAAACCCCCCTCCCCTTGGGGTTTAGGCGGACCAAATTGGTGGCCCAGTCTGGTCCGCCTAAACCCCCCCATGGGGGGTTTTATGCGGAACAAAGTGAGAGAGAGGGTGGTCCCCCCTATAAAATTGGATTTTTTACTTCTTTTGGCCCCACTTTGACTCAGTGTGACTGCAGAAGAGAAAGGACACAAGGCTTGGACTGGTAAACTAGTTGCTTGTACGCGTGGACAGAGAAGGTTGACTTCTGTGACTTCGTCCGATCTTGAGGCCCCGTCATCGAGGATCCTTCCCCACACGGGTATGCTAATTAACCTTGCAATGAGACTGGGAGAGACTGGGACTGGAGGATAGCCGTGGGACCCTCAGGCTGGGAGGAGGGCGTGACCCCGAAGGTAGTTCGTCCTCCTTGGGGCGCGGTTATGCCCAGGGCGAACTCCCCCCTGGGTGAGCCGTGGCTCCAGGGGGAGGCCTCAGGGGTTTTCCAATGTTGCTTGGAGTTGTCCTTTGAAGGACGGGGTGCTCCGGGATGTTGGGATTGGCCGTGGGGACTTGTCGTCATCGTGTTGTTGCTGCCACTCGCAAGGTGTTTGGAGAAATTTTCGACACACCTCGGGTTGTCGATCGGCTTGGGTAGGTGACCGGCGAGCCTTAGATTTGGCCTTGGGCTAAGGGCAGGGGCTCATAGGAGCCGAGAGAAGGCCTTCCGGGCATGTGGGCCCGACCTTCGTGGTGTATGCAGTGTAGTACAATGGGTTGGCGAGCAACCCTGGGTTGGCCTGGGAGCTGAACATAAACGGCCTGTCGTCGCATGTCTTAGGGTCGGGGGTGGCCCCAACTTGTTAGAGGGTAGTCATAGGATATGACTAGAGTGATGGAGCTACGGGTTGGCCCTCGACTTGTTGCAGAACAGCTGAGATATACGCACCAGCACGGGATTCAGGGGATTTCCCGACACATGTGTATGGGCCGCATAAGGATGCTGTGAGCTTATAAAGCCTGTGGTTGACCGAGATAAGTGTTCCTTTGACTTCAGGAGGCTAGAGGGAGGCGTCTTGGGGGTAGAACCTAGCATCATTGCTGGGTGCCACGTGTCGTGGCTTGTCATCAGGGTGCCCCCAGGTTGGCCCGGGTAGCTATGTTGAACGCGAGTTAAACCCACAAACTGAGTGATCAAGGGTAGCCCCAATCGATTGTTGATGTTGTCGTAGGTCACAGCTAACTGGTTGGGACCCTTGGTTGGGCCCGCTAAGCCATAGGAATGGCTAGGTAGCCCACACTTTAAAGGTGTTTGGGGAAAATTTTGAACCCTTATTTTTTAATATTTTATTGGAAAATTATCTTGGTACAACACCCCTCTACTGTATTTGGCCCCTATCATCTTTATAAGATAGGGTGCCCCTCTTTTAGGCCCTAGCCATCTGTTGTATTTGCTTTCTGATATATATTAATGAAAATTCCCTTCCTGGCGGTCGGGGGAGGAGTGCACCTTCCCTCCTTTGAAGGGGTTGCCTAGGGTAAAAGAAAACAGAGTATCCGCAAAACACACTTCGTCTGGAGTGACTAAAAACAGGAGGACAACTAAGGATAGAATTCTTCAGCAGATTGAATGTTTTGATTATTTGGAGGAGGCAGGTCTTATGGATGATGATGATAGAAGACTCAGGGATACCTTGAGGGACTAGTTTGATGAGATCCTCTCTAGAGAGGAGATCTATTGGAGGCAGAGATTGAGGGACGTGTGGATTAAAAGGGCACATGAACACTGCTTACTTTCAACATATTGCTTCAGGGAGGAGGAGAGTTAACACCATTATTTGCATCAAGATGGGTGACCTTTCCTTTTCTTCTGACGAGGATATTAGGGGATAGACGAGAGACTTCTATTTCAGACTATTTACAGAGGACAAGTACTGTAGGTCGGGGATTGCATACGACCTACTCCCCCGCCTCTCCCATTAGGAGAGGGATGCTATCTCTCAGAGTTTTTCAGAGGAGGAGGTCCACCAGGCAGTCCTCTCTCTTGCAGGGGACGGAACTCCCGGGCCAGATGATTTCTTGCTAGTCTTCTTCTAGAAATGTTGGAATGCCATCAAAGATAGCTTAGTGGCAACTGTGATGGAGTTTCAGGAGGAAAGGGCACACTTAGGGGGGATCAATAAAACTCTCCTATTGCCTATCCCTAAGAAGCCAGGTGCTCAAGAGTTTCGGGACTTCAAACCCATTAGCTTGTTGATGGTACCTACAAGATCATCACTAAGTTGTTGGCAAGGAGATTGGTCACTGTCAGCAGCTTTTAGGGAGCCTTCATTAGGGGGAGACATATCCAGGATAACTTCTGGTGGCCCACGAGTGTTATTTGCTTTGAAATCATAGAGGAAGAAAGGGTTAGTCTTGAAATTGGATTTCAAGAAGGCTTATGACAGGGTTAGTTGGTAGTGTTTGCTTGATGTGTTGGAGAAGATGAACTTTGAGGAGAGATGGATTGACTAGGTCAGAGCTTGCATTTTATCTGCCTCTTTTGCGGTCCTCATCAATGGGAAGACGTCATCTTGTTTCCATAGTGGCAGGGGGACTCCGTCAGGGAGACCCTGTGTTGCCTCTCCTCTTTGTGCTAGTGGCTAATGTTTTTGAGCAAGTTGTGGCTGGGAGCTAAGGCTTCTGGTCTGATCAGAGGTTTTCAGGTGGGTAAAGGGGGACCTTCACTTACTCACTTGCAGTATGTAGATGACACCCTCTTGTTCTTGGCTGAGGATGAGTAGTAGATTTATGTGGTTAGGCTCCTATTGGAATTGTTGGAGGAGGTCACTGACCTTAAAGTCAACTTCAATAAGAGCTTGCTAGTAGGGCTTAACTTGAACGTTTGGTGTCACAACCTGCGATCTGGGTACCAGAAAGTAACTGGTGTGACCCGAATCCCGGCCCGCTACCCACGAGCCGCGAAGCTCGGAAGGGTTCAAATTAGTGTCACGGGAGTGTTTGAGAATCTAAAATGAACGTGGTAATTCAAATGAAAAAATTAAAGTTTATATTTATACCACATTCATAGAAACTAGCTCGGATACCACGTGATGCGAAGTGATAGGTGGATCTAGAGGGGAGGGGTGAATAGATCAGCCCCTTCTTTCGATAAACTATAAAGATAAAGACTAAATAGTAGTAAGGCAAGAGTCTCTACTAACTATTGAGCTAAATACACAGAAGATGTATTGAGAACGTTCCTACACAAGCATCTAGCATCAAGGTGAGAAGATGAACAAACCATAGAGACACAGATTTTAAGGCGGTTTGGTCTCTATCTAGAGACTTACATCCACCCCTCACTCAACCGAGTGAGGTTTCACTAGTGCAAATGCACTACAATTGATTCACAGCTTCCAATCGAGAGAAGGACTCTCTCCAATCCACTGTCTAACAGCTTGCGGGTACATAACCCAAAGACCACGGACTTGTGAACTCACCGTCCGTCTTCCTACACGCAGGTAGGGAACAATGTATGAATTTGAGTTTTGATAAAAATGATCTAGAAAGAGAACAAGCAGACAGGGTATGACTATGGAAATCAATGGGAGAAAATAAATCGTGTCTGCATAAAGCTGGACGATGCCTGGAAGCTCCTTCTCCTCTCTTAGACTCATCATCGTTACCATGAGAGGAATGCTGGATGGGCTTTCCAGCTGCTGCACAGACGTCTGAGGAAGCTATCTCCCTTCCGGTCCTGACTCCAGGAAGTGAAGGAAGCTGTACATCGTTGCCTTCACGTCGGTAGCAGAGGGATGACGAGACTCCCATTCTATTCCACGCTACTCCACTTCTCTTAGTTCTTCTTCACTCTACAGGGGTCGAATGTACTTCTGCTACAAGCTTCTTCTACAGGTTATCCTCTTGTTTGTACAGCATAGCCTGAACGTCCCTTTCTCCTTTCTCTTTTTGCTTCAACAACCTTTTTGTTTCTTCTCCCGTGCGCATCGGAAACAGGAGTGGATAGGGGATCAAATCTACAAAGGGCCCCACCACTAGAAGATTCCTCTAACAGCCCATGATATCCTCTGAAAAGGTGACCTTCCAGAAGGATGTTTGAGTGCAAATGGATCCCCAACGAGTGGTTGCAGATCTTGAAAAGCGGACGCTATCGAACTCAGATCCGTTCCAGGCGATTTTGATGGTGTCGACACATCTAGCTGAAGTGTCGACACTTCCCATCGATATTTTGAACAATTGTTAATAGCATCATCAATAGGTTGACACTTCCAAGGCTGTAGGTCGACATGGGTGCAGCAGGCGCTTGCGGCTCGTACCACCACGTCGAGGCATCACCCGCATGCGTCGAGGCATAGCCTACATGCGTCGAGGTATCACCCGCATGCATCGAGGCATGACCCGCATGCGTCAAGGCATGGGCGCCAGACAGAGAGACTTTTCGCCGGGTTGAACTGAAGTGTCGACACGTTTTGTAAAGAGTGTCGACACACTGCGCATACCAGAGCTCAAACAAAAGTGGCTAAATCACGAGTTTCTGCTTGACGTGTCGACACGTCTTGCTGATAGGTCGACACATTGAATGTACGTATGTCCCTGACCTTCAAAAGATTGAGGCGCACTGCGAGCAACAGGGCCTGCTTTACGGTCGCCACCATGGGTCTTAGGATGTGGCACTGAAGTCTTCAAGTCCAAATGAGATTGAACACCGATAGAACTCCCCGCTGCTCCCTCCCCCCTACCAGAGACGGCAGAGGAACAGTAGCCAGAGCACCCCCACTAGAGCTTTTCTCACCTTGGGCCTTCGCCAAGTGTGGTGATGGACCCTTGCCAAAAGAACAAGTATGAACGCCCTCAGCAGAGTTCCCCTCACCAAGAGAAGCAATGTCTGCTCCCTACGCCACAGTCGGCGTAGTTCCCCTCGCCAAAGGTGGCAGAGGAACAGTAGCAGCTCCCCTCTTCACGTCTGCACCAGAGCCTCTCTCACCTCCCCAAGCCATCTTTCCTCACACATCTGTCAAAACCAAAAAGACTATTTCTAGTCTTGATGCATTTTACCACCTCCTAGATGAATGGAGAACATTGATCGGTGAGCTTCCTCCAGAACCTGTCTTTTAAGATCGGTCAAATTAGGTACATAGACCTAGTGCTAAAATCGAATCACTCTATCTTCATCACGAGTAAAGCTGGTCCTTTCGATCAATTCTTGTAGCTGGGGATCATCTTTTTGCACTTCTATCACCTTGTCAAGCCCTGTTGACCTAATGGTTACTTGGGCCATAAATGCCTGACATAATTGAGGCTCGATCACAGCCAACTCTAAATCATAAGTTGGATAGTTTTGCTCATGCTCCTGTAGTTGACGAGAAGCATAAGCGACTAACCTTCCATTTTGCATCAATACACTGCCTAACCCAACCTTCGATGCATCAGAATAGATGGCAAAGTCGTCTGCATTGTCAGGAAAAATAAGAACTTGTGCCGATGTCAGCCTTCCCTTCAGCTCTTGAAAACCCTTCTCACAGCTCTTAGACTATATATATTTGACTCCTTTCGGGTCAACTTGGTTAGCTACGCCACTAGAGATGCGAACCCCTCGATAAAGCAGCAATAATAACTAGCTAACCCTAAGAAACTCTGGATCTCTGTGGGAGAGTTAGGAGTCTCACATTCCAATACCGCCTGAATTCTTCCCAAGAAATATCACGCTCTAGTCTGTCAGGTTGATTCCTTAGTACAGATGCCCACCATACGTTTGCTCTCTCCTGCAGCATGAACGCCGCGAGACTAGTCATATCCTCATCCACATACCGGATGACCGAGCAAATCTTTTCGATCTCGCGGAGCCAATTTTCAGTCATGATAGGCTGACTCTCCCCCTTAAAAGAGGATGGAGCCATCCGCCGAAATCTCTCTATTATGGATACCCCTCCTACCAAGATCTAAAAATACAATTATACGATTAAGTTTTCGTTATAACAACTTACTAGTTCAAGTCTTTTAAAATGTCGATTAAGCTGATGACTATTTATGTAAATTCTCAATCGCGGTGGCTCTGATACCACTCTCTGTAACACCCTGACTCGTAAACCCGGTCCAGTCATAAAGACTAATGTCTTTAAGGGGTTAAAATGTAATTGAGAGAATTTTTTCCAAAAAAATAAGAAAATCAAAATTTTATATAAAACTCACGTTTTACACTCTCTCTCCCCTCACTCTCTCGATCACTCTCTCTCTCTTCTCTCCCTCCCTCACACGTTCTCTCTCCTTCTCTCCCCCTCTCACTCGGTTTTGGTCCAAACAGACTCCGGTCGAAGCGTGGGAGGTACAGATGGGACGGGCTCGACGCGAGGATCATGCTGATACCCTTCTTCCATCAGATCGTGGAGCATGGAGGCATGTGGGAGCGAGAGGATGGCGTGGACCCTGTCGCTCGATCTGCACCGATTCCCGATCTTCGCTGCGTAATAGGTAGGGGAATGGATTCCTCGTCTCACCAGAAACCCATTGACGCCACATGCGTCACCATCCATCGTCGTTTTCACTGATTTCCATGCAAACCTTATTTTGTGGAATTTTAGTCTAATTTCTTGAAAATCATTCTTCTCTCTTAGTTTTGGTCTAGACGGCCACTGATTGAGGCAAGGGCGGTACCGTTGGAAAGGTCGTGTCGCACAAGTCGCGGTGACACCCTTGTTCCCTCGATTCGTGGAGCGTAGAGATAGGTTGGGCTGAGTGGAGCTACGGTGTCGCTTCGTCCGTTCGTGCCTCGAACGTCATTCCTATCGTATAAGAGGTAGGGGGATGGATTCTTTTCCTCGCTAGGAACCTGTCGGTACCACATGCATCGTGGTCCGATGCTAGTTTCTTTGATTTTCGTGCAATCTTCCATGCTAGTGTAAATTAGTCGTAAAATCATGAAATTGACTCCATGAGCATGGTCTTTTGATTTTAATGGCATGTTTAGTAATGGAATGTTGATATGGCATGGTAGTTTAGCTTGAAAACTAGTTTCCCCATGATTCCCGTCGATTTTGGTCGACCGGGAGGGGGTTCAGTTTCAGACTCTGCAAGTTCGCAACCCAGTCGGTGTAACGCACCACCCTAGGTGTGTTACAGTCCCCTGACCCACCTGTCTGGTGTGTTACCTAAATGGTAACGGGCCAACCCTCGTCCATCATTTGACCATTGACCGTTCCTTTGACTGTTGATTGAGATAGGTGGTTAGTCTGACGGCCCATCCCTGGTCCATCATAGTCGTGTAACGCGCCATCCTTAGTGCATTACATTCTGTTCAAAAATTGTGAATTTTAGGTGTTCGGATGCCTTTAACGAACCTGACCCCGTGCGTTAGAGTCATGTAACACACTAGCTCTGGTGCGTTACATTTTCTGTATATAATCTATGGATTCCTGTCATTCTGGTGAGTGTAACGGCCCATGGGAGGCACGTTACAAGGATTTAACGGCCCTTGCTTGGTGCGTTACAGCCTGTGTGACTGTCTTTGTGTTTTTCGTAAGATGTTCGGGTGAGCATAACGGACCAAGGGAGGCACGTCACAATTAAGGTAACGCCCCTACCCTGATCTGTCACACCTTGTAATGGGGTGATCTTAGTCCGTTACGTTCCCTAGCATTCTAAAAGATGCTAGTTTAGTTTCTTATGCATTCCATGTTGCATATGCGCCATGTTTAACTTATTTTATAAAAACTATGGCACTATTTTAGATCCCGATAGAGTACCTTCCTCTTTCCTCGTGATGGAGTCACTAGTCGTAGCCCTAGACTTTCAGTGTCAACCCACCTGGGAAAGGTGGAGGGGCGTTCCCATTCAACGGTTCTTAAGCTAGTTACCGTGGGCCCCTGCTTGACCGTAGCGTCCTACGGGGGGGAACTAGCTGGAGGCCTGACTCTAGGCAGGAGTCAGTGTGTGCACACATGGTCAGAGGCCTAGGACTGACACTGACGAGTGTCACTCTGACTAGTTCTCGATTTGGTACTGGTACTGTTACGCCTCTCGCTTGTCGTGTCAGTCTAACTCGTGAGTTACTTGAGATACAGTGTAAGCCATCAGTGGACACGTCTGATCTCTCACTTCTAGTGGTCTCTTCTTTTTCCTATCACTGGGGTAGTTGAGGTTCACCTCAATTGGTGGTTATAGCTTCTGACGCTATTATTTATATTTAAATTGGCATATAGATTAGTTGTTTAACTGTTTAGATAGGTTTTACAGCTTTGCTATAATGTGTTTTATTTATACCAATTGCCTAGTTATCACTTTAAATGCATGCTTAACTGCCTTTATATCTGTGTGCTTGCATGTTTAGTGTGAGGTAGGGATCTGCGTGACCCCTACTGAGTCTGGCTGTGACTCACCCTTCCTATTTTCAGGTGAGCCACTACCACCGTCTCCTGGAGCTTCGCGAGGTTTTGACTAGCGTGCTAGTAGTAGTCAAGTCAGTCTGCTTGTACTTTTGGCCGGGGTATGCCCCGTATAGTTGTACAGTTAGACTTTTCTATCAATTTCAGACTTGTGGCAGTTGTAAATCTAGACTATTGCATATATTTTATCACTCTGATCGTTTAATTTGTTTCCACGCTTAATTATTAATTATCGTTTAATTAACATTGTGCGTTGTAATCCCAATTCATTTTATAACCCCTCGACAAATCTCACTAACCTTTCAGGGGCCTCATCAGCCTCTTGGGTGGCGTCCCCAGTTCTTAGTGGCGATAATTCAATATTATCGGGTTATCAGTACTCGGAGCTCTGGGTCATTATAGGGGGACAGAGCACAAGCTCCTCCCCTCTAGGCTCACCTCTCTCCTCTCACACTCTCTCCCTTTTTCTCCACCTCCACACGCGAGTGGATGGAGCTTCCTTCTCCTTCGGACGCTCGAGAGCTCAGGGAAGAAGGGGGAACTCTAGGCCTTTTCTTCTCACCAACCAACTCTCTTTCTCTTCTTTTTCACACCCTCTTCTTGTAGTGTCTTCGGCTTGCCATTTTATAGAATGGTCAGGGGAGGAAAGTTCCCGCCACCTCTGCCTCATTCGTAGTGATGTCGGGAGTTGACCTAGTGCACTGGCTTCTATTGGTTCGGGACATATGCTGGCGTTCGTCTAAGGATGGGATGCTCGCGGATTCAGTGGGAGATCTACTATTGCTGCCACCATCGGTGCTTGCTTCGTCGTTGCTGTCGCTGCGCTGTCGAATGGAGGTGGAACAGGGCTTCAGGTGCATTGAATGCTTTCCGCGCGCCAGACTGATGCGAGAATAGAGCACCGGAAGTCAGATGGGATGGATTTTGGCTAAACCGGCACGGCCAGGGGGTGCGTCGGTTTAAACCCACTTGAATTTAGTGTGCCATTTTAGGTGCTCAAGGGGCATGTTGGTATGGGGAGGAGGGGCGCGTTGAGTTAAGATGATGCGGGATGATAATGAGACTCGACGCTAAATAGGTGCGAACCTTAGACTCTATGAGATGACTCAACTAAAATGACAACTCGACCTGTAATGACACTAATAACTCAGCACCTAATCGGGTTCCTGAAGAGGAAAACATGCCCCAAATAGAAATACTCGCTCACAGTCATCCCAAGTGAGGTAAACGTGTCGATCGGCATAGTTGAGTAATCAGCTTTGAGTCTCAGGTGGTCATCCCACTCTCGTGCTCAGAACGAGTCACGGGATGGGCGTCGCACTCATCCTCATAGCGGTGACTAAATTGATCGAGCTAGGATCCAAACATGCTCACGAGCAGTGGCATAAAGAGCTTATACTAGAAAAGCAATGCAACTAAATAGGGTTGTGAGTGTACCTCCATGCTCGGGGCGTGGGGAAGACGTCCCGGTCGAGGCCGTAACTCCCAGTACAATGGACAGCAATGAGTTAATGGCCCACTCCATGCAGGGAGGTAGCAAGCTACACAATGGCACCAGGAGCACCAGTCCTGGGTTGACGGGCAGCAAGGTGATAGGTGTCGGGCGTTGGCGGACGGCAACTCCAATTCTGTGAATGGCTGGATGGCAGGACAACAAAGAACTGTAATATTCAGCTGGCAACAGTCCTTTTGGGAAAAAAATGAAAGACTTTGGGACCAAAAGCAGATGACAGAGAAAAGAAATAAAATAAACTTTTTTCTTCCTGCCTTACTGAATTTTGTATTATTCATTTTTTATTTTCTAAAAAAACATAATGAGGTATCATCCACTTTTAAAGTATGCTTGAGGATATTCGTGCAACATCCCATAGTGAGTTTATCGGTAATAACCTCAAAAACATATATGCTTGGAATATCTTACTTTTCTTGATGAATGCTCTCCTAGATGTCAACTTGCTTTCTTGCTCTCAGAACCCTCGTCTAGCTAAAAATGAGTTTGCTCTAAAATCCAAGTGAATTTGATCAAACCAAACAAAATAACACCTTAGTTTCGCAGACATTTGATTGATTAAACCTCTACTTAAATTGTTTTCTAACCTGATTGCAGATAAATGATTATTTCAGACTTTATGGATGCTTAAAGTTAAACAATGAAAAAACTGAGTGTTCTGAAAAGCAGGTTGTTTGAGAGCCAGGTGGACTGAAATAATATTTGATTGCACATTCCCACCTTTCTGGTTTGATGTGCTGTAGAATGTGCTAATAGCATAGTTTGTAGATTGTAAAAGTTTAATGTATATGTTAATCCAAATTAGTGTTTCCTTTGATTTAACTATGAAATGTAAAATACTTCTTAATTACATAGTTCCTTTGTTTTTCCTTTGCTCTAAGGTTTAGGTGCATTTGATCTGATCAATCAAAAGTAATATTCAGTTTCATACCCATTCAATGTATTCAAACTATTTCAATAGTTCTCTAAGCTGATTGTAGACAAATGCTCATTTCAGATTTTATGCCACTTATAAATCGGACAATGAAAAAGCTGATCTTTTTAAAAAGTGGGTTATTCAAAAAACCCACTGGTTTGACATGCACCATAATGCATTAATAGCATAACAAAATAATAAAAATCTAGTGAATCTTGATTCATTTCATCCTTTAGTTTATCTTCATGATAAAATGCAGTTCTAATGATGTAGGTTGAAGCACATAAATACTTCGTGTCTACCTATCATTTAAATCACAATTAAGCATCACATTGAAGTTTGAATCTGAAAAACAAGTTGTCGTTGGCTGTTTCCTTTTTTCGTTTTCTTATTAGTACAGTTGTTTTTCAGACATTTTTCTTATGTTTGTCATGCAATGAAGTTGGTGAGGAATCTCTCCTCTACCTTCGATTGTACAACCTCTACTTATTTTCAATAAAATTGGAGTTTAATCCACACCTTTTTTGGGAAAAACAAATCATCTAGATCGCAATCAAACAGAGATGTACAAGTTCTTTCTCCTTACCATATGCAGCAGATGTAAGAACCTCTTCATCCTATTCCTGTTTTGTTTTTCATTTTGCCTTCATGTGCATCTTATTATATCTTAATATTCTCTTCTCTAAATAAATAAAAACCAGGATAATGTTTATTTGAAGTTAGGAATGGACATGAACTGTAATATTCAGCTGGCAACAGTCAGGGCCCTGGATGAGTAGAAGATAGAGAGAAAGGGAAGGCAGAGGCTAACGAAGTAGAACACTATGCTTGCCAAAGCTTTCTTTTTATTCATTCGCAAGAGGTAGGGAGACTAACTACAGAAGGGGATCTACCCCAAAGTAAAGGAAAAATACAGTAGAGGAGAAGAAGCAGATACTCCGGTGGGGGAGGGGGAACAGAGCACAAGCTCTTCCCCCCCAGGCTTACCTCTCTTCTCTTACACTCTCTCGCTTTCTCTTCACCTCTCTGGCACAGGGGGGAACAGAGCTTTCTTTTTCTTTTGGTGTCGGAGAGAGCTAGTCGACCCTCTCTTGTCTATCCTTTTTCTCTCTCTTTAACACCCAACCCCCTCTTTCTCTGTTCTCCGAAGAGCTTGCCTTTTTATAGAATGGCCAATGGGGGAGAGTTCTTGCCACTTCTGCCTCATTTGTAGCGACATTAGGAGGTGACCCGTCGCGCTAGCTTCTGCTGGTTCGCGACGTACACTGGCGTTCGTCCGAGGACGGGATGTTCGTGGGTTTGTCGGGAGATCTGCTGCTGCTGCCACCGTCGATGCTTGCCTCACTGTTGCTGTCGCTGCGCTGTCGAACGGAGGGGGAGACAGGGCTTCACAGCATTGAATGCTCCCTGCGCCCAAGACTGATGCGAAAATAGAGCGTCAACTGGTGGATGGGATGTCTTTAGGTTAAATTGGTGCAGGGGGAGGCGCACCAGTTTAGCAGCACAGAGGGGGCACGCCGGTCTTGGGAATAATAAGGGGGTGCGCCAATTTGATGGCCAAAGGAGGGGGTGCGCCAGTTTGATTGCCTCCAGTGGGCGCACCTCCAATGGGATTTGTAGCACGTGCCGAACCTGTATCCGAATTCTTGGGTTTTTTCGTAATTCGGTCTTCGGCACTGCCAGTTGGGGAGCCGTGGCCATATCTTCTGCTTGAGGGGCTTCTTTATCAAGTAGCAGACCATCAGGCATGTTCTCGTCCCGATTGGGCGAGGTATTGGGTTTGTTCGGCCTTTCCGTCCTTGACTCACTTTCGGGTGCCGGGATGCACATGCCGTATAATCACCATTGTTTGATGTCCACACTCATATGCCTTGAGTCGACGATTATCCACTAGAGGAATCTGATTAGGAAGAAGATGATGATGAAGAAGATCATTACCCCTATCACCCAAGTCTTCATCCCCAATCTCTACTTCATTGTACCTTTTCTTGGGATCATTCATCTTTGTAATTATTAGAGAATTCTCTCCCCAACATAGGTTTTTCTATTTGTATTTGCTGCATACTCCCTTAATTTAGTTTATCTTCATTCCTTGGGCTGGCCTCAACATTGTTTGAAGGGTCCTACCCTTCATCTGGGTAATTCCCCCTCGAACCCTATATGTGGCTATTCACCTCTGTTCTTTTTTCTTAATAAAATGTCTATTTATGGAAAAAAAAAGAACCAAAGTAAGCTAACCTAGAAAACTCTCCCCCCTCCTCTCTCTCTCTCTCTCTCTCTCTCTCTCTCTAAGAAAATGCGGATGGCCTCTCTTCAGTCTCGGGGAGAGAAAGAGTCCTTTGAGAATCTTTGGTACCCCGCCAATCTGGATAAGGAGCTGAAGCAGATCACTCAGAACCCTAGGTTGGGGTTCACTCTAGAAGAATATTACTATGGGGGGTGCTACGAGGTGGATGTGATCTCTACCTTTGTCCTGCCAACTGAAGGTCTGTCGGGGGCAACTTATGATGATTACCTGATAGAGTATGAGTGTGCTAAGTCACCTCAATAGTCATCAGGGTCATTTCTGCCTCACCAGTTTGAATATCAGAAGTCAAAACCCCCAGATGAATGCAGAGCCTGGGAAGAGGTCCTTCATGAAGAAGCAACATTGCAAGCCAAATTTGATACAGCCAGTAGCAGCGAGGCTGAAAACTCTGAACGAGGAGGGAGCTACTCTAGTCATGGCTCACCACCTATTATGCCGTTAGACCAACCAGAACCAATTGCAAAGATGTTCATTGAATGTAATCAGGACATATTCCCCACGGCAGCCATTTCTGAATATGAGCAATCCACTATTGCTGAAGGTTCGGAACTTAATCCCCCTACCTTCAGAACTGAAGTTAGAAGCCCAGATTGCTCGGCAACTAAGCAGCCAACACTTTTACAATGCGATGAATCGAAGGCTCCCCCAGAGGGCCGAGAGCAATACAATGAAGAGCTGGAAGTTATAGAGGCAGAGGAGGATGTCGATGATTTCATAGACCTATAGTCGGTGCCTCTGAAAATTGAAGATGACGGCCAGGCCACGATCGACGAATTGATAGAGGTAAATTTGGGAAGTGGAGATGATCCCAAGCCTACCTTCCTCAGTGCCCAACTCTCCCCAGAAGAACAAGAGTTATACATACAACTGCTGCAAGAATTTTGAGACTGCTTTCCCTGGAGTTATAAGGAAATGTCGGGACTCAGCCCCACAGTCTCAGAGCACATCCTATCTATAGACCCGAGGGTCGAACTTGTAAAGCAGCCCCCCCGGTGCATGAGACCAGAGCTGATCACGCAAATCTGCAAAGAAGTTAACAAGTTGATTGACGTGGGCTTCGTTGAAGAGAATCAATACACCACCTGGTTGGCAAATATTGTGCCCATCAAGAAGAAAAATGGGCAAATAAGAATTTGCGTGGATTTCTGGGACTTGAACAAGGTCTGCCCAATGGATGACTTCCCGGTGCCAATAACGAAAGTCACGATCGATGCCATGACCGACCATGATGCTTTGTCCTTCATGGACGGGTCGTCTGGTTATAATCAAATATGGATCGCAGAGCATGACCGGATCCATACTGCCTTCAGAACCCCCAAGGGCATCTTCCACGACAAATGGATGTCGTTCGGGCTGACGAATGCTGGTGCAACTTATCAAAGGGCCATGACCAAGATATTTGATGAGTTCTTATATGACAAGGTGGAATGCTACATAGATGACCTAGTGGTCAAGACCAGAAAGAAAGAAGACCATCTGCAAGACCTCCGAGTTGTATTTTAGAGGCTCAGCTCAGGAATAGTTATGCTGGACTGAGGACCATTAAGATCAGGATACTATCTGCAACCACGGTGTGCAAGATAGAACCGTCGTCTCATGATTCTCCCAACCCAACGGCTTATCTGGAGGTTAAGCGCGTGCACCTAGATTATCACCTATTTTTGTTAAAGGGGAATATTAGATCCGGGAACACGCGAGTATCCAACTGGTTCCCGAGATAATATAGCTTAATACCATATAGTAATGCACTAAGGGACATAGGAAACGAAATACATTACCTGACTTACCTGACGGTGGGCCACCAGGTGAGTGGGTGATGCTGCTACAAGACAGATTGTTAGCTAAATTCACAGAGAACATCATCAAAATACCCAGGATTATCAAATAAGCATGGTGTGCACGAAAAAACTCACAACTATGCATGCCAAAGATAGGCGGTCCACAAGGAGCTGCTTAAAAGCAAGAGCGGTCAAGCATCAACCGCATTATAGCAAGAGGATGTGCGGCCCATGATAGACCGCTAAAGTAGTGCAGTCTATCGTGAGACCACACAATCCTGGAAATTTTAAATGGGATCGACCCTTCGTCTCCCCCCTCCTCTACCGTAATCGGTAGAGGGAGAGGGAAACGAAGGGTTAGACCAAATGCCCCCCGCCTTCCCCTCTCTCAATCTCTCAGTCACTCTCAACCTCCCCCTCTCCCATTCTCTCACTCTCCCTCGACCACTTGATGCGGACCAAGACCCAAGCCCGCCGACCACCGCCGTCGACCGGGGAGGAGGAGCCGCCGCCGTCGCCTATGGAGGAAGGAAGGCCGGCCATGCCACCCACCACTGTGGAGGGAGGGACGCCGACCGCGCCACCCGCCATCGCGGAGGGGACCACCGCGGTGGGGCTCGTCGTGGACGAGGGGGTCGAGGAGGTGCCACCACCGGAGGAGCTCGCCGCTGAGCCGGCGATGTCGGGGAGGATCGCGTGGGACCCCGAGGTAGGCCATGAAAAACCTCCCCCATTGTCATTATTACCATGCATGCTTGGGGCGGGTTTAGTTGAATGCTAGGGACCCATTTGGGGGCCATTGGGAGCTCCCGCCGGTGGGGAAGGCCATTGCCGTCGTCAGGGAAGACGATGGTTGTTCAGTCTCAGATCGCTCGTACAACCCTGAACATGAGGCCTATATAGGGTCGCACAAACCTCAGCGGCCTTGGATCGGCCGTTCTAACCGTGACACCCATCGTAGGGAGGGCGGGCCATAGATGGCCGCACAAACTCATGCGGCCTGCATAAGGCTGCACAAAACTCTTGCGGTCTAGGAGCGGCCGCACAAAGCCTACCAACCGACATAGGAAAGGCGGTCCCTAAGGGGGCGTCCAAAGATCATGCGGCCTACATCGGGCCGTTCAAACCCCCCTGCGGCCCAGAAACGACCGTACCCTAACTTGGAAAACAACACACGAAGAGCGGCCAATATGGTGCCGCACAGAGAACCTGCGGTCTGCACTGGGCCGTACAAATTCCATGCGGCCCAGGACAGACCGCCCGGACGTATGTCTCTTTGCTTCTGTGCCCCCAGCTCGGGGTGTATTCTTGCTCTCTTTTCTTTTACAGGCCCCTATGGTGGGATATCTCTCTTCACGTCCCCCTAGATCAGGGTGTAGCTCCATTGCCTGCTGTGCCCCCAGGCCGGGGTAGATTCTTCTGCTTCTTTTACCCCAGAGTGGGGTATACTTCTATTCATATCCCCCGAAAGCCGGGTTGTATTCTTTTGTTTCATGTGCCCCCATGGAGGGGGGGGGTGTCTCTTCTTCAAAAAGCCCCTTAAGACGGGATGGACTTCTCTTCATATGCCTCTGAGCCGGAGTGTAGCTCTATCTCATATGCCCCCACGGAGGGGGGGAAGGGTGTCTCTTCTTCAAATACCCCTATGCCAGGGTGTATTCTTCTATTCCTATTCTCCCAAGGCGGGATGTAGCTTTTTCAAATGCCCCTAAGCCGGGGTGCATTCTTCTGCCTCTTGTGCCCCCATAGTGGAGTGTATCTCTTTTTTATATGTACCCCTAGAGCGGGGTGTGCTTCTTCCTTCTCATACCCCCAGAGTGGGGTGTATCTCTTCTTCAAATGCCCCTAAGCTGGGGCATAGCTTTGCTTTATGTCCCCCCCCGGGTCGGGGCCGATTCTCTTCATATGACCCCAGGAGCGGGGTGCATCTTCTCTTAACTCTTATGCCCCCATGATGGGGTATATCTCTTCTTTCTATTACCCATGGCAGGGTGTATTATTGTCTCTGATGCCCCCAAGGCGGGGTGTGTTTTGCTTCCGTCGCACCCAAGATGGGGTGTATCTCCTTCATCATATACCCCCGGGGCCCGGGGAATGTTGTTCATCCTACTTCAGATGCCCCCAGGGTGGGGTGCATTCTGCTTCTTGCGCCCCCACGGCGGGGTGACATTCTCTTCAGGTACCCCTGAGCTGGGGTGAGCTTCTCTCTTTGCGTGCCCCCAGACGGGGTATATTTCTTCCCTTCTTTATTCCCCATGGCAGGGTACATGCATGCTCTCTTCGGGAGTGGCAGTTGTGCTTGCCCATGTTGCTGTAAAGCATTCCCCACAATTAGCAGGAATTCATTAAGCTGCAGTTGCAGCTTACTGGCTCTTCTAACGACCACTCGAGGGGCCGTATTATACTGGATAGAGGGAGCAGGAAGGTAGAACGGACCGGGGCATTGCACCATGGGCTTGGACCTTCCTACAGCCAGGTGGGATGCCGGCCTTCTTCTTATTCTCTTGGTCGGTAGTGTTGGCCAACTTTTCTCTTTTTGTCCTTTCTTTTCTTTTCTTCTTCCCCTTTTTGTGCAATAGGCCAAGGTGGGTGTGCAGGAGAGCGCTCACCCCCTCAGGGAGGGGATGAGTGGTTCGCTCCACCACATCAATCCCACAGTGGTAATCTCCATTCAACGGGGGTCTCGACGGACGTGGCCGAATAACGCTCTCTCGCCAATTCTTTCTCTTCTTTTGTTTCTTTCTTTTCTTCTCTTCTTCTTTTCTTTGTTCCCCTTTTAGCGGCCTTCATGAGTGTCAGGCTTCCCCTGACTTGAGGGTACGTTCCCTTTTCTGTTGGACTATACTTATCTTTAGTTGGACTGGACTCTATTAGCTGTTGTAGCTAGTTTTAATTTGTTATAGAAAATGTAATTATGTTTCTGCTATTTTAGCAATCCTAATCAAATACAGTAATTATTTACTGCCTTATCTAGAAGTTCAATGTACTCTTATACACCTCCACACGCTCCTTTTATCCCTTTGGAGCCTTACAGCTCTTGAGAGGCCTCCTAGGATCCAAGTGGTTTTGAGTTTACCCGAGCCCAGATGCTGGGTCGTCACACTCCTCCTATGGCAAGGCCAATATCGGGGTAGTGGTCAAACACTCCTTCAAAGTTTGAAAACTTTTCTCACAATCTTCTGACCACTCAAATCGATTCTCCTTATGAGTTAATTGAGTCAGGGGTATTGCGATTTTGGAGAAATCATTAATGAACCTCTGATGGTAACCTGGTAGGCCTAAGAAGCTCTTGATCTCATTTGCATTTACAAGCCTTTCCCAATTACGTACTGCCTCTAGTTTAGAAGGATCTACCGAAATTCCATCTTTGGAAATAATGTGCCCCAGAAAAGATACTTCTTGCAGCAAGAACTCACACTTACTAAACTTGGGGTATAGCTGATGATCCCTCAATATCTGCAATGCCATCTTTAATTGTTCCTCATGCTCCTCCTTCCTCTTGGAGTATATAAGAATATCATCAATAAATACCACAACCCATTGATCTAAGTAGGGTCGGAACACACTGTTCATCAGCTGCATGAAAGTTGCAGGAGCATTTGTTAGTCCAAACGGCATTACAACAAATTCAAAATGCCCATACCTGCTACGGAATGCCATCTTAAAAATATCTTGGTCCTTTATCCTCAACTGGTGATATGCTGATCTGAGATCGATTTTTGAGAAGTACTGGGCTTCAGATATCTGATCAAACAGCTCATTGATCCTCAGCAATGGGTACTTATTCTTCACAGTAAGCTGGTTCAACTGGTGATAATCAATACAGAGCCTTAACGAACCATCCTTCTTCCTTACAAAAAGCATAGGAGCACCCCCACGGGGATGTGCTCGGGTGAATGAACCCTTTTTCTAGTAAGTCCAGCAACTGCTCCTTCAATTCCCTTAACTCTGTAGGGGACATACGGTATGGAGCTTTAGAGATAGGTGAAGCGTCAAGAATTAAGTCAATGGAGAAAACCACATCCCTTTTAGGAGGAAGACCCGACAGTTCTTTAGGAAACACTTCCAAAAAATCCTGGACAACTGAGATTTCCTTCAACTCCACTTCCTTCTTATTGGTCAAAGAGACTACGACCAGGAATGGCTGACACCCTCTCCTTAACAACTTATCTGCTCGGAGTGCCGAACTAAGTGGCACAGACTTAGATTGCCTAGAGCCAGAAAAGAAAAGCTCAGGGCATCCAAGGAAGGACACAACTCCTAATTTACAATGAACACTATCTTCATGCCTAGCTAACCAATCTGCTCCTAGAATCACATGACGAGGGCGTGCAGCCCGTGAGCCCTGTTGTAGTTGTATTTTGACACTTCATGTGCCTTTGCTTTGTTATGTTGTACATGTTGACTTTCTGGTGTTCTGACCATTTTGCGTGCCCTGTCTTGCAGCTATGGCATGATTTGGCAGAGATGAGCGGGTCCCGAGGCATGTGGCTTGGGAGGAGGACCACTGGGTGCGACGGATTGAGCGACCGATGCCCCCCTTGGGTCCACCGGTGGTCACTATGGCTGGTGAAGAGCGGCTGGATCTGGGCCATACGATAGTGGCTGAGGGCCCAGTTGGTAAGAGGGCAGCCAGAGTTGGAGTTGTGGAGGTAGCCCAGATTCTGGAGGCAGGTGGCCTATACACCTACGATCGGAGCGGGGGCTACCCTGTGGAGTTTCCCATGGACCGCCACCTTTTCGAGTTCATCACGAGCCACATCCCCCCTGGCATGGAGGAGGATGACTCATAGGTTCTGGGAGCCCGTCGCTGGCATGAGTGGGCCATTCTAATAGGCAGGGATAGACTGCATGGCATTGCATTCTACAGCTATCCGAGCTTCTCTGAGGACTACTTGAGGCAGCATTAGTTTCCCAGTGCCGAGTGCCTAGGGTTCTTTAGTCGAGCAGAGTAGTTTGGAGTCAGAGTTGTGTCGTTAGGCCCTGCCTCCAGGGATTTGCACGGCCACCACCGTACAGAGACAGAGGGGACAATTGGGCTGGTGCTGGAGCCTGTAGGTCTGCAGTATGCTGGGAGGGTTATGACGACCATAGCATTCTCGACGGAGTTATGTGGCAGACTGTTATCAGCTGGCATGGTCGTTGGGCAGTGATCTCGTCACATCTATACCGTCAGGGGGCCACTGAGTGGTTGATGGGAATTGTGCACCACTACAGGGTGCTACTGGATAGAGCTGGGATCAGGTACGTTGTGACTGCTACTTTGTATGCGTACCCTTGTTACATTGGGCTGCTACAAGCGTTGTTGGAGAATTTTAACTACCGATGGAACATGGTGGTAACAACAGAGGGAGAGACCTCACTTGACTTATGGTCTCTCTTCAGGATTTCTGGCTTGCCAATCAGCGACGGAGGGTATGAGGAGGTGGTACTGGATGATCTCCATCGTAGCCATACTGATGGACATGGGCGATACTGAGTACCTCACAGCTATCGATAACTTCTGAAGACTTGGAGGGACTTGGCCCTAGCAGGGAGAGACAGAGCTGCATAGACCCCCAGGGTGCCGCTGAATGTATGGGTCCGCCACTTCTACAACAAGCCCTTCTGCTACTAGCAGGAGTTTGCCAGGGAACAGACTCCGTGGGAGGAGTCTACTGAGGTGGAGCTACGCTTCCGGACATACTCTAGATACATATATGCACCCAAGGAGGGGTGGAGTCCCCACGGCTTGCCAGACATGACACATCTTGCCGCATACTTGGCTTACTGGTTAGCGACATCTGTGGTCCTGCACGGGGAGGATGGCCTGTTGAGGGCTGAGTTGCTATGGCTGGCGTGCTTGCGGGAGGCAGCAGTGAACCAACAGATTGCAGAGGCAACTACAACTTCATCCGGGCGTTTCTGAAGGCTCAAGAGATATCGGTGGAAACGTCTCCGAGTCTTCTTCGCAACGACGATTGTCTCGTCTTATTCTGAGTTCGTGGCTGTCCAGGAAAAGCAATCTACTCCGACTGCACAGAAGGGTTTTGATCAGCATCCAGAGGTGACTTGCAGAAGCTGCCACGCCTGCTCACCTGAAGATCTGAAGGCAGCATTTGACCAGGACCTTATACTGTGAGTCTCCCTCCTCCTCCAAGAAGCGGCACTCCATTCGACAACCTGAGTGAATTCTTCTCTATTTTCTCCCCAGGGTGCGCAGTTCTATCTTCCCTAGGACTGAACTCACACCCTGTCACAGTTTGGGCTGCTAGGACCTTCTCCGTCATTAGCTAGCACCCCTGTGAGTCACTCTTCGAAGGCAGCTCGTCAGCGGTTCTAACGCCATCGATCGCGCTCAATTTGAAGTTCGGGACAGCTCGTGGCGACTTTATCTTCCTGATGCTGCGGTGCTGAGTCAGTCAGAACCAGAGAACAGAGCCTCTGCTTCCAATCGCACCCTGACCAGCACCGGCTTCCAAAGCTCCTACCAAAATTCCAACACCTTCCCGGGTCAACTTACGAAATTTTGGCACTAGTCCCGCTGACAAAGGAGTTCGGGAGAGACCACAACAATTCCAGCAACGACTGTCTGTCGTCTGTTCCTGAGAGGGGACAGAATCGACTTTGACATTCTTTGAAGCTTCTTGTCTACTTCTTCCCCTCCCTGCTTGGCCGGCTAAAGGCCCCTCCTTGCGTGGAGGTAGTTTTTGGTTGTAAACACTTAACCCCTACCCCAAGAACCCCCTCCTACGCGAGGTGTAGTGCTATAACTATTTTATTTTTAGGTCAAACGTCACCGACGCGGTGTGCTGGTGCGTACCCACGCTTCCCCGCTCGCCCTCGTCTCCGATCGGGATCGGTGTTTTCACACTAGTCAGGTGAGCGACTGATACCCTTGGCTGGTTACATGCTTTGCTAGTTTAGTATCGTCTTTGAATGCCCGTCGGACGGTGAGCCGAGAGCTCAGACTTGCACACCGCTTCTTGTGTGCCCGCCACAGAATGTGAGTGAGTGCCACCCAAACCCACGCCCCCGGCGTGCCGGCCTCCTACGAAGTTAGGAATCCCAGGCCCTTAGGGGTCAGCCTAAGCTAGTCAAGTCCCTTAGAATGTTTGGGTTCCACCTTGGACCCCCGTCATCATCGCCCGGTCACCACCGGGAGGTCGCGTGCGCCGTGAGAGTGAGCCGTACACGTGAGTCCGTGTTCTTCCTTGTATGCTTGCTGGTCTAGGTCCTTGGTTCAACAAGTCATCCAATATCATCTTAGGGCTGTGCCACATCACAAACATGTCTATTGATTTCACCGATGGTGACAAAAATTAAAGGTGAAGTTTATTCATCGACATGGGTTAAATGTCGAAGCAAGGGTAATTTGTTTGAGGGTGGAAGGTCCAAGTCAAGGGTACAGTGGTTGATCTTGCCGATGATGACAAGGACCAAGGATGTTGACTGATCTTGTCGATGGTGACAAGGGTCGAAGGGTAGTGACCGATCTTGTCGATGGTGACAAGGGTCGAAGGGCAATGACCGATCTTGTCGATGGTGACAAGGGTCGAAGGGTAGTGATCGATCTTGCCGATGGTGACGAGGGTCGAAGGGTAGTGACCGATCTTGCTGATGGTAACAAGGGTCGAAGGGTAGTGACCGATCTTACCGATGGTGACAAGGGTCAAATGTCATTCATTAACGAGGACGGAAGGTCCAAGTTATGGGAAAGTTGACTGATTTTGGCGATGATGACAAGGGCCAGGATTGCTTAAAGAAGTTGAATGATGAACGAGGGTGACCTCGTTACTACATCATTGTTATTCATCATTTTTTCCCTTTTTTTTATCACATTACTGACTTAAGCGCCCTTTCAGGTTTTCACTGAAGTCAGCCACCTCTTGCTTTTGCCCACGTGCCCTTTCGGATTTTCACGTGGCGGGGTACCCGATTTTGCCTGTGACACCCTCTCGAATTTTTGTCACGGCTGGGTCATAGCCATTTTTGCCCTTGCCCTGATATAGAGACAAGCCCGATGGGGCATCTTTATTTTTAACCCTATTTTTTTTTTAATATTCATTCCACGGAACATAACTGAGACAAATGAGAGTTTCCTTTGCTAGAATGCCGAATAGTCTTACCGATGCTGACAAGGGTCGGGCTCAGATGCATTCGTCGACATTGGTTAGATACCGAGGCAAGGGTAGCTTCCTTAACAAGGATGAAAGGTCCAAGTTAAGGGAAGGAGTCAACCAATCTCGCCGATGATAACGAGGGTCGAGCATGGGGGAAGAAGTCGACCGATCTCGCCAATGATGACGAGGGTCGAACATGGGTTTGTTCATCGACTTGGGTTGCATGCCAAAGCAAAGTCAAATTCATTAACAAGGATGAAAGGTCCAAGTTAAGGGAAGAATGTCGACCGATCTTGTCGATGATGACAAGGGTCGAGCATGGGCTTGTTCATCGGCATTAGCTAAATGCCGAAGCAAAGGGGCTTATTCATTAGCAGGGACGAAAGGTCCAAGCTAAGGGAGAATGTCAATCGATCTCGTCGATAATGATGAGGGTCGAGCATGTGTTTGTTCATCGGCATTGGCTAAATGCCGAAGCAAAAGGTTCATTCATTAGCAGGGACGAAAGGTCCAGGCTAAAGGAGAAATGTCGACCGATCTTGCCGATGATGATGAGGGTCGAACATGAGCTTGTTCGTCGGCATTGGCTAAATGTCGAAGGAAAGGGTCTATTCATTAGTAGGGACGAAAGGTCCAAGCTAAGGGAGAATGTCGACCGATCTTTCCGATGATGACGAGGGTCGAACAAGGGTTTGTTATGGGATCCTCGGTGGGACATTTGATGATTGTCCTTTTTGGAGTTTCATTAGGAGGAGAGTAAAGAGAAACTTTCAAATTACCACTTTACTAGCTTAAGCGGCCTTTCGGGTTTTCATCGAAGTCAACCCCCTCTTGCTTTTGCCCACGTACCCTTTCGGATTTTCACATGACGGGGTACCCGATTTTACCTGTAGCGCCCTTTCGACTTTTTGCTATAGTAGGGTTATAGACCTTTTTGCCCTTGTCCCGATTTAAGAACAAGGCCAATGGGGTATCTCTATTTTTAACCCTATTTTTCTTTCCTCCTTTTTCTTCTCTTTTTTAATTTAAAACATATGGGAGGAAATGATCGATAGGTTGAGACGTGGTATCCGACCCTTGCCGACAGTGGACGGCTGTTGGCTAGGGCACATGGCCTTGCGCTGATGTAGAGGGGTTTATTCGTTCACAAGGAGGTAATGCCAGCGCAAGGAGAGATTCTCTGCCGACTGATGAGGGCATCCTATAGCACTCTCTTTGGCTCGGATCGTCGGCACCACTTTGAGGAGTCTGCCTATGATATCTCATGCCATTTTCCCTTTCATTGAGTCATATCATATGTATTTCCATTTTATTGAGTCATGCCACATGTAATTGAGTCAGTTGTCAGTCTATTTTCCTTATTTTGCTTAATTGGGCCTTAGTACCTTAGTTATGGGCCCGTCGGATTGAGTCTAGGATAGGCTTGGTCTTTTATTAGTTTGTCAAAGGTGTTTTGGTCATGTAAAAAGTGGATGCCTATAAATAGACCACCCCACTCTCTCATTTGTAACTTTTGATGAATTATTTTGAATATAAAATTTTCCAAATCCCCTCTTCCACAATAATCCTCTCTCTCTCTCTCATCAACTCACTCTCTCTCTCTCTCTACAAGGGGAGGGCGCGCCCCCCTCTCTCTCTCTTCCCCTCCACCTACCTCATTCACTCTCCTCAGGTAACCTTCCTCGCCCACTTTACTGTAGTTCATCCGATGACAGGATATAATGTCATCATTAGCCAGGGGATCCTCGACACTCTCCGAGGTGTCCCTTCCTCATATCACCAAAAGCTCAAATTGCCCACCCCTCGAGGGGTAGGGGAGGTCTGAGGGGACCAACGAGAGTCCAAGAGGTGCTACCTCATCTCCACGTGTGACTGACATTGCAAAGAAGCACCGCCTGAGAAGAAGGCTAGGATACCAGATCTGGGCCTGAGCACGAGCGCTCCGGTGGAAGACCTATACCTCATCCAGGTGGGAGAAGATTCGGGCAGAACACTAAGGATCGGCGCAAACCTATCCGAGCATGACAGGCAATCCTACACGAGGTTTCTCACTGCCAATCAGGACGTGTTCACCTGGTCCGAAGATGAGCTTCCGGGAATCCCACCAAAGGTTATCACACACCAACTAAGGTTGGACCCCACTTGCCGCCCGGTCCAGTAGCGCCGAAGGCGTTGCAACCCCGAGTGATAGGCCAACATTAGGGAACAAGTGAACGAGAAGCTACGCTCAGGGCTGCTCAGGCCCACTCAATACCCAGACTGGGTGGCCAACGTGGTCCTGGTCCTCAAGAGCAACGAGAAGTGGTGGATGTGCGTCGACTACACCAACCTCAACAAAGCTACACCCAAGGACAACTTCCCCATGTCACGGATCGACCAACTAGTCGACGCAACGGTCAGGCATGAAATGCTAAGCTTCTTGGATGCTTACTCTAGGTATCACCAAATTAGCATGCACTGACCCGATCAAGACAAGACCGCATTCGTCACTGATCACGGCCTTTATTGCTATACTCGAATGTCGTTCGGGTTGAAAAATGCGGGGGCAACCTACCAACGTCTTGTCAACCACATGTTTGACTCACAGATCAGCCGCAACATGGAGGTATATATCGACGACATGCTCGTCAAGAGCCTCCAAGCCGCTGAGCACTCGGATGACCTGGCGGAGACCTTCGCCACATCAGAAGGTACAACATGAAGCTAAACCCAGCAAAGTGTGCGTTCGGGGTACGGTCAGGGAAAATCTTGGGCTTCCTCATCACCCACCGAGGAATTGATGCTAGCCCCAACCAGATTTGGGCAGTGCTGGAGATGCATCAGCCAGGCCGAGTAAGGGATGTGCAGTGCCTCACCGGTCGCGTCGCCGTCTTGGCTTGGTTCCTATCCTGAGCCGCCGAATGGTGCCTTCCCTTCTTTCGGCTGATTAAACATGCCAACCAAGCATCGGAGAAGAAGGGGCACATCCACTGGGACCAGGAATGCGAGCAGGCGCTCGAGGAGTTAAAATGCTACCTGGTATCCCCTCCCGTCCTCGCCAAGCCTCAAAAGGGAGAAGAGTTACTCCTGTACCTATCCGTGACACTGAGCACAATGAGTGCCACCCTCACACGGGAAGAGGTAGAGATTATGAGGCTCATCTACTACGTCAGCTGAGCACTATAGGGCCCAGAATTTCGGTACTTACGAACTGAAAAGTCTGATGGGCTTAGCCTACCGCTATCTGATGAAGGCGTATCGCACACTTTGCTTCTTGTTGCACGATACCAGAGAAGCACGCAAGCCTGGGGAAAAGTGGCACGTGTGGATGGGCACACTTGGCTCCAATATTTCTTTGGTGGGGAGCAAAAATATGAAGAATTTCCCATGGTAACCCCAACTGCTGTGAAGCGGAAGAGGAGGGCTCGACAACAAGCCACCTTCCCATCTATATTGAAAGAAGGGCTGCAAGGAGGCCCAAACCTTGCTGGTGCTGATGCAGTCACCCACTCTACTACATATCTGACCTACTGGATTTGTTCCTTTGCTCTCCCGCAAGGTGACGAGAGTGTGATCAGAGCTGAGGCCATTTATCCTGCTTGTTTGATGGCTTGGGGCACAAAGCTCTTTCTCTGTCCAATGACTTTATGCTTGATTTACAAGATGCTTGGAGACTTGCACCAATTTCGTCTCCATAGGAATGCAGACGATTGGTCTATTACATTTCTTCAATGCCTTGGTCTGTACATTGTTCCCAGAAGATACTCCTCGGCGGTTACAACCATCGTGGCTTGTTCCGAGGATGATAGAGTTTGTTAGCACTGAACCGACACAGACAGTGGAGCAACTTTTTGCCATTCGGGGAAAGCGGACTAAGGTCCCCATTGACTTGACTGGAGTTCTGCACTTTTGGAGCTTGGTAGCCCACTCCAGCCCGCTGGTGGACAAAATATGAAGATGTCGTCTTCACGAGACAGAGGAGTATGTTCACCCCATTTCCGGTGCCAGATGTACAATGCCAATTCTGGAGCCAGAGTTGGTTGATTGGGCGCTGGCAATCAGACCGAGCATCCTAGTTTTCCAAAAGAGCGGCATCTTGTGGTTGGAGCCGTATTATCCATTCCGATTTTGTCTGAACTTTGGTTATGATCAGCATATTCCTCCTTCTTCCACCCAGTTTGCACTGCCGAATAGGGCTCGAGCTGGCCAAGTAGCAAATGACGAGGCTCGAGCATGGTGGGATTACATTCACCGCCGAGAGGAGGCTTCATTCAAGGTTTTGACTCCTGCTCATTTTCCCCACGTCACTCCAGAGTATATCAAGTGGTGGAATGCGCGAATGGGATTCTACATAAACTTACGCCGTGAGTGCTGGGCTATTGCAGAACGCAGATTCCTGGACTCTCAGCCAGAGCCAGCTTTAGACATTGATCCTCCTTACCTAAAGAAGCTGAAATCTTGGGCCAATACAGAGGTGATAGCCTATTTAGAGGCTCGAAAAGCTGTGAAGCGTCGCTCGCCTAGGGCCGAGCCGAAACTGCCCGAAGTTAGCAAATATGACTTCATAAAGACACTTCAGGGGCTATGTGATGTGACACTACTCCTTGGACCTAAATTGCAAGCAAACAACCAAGTCGGTGGACCCACTCTAGCGGGCTCACTCGCGAAGCGTACACTCGTGCCCGTAGGCGAACCGGCGATGGGGATGAGGGTCCGAAGTGGGACCTTGCTGTTCCGGTGGTTTGGCTTACACCATCCTTTCTTCCCTTCCGAGTCTTCGGACTCGTGGGAGGCGGGCCGAGATTCGAGTCGCGCCGGTTCCTTTCTGGTACTCGGATCCCGGGTCGTCACAAAATATTACTACAGAAGGAATTCGGATGAGTGCTAAGGCTCGACTCGTGTGGCTTAGAAAGGGAGAAAGTATATCGTTAGGGCAGCTGGTATCGATTTTCAAGCTCTGTAACCTCCGCAGTCAGTTTGCTATGCAAATGGTGACAGGACACCAGAGCAGTGCTCTCCGTCTGTTGTTTGGCCTCGCCACCGTGAGAGTTTCCTTCTTATTTTGCCATAGAGGAAGACGAAGATGGTCGGATGCACAAACCAAAGGAGCAGGCTGACGAAGGGAACAAACAGTCTGCCTTCGTGTTGGTTGCCGCAAGCTCCTCAAAGGCCGTAGTGATCTCTTGCTCCCTTTAACGTTCCTCTTGGGACATGGATGATCACCAGACTACGGACCCTATAGCTCAAAATCACCGGAGAAGGAAGCCCAGCGATGAAGGTAGAAATGGGACCCATGCACCCTGGTGGGTAGCATTTGTTTCCCCTAGGTGGCAGAGGAAGAGCTACCGCATTATCTAGAGGCGCCTCAGAAGGCTAAATGCCCTACATCGATGCTTCGAATCGGCGCAAAGGATATCATCATTGTACTCAAGCCCACGCAAGTTAGGGCAACCGCATTTATGGACCCTACGGTCGCACCAGGGACATCTCACGGTAGCCGATTCTCACCGTTGCTGAAAAATCTGACATGAACTCTACTCACCGAGCCAAATCTCGGCTCAAGAGTACGGAGGGAAGTGGAGAGGGGGAAATTCACGGTCCATTGTTTAACGGCTCAACGGCCTATAAAGACCAATACGGCTGAGTAAGTGACAATTACCTAGCTTCACATCAAAGACTCATTTACTACAGGACCAAAGGTCAAATGCCCAAAACGCCATCTAGCCTCTGCATGGTCGTCCACGCAAATGACTCTCTTACATTCGGTAGGAACTCCGACGCACTATTGACGGAGTCAATAGAAGGCCACTAAGTCACTCCCTTAGGGATGTCCAAGACCGGAACAATATGTTATAAGCTCGGACTTAGGAGGAGAATATCCCTTATCCACAGATGGATCAGCCCATCACCGGGACTCCCTGCATTTCTTACAGTCCAAACCAAACCCCCCGCAACCGGGCACTTATCTCTTATAACTGAAAGTGAATTCCATGCTAACGTCTGAGATTGGGATGTTCATGGGGGATAAGAGGAGAGTGAGAGTCCTACAACGGTAAGAGTTCACACCGTGGACGTAACACTCCCGTCCCAAGACCCCTCAAGATTCTCACTGCTCCAGAGAGGGAGTCTGTAACTATTTAATTGTAGAGATCCCCTCCGAAAAAGTAAGCTCTAATCTTAACCTCCTCAATTGGCGAAGAACAACCTCGTACCTCACACCTCCTTCGCCTCCCTTTGCGCCTTGTTCTTACCCATATTGACTTAAACAACCTCGTACCCTTCGGACTCATGGGTGGCGGTTCGAGATTTGGATTATCGGGTCGTTAACGGTATTCGGATCTCGGGTCGTTACACTCTGTTTGGCGGTTGTTATGCTGTGAAGGTTCAATAATTGTTTCGGGATGCGAGGATAAGCTGAGACTGGTGTTCTTTGCGGATTGTGTTGTGGCTCTTGGCACGATGGTTTATCTATGGCGACTTGTGATCAGTTGTCAGCAGGATCGGTACTCGAGGCGTGGTATATTGCAGTTTTGTGAGTTGCGATGGCGCCGAGAGGTGTGCTGAGATATGGATGCCGAGTTGTCTGTTTTGCCTGTGTGCGTTGTGTTGAGTGCGCAGCGAAAGCGTGTGGGCTTATAACCCACGGGTCGAGGATCGAGGTTGGAAGATTCTGACTGACCGAGAGGATTGTTTCCTCGGTGTAAGTTTGTCTTGGATATGAGTGCCTTACTGTTGTTGGTTGCCGTGCCGTTGCTTGAGGTATTGTGGTTCTATGCACTGGCAGGCTTTGAGAATTGGGGAAATCTATCCTCAGATATGTTGATTGAGTACCCTTTCTCTGTCTGCGTTTCTTGAAAGTTGTGCTCTCGGGACGTGATTGCGGTCCTAGAGATGCATTTTTTCGAGTGTTGTTGTGGGTCCTTATTGATAAGCTGTGCATGGCTAGTCCCTTTTTTAGCCGTGTGTTCAGCTGTAATTGTGCCCTGATGTGACCCAGATTATAGTTGTGTCTCGTGGTTCTGTGTTGAGAACGGAGCCGAGAATTTTACAAGTGTTGTTGAGGTTGTGTGATTGGTTTATTATTTATGGTCAGCATGGGAGGAGTTCCCTGTGAGTCTGAGTTTGGCATTGTGTGGACCAAGATCTTGTCGGTTGGTTGTGTTGTACTCTTCTACCATGGCAGAGTTAGCATGCAACTCGAATCAAATGTAATGTCTAAGTGAGGACTGACTTGATTGTGTTTGTGGTCCAGTACTGTCATTGGCGTTCTGCGTGCCAGTTTCGCTTGTTGGCATAGAAGCCGATGGTTCGAGTAGTCAGTTGAGATGTTTTGTTTTTCTCGTGGGAGCTGTTGCTTGTGTTGTCTGCCAAGTATCCGTTGACGGTGGCTATTTTTCGTGGCATGGGTCGTGTCTCTTTATTTTGTGAGACGTTAGTGATGATGCCCTATTTGTGGAGGTGCCAGACTTGTGTTCCCTTTGTGTGTCGTGCTCGTTCTGTGGATCGGTTTGTCCTGAGATCTGGAGCATGATGATCTTGCTTGTGATCATGGTCTGGCTGTAGTCCCTCTGCATCGTGTTTTTGAGAATCATGTTACTATATTTTCGTGTTTTGTGTTCGAGGTCTGGCTGGAGCTTGGAGAGCATTGCCAACATTTGAGTTGTTATTCCCTGTTCCCTTGTTAACTCCTTAAATTTCGGGGATGAATTTCTTAAAGGAGGGGAGGATGTAATATCTTAGATCTTTCGGATCGAAATTGGAGAGCTTTCGGAGCGCTTTCGTGAGTCCCGAATGGTGTTTTACGATCAGGGTGCCCCTCTCTCCTCTCTCCTTGCAGCTGTGAAGGTTGCATTCTTCCAAGGTGCGAAGCCTAATTCTTAGAGTGATTCCAAGATCTACCACCTCTGCTGGGTGCGACGCTCAGCCACCTCCGCCGCCGCCGCCATCGGAGCCGCCAACGAGCCGCCACAACCCGTTCTCCGGCCTGCTGTTCTGAACCATGAATTTCAGAATAGAAGGTTAAAGATTAGGTTGGTTCTCCCAATCCAGCGAACTGATCGACCTCAAATTTTGAGGGCCTCTTCCCCATGTCCTCCCCCATCTCCAGATCAATTTTCACGGCGATCCGCCACCGTTTGCCCCTCTGTCCATTGCCATCTTTCCACCCCTTACAGTCTGCCAATCAGTAGATCTGTGAGACAGAAGCCAGATCCACGAATTTTTCCACCCTTTAAACCATCTCATAAAATTACCAAAAAAATTGTGCAAGTTCCTCACATCCCCCTATCTCACCCATAAAATCCACAAGATCTAGATCTACCGTTTACCCTTCGGTCAAACTTTATTCTCAAATAGATCACAATCTGTCCTATCTGTTCTATAATCCGAGCCAGAAAAGTTACAAGAGCCCAGGGTTTTTCATTTCCAATCATATTGCTGCATGGTTGTGGAAATCCCATATGTTGTAGCTCTTCGAGTCCTCTTCGTAAAAACGCCAATTTCACTTCGATCATACTTCGGATCTGGGCACAGGAGCCAATCTCACCGAATCGCACAGGCCTATCCCGAGATAGGTGTGGTCTAGCTCTGATGTCCCATCAAAACCTGTAGGATTTCTTCATGATCTTCTTGATAATTATCGTAGACTGCCTCTACTGGTCCTTCACCTGCAGGGCTCTAGAAGGAGGCTTCATCTGCTTCACAACATCTTTCATCGGTCGAACTCGCAACCCCCGGAGAGAGCTAGACCATATGAACTCCCCTTTTGTAAATACCCATCTCATGCGGACGGGGTGGATCTACTTCATATTCCACCATCTATAATTCTCCCTTATTGATCAGGCTTTGAGCAATATCTTTGAATACGTTGCAATCCTCGATGGAGTGTCCTGACACCCGATGATAGGGGTAGAACCAAGGGTCACCACTTCTTTTGACATCACTTGGCCTCTTGGGCTCTGGCAGGGCAATTTTGTCATAATGATGAGCCCATTCAAAAATCACCGGAGTCTCGTCTCTCGGGAAGGAGTATGGCTTCTTCATCTTCTCCCACAATGAGGGGCTTTGTTCCGCATGCGTGTTGGTTGAAGGGCCAGCTGCCTCCTGCACTTCCCTCATCAAGTGCTCTAAAGCACTGAGGTTAATGCTTGCAGATCTGTTCTCCCGCCTTGCCGTATTAGCGGTGGGCCAGTTGTTGGTCCCCGAATAGGCGAGTAGACAAGAAGGAGGGGTTGAATTGTCCCCCACGATCAATGGTAGATTTAAGAACTAACGCAAGCGGAATTAACAACTTTGACGAGATTGAAGATTTGACTTAAACAAGATAAATAAATTCTCGAATTTTGGCAGACACTATTAAAAAGATACTCCTTCGATGCCTCTCAATAGAAGAAGCCTGGAAGGTGATGTGAGATACTCATGCCGGGTCGGTTGGAGCACACCAAGTCGGCCTGAAGATGAAAATTAAAATTAAAAGGCTGGGTTACTATTGGCAGACAATGTTCGACGACTGCTGCAAGTACGCCAAGTGGTGCCAAAAATGCCAAGAACATGTAATGGTCCCTAGATGACCTTCAACACATCTACATCCAACAGCACCTAGTTGGCCGTTTGCCTAATGGGGAACAGACGTTGTGGGTCCACTACCCCTGTCCTCTTCAGGATGTAAATATATCTTGACAATAATAGACTACTTCTCCTGCTGGGCGAAAGCTGTAGCCCTGAAAGAAGTGACAAGAAAAATTGTGGCCCGGTTTATCCGGAGAAATATAATATTTCAGTTTGGCATTCCCAACCGGATCATCTCAGACAATAGAAGCCATTTTTGGAATCAAAAGGTCTACAGATTGGCCGAAAAATACAAGATTGACTGGAGAACATCCACTCCATACAATCCACAGGCGAATGGGCTAGCAGAAGCCTTCAATAAAACATTGTGCACCCTTCTGGCGAAGATAGTTAGTTCTAACAAAAGGGACTAGGAAGATAAGATGTACGAGACGCTCTGGGCATACCGTACCGTCTATAAAACCCCAACGAACTGCTCGCCTTTCTCCCTGGTGTACGGCTCGAAAGCGGTCATCCCCATTAAATTAGAGGTACCCTCTCTTTGGGTTCAATCCAGCATGACTTGGTCAGAGACGACCAAACAAACATCGATCGAAGATTGGAGGAGCTCTCTGACTTAGGAGGGAAGCGACCCCAGGTCCAGCAGAACATACAGGTCTACCAGGCCCGCATATCCCGCGCCTTTGACAAGCTCGTCAAGGGGCGCGAATTCAAGAAAGGCGACCTTGTGATGGCCAAAAGAAAAGAAGTTATGGTTGCCAACCCTAAAGGCAAGCTGAATGAAAATTGGCTTGGGCCCTATGTTGTCCAAATAGTATACGAAGGAGGTACATATGTGATTGTCAATCATAGGGGGGAGACCCAGTTCCCACCCCTCAATGGCAAGCATTTAAAGCTATATCACGCAGTGCTTCCTCAACTGGATGAACAATTAAACCCTGCGCCTCACGTAGAGCAAGCATGTTTCTTAGACCTCCCTTGAGGTCATGCAATATACATTCAAAAAAAGAGAGAAGAAAAAGAAGAAGAAAAAAAAGAGAAAAAAAAGAAAAGGAAAAAAGAAAAAAAGGAGGAAAAAAAGAGGAGAAAAAAAGAAGAGAAGAGAAAGAAGAAACTCGTCGAAGCCATCAGTGGGATGCCAATGCACTATGTCCCACCGAAATTCACAATTTCTTCTCTGGCCCAAACTACCCCACTTGGCCGAATAACCAAACAGTCGCACCCCGTGCAGTAGCAAAAAAACCCTCCTACACAGCTCAACACTACATTATCCTATCCCCCTGACGCATAAATCTCCGTGATAAGATTTTTATGTTTTGAAAATTCAGGGTTGCTACATAGGCCCCTCCAAAACCCTTCCATTTCCATTTTAAGCCCATGCATGTTGCCCTAAGGGGGAGTAACGGGGCATACGGCCCCTTTAAGCCCGGTTGGAAGCCCCTTTGGGCCATCGCCACCGGTGGGGGACAGGGTTGGACGCCGCCGGACATGGTGAGTATAACACAGATCGACAGGGACCGTGTACCAAAACTAAATGGCTCACTTAGAACCGTCTGCCTAAAAACGGCCAAAGCCCAACCACCCTAAAGGCTAGAACGGTCCATGGGTGGCCGTTCAGAGCGAGTTCAATAGTCGTGGTGGATGGGAGTTAAAACGGTCTGAGGTAGGTAGTGGAGGAGGCTAGACGATCCATCTCAGACCGTTTAAAAGCTGAACCATTGAGAACCAAATGGTCTCCAACAGATCGTCAGTAGGAAAATGGTCAAAAGGATGACCGTGTAGACTCAGATCAATGGGGGCTTGGGGGGAATGTCAAACGGTCGGATGGGGACCATTGGGAGCCCAAATGATCAGGGAGCTACCGTTATTGGGATAGACCGATAAAGGATAAACAGTCCAGACGGGGCCGTCTAGAGAGATGAACGGTCCTCAACAGACTGCCCGTTCCAGCAAAACAGTTAGAGGATGTTCGTGAAGGCTCAAACCAGCGAGAAGGCTCATTGGAGGTAGAAAACAGTTGAAAAGAAACTGTTAGGGAAATCAAAATGGCCTAGCTGTGGCCGCTATCAAGACAAACCCTTTTTTTTAAATGCAATGTATGATTTATTATGAACTTAATGACTGATGCAAATTCTTTAAATGCATGCAAGGAAAGCACAGGACCCGGATCTCATGGCTCCAAGTCCGTGCAGTGTACCTCGCACTGTCGGACTTCCAGTAGGAGCGCCTGGCGGCCATGGGATTCGGCGAGTTCCTGGGCGTGGAGGTGATGAGGCTTGACACCGCACTGCTCCACGCCCTGCACGACCGGTGGGACCCGGTGAGCCGCACGTTCCTCTTCCTGTGGGGCCATATGGTCCTAATGCTCGAGGACGTTGAACGCATCACCGGCTTGAGGGTGCACGGGATGGCGGTTAGCGGGAGGACGCTGGCGGACTATAGGGAGCTGGCCTAGGGACTATTGGGCCTGGAGCTATTGAGGCTGGAGTGTCAGTCGAAGACGCTATCGAGAGTGAGGCTACAGGAGAGTCTCAGCTTACAGGGAGCTAGGATTGCAATAGGAGAGTTGCCAGAGCAGCACCTGAGATGGCTCGTGGACCGAGCTCGACCACGGGTAGTAGCCACACCGGGACCAGAGGCAGATGTGATCCTACGGCGGTTCCTGATGCTGTTCTTCGGGAGGCTCCTATTCGCCACCCGGGTGGACGTGGTCAGCTGCCGACTGCTACCACTACTAGAGGACGTGGAGCGAGTCGGTGAGTATGCCTGGGGGGCAGCAGTCCTTGCTTTCCTCTTCGATAGCCTGAGCTCGACGAGCTGACGCACCAGATAAGCTAGGGATGCTTTATTGTTCTGCCAAAAGGATGTCTCATACATGAAATCTTTCAAGTGAATGAACGGGTTGTCTGTTCCATTATAGTGCCGAAAGTTTGACATTTTTGATGGAAGTAGGTGGAAAACTGGCAGAGTGGGGACGACAACTTCCGGAGCATCCTTTGGAATGGACATCTTCTTGAGTTGTTCCTCCATACTGGCAATCTTTTGAAGGAGAGCATTAGTATCAGACTCGGCAGGGGCCAGATTGGAAGGAAATTGACTAGGCATGGGCTTTCTCAAGAAAAGGGGAGGAGATGAATTTTGTGGCTTAGCAAAGGAATAGCTTGCCATAGTAGAGACAGGGGTTATCGGACGGGAAGGAAAACCAGATGGGTTCCCTTGGCGGACTGCCTAGTCATTAGAAGAGTTAACTTGAAGGCCACCCGCGGCCTGGAGGGGATTCGAGGAGGAAGAAGGGACAGATTTTCCTTTGAGAGCAGCCTAGACCTTTTGGCGTTGTGCCTCATCCAGTTGAGAGAGAACATTGATAAGATCGTCAATGCTAAGCGAGGGGGCAGCTTCCCCGGATATGAATTGGGTTGGTTGCACTTGAGATGAAGGATCCCCCCCCTTGATTAGTGTCAACCATATAGACTTGGGAAGTTTGGTGTTGAGGGGTAAGACAGTGAACGAGAGCATGGTCTCCCTGATATTGGAAAGCTTGATATTGAGAAGGGGGATATTGAATGGAGGCATAACCACCCTCTGACTGAAATTGTTGTTGGAAATACTCACCGGCCTAATCAAATTGACCGGCCTCACCCTCTTCGTGAAAGTGCTCCAGATTAGCCATCTTAACAATTCTACCAGACCTGAGCATCATATTTCTAATGACTAACTGAGGCAATCAAAATATTCAACAAGTGCAATTGAAAGAAAGAAACACCACTCTACAAGTTGCAGACAAGTTGAAATGCCTAACGCCCAATTTTTCACAGGTTCTCTGTTGAAATTATAAATGGCTTATTAACATATCAGTGAGTTTTAACTCTCAATGACAGAAGCTAAGTTTCAGTTTGAATGTGTCACCATGTAGCCTAAGTTTTCACTCTCTCAACCGCGATTACGCCAACTAAACTTCTGGGTACTTCAAAGGTACAACCTGCCTAGCTTCCGTGAGAGAATCCATGGGTGCGAGGGCTTATGGAGGTCTTGAACAAAGAATTTCCAATCCAATGAGACAGAATGCTCAATTGGAGAGTCTTTGTAAGTCCAAGAAGGGGTAATGAATCCTAAAAGTGTAGAGGGAGGAGGTCCCTCGGCCAGAATGCTTGTATGATGCAGAGTGATATAGATAACAGCCAAAAAATAATTAGCAAGAAATAGCATCCAAAGGGGCGGACGCACATAGAAACAACGTCCACAGGGTTGGATGCACAAACAGGAAATGATCGTCTACTAAAGCAGATGCAGAATTTAGAATAAATAAATAAACAAAAAATGGTGTCCGTACAGAGAGACACAAATTCCAGAAAATAACTCACAGACAGGAAACAAAAACCTGTGACACGACAAGACGGGAGTGCCGCCCACCAGAAGTAAGGTCGGATGCGTCCACTGACGTCTTAATCCGCACCTCAGGTGTTTGCCTACGACGTCCCAGGCGGAGACTGAGACACCGTACTAGTAACACAGAACAAGGGCTAGCTGGGGTCGAGCTTTTCAGCGCGTGTCCTCTGCCCCCAGCTACACGTGCACACACAGACCATCTGCTCTAGGTTGGGTCCTCTAACTGATTTTTCCCCCAGCCGGATGTGGATGTAAAAAAATGATGATGATGATCATACGGCACTCGCGTCTACGCATTCAAGCGCAAGTCGAAGACGGGAAGGCAGAACAAACCCATACCTCGCCCGATCAGGACAAGAACTCACTTGGCGGTTCGCTACCCGTTAAGGAAGCCCCCATCCAGAAGATACAATCACAATTCTCCAACCGGCCATCCCGAGGGCCGAATCAAAGAAAAGTCAGGAACTCCGGCACAGTCTCGCCATGCGCCAGAAGGCACGCAAAGTCTTGGATCGAGGCCCAGAGGATGCGAATGAAACACTATAGACGACGTGCATTGCAACTAAAGTATTTCGGGAGTGCCAACACTTATATAAATGGCCGCGACTTCGAAAGGAATACATTCGGTGCTTAAACTGACGCGGAAGGGTCTTAAACTGGCGCGCCTTAAACTGGCGCGCCCTCCTTTCTTTCCTTAATACGACGCCACCCCTTGATTTGCACTAAAACGGTGCCACACCTTGATTTGCACTAAAACGGCGCCACCCCTTGATTTGCACTAAAATGGCGCGCCCCCTGTGCATTGCCTTACTCGGCACGCAAACTATTGAAGAGCCCCCCCCCTCGCCTTGATTTTGTTAAACCAACGCGCACTTGTGGATGGCGAAACCGGCACGCCCATTTGCTCATTTCGGAAGCTTTAAACAGCGTGGCAACTTCGGAAGCCAAAACACCGTATTTCGGGGCGCAACTTGTGAAGTACCCAGCAAGCTATTCCAGCGTGCAACCAACCCATCTCGTCATCAATGCAGTCCCCTGTTTCCTGCGAGCGGCAAGATGACGAACAAGCTCGAAATGGTTAAAACGTCTATTTCGATCTGGTGGGCAATCGAGCATATCCTTTAAGTGGAAATTCTCGAGCCGTGCACCGCCAAACGCTCATCCCGTCGGCCGGCAGCCCACGTCCCTGCAAGGCATGGCGATGGCAACGTGGCAAATGAGGAGGCTTGACAGTAACGCCGACACGATGTGGGCAAGCGTCCGACGCGCTCATCTTCGAACAAAAGGACTTGCACATTCCTCCCGGAGATCTATATATCAAGCAATTGAAGAAACTGGCTCGCTCTCTGGTGGCTCTCAGGCGTGCAGGAAGAGAAGAAAGGGGGGAAGAAAAATAGAAAAGGGCTCTGGTCTGTGCTCGAAAAGAGAAGAAAGAAGGGAGGGGAGAGAGCTTCTGAGAGGAGATCCCACCCGAAGAAGTGCAGCAAGCCACATCCCGGCTATCTACATTATTATAGCATATCAAGGACCTTGTGGTTCGGATGAACCTGGAATTTGAGTTCCCCTTTATCAAAAATAGTGATAATTCCAAAGAAGTCTTAGTCACACAGATAGGCCGTTGAGTCATCTAAGGCTTGGGACGATAGTTCCAGTTTCTAAGTTGATGCGTGGATAAACGTGTTTCGGCTTAAGTGTCAACTTAGAGATATGATTTCTTGACTAAAGTTTGGATGGTTTAACAATATTACCCTTGATTATTTTTTATTTTTAGTTTATTTTAATTTTTATTTTAGCCCAGCATACATCATGTAGGATTTTGAGCTTCGTTGCTAGAAATATTCCCTTATTCGGCTCTTAGTGGAATCCACTAGCCCCGATTATTGTCAACATGAGATATTCCACTCTGAATCGATTACTACGTTCTCTTTGAAGCCATTAAGACTGATTCCTTGAAAGCATCATTGATCGGATTCCTATCCCAACTTCTTTATGTTCTTTATTTCACCTTGGTTGTAGCACGTCCACATTGGCTGGTAATCGCTCTCCAACGGTGTCCTTTGTGCCCATGCGCACATTTTATAGCTTAGTTTTCATCCAAGCAATTGTTGCTTTCTTGAAGTCATCCAAGATTGTTTCATTTTGAACTATGGAAAGATTTTCAACATTCAGTGTCAGAAGCATGTCACATTACACATTGGCATCTACTTTTTGGTTCATTCTCACTTCATTTTTACTCTATTCTATTATGCTTCATTTCGTCTCACTCCCCTGCAAAGGAGACGCCAAGGTGGGACAGCTGTAGACACGCTAAAATTGATGCTAAACTGAGTAAATTTCATGTCACGATGTAATGTCCCAAAGTGGATTTCATTATGTGCTCAATAGGAAGGTTTTTCTTTTTCTTTTTAGATTTATTTTACAATTAACGTCCAGAATGTTGGATGCCAATTTTTATGGGCGACCGTAAGGAAAGACGTGAATTCCTGCGCTATTTATCAATTTTGAGAAATAGCAACTTCCATGACAGACGTTAATTCATTAATATTAATGATTACTTCTAAATTTTGATTAAGAATGAGCGACCACGTTAGTGGACGCAAATTAATTAACGACTCTCATGGTAGACGCCCATTTTCTTGGAAAGTTGCGAATTACTAAATTATGCCCAAGAATGAGCGTCCGGTCTGGTGGGCGCCCATTAAATTGGTGATGGGTCTGGTGGACGCCCTTTTTGCTTGCATTTTCGATTGATCTGGGCTCCCATTCCTTGGTTGATTCTTGCCCGTTCTAATCTTTCTACCTCTTTGGGATGGTTTGGGGAAGGTTTATCCCCTTCCTTACTTAGAGTCCTTCCTTAGCTACTGGGATCCTTTGTGCTCGCGCAAAAGGAGAGAATGAAGGAAGCAAGAGAAAAAAAAGCAGAGATAGAGATAGAGAGAAGGGATGTTTGTTCGGTGGTTTTGCTTCGTTTGATCTAGTGAAAGGCTTCTTCTCACTGTCCTTCTCCGTCTTTGTAGTGCCATCTGAGCGGGCCCAAGGGCTGCTGGTTGGTCGACCAATCCTCATGGGTTGGTTGACCAACAGGGGTCGGTCGACCAACCCAACCTGGGCGGTCGACCGGCCCACAACAGGAGGAGCTTCTGCCCTGGTCGGTCGACCGGCCTCAACTAGTCGGTCGACTGAAAACGGCGGGGGACCATCCGAGCTCAACCCTGGATCCCGGTTTCCACGTCCACTTGATCCCAATCGAGGGTTAAAACAACGGGGACCATTCCCCGGGTCCCAAACCACAAAAATGGAAGGAAATAAATGGCAAAACCTCGTTCGATCCGGCGAAACCATCACACGCCCTAAAAACATGTTTTCACCCCCAATGAGGAATGAACCCACTCTTGGCTCACCTCGGCCTACCAAATCGCGGGAAAATAAAATACACGAGTTAGGGAACCATCCCCCTACCTCCACCGAAGATTATGGCCACTATGGATGCCGTTTTGTCGCGAAAACGCCGCTCGAACCCTCGCCGGCGCCCCTTACTCGCGAACGACAAACACTGCGCCTCGATCCTCGTCCATCCTCGACGGTTGCCCGCCCTCACTTCGTCTCCGCCTCCGCCTCGCCCACCTCGCCTCTGTCGGCCGCCCAGAGAAGAGAGGGGGAGAAAGAGAAGAGAGAGAGGGAATGAGAGAATGAGAGAAAGAGAGAGGGGTGGGGGGTTTAAATAGGGAAAATTCTGGGGTTTAACAATACGAAAAATACAAAATTAAGAAAAAATACTTCCCACGATCCTCGGAAAGCCCACAACGCGCCTGCAACGTCCCAGAGCCTGACAACATGCCGGTTCACCCTACACAGGGTTCCGAAGGCTCATCCGACAAAAACCCGAGTAAAGCATAAAACATCTTCCGGGACTCACAAAGGCGCTCCGAAACCCACGGATCTTGATTCGAAAAGAAGAAAAAATTTTGAGGTGTTACAGTCCTACCCTCCTTACAGAAATTTCGTTCTCAAAATTTGAGGCAATCACCATCTCAAGGGAAAGAACAATTCACCCAGCTGACGACGCTCCCAGAGCTCTAGTCAGAACCTCGACACTCGCGAGGACACAAATCCTGAGGGTCAGCCAGACCTTGATCACGAACAAAATGCCTCGCTCACAACCCAATACACATCGATCATCAGAGCAGGCATAACACACAGGAGGGTATAAGTCTGGCATCACCTCAGTCATTACGAAAACTAACCATGGCATTGCTGCCACCATCTCGTTCTTCGAGGAGACGCAATCCTCGTTACAAGAGACCGCCATCGATCAAATCTCACGCTTGGCGGACCGATCGAATATCAGCTTTGCTACTAGTAACTGATCTCACGCCCTGCCCAAGGGACGACCATCACTGAGCCTCAATCAGCTCACACAGCCATCTCAACTGACTGCGACAAATCCGTCGGCTCCATGCTATAAACCAACTCACCTGGCAAGCCAAACGCCAATGGCAGCACTGGACCAACTCTGCTAGAACACAAACCTCCAACAAATCCCAGATCCAATTCAGGGAAGGTAAAATAGGGTTAGGGTTAACCTAACTCTTATAAATTGCCATGTAAACTCACTTTTCCAATTAATGATGAATTACAGCTGCAAATTTTACAGTAATCTCTTTATCTCTGAGATGGAGATGACAGTGCCTTGAGGGGAGACAAACCCTAGGTGGTCCTTGTGAAGGGGAGGGTGTGAAACCTACACTCCCACCTCTATCCTCTGGCCGAGTGAGACGCCCAGCCCCTCTGCCTCCCCTCCTTCCAAGCGTTGACTCCTCATCTCCATATTCGCTCCCTGCTGCTCTGTTTTGTCCGCCCAGAAAATGACACCAAATTGTGGTGATGTTTGAGTCCTGTCCGGTGAGAATCTGGATCTAGTAAATTTTTCAATGCTACTTTTTCAAGTCACGATCATTCCAGCATTGGTTTCACATAGATCAGAGTTCTGGGTCGTCGGCAACAATTCTTCCCGTGAAGTCGTGCACTGCTGCCCATCTACGCAAGATAGATCACCTCCTTCTGCTTGTGAAATTCCTCCAGGCCTCCTCTCAACGCCCTTGGGGCTGAGACTTGGGTGGGTTATCCAACTTTTTGTCAACTTCATGACGCCACCAGTCTTGAATCATTACGACGTCGGGACTACCCGTGGCGATCATTCTCGTGGGACTGCGTCATCAGCCCGCGCTCTCACGATCTGAGGATGATCCCTAGATTGTGAACTCCCTCCTTCCCTCCATACTCCGAGATCGGGCGAGATATTTGGAGGGGGGTACTTCGTATAGTCTTCTTTGCAATGAGGGCTCGCCCACCCCAATCTGACATCGGGGATAATGGTGACGTCACTTTTCGATGGATCGTGCCATCCAGTTTCGGTGACCTATGACCTGCGACCTAGGGCTACTTGCGGGAACCCTCCCAGCTTCTTCCCCATGAACTAGTGGGCGCCATTCGGTCTAAACCTCCTCCCACGAGCTAGCTACGTACCGCCGCCAACGGCATCACGTTCTGAGGTTGGACCTGACCGTGGCTGGCAATTTTGTCACGACACGCAGATTTGCTTCTGCTAGCCCAGGCTGCAGGGCATCCCCGCCCACCACCTGCTCGACGTCGGTTCCAGCTGAAACTTCTCACTACACATCGACCCCGTCCCACATCATAGGGATGGCATTATAAATTAATAACTTAACTTTCTCCTCCTCTAGAAGGTGGCCTGGCACCCGAGTGGCCACCTGCCTCCATCGGTCATCATAAACAACAAAGTCCTCATTCGACTTCATCTTCTTTGCGATGAGATCAGTAAATGAATACTCTAGGCCAACCCGGTCTTGAAACCTTTGAATAAACTTCTCCTTGACGACCATAAAGTGCTCGACATCTAGGGATGCCAATGGTAACCAATAACCCATTAACTGCCCGTTTCGTTAACTTAATGAACAGCAGATGGATTTTTTTTTCTCCGATAACTTAACGGATACAGATATATTTGATTTCATAATGGATACGAAAATGGATACACTTCATTCTGAACCTGAATCCATCTGTTACCAGGGCCTGCCAAACAAAACAAGATTCGGACCGAGTTGGAGCCGGAGAGTCCCCAAAAGATCAAGGAAGGTATCCAGGGTGGCAGAGATGGTTACCCTCCCCGACGTCTACGGCAGGTGGCGGCTCGTGGCTGACCTCCTCAGCAAGAGTTGTGGCCTCGGGAATTGTGGTCTCCTCCACACCGGCTGAAAGGAAGAAACGCATGTGTTATGCATGCATAGAGATACCCTAAGAGGTGACTAAATCCTAAAGAATATCGGTGTCCCTGGAACCTTACCTGTGGAACGGCTTGGTTCAGTCTGGGCCGCGGCAAATTAGGCCAAAGAAGGGGCTGAAGGCGGATGGGAAGCTGAAGCGATCCGAATTGCCTACACCCTCCTCCGCTCAACCTCCTTCCGTCCAGCTATTTTAGCGGCGGCCAACACCCTCTCTACGGGTGACCCCTTTTGAGATCCTTCGGTGGCCTTGGGTGAGGGAGTTGGAGTGGACGGCGGCTCTAACCTGACCCAGGCCTCACCTAGGCGGGGGTCAGCGAGGGCATCGGTTCCTCCCTAGCTGATGGACAAAAAGGAAATGCATCCGGGTGTAAGCAACCCGTTCCGACCCAAAAATAAAACTCCATCGGGAAGACACTCTTGACGGAGGAGTCTCTCCCATGGGTTGGCTCGGTTCAATCCGACCGGCCTCGAATTCCTCGAAGGATGGGACCGGAGGTGGTGGGAGAACGGTCTCTACAGCCTTGGCGGCCTCCGTCCTCCGACGCTTAGCCTCCCGCCGCCCTGCAGCCTTTGCCTCGTCCAGGGACTTCTTCACGGGCGATCGTACCCAAGACCACTTTGCGGGCGGAGGCAAGGGAGTTGTAGTCAGGGTCGGTGGCACCGCCTCGAAATACGCCGACTTCTCTACCTGCCGAAGGAGGTTGCGATAAGTTGCCATCTACGTGCTGTTTGGATGGTCTATGAAGAGGAAGGATAGGAAAAGTAAAGAATTGATTAGCATCTAGCACTTTGAAAGAGGCAGCCATGAACACAAAGGAAGAGAAACGTCAAATACCGTGTGGGCCGGTGTAGAGCCGCAGTGATATCGGCCAATAACTGAGGGACGGCTCCTTGTCGCGGCGGGCGGCCTCTAGGACCAGCCAGCACACATCCCCGATCGTCTGGCATCGATCGGCAAGGGTGGCTAAGTCTGCATGCTTCTTGGCAGACAAATGGCAAAATAAGTTGAGGTGGTCCATCCCCCAGCGTTCGGCATAATAGTAGGTGACGTGTAGATGCTTGCCCAAGATGACCACCGGCCGAGCTTCAACCGTCAGCCCGTGCACTCGCAGAAGGACATAGAACCAGGTGGTGTCTTTATAGTTCTGTGGCTTCCGCTCCTCCCTCCTCACGAATGTGCGGTAGGGGCAGATTGGGTCCTTCTCAGCCCGCCAGCTGGTTGCGGGGGTGCCTTCTTCTTCTATTGGTAGCGGATAATTAATTAACTCTAGGCGGTCAGTTTCGATGCGGCAGAGGTCCCGCAGGGTCTTTAATTTTTTTAAAATTTTGAAAAACAGTGCCTTCCTAGCAGCGTGGGTCCTCCCTATTCGGTTAGGAGTTACCCTGAGGTCAGCGTGCGATGGAGAGGACAACCCCTGGCTGGGGCCCGAATCGCATGATAGTGCTTCTGCCAAAGCCATACCCAAGGTATTGCCTAGTCTTAAAAAGGAAAAAATGAATACGAGGATAAGCCTATGCTAGGTATAGAGGTTTTTAGGGCTTGAGTTCCTCTTGAGGCAACCCATTCAAAGATTTGGTCTATTGCGCCGGAGCTTTGTGTCCGTCATCGAACCTTCATCCACTCTGGGCACGCATACGACCGGGCTCATAACGTCCCACGGGAAAACTGTACTGCCACTCTTGTCATGCCTAGTTTTTAGAGCCTTTGGATTTGCATAGCATAGGTTTTTGAGATGATTTGCTTCTTTCTTGTCCTTTTTTGCTCTTTTAGCTTCTTTTCTTTTCTTGTGGCATAAGGTCATAATGGACTGCCCCTATTTGATACCTCTTCTTGTCAGGGTGTCTAGGTTGGTCATCGCCCCCGTATTCACCTCTTGCCCCTGGATTCGGTCAAGGAAAGAAACATACAGGGACCTTGACGTTCCCCAGGCATGGCCAAGGAGAAACGGTGTCTACACGGTAGGGAACCGACCAGGGATGTCATGTGGTGTGTGATATGTCATGCTCGGGGTCCTCTTTATGATGAAAGGGAAGATACATTGCTACCGGGGCAGCACTGATTTGACACTAAGGAAAGAAACGTTTAAGATAAAACCCGTTCCAAGCGTGAGCGAGCTCCTCACCATCTGCGTTCACTAGGCGGTAAGCATTACCTGGATAAGCCTCTTTAACGATGAATGACCCTTCCCAGTTTGGTTGTAATTTGGACCTGGGACCTGCAGACCGAATGAATTGACGTTTCAAAACCATATCACCATTTTGAAATTTACGTTCTATTACCTTCTTTTGAAAATACCGTGAAACTCTCTTTTAATAAACAGATATGTGATCGGCCGCGTTCATCCTCTTCTCGTCTAAGAGTTCCAACTAGACGAGCAACACCTCTCGACGCTCATCGAGATTGAGTTCCTTATCGAACCGCACCCTTAGGGAAGGGATCAGGATCTCATATGGGAGCACCGCTTCCATCTCGTAGGTAAGTGCATAGGGGGTTTGCCCCATAGGAGTACGGACGGAGGTGCAGTAAGCCCACAGAGCTTCCACTAATCTTTCTGGCCAATCGGAGAATTAATGAGATTCGTATGTTTTCTTGATGATTTTGAGAAGGGTTTTATTAGTGGCCTCGGCTTGACCGTTGCCTTGTAGATAATATGGAGAGGAATGATGCAATGCAATATTAAACTTCTTACATAGGTCCTGAAGATATTGAGAAACAAATTAGGGTCCATTATCGGTGACGATGCTGCTTGGCGCTCCGAACCGCAAGATAATATTCTTCATGATGAAGCAGCACACCGTGGTAGCTTTGATCTCTGTGTATGCTTCAGCTTCGGCCCACGCTACTCTGGATGACAAACTCACATCGGGTCAATTTCGAGGCAAAATGTCAAAATTACGAAAATACCCGTCATTGAGTCAGTGGCGCCTTGAAGGATGATTCGGTGGCACTTAACCCCCTTGATTCGGTGGCACTTGAATGCTCGTTGGAGCAGTCGGTGGTGCCCCCCCTTTGCGGCTGAGTCGGTGGCATCCATGGCAGAGGCAGGCCGATGAGTCGGTGGCACATCTGTGTGGCAGGCCGACGATTCGGTGCCGTCGCCACCGGCTCCCCTGCTCCCAATTCTTCTATAAAGAGTGGGCATTCACCCTCGATCAAATAGAGGAGAAGATAAGAGAATAGAAGAACAGAAGAGAAGAACAGACAAGAAAAAAATAGAGAGAGCGAACACACACACCCAGAGCGAGCGGAGAGAAGAGGTACTCTAGCGCAGAGCAAGGTTTGGGCGAACGGTGCGAGGCGAAGACAAAGTGCAGAGAGAAAAAAGAAGAGGGGGGGGGAACCATAGCAGAAGAGTGTAAGGTGTGTAGGAAGCTAGGGGTTTCTGATTTTCTGCCCCCTCCCCCTCGATCATTGTATTATCTTTTCATTTCTTTTTGTTCTATTGGAATAAAAGAAGGGATTCCTCCTTTTTCCCCTATCTCTGGCTCTCGCTTGATACATGCTTGGTTTATCCCACTTTCTTTGCAATTATTTTGATTTTTCTCCTTGACCCTTTCTCTCCCGAGTGTGAGGAGGCCCTCTGGGCCATAGTTATTCTGAATCCCAGGACCGCTCAGGGGGAAGGAGTTACATTGGTTTTGTGGAAATGGCCTATGGCCATGCCCAATGAGGGCGACAATAAACCCCATCCCTAGGGCTTTACGTCTTCAACAATGATATTGTTGATGCGTCTAATCGAAACGAAATGGTGGATGCAAGCATTGTATCTGATAGCAGACGAACACAGGGAAACCGCTAGACACCCTTTCATTCCTTTTGGTGAGTTTTAGGGGTGTTAGCAAGCTTCAATAATCGTCACTACGGCAATTCGTCTCCTCCTTCGAATGTTACTATATATATGTCCCTCTCTGTTTTCGATAGTTTGCCCTCACGAACCGTTGTCTCCTCTCGAGCTCCCATTTTTAGTGAAAGGTATGAGTCGTGTCCATTATTGTGTCCCTGGGGTTATGAAGTTTTGATGATGACAAATATTGTGTCTCATTATATACATTATCTTGATGATATAAACTTGATGCATTTATTGATAATCTCATCATCTACATAGCAGTATGAAATCTGTCAGTACTGGTTCAAAAAGTCAACGTGTATGCATAGAGTCTGTGCACATTACTGTACATCCAAAACAAGGTCGGTGCACATCCTTCATTAGGCACACACAGGTCGGTACAAGTTACTGTTCAGATCGATGTTAGTGTGCATTATCGCGCATTCCCAAGGTCGGTACAAGTTACTGTTGAAGTCGATGCTATTTCTTGTAGCACACACTTTGAGGTCGATGCTAGTTGGGCATTGTGCATGATAAGGTCAGAAGTATCGAACCTTTGGCTCGTATTATTCACTTATTATTCTCTCTCATCGATTTTTGTTTAGCACCACTTTGGCTCTTCACATGGCACCTTAGTTAACATTGCTTCTGATGTCGACGTCTATAAATGAGTAAAGAAATGCAAGTTGATGTATCACCAACACACATACCTCACAGCTCCCAACCATCCAGTCATCGAGGGATCACCAATATATACCATAGTTTCAAATTTAATATTCATTAGATGTAATGGGTAGCATCACCAAAGAAATTAAATAAATTCTACTTGACTTTTGAAGAGATAAGATCCTGCACCTAATCACAGACCGTCAGATCCAGGAGAATTGAGTCCACCAGATAGATCTCACTAGTCATCTTTGGAAGAAATTAGCATAGGAAGGACAGAGATCAGGGAGCCTCCGATTGAGATCTTAGGGAACCTCTGATGCTTAAGTTAATGTGGGCAAGAGCTAGAAGTAGGAAAGTCAAGGGAAAAGGGGCGGGGGGGGTGCGCATGAGATTGTTTTTTACCAGTTGAGGGGCTAGGATCTCTTACCTTTTGTGGGGAGAATCCCTAGGATTAAAAGTGGCAACCTCTCTTAGAGAATCCGCAAAGGTTATGGAGGGATCATGGAGTGGGGGAGTTACATCCTTTGATACACATTCCTACTGTTGAAGGACTCTCGTGTTTCCCTTAGCCTTTCCAATTTCTCCACTCTCGTATGCTCCCGGGAGATTCACCTTCTGTTGCACGGGATAAATGTCTGCCCTGGATAGGGTTTCCCTGATCAAAGTGGGGAGGTCTTGCCAAGAGTCTTTCCCCCTCCAAGTAAAGGTTATCCCTTTCAGTGGGCTAGGATAGCCAGGTTTTACTCCTATCCCGAGCTTAGCCGAGGAGTTGCCTCTATAGCCTTCTATTGGCTAGGTCGGTGGCACACTGGGCTTCCTCCCGAGCTTAGGGGGAACCCTCTACATGGTCGACCATGTCAAGGCTATATTGCATGGATTGGGCCTCTGACTCTCAGACTTCTCGTAAGTAGGCCCTAGCTGTAGAGGTGAGTTGTCACTTATTGGGCCGAGTAGGTCTTAATGGGCATTTGGGCAAGAGAAGCAATGGGCCATGAATTTCCCCTCTCTACTTGCCCCCTACTCCCGAGCCAAGGCTCGGTGAGTAAGGTTCATTTTGGGTTTTTGGCAAGTGCAGGCATGGTCATGGCTTGGTTATAGCATCGCGAGGTTGACCATTAGGGTTCCAAGGTGTTCCATTATATATCATCTAAGGTTGTAAGAAAATAGACCTGGGTTAGGAAAACCATTTACCTCAAACACTCTTTGGGTGTATCCCTATGGTCGGAAGCAACTGGGAGACTATGCGTGGCATGACGGTATTCTCATTAGGATAAGTCTTAACCGGAGGGACTATCATGCGAGAAGTCTAGAGGCCCAAATCAACCTAGATGTGCGCTCAGGATACTTGGGAGCTTACAAGGAGATCCCTACCCTCATGTAGGTCGGGTGCCATATGGATGACATGAGACTGAAAGAGAAATTTTACCTATTTGAAATAGGTCATATCCCAAGGGACAATAACTCCCAAGTAGATGCTTTGGCAAAGTTGGCAGCAACCTTAAAGCTCCCACCTGAGGGGGAGTTGAATATTACTGTCAGACACCGAAGGCTCATGCTAAGTGTGCTCGACGAAGAATCCGGTCTCATTGTCTACGAGGTCAATAATATTCAAGAGGAGAATGCTCCAGAAGAAGAAGATTGGCGTGAGCCGATTATAAAGATAAAGAACGGGTGGCTTCCTCCCTACCGGGCTCAGAGGGTGCAACTGTTACGCAGGGCAATATCTTACCAGTTGATTGACGGCTTGCTTCTCAGGCTCGTCCATGAAAAAGACCGTCGGTCCTCCCACGGTACCTTGCATCTAAGGAAGAAAAAACCACGATGTATGAGGTCCATTCTGGATTGTGCGGGGCCCATCAAACAAGAGCTAAGATGAAAAATAGCATTAAGCTCAAAGGGTTTTATTGGCCCAACATGTACGAAGATTGCAACCAGTATGCTCATATACATGTGACCAATGCCAGGCATTTGGGCCAGTGCCCCGGAGGCTGTTTAATCCGCTCTATCCAACTGCACCTACTTAGCCATTTGTGGAGTGGGGTATGGATATTCTGGGACCATTCCCGCCGTCATCTCAGGGCCACAAGTTTATCCTGGCCGCCATTGACTACTTCTCTAGATGGGCAGAAGTTATTCCGCTGCTAGAAGTTACAGGTGAAATAGTCGCCTAGTTTGTGAGGCACTACATTATGTACAGATTCAGCACCCCCAGTAAGATTATCTCGGACAATGACACATCATTCAGGAATAAGACCATATTTGCTTTGACGTCTAAGTTCCATATAGATTGGAGAACGTCGTCGGTCTACAATCTCGAAGCTAACAGGTTGGCCGAGGCCTTTAACAAAATCCTTTGCAAACTATTGGCTAGATAGTGGGTGGCCGTAAACGAGATTTGGGGGAAAAGGTCTATGAAGCTCTATGGACTTATCTATCTATAAAACCCCTATCGGGTGCTCTTCGTTCTCTTTGGTCTATGGAGCTGAAGCAGTGGTCCTTGTGGAAATTGAGCTAGCGTCTTTTCGCGTTGCTATTCACGCTGGATTGTCATGCCAAGACCAATCTGAAATAGAGAGAAGGCTCAAAGAGTTGTCCAACCTTGAAGGTGAAAGACTCAAAGCCTATAAACACTTGCAAGTGTATCAGGTTCGTATGGCACGTGCTTATGATAAGCTGGTCAAGCAGAGGGCATTCAAAAAGAACAATCTTGTCATGGTCAAAGAAAAGAAGGTCTTGGCAGGAAGATCCAGTAGCAAACTCTAACCCAACTGGCGTGGACCTTACGTCATCCAAAAAATCTATGAAGGAGGGGCCTATACAGCCATGGACCATAAGGGAAATAACCCTTTCCCTCCTCTTAATGGCAAGCACGTGAAGTTTTACCATGCGTCACCGCATGAGCTTCTGCAACAGTCCTCTCAGGACATACTCTCTTGATACCTTAGTGTCAGTGCTTATGCACAGCTTCTCTATTGACATACTTGTGTTGTCTTGATCTACATCTTCTCCTATGTATGTTGATAAATTTCATTCAATATCTGAGGTTCTTCTTCTTCCGGGTACTGAGACTCTATCATGTTGTCCTTGAAAATTCACTATTACCACTTTAAGCTATGATATGAGTCCTTTTCCTTCCATACTGGCACTGTCTCCATTCTTCTCTTTCTTTTGATGATGTCAAAGGGGGAGAGGATTGGTGACGTGCTTTTTTATTTTATTATTTATTATTGGCGTGCCAGTCACACGTGTGACAAATTTATCATGCGCTCAACCTGACCCGCGTCGGGTGAGAGTGCGGTTCGGTCGGGACCAGCAGTCCGCCATACCATCAAAGTTATGGCGTTAATTACATCCCCCGCTAGGAAGGAAAACCTTTGATTAATTACCGAGATAAAAGGCTGCCAAGGCCGAAATAAAGAATGTGAATGATCATGCGAGATATTATAATCTATCACGCGTAATTTGTTAGAGCGGAACTCTCGATATGCGGCGAAGAACATAGGTCCGGAGACCACCATCACGCATAGCAATAGCTTCTGGTCAGGCACTGCCCGACTTTCTGCTAATGTTGTTTGATATACCGAGAGCCCACACACTCAGGCATGCATTGGTGCGGCGTGAATGCTTAGACGAAAACATAAAGGTAGACATAGAGGATTAAGTAGTTCGAGTTCAAATATACCAAATCACCCGATTTATTGATTAACAGGGTTTACTTAATTCTGCCATTAATATTGGAACTCGCCCCAGAAGCAAGGGGAAGATCGAACGGCAAACGACTCGACCTTAGCATTAAAATGACGTGGCGCGCATAGGAAAAGGGGTTGAAATGGCGTCGTGAAGCGTAGGTAAAGGGCTTGAAAAGACGCGGTCCTCTGGGGGCGCACCAGTTCAAGGGCGCACCGTTTCAAGGCGTGCCGTTTCAAGGTCACGCCGGCGAACCGTGGTGCCGATTCAACTCCGTTTCTCAAAAAATGAGTTTCGACTGACTTATTTTAGGTTTGTTCAAGCGTTCCGAAAACTTTTAAGTGTTTGTTGAATTAATAGTGCACTGGGTCAGTCCCGGATAGTTCGGAAGTCGGGTCACAAGCTCGCGTGAGGTTCGTACTCCAGCGTAGCGATTATTTCGAGTTGAGCGAGTTTATCGAGCTAAGATTTATTAAGTGGTTTATTTACTTATTCAAGCCAAAAATTCGACAGCATCTCCCCATCTCGGAGGATGTGTCGGGGAGAAATGGGGAGTACTCACGTGATGGAGCAACCCCTAAAGAGTCGGGTGGCACAACGGCGGCCGACAAAACCTAAACGGATAGGAAGAAACCTCGAGGGCTAGCCTACTAGGGGCGTCAAGTCCATGGGTGAGCGTAGATGGGTAAAGCGACCCATGGTGGGAGCGAAGACCCCGAGGGCTAGCCTGCGAGGGGTACGCGACCCGAGTCAGTACCACGCCTAAGGCGGAACGACCGATAAAGAGGGAAACCCCAAGGCTAGCCTACGAGGGGTACCTATCTCACGGCCACCACGAAGTCTGCCAAGGACCGTGGATTTGACTGTATCAGGATTAAACCATTTGATGTTTGCTCACTAATCCCTAAGGGAGCCCATCACTGGAAGACGGTCCCCAATGGACTGAATGGAAGCGCAATGAATCTGGGGGAATGTTCCCCTCTCCCCGGGTGTTGGAGCAAGATTAATGACTATGACCTGGCCCACAGACATTAGACCATGAGCGGGATGGAGGGAATATATGGTTAGAACTGCACTCTATCGAACACCGCATAGGCACTCACAGAGCCCATAGCCAGAGTGTGAGGAATCTGACGCTCACCAAGAGGGGTAGTTAATATATAGAGAAAAAAGGGCGTGTTGGAATAAAAGTCCAAGAAGAGAAGAGGAGATTGACTCGTGAATAGGGATGGCCAGGGGTATGTACACGGGTATGCCTCTAGCTGTCAAGCTCACGGGACATAGGAGGGAAGGAAGGCACGGCTATGATATTGGAACGGCAGCACCCCGGAGAGAGGGGTTGTCTCTGTAGCCCATGGAACTCCAGGGCATGTCCGGCATCAGAGAAAGTAAATTCTGAAGTTGAATGAATCAGAAAACTCATACGGTCTGGAGGGAGAATGGGGGGAAAAATGGATATGCTGTCGAGCACACACTCCCTTGACTCATAGATGTATAGCTCACCCTATTAACAAGAGGTAAAAGATGAAATACAATCTTCGGCGCCGGCGTTGTCACACGGGCGTCAACTCGGTCGTCACGGAGAAGAAAGGGTTCACAGTACAAGTAGAGGTTGAGGGGGATGATGAGAAGAAAAAGGGCATAACATCAGACACTCGAACCGCTCGAGCATTCATGTGTATCATTCATTCCATATACAGGGGACAAATATACAAATTACATACACCAGCGCCGGCGTTATCGCACGAGCCCCATTTCATCATCTGTGGAGAGGCTTATAGGGAGAGAGGAAGGAGAAGAAATGGTATAAGGGGGAATGGGCTCATATCATCGCCCTCGCCTTCTCACGTTCACGTTGAATCACGGAGAAATAAGAGAATCGGCGGGAATGCGGTGGTTACCCACCTATAGAAACTAGAAGCCTCTTCTTCTCTGGGGCCGGAGGGGTCGTACGCAATAAAGGATGATGATGACGGTGGCGGAGGCACTCTCAGGGGGGAAGAAGCTTGCTCGGCACGAAACCCTTAGAGTTTTTTTTTCTTAATTCCCCTCCCTTTTCTCTCTTGGTATTTTTTTCTATCTCTCCTTTCTTCAGACGAACGAGAGTCCTTATATAGGCTACAGTCCCCCCGGTGCCATGGAGGGGCGCACCAGGGAAGATCGCGTCGGGGAAGACCCTTAACGCGTCGGGAAGTCTCGCACCATTTCAACGGCGTGTCGATAGATCGTGGCGCCATTTCAATGGCGTGTCGATGGTTCGTGGCACTGTTTCTGCTCCATTCATTTGCCGAATGCCAGTCGATGAGTCCGGGAATGATTCCGGAAGTCACCGCTCATGATTCTTCATGCCACGACTCCTAAAAGGCCTTGGCAGGGTGTTGACGAAGCTCTCAGTTGGCCGTACGACCTTGGACCGGACTCCGTGTGTATTTAGTTCAAGCACACGGGTCTTCTGCTGACACGACCTTCGGCACGATGGCTTGTGTCTCTGGCTCTGCCCAACTCGTACTCAAAGCTCCCGTGTGGGATGATATTTTGCGTAGACCGGCGGTCATTTGGCCTCTGACGGACCCACATTCGTAAGAAGTCAAACCCATGTCAGGTGTTCGGGTCCTTCTACTGCCAGGGCTTCCAGCTTCTGGTTGTGAGGAGCCGATGGCGTTCTTCTTCCTCAGGAGAGTCTTCATTGGGGCGGGAAGTCGCCGAGCAGATCACCGTCCTTGGTCGGGCAGCGATGTAGGGTAGCGGTGTGACAAAGTCGACATCGGATCATTGGACAGGCTTGGTCGCACTACCGACTGGTAGTGGAGTCATGTCGGTTATCCTGAGGTGAAGTTCTCGACATTCATTCCGGGTGGCTCGAGGCGCTGGCAACTCGAGAGGCTTCAGTGGTCTACTTTTCTTCGGCTTGCGTGCTCCCATAAGCCATGTCATTTACCTTTGTGGCTTGATCACCATTCATCACATTTTGAGTGTCAACATCTGCTGAAGCTACAATTTTTATGGTAGGTTCCCCACTCCAACCACGAACTCCACAAAAAAAATCAGCTTCAAAATCCCTCAATTTTAAATTTTACCATTTTTATCTTTCCTCCCCTGGTAATCTGTCTCCTGTGCAGATCCAGTTCCAGAAAGCCACCACCCGACCCCTTGGCCCACCTTAGCCGGACACTTGTGCGTGTGGATTGAGGGTTGACTCGCGTGCTTCCTCGTGAGCGTTCTTCGTGACTCCCTCCACATACAGGTATGGTGAAAAAGAATCCTTCCATGAACCTTGCATGATACTGGAAGCGACTGGACTAGGGAACGGCCGAGAGGTCACCAGGCTGGGAGGATGGTGTGGCCCCCAAGGAGTTGGCCCTCCCTAGCGATGTGGTCACACCCTAGGGCGAACTGCCCCTGGGCGAGCCGCAGCCCCGAGGGGTGGCCCTTGGGGATCTTATTTCATTGTTTGGGGGTGTCCTTTAATGGACACGGGGCTCTAGGTTGCTGGGATCAGCCCGTGGGGGCTATTGTTGTCGAGTCGTGGCTACCACTCACAAGGTGTTCGGGTAAATGCCCGACACACCCCGGGTTGTCGTACGGCCTAGATAACTAGCTGGGGGGGGCCTCAGAATGGGCATTGGGCTGAGGATATGAGCTCATGGGAGCCGAGAATAGGTACTTTGGGCACATGGGCCCGTCCTCGAGGTTTGTGTCGTGCTACACGGCTAGTTGGCAGGGTAGCCTCGGGTTGGCCCAAGCACTAAGAATAGGTGGCTCGTCGTCACGTGTCTGAGGGTCGGGGGTGGCCCCAACTTGTTGGGGGGTCATCGTAGAACCCAGCTGGTATGCTGGAGTCATGAGTCGGCCCGCGGTTTGCTATAGAGAGGTCGAAATATATGTGCCCACAAGGTGTTTGGGAAAATGCCCGACACTCATGTGTGAGCTGTACACGTGCGTTGTGGGCCTCCAAAGCCTGTAGTTGACTTAATTAAGTCTTCCTTTGACCTTGGGGGGTTAGAAGAAGGCATCTTGGGGTAGACCCTAGCCTTGTTGTTTGGTGCCATGTGGCCTAGCTTGTAGTCGAGGTGTACCCGGGTTGGCCCGGGAGGTCATGTAGAGCGTAGACAAAGCCCGCAACTGAGTGGTCGGGAGTGGTCCCAATTAATTACTGGCGTAGCCGTATGTCATGGCTAACTGGTTAGGGCCATGGGTCGAGCCTGCTGGGTTGTAGGCAGGGTTGGGTAGCCAATGCCTTAAAGGTGTTCGAGAAAATTCCCGAACCCTTATTCCTGAGCATTTCACTGGGTAATTGTCCGAGTACAACATTGGGCTTGTGTTATGTGGCTTTTATCACTATTACCATGATCCCTTCTCATCTATAGTCTTTATTAAGTACATGGCACGTATTCTGGTACGATGTCATTAGTTACACTTGCACAGTATAGGAATACATTCTTGGACTTGTGATCCTCTCCGTTCGATATTCCTTCCATCAGACTAGGTGATTTTGTTTCAAGATCTTTGTAAGTCTCTGTGAGCCTAGATTCCCACTAGGATGCCGAGCGGGTTGTACCCTCAAAACCCAATTGTCTAGAAAGTACTTTACCGAAGTTTCCTATGTTCTGGTCACTAGTGGCCCCCTGGAAACCATAACTATAGCTTCAAGATGAAGCCAAATGAAAGTGCCAGCGAGATGTATGCTCGATTGACAGCAAGTTGGCAAGGGGTGGATGTAGGAGTGCTTGGTAGCATCTGAACCACTTTAAAAATTGCTTGTGTTGTGGTGTGTTGTGCATTATCCATTTCTTCTGTCCCACCTTCGCAGGTTTTCCTAGCTTTGTAAATACATCTCATATCATTCAACTGATGGCTCTTCAATTTCTATCATGATCTGAGTTTGAACTAACTTTTCTGATTCTCAGCCTTGTTAAGCTTTAAAGTGGTTGAAATAGTGATTGAAGGATCAATTCACCCCCCTCTTGATCCTCTTATACCACCCAACAAGGATCCCTTGGGAATCGAAAACTTTAGATGGACATAGAGAAGAAAATAGCAAAGGTTTCAGGTGATTTGCAACCTAGGATCCTGCTCATTTCTTTGAGCAAATTCTAGAATGCTACCTGCCATGGTATCAACGGAAAGAAAACATTTATTCGAGGGGCGGTGGAGCAGACACGGTAGAGAAGTAAATGCAGATCAAGAGAGCTATGAGCATATTCATAAATCGGGTCCAAAGGCCCTCAAACTTCATTCATAAGAGAAAGGTTTACATCAATGTAGCCCTGTTGGGCATTAAGAAGAAAAGAAAGAAAGAAAAGATAGATACAAAACCCACCATCAATGGATCTCTCTCTCCCCTTCCGTCCTATCCCTCTCTCATTCTTCTCTTCTAGTTCTCTCTTCTGGACTTCACTCTTTTTTTTTGTTCCCCTTTGGAACATGCCAAGGAGAGAGAGCTCCTCTTGACCTTCTTCTCCTTCTTTTATACACGGACACAACGCATGCCTTGGCGAGTTTGTTATTTTTTTTCTTTTTCTTCCACCACATGGGGAATGGGCCTGCATGCATGATTTTCTTCTTCGCACCGCTCGAACACGGACGCGTGCCGCTCCCTTCACCTTGCCATCGCTTGAATGGCATATCGATGACGTGCCTACTCTCTCCTTCCTCATTTCCCTCCTGCATATGCATTAATGGGAGAGCAGGGCATGGGGAGGCCACGCCTGCACTGCAGGGCTACCGGGTGAGGGGCTCTTTTGGCCGCCGGATGGGGTAGCCACAAAAGGCCACCGGATCAAGTGCATGGGAGCCCTTTTCTGGCCACCAGATGGGGTTCCTTTTCTGGCCACCGATTGGGGTTCATTCTCTAGCCCCCAGATGGGGTCTTAAGCGCCAGATGGGGTCTTCAGCGTTGGATCAACATGGGGCCCACCGGTTCGACCCCTCAAGGGCCGCCGCATCAGCCTATCCCCATTTTCTTCCATTTTGCTCTTGACCCTTTCACCTTCTTCCATTCAACGCGCTAGGGAGTTGACGCAAGACTTCAGTGTGTCGATGCAAGGTTGCACTACTTCGACGCATTCTTTATCAGTGAGTAGAAATTTTTTTTTAAGCGCCAACACTAACCTATCATGTAGGGTGGATGCATGACTTGTAAGTACGTGACGGGCACCAACTAATTGATAAGGGTTTCCTATTCTTTTTTCTTGTTATTTTTTATTCTTTTTTTGGCTTTACTATGCGATCTGCAATCTACGTCCACCCCTTAGTCCATAGGAGTAAGGCTTACTTGCACTAAGCAATCAGAAACTGTAGACTCAGTCTCCAAACAAACGCTGCCTAACAGCTTGCCCCAAGGAACAATTTCCTCGCCCTTCTGAAGGTCAGAAGCAATACTAGAGGACTAACCTCCCTTCCTTCGCAACCAATGAAGGAAACCCCATAAACTGCTCCTAGCAATCTACGAACCAGACTAGAGGACCAACCTCCCTTCCTTTGCACCCAGCAAAGGGAACCCATAAGTTGCTTCTAGCAACTCACGAACCAGAGGATCGTTCATCTCTTCCTCCAAAGACGATGGAGGGAAAGCTGGAGAACTTCTCCCTTCCTCTAAGTGAGCTTAGAGGATAACAAGACGATATAAAATGAACTCAAAAATGAAAATGAACAAAAATAGAAATAGACGATTAGAAACAATAATAATGTAGCTTCCTTAGAAGTAGAGATTCAGACTCAGACGGTATGGTCGATCAATCAGTCTCTCTCCCTTTCTGGACTTCTCTCTCTCTCTCTTTGATGGAGAATTGGCACTAGCGGAGGACTCAGATCTTCTTCCTTTTCTTTCTTTTTCGATCGGCTCAATTCTTCTCACTTGTCCTCACTTTTTTCACCTGTACAACCAGCATCTATTTATATGGGAGCTCACAAAGAATGGGAGTGTGGAGATCACGCTTCCCTCCCAAGGAATCGTCCAGATTTGCTCTACATTTTTGCCACGTGTCATCATCCTCTATTTCTTTTCCTCCTCAAATCATGTGCCCTTCCTTAAGATTTACGAACATCGCTCCTGATTCTCTGGAGTCCGTCCCTGACAATACAACAAGCACTTAGTCAGCATTGGTTATGAACGTGTCATTCAGTCAAATACCAGACGTGCATGGACTTGATAAGGCGTTAGTCAGATGTGCACAGACCATGAGGCAAACAAATGAAATGCAAGCAAAGCATGCACGGACTTAGAGTGTGCACAAGAGAGTATATGCATGGTCTTGGCCTCGCACACGAATGAAATCAGCACGGACCTTAAAACAGCAGGCTTGTAGTTCTTCAAAAAACATGCACAGACTTCGTGTGTTCAAAACAAAGATATGCACGAACTTGGTGTTCACACCAAAACATGCACAGACTTGGTGTTCAACCCAAGACATGCACGGACTTGGTGTTCAACCCAAGACATGCACAGACTTGGTGTTCACACCAAAACATGCACGGACTTGGTGTTCAACCCAAGATGTGCACGGACTTGTGTTATTGCAGAGAACTAAAATATGCTCAGAGGCAAACCTTGCACGGACTTCAGTTTTCAACCAGAACTAAAAAATGCACAGACTATGTGTGCAGTTCCACATAAACTTGCATAGACCTTGTTTTAGTCCGAGAGAAATGTGCACTATTCATGCATGGACTTGGGCATGCACAGAGGAATATTTGCACGGACTCTACATCACGTATGAATGAAGTATGCACGAACTTCACATGCAGGAATGAAAAGAGATAGTCTGTTGTGTCAGGACTTTGTGTCTTTGATTTTGAGACCCTTAGGCACGCATACGATCGGACTCATGACGTCCCGCGGAACTTTGTCACTCTTGCCATGCCTTTTGCTTTTCATAATTTTCTTTTGATTTTCATATTGATTTTCATGATGATTCTTGTTTTGATAGCCCTTATCGGCCAGATGTTGCAATGAAGCTCACCTTTTGAGGGTCAAGACTGTCCCTATTTGAGACTTCTCTCATATCGGGAATGTCTAGGTTGGTCATCTTATCTATCAATCTCTTGCCCCTGCACTCGGCTGAGCAGAGAGAAGAAAAGGTCTTTGTGCATACCCAGAGTATGGACAAAGTAGCAACGGTGTTGCCCTAGGGGGATCGGCTATGGCTTGCCATGAAGTGTGCGAAGAACTTATGCTAAAGGAGACACCCTCAACGATCCGGGAAAGAACTAGGACTCCCAGCATAGAGCTATTACCAGCCTGAGATGCTGCAGAAGCGACTTCTTTTTGACTAAGCAAACAAAAACCTAAAACCACTCAAACGTGTTTGAGGAACCAACATTATGACCATGCGCATGAATAAAAGTAATAGCAATGATAGCATGTTTTTACACAAAATAAAAGATACCTTTACAAATCCATAGAGTGGAAATAGCATCTTGAAGCGATCTTGATCACCGAGCTTTGAGCAGCACGAGCTTTGTATTCCTTGCTTGATAAGATGAAGGTGTGGAGGATAATAAGGATCAAAAGATTCCTCTACACAGAGGAGCGGCAAACACCAAACTAGATGAAGAAGGATAAAAAGGAAGAGAGACGAGGGCTAGAATTCTCTCATGACGCAGAGACCCTGATAACAAGGAACCAAATATAGAAGAAACCAGATCAGTCGAGATCAAGGCAGACTAAAGCCTCAAAAATAGCATGAAAAAGGGTAAGAATCCCGAAAGGGTGAAACGGAAGGAATGGAAGACAATGAGGAGATTCTTGCAAAGATAAGGAAGAAGAAGAGTAATCATCTGACGTGGTCGGAGAGGAAGAGTAATGGTCATCTGACAGAGTCGGAGAAGGAGAATTGTGGACATCCGATAGGGTCGAAGAAGAATCATGGTCATCCGACAAGGTCAGAGAAGATTCAGAAGCAACACTAGGAAGTCTCGGAGAAGAAGAATCAGGAGAAATCCCAAGATGGGGATGAAAGAAGGGCCTAGGGCGAGGCCTAGAATTGTAGAAATAAGGAGGATCTGGATGAGAGGGAGAAGAATGAGGTTTCATGGACCCGAAAAGAAGAGAGAAGATCATAGAAGCAGGATCAGAGAAAGGAAGATACACCACCCAAGAGTGGGAACTGAGCAAGAAGAATGATGAATGGAAAGGAGAGGAAGAGGAAGTGGACCCCTGAGTGCACAACAGATGGCCCTTGAACTTGCGTCACCGCCTCTTCTTACTAAAATTTCCTGGAAACGGGCCTTCCTGGCATGGACTCAGACCCTTGGGCCTCTTGATTTGCAATATCTTCTCCAGATGCTGGGGGTGAGTGCTCAAAATTAAGCCTAAGCTCCCTGGATCAGGGTGGTCACAAATGCTCGGCACTTGATAGCGTTAGAAGCTCCGTGCAGTGTCATCAGAGCGTCAAAACTATCATAATGGTCAGCCGGGTCCCCCTATCCGTCATAGGATTTGAAGGTCAATAGTGAGACTCTCGGGGAGACATCAGCCTTCAAGATTTGATCGGAGAATAGGGATTGCTCCTCATCCTCCTTAGTGGAGTCCTTTTGTAGGGTGCGGAGGGCATGCTCTTGTTTGGCGAAACACTGCTCGAAGTCTCGCAGGTGGAGGGACAACTCTGGCCCCCATGGAGCTAGGAGACTGCGAGTATGTCCCTGGAAGTTGCCCTGCCGCTCCTCAGCGGGAGTGTCTGCTTTAGAGGGCTACTGAGGCAACCCTAATTTCTTCCATCTCAAACTGGAGGAGGCTTCTTGCTCTGAAGGCGAGGCTTGTGAAGGCCCGCCTGGCCCATTACGAATGAGTTGCCTGCCTTGGAGGGTGAAACAGCCTCCAGTCTTTTGTCAAGAGGCTTCTGTGATGGGGTGGGGGACTTACCTGAGATAGCCGTGACCTCTCCTCCATGGCCACTTGGGTCCTCATCAAGCTGACGAGGATATCCAATTTAGCGGTGAGGGTTTGGAGAGCATCGGGGGTCTCAGGGGTGGGTTGTCCCCCCATGGCCAGCGGAGGTAATGCATTAGCTTGATGGTTGGAGAGAGGGCCCATGGAAGAGTGGGAGGGCGTATGTTCCCCCTCCATGGTCGCCGGTGCCTTTCCCTTGCCGCCGGCGTTTCTCCTACTGGAACTTCTTCGTACCATGCTGGCTCTTCGTAGATTTCTCACAGACGGTGCTAGATGAAGAGGGGTGATCTCGCGCAAGATCTTGAGCTGCATGGCCCTATTGTCATCACCACAAATGAGAGATCTACAAGGAAGGAAACGGATGAGAGGAGCCCAAGATTAGCACCCCGGGAAAAACCCTTCGATGCTTAAGTCAACAAACTGATAGAGTGTAGGTGGGATGGAAGCAAGAGAAAGAGTGAGGGGCACGAGATCGCTCTCCACCAGTGAGTGTGGTGTTAAGTGCTCATGATCACCTTTACCTTCTCGGAGGGTTTTCTTGGGGTTTATATAGCTGCTTACTCTCTTCGCTGGAGATAGGGTAGCTGGAGGGACCAGGGGGCGTTATGTCCCAGAGGAGGACCCTTATTCTTCCCTGTCCCTTTAAGTTTCCTTTCTCTGAGTGACAGTGAGATTCTCACTAGGAGATATGCCCTATCAAAGGAAACTGCGCCCGTTGGGGGTCCAGGCATGGGATATCACCTGGTGGGGCGCTTGGGCTTCTCCCGAGTGTAGTGGGCAGCATTGGGACGGTTATGCTCGGGCACCGCTTGGGCTCTTCTGAGTGACCGTTACTCGATCTTCCAGGCCAAGAGGCCGCCTAGGAAGGTCTGATCCGAGTGTGTTTGGACTTCGAGATAATTGGGCCCATTCATGGGGCTTTTAAAAAAAACCTTTTAAACAATATTTCAAACATTCACAGTCCTTAGCATATTTGCGAAAAAGTTTGGATCTGACGCCTATTTGGTGGAAATCTAAAATTCAGGATATTACACGGGGCGTGCCCAATGATTTAGGTACACTTTCTTTCCTGTTGATTATACTAGTGGACTAGACTCTATAGTTAACTTGATTACTTAAAAATATAAATTTCATTCCTATGATTTAAATTATTGAATCTATATGTAGTTTTTACATATTTTAAATTTCAATGCACCTCCACAACACTTTCGAGCCTTCCGGCTTATGGGTGGTGGACCAAGATTCGAATGGTATCGAGTTACTTCCGGTATCCGGATCTTGAGTTGTTACATATCCATTGCATGATCTGGAGTTGGCCATTGTGGTATTTGTCTTAAAGATTTGGAGTCATTATCTCTATGGAGAGTAGTTTATTATTTATTTGGATCATAAGAGCTTGAAGTATCTATTTTCTCAAAAGGAGCTCAATATGCGACAAAGATGCTGGTTAGAATATCTAAAGGACTTTGATTTCTCTATTCAATATCATCCAAGAAAGGGTAACTTGGTAGCCGATGCTCTTAGTCAGAAGCCGAGAGCCTTATTGGCTAGTTGCATGATTCAGGAATGGCGTATGTTGGAGCAGTTCTCGAGACTAAACTTGAATGTGGATGAGAAGAAGTATGTTGTTCTATCTCACATGAGTTTATATCCTAACTTGTTCTCTAAGATTAAGGAACAGGAAAATGATGGCCCTGTGCTTGTAGAAATAAAGAGTAGGTTAGATCAGCAACCCGATTTAAAGTTAGCAGTAGATGGGAGGCTGATATTTCGTGAAAGAACTTGTGTGCTAGATTGCCCCGATATCAAGAATAAGATTCTAGAGGAAGCACATCGATCAAGGTATACCATTCATCCCGGTGCCACTAAAATGTATCAAGACTTGAAGGGAACCTTCTGGTGGCCCAACATGAAGAGAGAGATCGCAGAATTTGTAAGTTGTTGCTTGGTTTGCCAGCAAGTCAAGGTCGAATATCTCAAATCGGTCAGAAAGTTGAGCTATGTAGGTGGCTGTGGATCATCTAACGAAGTCTACTCACTTTTTACCCATCAAGAGTCATTGGACAGTGGATGTACTGGCCACACTTTATATCAAGGAAGTTGTATGGTTGCATGGTATTCCTACATCTATAGTCTCTGATTGAGATCTGAGATTTACTTCTCATTTTTAGAAGGGGTCACAGTCTTCTTTCGGGATGCGATTGAATTTCAGTACAGCTTTCCACCATCACATTGATGGACAGAGGGAAAGGACAAATCAGATCATAGAGGACATGTTAAGGGCATGCATGATAGATTTTGGTGGAAGTTACAATGAGCACTTATCTTTGATAGAATTTACTTATAACAACAGTTATCAGTCGAGCATCAAGATGGCACCTTTTGAAGCATTGTATTACAGAAATTATAAATCCTCTTTATGCTAGAGTGAAACTGGAGATAAAAGTCTGTGGGGTCCACGAGCCCCCATTCCTCTTCTTCCCATCCAGAGTCTCCAGATTCTCCTTCCTCTCCCAATTCCAGGCCTTGGCCTACGTCATCTCCTCATCTCGATTTTGGGACATATTCCGATTCTCCTTCCCTGGGACATCAGAGTGTTATCCCTGATTCTTCTCTGACCCTATCGGATATCCACGATCCTTCTCTGACTCAGTCGGATGTCCATAATTCTCCTTCCCTGACCCTATCGGGTGATTCTCGTTTCTCTTCTCCGATCGCGTCGGATGAATCTTCTTCTCCTCTTTCTACTCACTCCTCTTCACCCTTTCGGGATCATAACCCTTTTTCATGCTGTTTCTAAGGCTTTAGCCCACCTTGATCTTAGTTAATTTTGATTTATTCTATATCTGGTTCCTTGTTATCAGGGTCTCAGCGCCTTAACAAGGGAGTTCTATCCCTCGTCTCTCTTCCTTTTATCCTTTTTCGTCCAGTTTGCTGTTTGCCGCTCCTCCGTGTAGAAGAATCTTTTGGTCCTTTGCTATCCTTTCCATTTTGTCTTCTCAAGTAAGGAATACAAAGCTCGTGCTGCTCAAAGCTCGTTGATTAATATCGTGTTAGGACGCTGCTTTCACGCTATGGATTTGTAAAAGGTATCCATTATTTTTGTGTAAAGAACATGCCATCATTTCTATTACTTACTTCTCTTGTGCATGGTTATAATGATATTTCCTCAACATGGTTGAGTGGCTTTAGGTCGTAGTCAGTCTTGTTTAGCTAAGTCAAAATGAAGTCGCTTCTGCAGCACTCTTAGGCTGGTGATAGCTCTGCACTGGGAGTCTGAAGCTCCTTCCCCGATCATTAAGGGTGATCTTTTGAATATGGATTTTTCACACACTTCACGGTGAGCCATAGCCGATCTCCTTTAAGGCACATCGTTGCTGCTTTGGCCTTACCCTAGGTATGCACAAAGGCCTTTTCTATTCTCTGCTCAGTTGAGTGCAGGGGAAAGAGATTGATGGATGAGATGACCAACCTAGGTGCTCCCCGATACGGGAGAGGTCTCAAATAGGGGCAGTCTTGACCCTCAAAAAGTGAGCTTCATTGCAATATCTAGCCAATAAGGGTTGTCAAGTGAAAGTTTAATGTAAATCAATAGCAAAATTATGAATCAAAGGCATGGCAAGAGTGGCGAAGTCCCGCGGGACATCATGAGCCCGGTCGTACGCGTGCCTAAGGGTCTAAAAATTAAAGACACAAAGTCTCGACGCAATAGACTATCTCTTTGAGGGGTAGTGCCCGAGAAGGAATTTGAGTCCTGACATCTCCCATCCTGCATGAAGTTTGTCTCTATTTTTCTTCTATTTTTCCCTCTTTGGCTGGGTTGTATCCCGGGTATGGCGTTAGTAGGGGCACCGTTCTTTAGAGGCAGTTGATTGTGGCAAGCCATCCTTAAATGCATGCCCTGCTCAGGGGAATTCTTAATGAGAGGGGGCGGAATGCTGACCCCTAGCTAGTAGTTTGAGCCTGTGTAACATCTATGGATCTTGCAAAGAGTCAAAGAAATGATAAGAGAAGAGCAGGAGTGGGAGAAAGAGGCTACTCTCTCAAAAAATCACCACCGACAGGATAGACAGTGGGAAAGATCCAGAAGAGGGAGAGGGAGCTATCTACTGACCCTTTGGTAGAAACCCCTCCAAAGAAAAGGGGGGAGAGACAGAAGAAGGATCCGAGAAGGGAGGTAGGAAGAGAGGAGGCGGAGACCGTTTCCATGGATAGGAAGTCCCATGGGAATAAGGAATAAGAAAGGAGGGGTTGGGTGTATCACGCTCAACCCTCTCCCCCCCAGTGCCGTCGAAATTGATAAAGGAAGGCAACGTGCTTCAGCACGTTGATCCCCCTTCAGACCTGCCCGCCGGCCGTCGAACTCCCTTCAGACTTGAAGCAGCAGAAGCTCTCCACCTTCCATCGTCTACATCTTCATCTTCTAGAATGTCTTCCATGCTTCGACCTAACGGCACAACACTTCGTGAAAAAGGAGGGAGGAAAGACTGTTAGGGAAGGCCCTAAGTGGTGGAGAGGAAGAGCCGCCCTTCAGACCTTTTATATGCGAAGGGAGGCTACTTGCCTTAAATGATTCTCCCCTCGAAAACATGCTAAAGAGGCCTTTCCCTACGAATAGTCACCTCAGCCTCCTAAGTTCCTCCCAGCGGGACACACGAAGCGATCTGGCATTTAAAGCATGAGAAAATGGAAAGACACCCTGTCAGACGCCTGCCCAACTAGCATGCAAGAGATGCGCAAGAAAAATTAGTACTTTCCAACTACTACAAATACGGTGGTCAAACCACGGCAAAGGTAAGCACAAATGGGCAAGTCTAGATTACGATACCACCGCCTTACATTTATGGTTCTTTCATTACACCAAAAAGAGAAAGTTTATCTTCAAGAAAAAATACAAGAAAGGAGAAAAGAAAGTCAGGTACATCGGGCCTCTGCCCCATCCTGAGGCTCGAAAGTTGAAGGCCTGGAAGGTCTACCCTCGGTATCCTCAGTGATGTCCAACCTTAGCATTGACCCCACCAGTGTGGGAACTGCCTCAGTTGCGTGCCCTCCCGAGGCATCCGGAGTTGGCGATCCCTCAGACGAAGACGAGTCCCTTTGGTCCTCCTCTTCCCCCGATGCCGAGCCAGAAGATTCTGAGGTCGCTAGGTCCGAGTCGTAACATTGACCGGAGGAGAAAATGATCATCCCTGGCACCCGTTCCTCCCCCCAGGAGATGGCCCGACTATAGCCGTGCTTGAATCCCTTGCGGATACCTCGGTGAAGCACTGACTCATAGTAGGGGAGGGCTGCCTCCTTAAGGTCGACCCGATAGGCCTCCGAGCGTTTATACTGCTCGAGTGCCTCCGCCCCGACCGATCCCACCCTACTAGCGAGCTCGGCCTTTTTCCGTTCTGCCTCGGCCAAGCTCCGATCTGCCTCGGCCCTCTGCTTCTCCACCCCGGCCCGATCAACCTCGGCCTCCAACCGAAGGCGCACGGCTTCCTCTGCTCGGTCTAGTAGCTCGGCGCGCTCGGCCTCCCACTGGCCATCTCGCTCGGCATGGGCCACGCGCTCCTCCTCCAAAAGCTTGCCCTTCCTCTCGAGCGACTCGCGTGCCTGAGCCAGTTGCTCGGTTAGGTCCCGGGCCTCCGCGTGACGCACTCTCGCTAGCTCTTTAAACGAGGAGAGCTCCCGCAACAGCCTATCACGCTCCTCAGTGAGCCGAGATATCTTCCCGTCAGATGTACCGAGAGTCCAGGCAAGGTTCGCCCAGTCTAACTCCGACCGAGCGTAAGATTCAGCCAGGGTGGCCCCCATCTGGGCCAGGATCAGGCCACCCTCCATGACCATTTCGAGGGCCACGGACGGAGAGCGCTGCCTGTCTCCTCCTCGCACCACCTTAGTGTCTATGCTGCAACATTTCTGGTATAAAGGGTCCCAGATGCCCAGCCTCTCCAGAGCAGCCGGAATAGGGGCTCCCCCTCCGAGCGGCACTCCCTCGGGAACCCCACCGACTGGCCCAGATTGAGCTGCTGCTTCCTCCACCCCTCTTGCCTTGGTCGGTTGGGGCTGCGTCACCACTTCCTGCGACCCCCCGGCCTCCGTCGGCTCGGCCCCGGTGTCTCTGCCCTGAACGCCACCTGCCTCGCTCGGCGCTCCAGTCTCAGCCACAGTCCTAGAGCCTCCCACTTCGGCCCCGGCCTCCCCGGCCACCTCTTGCCCAGCAGACGGGAGAGCCAGCCGAATAGGCTCGACCCCTTCTAGCTCGACAGAGGGGAGAGCCAAACCAGAGCCATCTTCGACCGCGGAGACGGCCCCGGCCTTCTTGGCCCGCTTTTTGGCCTTCACGGCATCCCACAGCATCTTCTCTACGGGATCCTTGCGCTTGGACCCCCGCTACTTGGAAGACCCTTCCCGGGCCACCCCCTTGCCCTTGTCTTGGGCTCAGGCGGAATCCTCGGTAATTCGTGACTCAACGGCGGCCTCAGTCGAAGATGCCTCCTCCTTAGTCGGCTGCCTGGTGTCTGCGCAAAGGAAGACAGGGTCAGGGAAAGAAGAACGACTTCCTCATCCGAAGGGAAAGCTGATTCCTGGTGCCCATACCTGCCTGCCGTAGTCGCTTGAGAAGGCATCGCTCAATATTCTCCGGGTCACCAGCTCTTTTGTATACTGGCGATGCTTCAACAGGATTGCTGCGTACTTCTCCACCTCCAGGGTGAACTCATCCTGCCTCGGAGGGATGTTCGGGTGAAAGTTTGGCATCACAGGGCATCTCCAAGACTCCTCTACTGAAAAAATTTCCACCCAGAAGAACTGAGTCTTCCACCCCTTGTGGGAAGATCCCTTCACGGCTAAGGACACACAGCTCCTGTTTCGCCTCGCCTGAACAGAATAGAAGCCCTTCCCAGTCGAGGAATGCTCCTTCAGCTCAAAGAAATAATGGAAGAGGTCCAAGGAAGGAGGAACCCTACAATGGAGGTAGAGGATGTGAAAAGTAGAGATGAGGCGATATGAGTTGGCCACCAACTAGATGGGAGCCAATAGGAAGAAATTGAGGAGGTCAAGAACAAAAGGGTCAAAGGGGAGATAGAATCCACCCTTCCATGATAGAAGGAAAGAGGAAAAATGACTAGTATGAGAATCTAGGCTTGTCTCGTAAGGGGTAGCAGCGGCGAAGTAATACTTCCAAGGCAGGCGGAACTGGTGCTCCAACCACTTCACCTCCACCTCCCCCAGCTCACTGTAGTTTGGAGCCGGTGGTATCACCACCACTCTCGCCTCAGGCTCGCCCGGACGCTGGTCTACCATGGAATCCGAAGAGGAGCTTGGAGAAGAAGTCTCTAAAGACTCTGAAGATTCTGAGGGGAGAGGAAGTTGCTGGACCGCTGTCGTTGTTATCTCTGCCAACTCTGCGAATGCCGCTGAAAGCCCCTACTCTTCCACCTTATCTCTATGGCGCATGAAAGAAAAAATGAAGGAGAGCAAAACCCTAAAGCAGTGGGAGTCCAGAATGCCAATAGTGCACAATGCTTATATCCCCTCGCAGAAGGCGGCGCGACGTTCCGACCTCCATGAAAAAGGGGGCCTCTTTCTTTCAAATCCATCAGGACTATCATTATTACGGGCCCAGGTGACCACGACACGTGGCTTCTTAACACCGCCAGATTTCCACCCCACCCGAGCCACGCTGGTCCAAAACCCAACGGCTGCTACTCCGAGCCTGACAAGGCTCGGGAGTAGGAGGGGGACAAGTGGAGAGGGGGATTTTTGCAGCCCACCTAAGAGCAGCCAAACTAGGTCCAGCGAGACCAAACGAGACACAGCTCGCCTAAGTGACAGCCAATAGGGCCCACTTATCATGAAAGCCCAATAAGTTCACTCGGAATCAAGCACCTCCTAGGCGGCCACTAGGCTCGGAGGTACCTAGTGCCCCAATTGGCACCCAGCCAGCCCCTTGAGTGTGGGCACCGTACCCTCGGGAGGGCAACCTTAGCCCTGCTGGCCCTCCACGAGCAAGGGTCTTGTTCCATTACCTCCACTCGACATCGTCGAGTCACCGTGGGAATCGTGTGCGCAACGACGGTTTGGCAATTCATGAGGTTTCCTTGCTATTGTGTGTGTGTCTGCAAAGTAGGTCCAAGGAACTTCCGCATCATTTCTGCATGCTCCCTAGTGGTGTCACATCAGGGTTGGCCTGAGTAGCCCTGAGCGTAACTTCTCATTCACTTGTTCCCTGATGATAGCTTGTCGCTCGGGGTTGCACTGCCTTCGGGGCTACTGTACCAGGCGACAGATAGGGTCCAACCTAAGTTGGTGTGTGATGACCTCTGGCAGGATGCCAGGGAGCTCATCTTCAAACCACGCGAACACATCTTGGTTGGACACGAGGAAGCTTGTGTAGGCTTGCTTGTCATGCTCGGATAGGGTAGCGCCAATCCATAGCGTTTTGCTTGGGTCGTCCCCTACTTGGATGAGATATAGGTCTTTGGTCAGCACGCTCTCGCTCGGACCTGGGTCCTTGGTTCTTACTTTCTTCCCGGACGGCACCTCCTCGGGCTGTCAATCACGTGTTGAAATGAGGTAGCACCTTCTGGACTCCCTTTGATCTCCTTGGGGGGTGGGGAATTTAAGCTTTTGGTGACAGGAGGAGGGGACACCATGTAGTGTTTGAGGATTCCTCGCTCGATGATAGCATTATACCCAGTCATTGCACGAACTACGGTAAAGTCAGCGAGGAAGACTACCTCTTTTGGTGTGGTCCCGAATGTGATCGGAGTGAGATGCATCCTTCCGGACAGACTGTAGTGTTAGAGAATCTGTATAATGGCGTATGTAGAGGTGCAAGACGAGACAAGTTCACACCCATAAGTACAAGATAGTCGTACGCAACAACATCTGGACCGCTTCTATTATCCACTAATATGCGACGCACGGTACACTGGTTAATGGTGGCTAAGACCACCAGAGCGTTAGAGTGGGGGGTGGTCACACCATCTAGATCATCCTCGGAGAAGACAATGGGATCTCCTAGGTGGCCTAGGAGGGTGGCCTCCCGTCAGGTGTCGTCACCTCGCTCTGAGATGTGGATGGCCGATGCATACCATCGCCGCCTGCTTGCATTGTCTCCTCCCGTGGTTGGGCCCTCAGAGATCATCATGAACTCTATACCATTGGGCCGGTTGTTGATTGGCGGGGGCATCCTCTGTCGCTTCTCGGCAGCCTTGGTGAGGAACTTATCGAGGAGTCCTCTATGGACGAGATCCTCGATGGCATCCCTGAAGTTGATGCAGTCGGCCATGTCGTGACCATGGTCGCGGTGGTAATGGTAGTACTTCTTCTTGCTCCTTGAGTTCAGATCGGACTTCATCTGGGGAGGCCATTTGAGGAATGGCTCCTCGTGAATTTCCATCAGGATCTAATCAGGCAGAGCCGTCAGGGGAGTGTAATGGCAAAAAGCCATCTTGGTGGCAGTCATTTGCCTGACCATTATTTCAAAAGATGGTTAGCCGCAAGGCCGCTACTAGGAACTGACTTAAACATATAACGGTCTCCCTAGGACTGTTTCTAGGGAATGACGGTCCTCCTGTGGCCGCCAAACCAATTTGTGGTCGGGAGCTAGACCGCTACCCCGAACTGACTTAAAAATTATTTGAAACCATATAATGGTCTACCATGGACTGTCAAACCAGATTAACGGTCACCCATCGGGCCGCTAACACCAAATGGCGGTCAGTCGCATGGCCGCTACCAGGGAACTGACTTAGCCAACATAAAGCACCAAGTAGCGATCACCCATAGGGCCGCCACTACAGAGTTGCGGTCTCTGGTAAGACCGCTAAATCGTTCCGACGGAAAAATCGTAGGACTACCCAAAACTCAGTCTTTCCACGCCCCAATCGCGTCTAAACGATGGGGAAACATCCCTAAACTCAATATCAACCTTCCACAAGCCGGAAGGGATCAAACCATCCACGAAACAATAAGAAACGGACGATTTCCACAAATCTACCCAAAACAACTCACGTGGGTAACCAGCCTCCTACCGATCCCAAATCACAACCAAACGCAGTTTAAGTGACAGGAATGAAATCCCAACATGCCAGGGGTTCGAATGATTCCATTTACACAAAAAATCGTCGCTTGGAAAGGCGAACTCGGCTCACACCCTCAAAGCATGATTTCTCCCTTAAAATTGGAAAACCCACTGAAACTCACACCGTTCGGCTCCAAATCACGAGGGAACGCAGGAAAAGAGTAGGACATCCATCCCCCTACCTCCACCGAAGATCTTGCGAGCCAAAACGGCCAATCCTGGTTGAAAACCATCATATGAACCCACGTTGTGATGCTTTGAATCTACCGAGGGATCGCGCCAATGCCACACTCCATTCCTCGCACCTTCACGTTCCACGATGCCTCCACGGCATCCCGCCTCTTCCACCTCCGCCTCGGTCGCGTGCCCGTGGGAGAGGAGAGAGAACGAAGGGGGAGAGAGTGATAGAAACGTGAGAGGAGAGAGAGGGTGGAAAGGGTTAAAAATAAAAAAGAAAATTAGTAAATTAGTAATTTTTACTAAACTATGATTTTTGGCCTAAAATTTTATAAAATTAAAAAATTATGAAAAAATTACCTTCGCGATCCTCGAGAAGAGCACAATGCGTTGGTAATGTCCCGGAGTCGAAGAACGTGGTGGTTCACCCTGCATAAGATTCCGAAGGCTCGTCATGGTAAAAACATGCATAAATCACAAAACACCCTCTGGGACCCTCGAAAATGATCCAAAAAATATTCGAGGCATTACAGTCGTGCTCACTCCGTGGAAGGTGCATGTGAATTTTGGTCATCGCGTGTTGTGCTTGTGTTTAATTTCGTTGTTTACTCTATTATAATTGCACTCCCTTGTGCTTGTGTTTTCCCGAGGTGTGTTCGGAGGTGCCCGAAAGCGTCTTTTCCCCGAGGTGTGTTCAGAGGTGCTCAGACTTGTTCCTATACTAGGACGATAGCAAAAATAGTTATAACCCGACAATGGCAAAAACCCAAAAGGACGCTGCAGGCAAAATCAGGTATCCCGCCACGTGAAAACCTGAGAGGGCACATGGGCAAAAGCAAGAGGGGGCCAGCTTCGGCGAGAACCCGAAAGGGCGCTTGAGTCAGTGATGTGGTAATTTAAAGTTCCTTTTCACCCTCATCATAATGAAACTCTAAAAAGGACGATTATCACAAGTCCCGCCGGAGATCCTTTTTCTACAAACCAACATTGACCCTTGTCATCATTGGCAAGATCGGTCAACACATCCCTTAACTTGGACCTTTTGTCCTCGTTAATAAACAAATCAAATCTCCTTTGTTTTGACATTTAACTAGTGTCGATGATCAAACTCACGTTTGACCCTTGTCATCATCAGCAAGATCGGTCGACATTTCCCTTAACTTGGATCTTTTGTCCTCGTTATTGAACAAATTTTCTTTGCCTCGATATTTAACCAATGTCGATGAACAAACTCAGATTTGACCTTTGTCATCATCGACAAGATCGGTCAACATATCCCTTAACTTGGACCTTTTATCCTCGTTAATGAACAAATCTCCTTTGCTTTGGCATTTAACTGATGTCGATGAACAAACTCAGGTTTGACCCTTGTCATCATCGACAAGATCGGTCAACATTGCCTTAACTTGTACCTTTCTTGTACCTTTCATCCTCGTTAATGGATAAATTTTCTTTGCCTCGACATTTAACCAATGTCGATGAACAAACTCAGGTTTGACCCTTATCATCATCGGCAAGATCGGTCGACTTTTCCCTTAACTTGGACCTTTCGTCCTTGTTAATGAACAAATTTCCTTTGCCTCGACATTTAACCAATGTCGATGAATAAACTTAGGTTTGACCCTTGTCATCATCGACAAGATCGGTCAACATATCCCTTAACTTGGACCTTTCATCCTCGTTAATGAATAAACTTCCTTCGCCTCGGCGTTTAACTAGTGTCGATGAACAAACTCAGGTTTGACCCTTGTCATCATCGGCAAGATCGGTTGATATTTCCCTTAACTTGGACCTTTCATCCTCGTTAGTGAATAAATTTCATTTGCCTCGGCATTTAACTAGTGTCGATGAACAAACTCAGGTTTGGCCCTTGTCATTAGTGGCAAGATCGGTCAACATTTTCCTTAACTTGGACCTTTCATCCTCGTTAATGAACAAACCTCCTTTGCCTCAACATTTAGCCAATGTCGATGAATAAACTCAAGTTTGACCCTTGTCATCATCGGCAAGATCGATCAGCATGCTCTTAACATGGACCTTTTGTCCTCGTTAATAAACAAACTCCGTCTGCCTCGACATTTAACCAATGTCGACGAACAAACCTACATTGACCCTTGTCACCATCGACAAGACCAGTCAGCATCCCTTAGCCCAGACTTCCTGTCCGCTCCTAATGAACAAGCCTTCGTCTGTCACGACTTTGTCCTGTGAATTAAGTAAAAAAAATGAAGTAAAAATAATTATCAGGGGTGCTACAGTAGACCCTTCCAGAAATGTGAAGTGATGTGCGGGTCTCTATCAGACACGATTGAAACAGGTACTCCATGTAGTTGGATGTCTTCTTTGATGTATAAGGTGGCAAGAACATCGACTAACCATCGGATCTTGATTGGCAAGAAGTGTGCCGACTTGATAAATCAGTCTATGATGACCCATATTCCGTCATAACCTCCCTTTGATTTAGATAGACCCATAATGAACTCCATATCGATATCCTCCCGCTTCCACTTCAGAATATCTAGAGGATGTTACTTACCGACAGGATTTTGGTGTTTTGCCTTGACTTGTTGGCATGTGAGACAGCGAGAAACAAAGTATGCTACCTCCCTTTTCATGTTGGGCCCTCAAAAGGTCCATTTTAAGTCTTGGTACATCTTGGTAGATCCAGGATGAATAGTATATCTTGATCTGTGAGCTTCCTCCAATATCTTCCCCTTTAGTTCTAGACAATCCGGTACACAAGTTCTTTCTCAGAATAATAACCTTCCATCTGATGCTATCTTGAAATCAGGTTGTTGTTACATCTTGCCCTTGATTTCTACCAGTACTGGGTCATTATTTTGGAGTCCTTGTATTTCGGAGAGTAGATCCAGTTGTATCCTCATGTGTGATAGAGTAATACACTTATTCTCCTTGTCCATACTTATGTTAAGTTTAGAAAACTGCTCCAGCAACTTCCACTCTTGAATCATACAGTTGGCTAGTAAGGCTCTTAGCTTTCGACTAAGAGCATCAGCTATAGGATTACCCTTTCCAGGATGATATTGAATAGTGAAGTCGAAGTCTTTGAGTTATTCAAGCCAACGCCTTTGTCTCATGTTTAGCTCCTTTTGCGAAAAGAGAAACTTCAAGCTCTTGTGATTGGAGTATACGGTGAATTGCTCTCCGTAGAGGTAATGTCTCGAGATCTTTAATGCAAACACTACTGTTGCCAACTCTAAGTCATGCATCGGGTAGTTTTCCTCGTGCTTCTTCAATTACCGGGAAGAGTAAGCTATGACTCTTCCTTGCTGCATTAGCATACATCCGAGACCAATGCCAGACACATCGGTATATACCTTGAATTTCTCCCCTTCAGTTGGTAGTGCCAATACCGGGGCTATGGTCAAGTGATCTTTTAGGGCTTGAAAACTTCTTTCACAATCTTTGCTCCATTCATAACGAATCTCCTTACAGGTCAGCCTAGTAAGAGGAACGACGATCTTGGAGAAGTCCTTTATAAAACGCCGATAGTAGCCAGCTAGACCCAAGAAACTACGGATCTCGATAGCATTGGTCGGCCTTTCACAATTCTTCACAGCCTCTACTTTCGATGGATCCATTGATATTCCATCCTTGGAGATCACATGTCCTATGAAAGATACTTCCTCGAGCCAGAACTCATATTTGCTGAACTTTGCATATAGTTAATTTATCCTCAATATCTATAATACAATCCTTAAATACTCTTCATGTTCTTCCTTGATCTTTGAATAAATCAAAATGTCACGAGCACAGGTCGTCTAAGCGACAAGGCAAACACTCACGCGAATAGCGGACTCCACAGGACACGTAGTCATGGTTCGGTGAGCTGGGGCTCGCGAGAGGGTCAGACACGATCCGAGTAGCGAGGAGAGTGGTGGTGAACCACCCAGGGAACAAGGTCGGGGACACCGGATTCAATCGGGCGGACCGATACCGAGGGGATCGGTTCAGATGTTCGCTCACTCACCGGCAGCAAGAACTCACAAAAAGTGGAAGTTTGGATTGGGCTCTCCTCACACGGGCGCTGCAGTTGGAACTAATACTAAGCAAGTAAATTGGAGTGGCAGCCGCACGTACCTAGCCCGTCCAAAGGACTGGCTCCGGTCGGAGATGAGGGCGAACCGGGGAGCATGCGCACCCGGCGGAGACGCTGCACCGAGGAAGCTCGACGATGATCCCTACTATTACAATTACTACACTCCACGCAGGGAGGGGATCACAGGGATGGGCAAATCATTACATGCACTACTCTCACGCAGGAGGGGGGAACAAAGGGAGGGGAAACCAAACTACGATTGTATGCCTAGCTCAGACATCCAATCGAGGTGTTGTCAACGCCTGGGCGAAGCTTGGGGGATGCCGAAGGATGCCTGAACATCTGACGTCGAGCCGATGTCGCTGGAAGGTGGAGGAGGTCACAGTCGATGGCCTGCGCAGTTCTACCTTGTAGGACTGGATGGCGCGGTCGTGGTGCGTCGACAGGTACGCTCGCTGTCGAACTCCAATAGTGACGGGACCAACTTGTGGACATATCAGACAGAGAGTGCTACAAAACCTCAAGAGTTGGCAGCCGTCAGATCACCTCATCGGTCGTGATCGCCAAAATGGTTGGCATCAGGTTTCTGGGCAAACAGCAGGACAGGTTGACGATGGGTGAGGTGGAATCTTCTGTGCTGATGTCAGAACGAGACAAAACCACTTGTGTTTGTTTCGTATCATCGAAATTCACAACTTTTCAGAAGACTGCTCAGCCTGAAACTGAGTGGAGGAAGGAGTATCAGGGCAGACTAAGTGGTCATCTGTCTTGGGCGAATAGAGAGTTCCGGGTCTGGCGCGACTGAGGGAAAATGGATGCCCTGGGCGGAGGCATTGTCAAAAGAAGGCGGGACCACCTCTGGTTCGTCGGCGCTTCAAATAAGAGGAACTCTCATGAAGGGAGTTCTGGCCGATTCGCACAGGGGAAGTCAGTGTCGGTGTTGCCAAGTGGCACTCAGAAACAGGCATGGTCCAGGCGCAGTTGCACGGAAACGCCTGTATCGGTTGATGCTGTTGACAAAAGGAGGCGGGACCACTTCAGGAGTATGGCCGACTCGAAGGTGGACGACTTTGCTGAAGATGCCTCAAGCCGAATCTCGCTGTGGATGCCGCTAGAATGCCTACCAACAAAGTCTCTACTACTGACTTGTAGCAGAGTGTAGCAGAATGAAGCTTCTTAATCCATGGGGAAAAGGAGCGACGACGGAGCGACGACGGGAATTGCTGTGGGCACACTAGAGAAAATCCCAAGACCCCCCCTTTTTCCGTTACACACGGCCGCTCCCCTCTCTCTCCTCACTTTCCCCCCTCCGCTCCAATTGTGAGAAGGCTCCCACTCCTCTTGGGCTACAGACCGTGGGTGGGGGTGGACGATCGACGACGGTGGTGGCTAGGTGAAGCAAGGGCGAAGGAGGTGGAGGCCCGTGTGTTCACGGGTGTGGCCGTAGGCGCATTCGTAGGCGCGTGTTCGGTAGGATCCGGCAAGCGTCGATCTCCTTCGAGGTTTGAAGCTTCCATCGGGTAGGGGGATGGATTCCCAACTCAACCCTTGTGTTTTTTCTTTCGATACGAAGTGATTTAGGCGAGTGAGAGGGGTTATTGCTTTGTTGGAGAAATTCATGTTTAAGGGCTGTGAGATCGGATTTATAGCTCTAATCGGGTTTAATCGATGGTGTGGTAGTCGTAGATGGCCTTCTCATGTTTTCTGGGGTTTTCCAAGCCTAGCGGGGGTGTATTTGGATGTGGGAATGATCCTCCGGATGGTGGTTTCCAAAGGGGACTCGTAGCAGTGAGATGGCCAACGAGATGGTCGTCTCCACCCATTGGGTGGCCATAGTACTGGCCGCCTGGGTGCTTAACGCTCTGGGGGGCCAAAGGCCTGTCCGCCCAGCCCTATGGGCAGCTAGACCAGTGGCCGCCTAGCCCTTGTCCCTTGGGCGGCCAAGGGTTGTGTCGCCCAGCTCTGGGCAGCCATAGAGTGGCCCTCCTAGGCCCAATGCAGGCTGAAGGTTGGGTGGCCAACACTGTGGCCACCTAGGCCCTACTCTTGGGCGGCCAGTGCTGTGGCCACCCAAGCCCATGGGCGACCAGCAGCCTGGCCTTCCAGGGCTTTCAGGCCCGTTTTGCCCATTTTTCGTTATTCCGCGTATCTAGAGGTTCTGGTCTTCACCATACTCACCGACAATCATAGTGTAGCTGTATAGCTAGTGGTCCTTGGTTCTTATGCTAGTGAAACGTCTCATGGTGGATTAGTACAGACTAGTGGTACTCTAGTGGCTTCCGTGATTACAACGAGTTCTCACTCTTAGTGACTCTACCCACTAGACGTAGCTAACCTGGGCATGTCATGCTTACCTACCAGGGAGTGGTAGAGGCTTGTCCTGAGTAGATGGTATTTAAGCTGGTTACCGTAGGGCCCCTTGTCTATGCAGCCTGAGTCCGACTGGGGGGAAAATTGACTAGAGAACCCGACCTAGAGTAGAGGGTCTGTGTGTGCACACGTAGTCGGGGGCAGTGGACGCGTGCTGATGAGCACAACCCTAACTAGTCCTAGTTCTGTGGTCCTATGTTGATGTCTTAGTTTTTGCCTGGGGTGTGTAGGGAGACACTGGAGGCTGCAGTATAAGTCATCGGAGGTTGCCACCGGCCTTGTCGTTGTAGATTCAATTAAAATCCACTTTTAAATAAATAAAGAAATATAGGCAATAAGAATGGGGAAAAAAGAGAGAAGTGGGAGCATGTGGATGCTAACGTGGAGGGGGAAAGCTATGTAATGATGAATTTGACTGCTATATACTGAAACTTGACCAATGCAGGTGTGGACTTATGTGTACCTCCCTGGATTAGGGAGAGGGAAGGAGGTACACCCTGATCGAGTTCCCATTGTGAGGCGGTGGATGGCGGTTCGGGACACCAGGTCGCTACGATGCTTAGTGCAGGCGATCCAGGACGACATCGACACATTACCAAATGCGTCGGTAAGATTCTAAACCTTAGACTCCTGAATGCAATTAAATGATTTTGACCTTGACACTGGACCTGACTGACCTCCCCTTTTCAGGTGCGCTGGACACCATATCGAGATGAGGGGCATGAGGGGCAACCGTGGGTGGAGGCGACCTAGGCATACGCGGGATGGGATGTGTGGCTGCACTGCATGAACATCATCAAGCCACTACACTACCGCATGATCATGAGGACCAGGGCGTCCACTAGCCAGAGGTGGAGTTCTTGATGAGAGAGGAGGAGCGTGTGGGGCGATCTTCCCAAGGACTGATCGACGAGATTGACTGGGTCACCCGGGCGGTGGACCAGATCCGGGACTAGACGAGGAGAGGTCGGGTGGTGCGAGCCCGAGCCAGTAGCGATGAGGCCTACCTGAAGGACTACGCAAAGCCCTACGGAGACCAGGTCATCCATGACTCCCAAAGATCGGTACGACTCTCTTAACTCATGCTTCCTAATGATATCTGGTGCACTGACAACCTGGCTTTTCTATATGCAGCTAGACTCTCAGGGATGGATAGCGGAGCTCCACAGTCTCCTCCACTCTACCATCCAATAGAGGGATGAGTTCCAGCGCTCGCTGGAGCTTCTGGTGAGTTTTACTTGACCTTACACTCAATATGCAATGATATGGGACTGATTGACTGACTTCTAAATGCAGCGGGCCGAGGGAGCACAGCGGCAGGGACCTGAGGCTCCATCTTCTTCCTCCCAGCCACCAGCAGACAAGGCTGTGAGGGATGCTGAGTTCACTTGGGCGGTTGCTCGGGTCGAGGAGGTTGAGGCCACTCTTGCGGAGAGGGTAAGCAAACCAAGCACACTTCCCTTGACTTGATAACTATGAATGTAATTGGCTAACACTAAATGCTTATGCAGACGAGGGAGCTAGCAGCTGCATTGAGTGAGGCGGAGCGGCTTCGAGTAGAGGAAGCGGAGATAGCCTTTCTTCATGCGGAGGTGAAGCACCTGAGAGCTGGGGAGGCAAAGGTGGACCACTACTGTACCGAGGCGAAGGAGGCTCGGTGGCAGGCTTATGAGCTGAAGATTGAGTTACAGGCCGTGGAGCGCATGGTCCCAATGATAGGCTGAGGGCCTGAGCGGAGTGCATCACAGAGTGGCGCGCGGAGCAGCACATATCGGGACTACCTTACCAGCTCCTCCGGCTACCAAAGGAACGAGGATGAGAAGCGACGGTGATGCCGCGAGGAGAGGAGCACTACCGTGGACCCACCGGTGAAGCGTCACGAGGGCACTGGTGACAGCGGGGGTCCAGGAGAGGGATCGGCTTGTATTAGTAATGAAAAGTGGAAATGGAAGTGGAAACAGATAAACTTTGACAAATGTTCTATCACTGGCATCAATTTATTTTCGGAGGATCTGTCTGCTGGTGCAGCCATCTTGGGGTGCAAGTTAGTAAACTTTCACATTTAGTATTTGGATCTACCTTTACACCATCAATCACTTCTAGTTACAGATTTGAATAGATTAGTTCAGAATATGAACCCTGTCACAGGGGGGCCATCTTACCCTTGGGCCATCTCACCCTTCTGAACTCAGTTTTATATTCCATCCCAGATCATTTTTTAATCTATTTTCCACACACAGGCTGTGCTTTTGAAGATGGACTCGCAGAAATGTTCTTTGGGAAGAACCAATACAGGCAACCAATCAATTTCGCTGGTAAAATGGGGTGTATTGTATGGCGCCTTTAACACAAGGGGGCTTGGGTGTTAAGAACAAGCAGGTTATGAACATTGCTATGCTTGGCAAATGGCTGTGAGAACTTTGCTCTGACAATAAATCTCTTCGGAAACAGATTATTCAGTTCAAACACTATAAAGATTCTCCAAAGTTGTCCCTTTGGCTTGAGAACCCAAATGCCCTCTCTCCTATCTGGAGTGGAAAGGGGTTCTGAAGGCAGCATTTTGGTTGAGAAAGGTCTGGGCACTAAAATAGGAATGGGTGAAGCCACTTTCCTTTGGCGAGAAAAATGGGCAGGCGATTTCTGCATTAGAGACAAGTTTCCAAAAAATTTCAAGATTGCTGTTTATAAATAACACGTGGTGAGTGATTGTTGTGTCTTTATAATGATGCTATTCATTGGGGAGATTGCGCTGCATAAAAATCTGAAAGATGATGAGGTGGATGAGTATGTGAATGCCCTCAACTCCCCCAAGGTTGGCGGTTTCGGTCCGAACTGAAACGATTTCAGACCTGCTCACTAAGACAAGTCCAAAACTTTAAAAAAAATTTAATAGTTTCGAGCAAAACCGATACCAGTTGCAACCAAAACTTACCCGTTTTGGCCCGAAACCGCCCGATTTCGCTCGAAACTTACCCGTTTCGGCCCAAAATCGGACGCGAACTCCCCTCTCAAGGGGAGTTCACTTCTGTTCTCCCTCAGACTCTCAGATCTGAGAGAGAAGTGTGTTGCAAGGGCAACCTTGCAAATGGAGGAGGTTCCAGGTGGAGGGATTTGCTGTCAACGCCGCCGTTGCCATTTCTTGTTGTTTATAGCGTGTAGCCACAACCGTCGCCGTCTCTTGCTGTAGATTCCTAATAGATATTGTAAGTTTTTGTTTTTTAGTTGGTTTGATAGCTTTTTTTGTTGTAGATAAGGTGCTCTTCAATATATTAATTTTCACATGTTAAATATGTTAAAACTCCAAATTAAGCCCTAATTAGTTATTTAAATTTGAGACTTTTGTCTAATTAGGTTTAGTTAGGGTGAATTGAAGCTCAATTAAACTCATTGAATAATTTAGGACGAGAGCATGCTGCTAATTGCATTTAATGAAGAGTGATTAAGGTAAAACTCCCCAAGGAGGCTCATCCCTGATGCTCGAATCTTCCGCTTCAGCTTCGGCTTTTTCTACCAATTCCCGAGATTTGAGATGTTCCCAAGGGACATATTCTTTTAATTAGACAGGCTGGATCTTGAGTTGTTCATATTCAGCCAACTCATCTATAATCGCATGCCATCATTCAACCGTTGGGCTGACTTTCTTGTGCATCGGCAATGGGATCTGTTGCTTCTTGTTAGCGGTGGGCCTTCTAAAGACCACTTGAGGAGTCGTCTCATACCAAATCAGGGTTACAACCGGTGGTGCCGACTGAGGTGTGGCACCTCGTTTTAAGCATCTTGGGCCGCATCAAGGTGCTGCCCTCTTCCTTGCTTTTGATGGCACAGTCTGCCAATTTCCTTGATCCTTCGTCGGTGCCATGATATAGGCGTCATATGTGTGCTGGGTGTAGGCCTCTACCACTTCTTCGGGTAGTTGCTGGTACACATATATCATGTTGGCTGATACCCTTAGATAGGGCATTTTGTGTGGGTGTGGAGGATCCACCTTGTATTCACCCATTTGGAGCTCTCCTATCTTAATTAGACTTTCAATGGTGTCTTTGAACACATAGCAGTCTTCAATGGGGTGCCCGAGCATCTAGTGGTATGTGCAGAAATGAGGATCATCTTTCCTCCTAGCATCATCTAGTCTCTTTGACTCCGGAAGAGTGATGTTGTTGTATCTAGTGGTCCATTCAAATAGGACCCGGGTCTTCTCCTTAGGAAAGGGATATAGTTTCTTCATCCTAGCCCGCAAGGAGGGGCCTTCCTATCGTTCAGCCAGCTTGGCGGGAGAAGGGTTGGTAACTCCTTTATCTTTATCCTTATGCTGCTCGAACGCCTTGAAGTCAGTCGTATTAACTTCTTTGGGCATGGGCTGCTTATCTGCTGTTCTAGTCTTCTGCTTGATGCGGAAAGGGTGGAGGAGTACCTAGAGAGGAAAGCCTCAATTCTGCCACCACATTGTTCAACCAGTCTATTCGTACTCTCACTGGCTACAAGCATCAGACTGCTGGCATATGCTATCTTGGAATCTCGGTTAAAAAAGGTAGATATCTCTACTCTGACTTTAAATTTCTGATTGACAGGGTGCAGCTTAAGCTGGAAGGTTGGAAGTCCAAGTTTTTATCCCAAGACGGTAGAACTGTCTTGATAGATTCTATTCTCCATAGTATGCCAATTTACCTTGCTTCGGCCTGTTTCATCCCAAAGAAGGTAATCAACTTCATTGACCACCTGTGTGCTAATTTTTTCTGGCAAGGAGACAATGGCACCAGTCGCCGGCACTGGGTAGCTTGGTTAGAAATTCAGAGGCCCCGGCTAGAGGGGGGTCTAGGCATTAGGGACTTGCAGTGGGTCCAGATTTCCTTCACAGTTAAAACTTTGTGGAACATTATCCACCGGTCTCACTTTGGTCCATGTATGCCCGGTGAAGATTCAGCAAATCCCACTTTGCAGATTGTGTTAAACCTTTCCCTGCAGTTATGCCTCTCGCAGTATTCGAATATATTGGAAATTAATACGAGTTAAATTGCACACCTTGGAGTGACCTAAGCATTACTCTAATATTTGTTTATGGGCATTTTACTTACTATTGATGAAGAGAGGAAGCCCAGAAATCAGAGAACGATTTTCTTTAGGGAAAAGGCCTTTAAAGAAGGGCTTCTCTGATTAAGAAAGATGAAGGCATGCTGGCACAACAGCAGAATATACAATATATTGTCGTCCACCACCTCCTTTCAGATGGGAATTAAAACAAGTCTGTAGAAAGATTCCTGGGTGAACAAAAACATTTTCAGGTCGGCACCACAGGCATAGATTAGATCTCTTCATCTGTAACACCCTGCCATCAATACAAGAGATCTCCGAAGCTACAATTCCAACCATATCAACATAGGCAGGGGCTGGTTAGCAAGCTCCGCATCTCATTCGCATGCCAGCTTCGTACCAAAGCTGGTCAGGCATATGGCGAACGCCTGAAAAGCTGAAAGTGGGTGACGGTAATCCATGGTGAACATGTCGTCTCCGACCTTCCCAAACTGGAGCAGCACGGTCTCTTCATCACCCACGCCTCCAGGTTGGGTGGGGTCTACAGCAGCCACCAGCTGAAAGTTCTTCACAGAAGCAACCGTGACGCGCCCGTGGAAATTTAAGCACCAGCACTGTAAGTGCTCGTGCCACCTTGGAGCCTTGTTCTTTAGGATCATGGGTTTGGCACTGATCCCTGTGTTTGGTGTGTCGGGGTACTTGTGAAGCTCTTCGGTGTTTTCCCTTGCTGAAGGGCATTGCAGCGTGCACATCATTCTTCTCGGACCTCTTGATTTGAGAAGGTTAAATTTATAGGAGACCTGTCCGATTTCGAAGTTCCCGGAGGGCACCTGGGGACTGATTCGTTTACTGGCAAAACGACGGCTCGCTCTGCTGCTTGATGCCTTGGCACCATTGAATGGTGGCAGACTGTCGTATATTGTAAATTTTGTGCCCCAAAAATCCGAGCTGCATAAACAAGGGTAACATGGTCAACTCAATAAATGAACAGATTAAAATCAATCTGCAGAGAGTATCAACTCATTCTTCGTTACACTCATGCGCATCGTCATATAATTTGACAGAGCCAAAGCATCTCTAAATAATGTGATAAAAGAATAGTCGAATGGTGTTCTTCACATCAGCTTTCCGTTTGAATGGTTTGCAATATTAGATGGAAACTAAAATCAAGAACAAGTTGATCTTTTATCTACATCTTCACCCCACTATACAGCACCAAATTATTTTCTCCTTAAAACCTGCAAGCTGATGGCTCAAAAATTTATTTTCTGTCATGCAACGAGTCCTCCAAAACTAGAATCTTCTATTTTCAACGTCTACAGGGATTTCACTACAACATTTAGTTCCATCTTGTACTAATTTATAACAATCAATCTTTGGCACAAAACCATCCAGATTCCTTGGGACAATTGACTTGTGCTTACTTTTTGGTGCTTCATGAGATTATCCATGAATTTTTTCAAGTTTCCAAGTTTGAAAGATTGAAGAAAAGAGCAAAGGCTTGCTCAAGATAACACTATCTGCCTATGATATAGCTATAACTACATGTAAAGAATAAAGACCAAAGTCATAGTTGTCAGAGTATAAAACCCCAACAAGGGACTCAAGGATCTACTGCAATCATCATCATCATCAGAGCATTATCCTATTATTTGGGGTCGGCTACATAATCCTGTTCCGCCAAAGAATTCTATCAAAGAACTCTATGTACAGCAATATTAGTTTAATGAAATTAAATTGTATGAATACTTTGTTGTGGGGAATTGCACTAAATACACAACCAAAGTCTTACCTCAGCTTTCCCACGTATGCATTGCTTCCCTGAGATAGGTCATCAGCATCCAGAGAAATTATATATTCAGTATGCGCACCATGCCTAAACCTCCGAGCAGCCAAGAGAAATTTCCCGTTGTCCATAAGTGCTGCAAAATAATTGCATGAGCAAAAACATGCATTTAAAATGGGCATCGGACTGACTTATATCAAAGAAAGCAGGAGAAAACTGCCATCATCACAATTGAATTTAGAAACTGTGCATTGTGGAAAGACTCCAAGATTTTACACTCGAACAGCCACTAACTCGTAAAAGAATTTGGAAAATCTAGAAGATAACGACAAAAGCTCCGTCCTACTGGAAAATTATTCAAAGATATTTTAAGAGAAGGAGACCTTTAGAAAATGAGGTAAGGGTTTGCCAACTAGAGCCATGAGGAGCCAGCTTGCAACATGCCACAAAGAAAAAATAAATACCAGGGCAGGGACAAGCCGACAAGGACTACTAATACATTATCCAGACAATGATATAGATGACAGAAAGGAGGTGGCCCTTTCCACTCTGCCAGTGTATTGCTGTCAAGTCGTGGTTATTGACAATTGAGGAATATCAACAATGCAAACATCCTCATACGAAAGGTAATTTAGAAAGTTAAAAAACATTAATATCTTCCCCATACAAGTCTAGCCATGGTGCGTCAAAGGTTACCAATATCTCAATGGTAACAATGGTTGGTACACTTAACACATTTCATTAAGAATGTGAGGGCCAGAACTGAAACTGACATAAGGACATTGGACAGATTGAATGTTGGATATGAAATATTTGGAGACCAAAAGCCAAAAGCAAAATCGAGAAAAAAAACAGTGGGTGCAGATTATACATCAAGCCTAAGGATAGTAGTAGTTTCCCCAAAACGCCTCTGCAAACAAAAGTTGAAGTCTGTAAAACTGGTTCAGTCTGCGTGACCTGATTATTGCCACTGACCACCTGACTTATCAAGACATAGTCTAATATGAAATTGCATCAAGATATGAGAGTTGGTAGACTGGACATAAGGAATCATATTCAAGAATAACCAATAAATTCAGTATTGTACGACAGCACCAAGGTTTATTTATTATCAAGAGAAAAGACAATATAATTCCTTATACATGCACGTTCATGTTACTGAGGGCCATTTTCTGTTGGGGGAAGGGGCACTCCAGCAAAGACATCTGGATCATGCAAACCATTTCTTCAAAAGGAAAGCCTACATCCTAGCAAAAGTGAAATTTGTATACAAGTTTATCTGCAAAATGTAAACATGATTCCATTATATTAATTGCATATTTATAGCGCATCTCATGATCCCTGAATAAGGTGAACGTTTGGCAACTAAAACCACAGATATCAAACAGGAATTCACAGCATTCAAATGCCGTCTGAAAAGGAAAAATATTGGAGTCCAACAAGGAGATCCATTCGTTTGAGCTGGTCTATATTCAAATTAGGCTAGCCCAGATATGCTTGTTCCAAGCCAACCAGTCAACCCTGACCGGGTGATGAGAACAACGGAAATTAAATGTATAAAAGCTGAGAACTTGATGCCAGAAGAAATTAAGCAGGCAAAAATCGCCCCTTTCAAAAGAGCATTTCTTCAAAACTGGGCATTTGACCACCAGATCCGGAGATCAGATCCCGGAAATCCCGTGAGGGATCCCATAGAGCCCAAGAAGGGGAAGCAACAGGCCAGGAAAAAAATACCTGTTTGAGGGAGGAAGGGAAGGTGATCTTCCCGGACTGCCGCGGCGACCTCACCACCCCCATGGTGATCCCCCTCCTTTTAATTGCCCCGGGAGGCCCATCGGCGTACTCACTCCTGTCAACGCCGGGACGCTCGACATCGATGTCCAGCTGCGGTCCACAGGCAGAACCCATGGACACACGAGTTATATATCCCCCCCCACCCCCCACGGCTGGCCCGCATCGCCGTCGCAGCCTGCATGTGAGGCCGTTGATCCATGTGAAGAATGGGTCTCCCTCTGCCGTTGCGCCCAATCTCTCTTCCCCTCTGCAGCGGCGCTTCCTCTGGGAAGCAAGAATGAGAAGCCTAGAGGGAAGTATAAAAGAATCCTAATGGTTAAAAAGAAAACCCCCCAGGAGCCAATGATGAGGGCCGCCTCTGCTCGTCCTCTATAAAGAGAGAAACCGGCGGCTAGGGTTCTTCCTCTGCTCTCTGGCGCCTGCTGCTGCTTCTACTATCCACTGTGCATTCGTCGCTCTGCCACGCCAAAACCTACTACTGCTCCTCCTGGGTGACAGCAAACCAATGGCGAACAACACCTTAGTCTAACGCCAAGGCTTGCATCCCCCCTCACCAGCCCCCACAGCCGTCCGCGCTCCCCATCTGTGGCGATGGCCACCGCCAACCCCTTTGATCTCCTCGGGGACAACGACAACGACGACCCCTCGCTGCTGATCGCGGCTCAGCAGGAGAAGATCGCTGCCAAGAAGCCAGCCCCTTCTCCCGCCGGCGCCGCTGCCACGGTGAAGCTTCCCTCGAGGCCCGCCCCTCCTGCCCAGGCTGGTGCGCCCCACCACCCCCTCCCCCTCATGGAGCTCTTTCCCCCTCTTCTTTTACGGGATCTGTTGGTTCCTAAATTTCTACGAGTTGTTCTACCTATTGGAGGTCTGTTGGTTGGTTCAACGTTAGCTTCTGCATATGCAAAATGGATTCTTTCCCAGTTAGATATGGTTTGTCTTACCGATGAGAGATCAATTGGATGTATATCAATGTAGAATACCACATGTGCGAGAGGCACTTCTTCCATTTTCCAGTCAGCTAGTTACTAATTGGGTGTAAAAGATTTCTTTTTTACCCCCTTCTGAATGTCTGTTCGTGTTGTGTTCATATGCTATTCCAGTGAAGGATGCCAGGAGCAACACGGCACCAGCACGTGGTGGCTTCCCTGGTGGCACCCGAGGTGTACCCGGGCGTGGTAGAGGTGGCCGCGGAGGCGGCCCCGGCCAGGGGAGGGACTATGGCAATGGGAACTTGAATGGGTTCTCGGGAGGTTATGGTGGTGTTGGTGGCGGGGGTGACGAGGGTGAGACGGGCAAGCCTCTGGAGAGGGAACGTGGTTCCTATGGGGGTCCCCGTCAGTCATACCGTGGCGGTCGCCGTGGTGGATATGGAAATGGGGAGGATGGAGGAGATTTTGGTCGCCCAAGGAGGGTATTTGAACGCCACAGTGGCACAGGCCGTGGGAATGAGCTTAAGCGTGAGGGTACTGGACGTGGCAACTGGGGTAGCCCAAATGATGATGTGACTGCACAGTTGAGTTCTCTTTGTTATCATGTATTTCCGTTCATACTTTGTTTTTTTTGAAATTTCACTCTCTGTTAACTTCTTACGAAGCAGGGAAACTGAGGAGGTTGTGAAAAATGAAGATAAGGCTTTTGCTGTCGAGAAGCTGACTGGCCAGGAAGTTGCACCCACCTCTGCGGCAAACAAAGGGGGTCAAGATGGGGCGGATAATGAGAATGAAGAGAAAGAACCAGAGGATAAGGTAGCTTTTAAATGTCAAAATGGTCATATATTTATTTGCCTTCTTTAGCAGTGTCTAGCCAAATTTTAGTTGGTAATTTTTCGGAATAGTAGACGAAAATATTTCTATCTTAACTTTGAGACGGAATTTCAGACTCATAATTTTTTGTCGGGATAATTATGTTACCGATGGAATTTTCGTCCACTTCATTTCCGTCTTAACTGTCCGATGAATTTTCGGACGGAATGTTGTCCATCTGAAATTTGTGACTAAGTATATACGATGGAGTATATCTGTCTAGAATCCACCCAAAAATGTATTTCAGATAGAATTTTCGACGGATTTGGGATGGATCATGGCCGTCGCAAACATCTCCTTTTCTTGTAGTGGTAACAGGTGGCTCAGGGCCACCAGACTTGGGACAGTCGTCTAGACCTACAAAACCCAACGGTCATTAAGTCACGAGACTCGGGTCAAAATCGCTGCACATGATGGCACAACACTGTCGATCTGGCCTAATCCCTAGGTCTAAAACCACGGTAGCACGATTCCCATGGTAGCTCACAAGTCACCGAGTTAATCCCCTATCTGAGGGAAACCTCCAGCCCCAAACTGGGTGTCTGAACTCACAGTCCAAGGCCATATGCTTGGCCCACTCGAAAATCACCTTCTAGAGAAACCGACGTCGTGAGGGGAAGGCCCTCCGCACACATACCTACTCACGACGACTCGATCTAGCGAAAGCACGAAAGCCCAGAACACATGGGATCACCCAGGCCCCCAAGACCCACAGACACGTTAACCGAGGTAACACGGTACCTCTAGACACCCTAAAACACAGACACGGAACCCACAGGTGTCTGGGACATCCACGAGACCGAAGGTCGACTATTTAGTCACAACTGGGTCGACCAGAAGCCAAAACGGAGCGAACGGAACACGACTAGCGCGAAAATCAAGTGGTGATCATCCCCTTGACCATCACCTCAGGTGGCAGTCTACCCCAGGGACACAAACCACTGGGTAGTGGTCCAGTCTGGACCACAACCCTTCAGGAACATCTGGATGTGAGGCGGTCTCCTCCCATACAGCAATCCCAAGTGGCGGTCCTGGCCTGACCGCCACCATCAGGTAGCGGTCAGACGCAAGGCCGCTACTATACAGGGACCCAGACAACGCGGTAGCGTCCAGCACTTGACCACTACCTCTATAAAATGGTCATGCCCTGACCGCTACTCCCAGGTGGCGGCCCATCACAAGACCGCAACCTGGAACTGACATACTGGGCCAAGAAACAGTCCCCATTGGACTGCCTTCATAGGTGGTGGTCTCTGAAATGACCGCTACCTACTTTCGAGCCCGAAAATGGCGAATCACATGAAAAACCCCATTCTACGCCCCGTTCACACCCATGCGAAGGGGAAAACAAGAGAAAATCAGTCCCCAGCATCTCTAGCATCTAGAGGACCTATTTAAACCCCAAAAACGCAATCAAAACATGAAATCTGGCTCACACCCCAAAATCACACGTTTTAACCCCCGGTGGAAAAATAAACCATCTTGGCTCGCCTCGGGATACCAAACTCACGGGAAAGGAAGTACAAGGGCCAAGGATCCATCCCCCTACCTCCTAAATTCTAGTTTATTGAATTTGAAAAATAAGTTGCAGATATTTTTACCAAACCTCTGAGCACTGACAGATTTCCCACCCTGAGAAGAGAACTGGGTTTGTGTCATCCTCCCACTTGACTACTTTCATTTGAAATAAGTGCATCCCACATTCAGAGTCCTCTTCAGTTCATTGTGCATGCTTAGCTAGTTGCATCTCATATGTCTACATGCTACCATATTCATCATAAGTGAGTTTCCCTTTGGTATATAAAATGGTGATGTGGGGAAGGGCAGGTCTAGTTTGCCTGGAATCACTCATTATGCGTGAGGCAAGTCCTCCGCCAGGTATCAAGGGAACTTGCATTCTACATTCCTTCTATTTTGCATGCATGGATTTAGGAGGAGCAAGTTTTTTCACGAGAGGTTCTTCTCTAAGATCAACTTATTATCTGACCATTATCAGAAGAGATCACCGCACGTAGCATTAAGGCCAATCCTTATATTGAGGGCTTAAACTCAATAACCTTCTACATTTTGAAATCTTGAACCCTGACGGGGAGACCTCATTGGTCTACCTTTGTTGATATGCCCTGGCGCATGGTCTGCTTGAGCTCATCCAATGACCATTTCTCCTTCACATTTCATGCTCTGTAATGTGATCCACCATTTCTTCCCAAAAGACATTGGTTCAAGGCACTAATTGCAGAACAATGGTTGATGTATGCTGAATAACTAGGTGCACTCCACCTAAGACGTGAGGTGGCTTACACAGAAAGGCACTCTCTTGACTATCTTTGCTCTGGTTCTTCAAAAGTAACGTAAAAAAAAGGGAAACTATAAAAAAAAACAAAAATTAAACCCAAAAAAGAAAAGAGCAATAGCCTATTCCCACTGAGAAATTGCACCCCTTCACCAAAGAAGTGCCAGTGGGTCAGGCATGATGTGGCAGGCCAACTCTGGTTCCCTTGCGGCACGATAGTTAACTGCACTAAGTAACTGGGGTAGTTGCACTGAAACAAATGTGACTCTTCACATCCAACAGTGCCAGTTCAACTTGACTGTCAGCTATCTCAAAATTGCTTACTAGAGGTGCCTCCATTCATAGTCTTTTCATTCTATCTTACTTGACTTCACTGCTGTTGGATGTTGTTTTGACTTCCCTAGTATCATGGTATATTAGCCTTCGTAGACTCTGTGAGCATACCCTGGCTCGTTCCTTGGTTTCAACCATGCTTGCGTGTGTTCTTGATTTTAATCCCTCACTTCCTCCTTGTCCTCCTATGCTCGCCGGCTAGGACACCCTTCACCTTGATGGTCCAGGTTCCTTGATGTGTTTCTTAGATCTGAACCTCTCCTCTGATATTTTTCTTCTGCTCTCATCCCTATCTTCACTCCTCCATTTTTTGATGGTGTCAAAGGGGGGGAGAATGTGAGTTTACATTCAGGGAGAATTTGCATTAAGGGGGAGTTTGCATTAAAGGGGAATATTCATTAAGGGGGAGATTGCATAAATTTGTAATTTGCATAAAGTGGTATTAAGCATCTATATGTATATATATATATATATTTTGAAAGTGGGTAATACCACTGATTGTATAAAAGAAAATAAAGTGTACAAGTGTAAGTGAGCTCACAAAAAGAGAGCCAATACAAAAAGCACACCAAGGCGGTGTGGGGACAATTACCCTCCCAACAAAGCAAAAAGAGGTGAGTTAAGGGTGTTCACATTATAAGACAATTCCGCCCATTCCCTCACTCTAGTACAAATGAAAGAAATAAGAGAGTCTTCCACTCTAGCCTCCCTTCTAAATATCCTGTTACTCCTTCACATCAAAGGGACGAAAGAGTGGCATGCAACATAAGCCACCAAATAACACGATCGCCTCTGATGGGCCAACTCCTGCCCCAGGACCTGATGAAAGGACCGTAGCTTTGTCTGATGGCCATAGACACACCGGACTCTGGAAGCCAACCCCTCCCACATAGTTTGTGAGTACTGACAACCAACAAAGAGATGGTCCATTGACTCGTCTTCTAGGCCACATAAATAGCAGGAGGGCTGGATGTTTGGAAGGAAGCGCCTGAGCCTGTCCAAATAAGAAGCTTCGCCTTCAAAGGGGTCTTCGGTCTCCAAATATAGGGAACATAGTCGTGGTGCAGCCCGCCATCCGAGATGACGAAGTAAGCAGACTTCACAGGGAAGGTCCCCTTCCTATCCCACCTCCACGACCACGCATCCTTCTTGAGAGGGCGAGGAGCGAAGTTTGAGCGGAAGGTAAGGAGGTCTTGAAACCACTCATCTCGTCACTCGTGAGTCCCCTCCTGAAAGTCGGCGTCCAAGTGCCCCTTGAAAGGTGGGGGTCGAAAGCATAGTCAACTGTCCCAAGAGGGTCTGCGGAGATCGCAAACAAACTAGGAAAAGAGTCCTTTAAGAAGTCACTACACCATTGTCCTTCCAAAAAAAGACATTGATTGTCTTTCCCTAGACGGACTCGGACCCTGGTGGAGAGGAAGTCTCTGCAAGAGTGGCTGCCGTACCAAATAAGAGATGTTTGGGTTGGAGGTGGAAAATCTAGATCCCAAACTCTCCTCCTCCCGAAGTACCTTTGCTTGATGAGCTGCGTCCAAAGACTCTCATCTCTTGCTCCCAGCCTTCAATTCCACTTACTAAGAATAGTCATATTGAAGTATCCCACATTCTTGATGCCAATACCCCCTTGCTCCTTAGAAGTAGCCACCCACTCCTACGCAAAGTCATGCCAACCTCTACACCTCCCACCACTGCCGTGCCAAAAAAAACTTGCCCTGGATAGATTTATTTTTCTTTAGCACCATCTTAGGGATGTGGAACACTGAGAGATAATAGATAGGTAAACTATCCAACCTCGACCTTCATAGGACTAGTCTACCCTCGAAAGATAGAAGCCTCGCCTTCTAGCCCACCAGTCTAGCCTCATACCTCTAAATAATAGGAATCCAATCAGCACACCTAAGAGCACCTGGAGTGAGGGGGAGCCCTAGATAGGACATAGGGAAAGTCCCTATGTAATAGCCCATGATCCGAGTAGACCTGTAAAGGGTTAAAGTGGATTAATTCATTCCATTTAAATAGGTAGAATGAGTTAATCTATCTGAGTTAAGGTCAGTTTGGTAACGGACAATCTGTTATCAAAGCGATCTTAAGACTATTGGTTTGACTTTTTATAGGCGGCCCTAAGAGTATTGGTTTGACTTTCTATAGGAGCTCATCATGAGTGACGTGTGTTTGGAAGGTGTATGAGAAGTCAGAGGAATGGTTGGAAGTAGATTGAAGTAGCGACGCGTGGGAGAGTCTGGCTTGTTACATTCCTCTACGGGGGTCTGTGTCTCTGCTCGTGTATCCCTCTTGTGCTATCGTGTCATGTTACTGCCCCCCTCCCTCTCATATTTGGCGAGAGGTTCTTTTATAAGGGTTGTCTTTGCGGTGGAGGTGTATCTTTTAACATAAAAGGATGTGAGTCGTAAGGTAATATTTTTTCACAATCATCTAGAGTTTTTCGTTAGACGGCCGTTCATTCGGAGTCGGGTGATCTTTAAACGAGTATTACGGCACCCGTTGGGTGTGTTCGTCTTTATTTGACTCGTGATCGATGATGACAGGAATAATATTCGATCTTTGTAGAGTTCTCTGGCTTTCGATGTGTTCGGTTGATGTTCTTCGCGAGTTGATGAATCCGATGACTGACCATACTGAATCGTGTGTCGCGGGCAGTAGTTGTCGCGAACTCGTTATACGCGTGACAAATCTTGGGTCTATGTGAACATAGTAGTCGACCTTTCATAAGTAATATCGATTTTACCCTCCTCGCTAATGATCTAGTGATATCGAGTATAGAGTAAGATTGATGCAAAAGCAAAAAAGATGAAAAAGTTAATACAGCATTCAAAGTCTGAAGAATGATGCTTTTCTTGAAAAATGAAAAGAAAAGAAGCACGATGCTTTTAATGTTATCATTAAATACTACTCGTCACAGTCCGATGGGAACCCACTTTGTCCGTGAATCTCTCATCAACGTGAGAGATCTTGCGAGGAGATTTTTCTGAGATTTGAACTTGGAGGGTGAATCTTACATGGTCTCGGATGGACGAGGCTCGGATCTGTCTTTGATATTATCATGCATCCTTGTCGTGAGATTCCTATCGCCGGAAGTTACTGTCCACCAGCTTCCCCAATTGTTGCGTGTAAATTTTGGACGGCAGAGAATAATGGGCGACGGTCAACAGTACGAGGAGTCCGATCATGGACTTCTTCGGGATGGCAATGTTGTGGGTTGAACGGTAAAAAAAATTTGGACAAAACTTCCTCTACCATGGTAAAAAACTTGCGTCTCATGTCTCATCATCCTGACCACACATAGCTTTACGTGAATAATAATACAAGTTGGACGATTTCAACTCACCCGGACAGTAAAAAAGCCTGTCTCCCTCCACCGTTCCCGTCGCTTTGAGCCCCCCTGCCCACCCCACCCGCGTTCTACCCGGGGGCGGAGTAGCGTGGGGCACGTGGGGTTGTGATTTTTTTAAGTGAAAGAAAAAACGGTTAGAGACTAAGATGAGTCGACGCAGGCAGTGATACCTTCCTTTGAAATAATATGGCCAAGAAAAGAGACCTCTTTAAGCTAGAACTCGCGCTTACTGAGCTTTGCATAAAGTTGCTATTTTCTTAGAGTTTGCAAGGTTATCCTCAAATGTTCTTCCTTCGTTTTGGAATAGACAAGAATATAATCAATAAATACGACATACGGCTTGAAAATATTGTTCATGAGTTGCATGAATGTCGCAGGGGCGTTGGTTAACCCGAACGACATGACTACGAACTGATAATGCCCATATCTACTTCAAAAAGTAGACTTGTAGATGTCTTCTTCCTTGATCCTTAGTTGATGATAATCTGACCTGAGGTCGATCTTGGAAAAATACTCGGCCCCAGAAAGTTGATCAAATAGCTCATCGATATGTGGCAATGGATATTTATTCTTGATAGTGAGTTGATTGAGTCACTAGTAGTCGATGCACAACCTGAGAGACCCATCTTTCTTCTTGACAAATAGAACCGGCACACCCCAAGGGAATGTGCTAGGTCGAATAAAGCCCTTGTCCAATAACTCCTGAAGTTACCTTTTTAGCTTATTGAGTTCAATGGGGGACATCTTATAGGGAGCTATTGAAACAGGTGCTACTCCTGGGATAAGTTAAATAGAAAAGTTTACTTCCCTTTTGGGTGGTAAATCGGGTAATTTTGATAGGAAGACATCGGGGAATTCTTTGACAATAGAGATTTCTTCTATATGAATTTTCTTGGACTCGGTGATAATTACGGAAGCAAGAAAAGCTTCACATCCTTGCGACATGAGCTTGCAAGCGTGAAGAGAAGAGATGATAGTAGGAAGCTTCTTATACTTGATGCCAAGGAAAGAGAAACGTGGGAGACCTAGTTTTCGAAAAGAAATTCTCATGTTGCGATAATTTATATGAGCGTCATGGTCAACAAGCCAGTCTACATCTAGAATGGTGTCGTAGCCGTCCATATCAAGGCATACGGGGTTTGTAGGAAGATTGTAGCCTTCTACTATTACCTCACTATCAGGGTAGTAGGTTGTAAGTTTGATTCCAAGACCTAAAGGTGTTCTGATTATTAGGTCCAATGGTAGAGGAACAGGCGCAACTGATAAGGTCTTTGCAAAGATAGTAGATATAAAAGAATGAGAAGCATCACTATCGAATAGTACAAATATAGGATGTGAATAAATATGAATGGTAGCCCATCATCCCTGGGCACTTCATCATTATCAAGAACTACATTAAGACATGCTTGCCGCCTGCATCCACCATTAGAGGGTTATTCCTTCATAAGAGGGCAATCAAGCAAACAATGCTCCCAACTTCCACAACGCAGATAAGCACCGAGGCGCTTTCAGCATTCCTCGACCGAGTGGCCAAGTTTCTCACAGAATGTGCAAGCCATTGGGACTTGCATTTCCTCCTCCTTTATCTTCTTATTTTGTGATTATTTCTCCCATTCCCATTGCGGGTGGTGAGGACACGAGAGCCAGTCGCCGATATCAGACGCGTAGCACGACTCGAGCGACTTCGGCCTACGAAGAGTTCTGGCCTGTAATCTCCCCACCTAAGTTCGCCGCTCGGGCGACTCATTCGGACCACGCCAACCATTTCACCCTCCCCGCCGGGGCGTGCGGCCAGCAGGTCCCCGCCGCTGCCGGTGGTCGTGCATTCGTCGCATAGCAGCGTGGTCGTACCCTTGACCCCGCCGCATTTGGCGCAACGCCCATACTTGCCGACTCTGTTGGCCCTGTCCGCCATTTCCTGAAACTCTGGCGAACTGTTGCCGGTGGCCGGGGTTGGGGTGGCGAGTAGTTCACGCAACTTCGGCATCACGACGCTAACGTGACCCTGCGCCGGACTCGTCGCCATTGCTCCGACGCCAAGCGCGTCCACGATTTCCCAATAGGCCGTTTTGTATCCAGCGTTGGGATCGGTGAATGCAATCAGTTCGCGAGCGTGACTGTAGAACCCCCTAATGTTTCCGGCGACTAGTGACTTTTCGTGGTCGGTTGCAGCGGGCGACCATTGCAGGCCACGGATGTACTCTTCGACCATCGTGTAATCGTGGTGCTCGCAGTTCATGGCTCGTCTCCTGAAAGTCCGGTTTCGCGTGGGTCAGCGGGTACGTCCTGCAATGCCTTGACCGCCTCCAGTGCTGAACAAAGGTCGATGTAGTAATCCTCTTGGCTGCCGTACTCCGGATAGCCAGTCGAAGGATCGATGTGGGCGCGCTCCATGAACTTGTCGTGGAAACGCTGCAAAGCAGCCTCGGCAATTTCAAGGTCCTCCCCACCCTGCGCAACCGATTCGGCAGGGCGGGTGGAGAGTCCGAACCTTTCGGCACGCTCCTCACGGCGTGCAGCGGTGAACTCAACCAATGCTTGCGCGCGACCCAACTCCATCCAATGCTCCGGCGTAATCCGTTCCCCACCCACCCCAGGCGCGGGCTGCGCGGCGAGGGCTGTGAACAGTTCGGTGCCAGCCTTGGGCTTACGGCTGTAAGAAAAGTCGTCCACGTAGAATACGACTGATCCATCCGCACTCACGTAGCCAACCGCATCCCTCGCGCCCGCTGGCGGGGTGGCGTCTATCTCGGATGCACGGCTTAGCACGGCTGCATAAAGCTCTCTGACGCCCTCGTATGCGCCATGCCCTGCCTCACGAAACGCCTGCGCGATAGCCCGGTCACTCGGCCCGCTCTGCGCGGTGGGGGTGGTCATCTCATGGCCTCCGCAAGAATGATCGCTAGGCTGTCCTTGTTAAATCGCAGGTACACGGTGCGCTTGGGATTGAAGGTTTCAAACATGAACTCGATTTCATCGGCCTCCGTATCCGTGACTTGAACGATGCGCACCCCCTCGTCTACCATGTCGCCGGTTTCCTTGTCGTTGAACACCATCAGGCCGCCGAACAGCTTTCCGTCAAACACGCTCATTGCTTTCAGTTCGTCACTCATTTCTCTTCCCCAGTAGTGGCGCACCCAAGGGCTGCGCGGAGTTCGTTGGCGCACGTCGTAAGCCCGTCGTCATAGGCGTCATTAGCCTCTTGCGATCCTTGATCCGGCCCCCCATCCCGAACCCTAGCTCGCCCCCACCTCAACCTCTCATGCCCCAGCCTCTTCCACCTCCCTTCCCACTGCTTCCCCCACATCCCCATCTCCCAAGTTCGTCCACAGTGACCCCGGAGGTTCCCCAACGTCGCCCACCCCTCGGCATAGTGGAATCATTGATCTGCTGCTAGCAGGTTTGAGTCTGGTTCTGAGGCCCAGTTTGTAGAATCTTCCACGACCTCCACATCATGAATCAGCAAAGACTCACTTCTATGGGATTGTTCTGCTCCAAGCCTACTTTGCTCCAGAATTGGTCCAATCTCGTTTCGACCTCGGCACAGATTGCGTCATCCATTCTTGCATGACTGCACAAGATCTGAGCCTACACCTGAGTCCCAGTTTGCAGAGGCTGCACCGACTTCCACGGCATGATTCAGCCTAAAGTCTCTTCTGAGGGTTGGTTCTTATCCGAGCCCTCTACTCTCCAGAGGTGGTTTTTCCCCGTTCCGACATTGGCACAGTTCGTGGTGCCCGTTCTCGTGTGACTGCACAGAGCTGGTGTGAACCAGTCTGCCCAGAGTGTGCAACCGACTGGCAGAATGTGTCATGCCTTCCCTGTCGATCTTCTGGTCGAGCCTTCTTCTTCGGAGTTGTACCCCTCGTCGTCCTGAAACCAACCCAGGTGGTTTCGTCATGATCCACCCTCCATGTTGAGCGTACCACCCTAGGCATCCTACCCCTATCTGCCTGCTCACCCAGAAAATAGAGGTGCGTCACAGAAGTGAGCACGACCAGCCCAGAGCTCTGACGGCCGTCAAACTTGGCTGGTGCTTAGAGATTCCTATTCTCCAACCAACCACACTAGTCTCACCTCGTTCGGAGGTCCCCGATGGGAGTTCTCCCTCCTACACGGTGACTGTGCCAACATGTCCTGTGAGATAGAATTGCGCAGGTTGGCTTGTCGGCTCCGGCCCACCCACCAGTGACCTCAAATCATCACCAAACTTTACAGAGCACTGCAGCACTCCTCCGGTGATGTTTTGGCACAAGCGGCACTACTTTTGGGGTCCTATGCGCTGTGTACCATCCCGAGTTCTTCCATTCTGCCCTGCAAGACAGCAATCGATGATTCGCTCGAGCACTCCCTCCCGGTGTCTCCCCCTCCTGCATGAGGGTAGTTCTGTACCGTGTGTCCCTCCCCGAGTCCCCCTCCCTGTGTGGAGGTTATTTCATTTCCTTGTACTAGCAGGAGCGACCGGAAGCTCCATCGAAGCAGCGTGTTTGCCAGGTGCGCACGCTCCCCTGTGTGCCCACGTCTCCAACCAGAGCCAATCTTTCGGATGTCTAGGTATGTTCGGTTGCCACTCCTTTCCTACTTTTCTAGTATTAGTTCCTATGTCGCGCCGGTGAGGTGAGTGCTCGTTCCCAAATGATCCACCCTAATGAGTGAACTTGCTTTCGGTGAGAAGAGCGTACATCTGAACTGGTCCACTCGGTACCGGTCTGCTCGGTAGAATCAGGTGCCCATCTCCATCTCCCCGGGTGACTTCCACCACCCTCCCCATCGTTCGGACCGTGTCCGACACCCCGCTAGCCGCTGCTCGCCTCGCCACCACGATGTTGCCCTTGAGGAGTTCGCTACACGCATGTGCGATCGTCTTTCCGTCTAGGCGTGTGTGCTCATGCGTTTGCTAGCATTAGGTCTCAGTTTCCTGTCCAGGCTCGTCCCGCGTCAGACTTGAACATGTGTGTAGACCTTACAAGGCATGAAGAGAAATGTGCCTTGACCTTGTATACAGTGCTACAAAGACGTGCATCGACCTTGTGTATCAGGCTGTAAAACATGCACCGACCTTAATTCACACGAGGTAAACTGTGCATTGACCTTGCTTCATGCAAAGGTGCAATGTGCATCGACCTGTGTTACTACATGCAAAAACAAGCATCGACCTTTCAAACATAGTATGAAACTATGCACAGACCTTTCAGAGCTAAGCCTAAAATGTGCATCGACCTTATAGTCAACTATGTGAAAAGATGCAACAACCTGATAGGTACTATGACCAATGTGCACCGACCTGACTATGCATTCTATGTGACATGTGCATCGACCTTAAAATGTAAGATGCAAGATGTGCATCGACCTTAGTATGCAAGATGCAGGATGTGCATTGACCTTAGTATGCAAGATGCAAAATGTGCATCGACCTTTTAAATGACTAAGGCAGATGTGCATCGACTATATAGATGACTAAGATAGATGTGCATCGACCTTATAGATGACTAAGGTAAATGTGCATCGACCTTACATGCTATCGCTAACACCTGTGCACCGACCTGACCTTGCTAAATGTAAATATGCACAGACCTTATGCTTCACATGTGCACAACCCTTAAGCAGCATGCATCGACCTTACTCTGTGCTAGTGAAAGGTGCATCGACCTTGCCTTAGACAGATGCAAAATATGCATCAACCTGTCTTCAGGCAGAGGCAAAAAGTGCATCGACCTTAGTGAGTACACATACACACTAGCATCGACCTTATTATGTAGCAACAAGACTATGCATCAACCAAGTACATGAAAATACACTGACATTCTTAACTAAGGAATGTATGGATGCATTGATTGATGAGCTACAAAAATGAAGGATGTAACCCAATGATGCATTGACTTATTGAATATAACAAATGAATGTGCGTTGACTTGCATGATTATGTTGGCATGAATGTGCATTGGTCCTGTATGACAAAATGCCTAAATGAGCATAGACCTGTATGACAAAATGTCATTAATGAGCATAGACCTATATGAGAAAATGTCATTAATGAGCATCAACCTTGTATGCATGATAATCTTATATGCATTGACTAATGATGAGCTTGCTTTGACTTGGTTTATAGGTGAATATACAAGATGCATGAATGACATCAAAGCAAGTGCAAATTCATGCACATTCCAGACACACTCACAGCGAGTGCCACATTGCAAATGCGGACATACTCATTTTACTCATACAGACTTAAGACAACGCTATAATCATTAAGAACAATGATGTCAAACTATTCCATGAGACATAACATTTATGCATGCCAAAATATCAAATGAACTATAGTGTTTGTCATCATAAAAATCACAGGGTCACAATATAGGGAATATGGAGGGATGTGTTGGGAGGGGTAAAAGACCCCTTTGGGGGCTGTGAGAGTTATTGGGAGTGGTTGGGGGTTGTATGAGGAAGTGGGGAGGTTGACTTGGGGGGAGGGGAGAATCTCCTTGGGGATTGTGGGAGTTATGGAGGTGGTTGGTGGGTGCATAAGGGAGTGGAGTGGTCTAGATGAGGTGGATGGTGATGTGGAGAGAGGAGAAGGAGAGAGGGGTGCATGTTTTAGAGAGAGAGGATGGGGGGCAGGCTTTTAGACAGAGAGGGTGGGGGAGAGAGAGAGAAGGAGAGTCACACTCGTGAAGGGGGAGGAAGAATTAACTTAAAGTGGATTTCTATTTCTCATGCATCAATTGTTACAAATGGAGGGGAGTTGGGTCCTATTTATAGGCACCCAACTCTTTATATGACTGATCTTTATATGACTGAAATGGTACACATCTTCCTGCTCCGTATACCCCAGCCCTTTTGGCCACCCTTTCACTGGCATGACCCCTCGTCGGTACAGCCTAACCCCTAGCTTGCTAGCCCGGTACACCGTTGAGCCCCTTTGGCCCGCACACCAGCCCCTATGCCTCATCCCTTAGCACCTGTAGCCAGTCCCATAGTCGTCTTCTACTCGTCGTTTGTCTGGGTTCTCCGAGGTTTTACTGAAGGTGTTGCCGCTCTCGGGCGCCTACCTCCAACTGTCGAGTTCCGCCACTCCATGTGGGCGCGTTCCCTGTATCTCCCTTACGCTCAGGTTAAGGGGAGATGCTGCCAAAATTTTGTTAGGTTCGATCTCCGCGGCCTGCCCGCTGCCCTCGACTGCGAAGAAGATGCGTCCCCAGGGCAGGGCGACCCCAACCAGGCAGCACACGAAGGCGACGATCGCGAGCACACGTGACCATCGCGCTTTCCGCTTCCAGAGCCATCGAAGTGCCAGCCCGGCCGCGATAACAAGGGTCGGCGTGATAACGGGAAGAACGCGCCTGAAGGCCCAGATCTGGTCTGGCGTGATGTTGATCGCGTCGAGGTACAGCACGGACACCAGGCCAGCTGTCGCGATCAGGACGAGCTGTGCGGCCTTGCGGCGGGCAATCGCCCAGTAGAGCCACAAGCAGGTGCCTGCGGCGGCGAGGGCGAGAAATGGCCAGCCGAAGTACCAGCCGAACCACCAGAGCGAATACTCGTCGTAGCTGCGGGTCCCGTCGATGGGCAGGCCGTCCTGGGCCTGAAGGCCCGCAACGGCGTTCTGGTACGGGGTAGAGGTGATGTTGTGGTTGACCATCCACCACGGTCTTGAGAACCAGAACAGGAAGATCGCGCCCAGCGCGATGGTCGTAATGAGCGCCAGTCGTGGAGCGGCGACCGAGTATTCGAATCCGATCCGTCCGAGCTTCGTGAATGCGAGCACGACCAGAACGAAGGTCAGCGCCGCAGTTCCCAGCCACAGGTCTCGCGACTGCGAAGCGAGGTCACCGAGGTAGCGGAAATTGTTGTAGCGCAGATCGACGATTCCGAGTCCGATCATGAACCAGCCCGCCACGGCGAATGCGATAACCCTCCACCGCAGATTCACCGTGCTGCTGGACCTGCCGACGCCGATCATCACGAGGACGAGCCCAAACAGCGCGCCGGCGAACGCCAGGGCGCCATCGACACGGGTGAGTCCCGCGGCACCGGCAAATCCGCCCGCGAGAATGTAGTCGGCGATCCGACCGGTCTCGAGTGCACTCAGGATCCAGGTCGCGGATGCGACGATCAACAGTGTCGCCATGACTTCGGTGTAGGTCGTGCGCGAGAGGTAGATGTACGGCATAGCGCACGCCAGCAAGCCAACCGGGATCAGCGACCAGTAGCCGCCGAGGAACCGTCGGGCCAGGCTGTAGACGGCGAGGAGCCCTACCGCCCCAACGACGAGGTTGACGAGGACGGCACCGTGTACTCCCGCGATCCAATACCCGATCGCGATCAGGGCGGGCACCCCGGTACTGCCCTGCAGTCGGATGTCGACGTTGTTTGCGGAGCCGAACGCTCCGAGTCGATCGGTGAGACCGGGCACCGACGAGGCGAGAGCGTGCGCGGCTCGGATGTCGATCGGTGTGCCGCCGGTGTGCGAAATCTCGGCGCCGGTGAGCATGTAGATTCCGGGGTCACGAATCGCAACCATGTACTCGCTCGCAAACGGCGCGTTGACGAAGAACCAAACGAGCACCAGGGCAAGAACGATCAGAGTCCCGTTGCGGTGCACAGCGTCTCGCGCGACTGCTTGGTCGCGTCGATCATCCCGTCGAGCGAGATGTAGCCCAACGTGTCGGCCCTGTATAATTTGAGCCGTCGAAGTACAGAGGCTTCGTGGTGGAGTGTCCATTAGCTGTCATCCCTCTAGCGTCCATTGTCGTTTCCTCTTTAGGATGTTGATCCCTGTAAAAGAGTTAGGCTCTAATACCAAATGTAGAGTCCTAGAGAATGATCAAGAGGGGGGTGAATAGATCAACTACCCAATTAAATCTTACTGCAGTGGCTACTACTGCAGAATTAAAACAAGCTACTGCAAGATGACAAGGAGGCACTCAATCACAACCTTCAGAAATAGATCACTTAGATCGACCCTAACACGATCCTGAACACTACTGATCGATGAACTGAATGCAATGATGAACTCAAAACACAGAGCAATCGCATAGTAGACAAGGAATTTTAAGGTGGTTCAACCTCAATCCAGAGGTCTACGTCCACCCCACACTCAATCGAGTGTGGGTTCACTGCTGACTAACAGCTTGCCGCTAATCCACAACTTCGGGGACGAATCTCTACAATCTGCTGAGCTTCACAGCTTGCTGTCCAGAGGAATCCTCCTCTGTAGTCATTGAGGATTACAACTTCACCTGTCTAGAGGAATCCACCTCTGCAATTGTTGACTCACAGCTTGAAGGAACAAGAGTTTCGAAGAAATCAAAAGAAACAAAATGAAGAATCAAAACCCAAATGGGAATGTAGCTCAACAATAAGCAAATCAGCTCTGGCTCTGAACCTGGAGACTGATAATCAACAACTCTCTCAAACTGCTCTCAAAGCTCTCTCTCTTTCTCTTTCAGATCTGCATTCTCTCAAACAATCTGGATCATGCTCTTTCTTATTCTCTCTCTGCTTCTATCCTCTTCATACGAGTTCTTGCTCAAATCCTTTTTCACGATCAGTCTTCACTTGAAAGAGAATCTTCTTATTTATAGGTAGCAGCAGAGAGGTCGGGGGCGTGCTCACTTTGTTCCCTGCCCAAATGCCTTATCCAGATCTAACACTGCTCGGCCACGTGGCAGCATCCTAGCATGACTGCTTTTCACATGACACTATTATGGCTCGTCCTCCATTTTGGATCACGTGCCATTCTTAAACTCCACGAACAAGCATCCTATCAAAAATAAAGAATTGAAGTCAGCTTATGACAGTTAGACAGAAAGAAAATAAATGCGTAGAGTTGATATATGGTCAGAGATGAAGTGCACAGACTCAACACAACATTCAATTACAAATGCACGGACTCAATGTTCACACAGCAAACATATGCACAGACTTGATATGAATGCGGACCTTAGAATTGCACAAAGTAGGTGTATGCAAAGTACGAGTATTGCACTTACCCAATGTGCCGTGAGCAACCATGCACAGACTTTGTGCGTGCAAAGGATAAAGGTTCTTCAGACTCTTAACACTGTGATACGGTGATATGCAACGACTCAGTTATGCATATGCGAGACTTGCATAGACTTAATGTGCACCGTGCCTTAGATTTTGTTGGGTCCCATAGCACAGGAACACGGTTCTAGATGGGGGGGGTGAATAGAACCTTATTCTTTAGAAAATCTTGAGTGACTCGATTGATAAGGATCATGTCTTATGATGAGAAGGTCGTCGGAGGGTGAGGAGAGTTTATCTGACTTATATTTAATTCTCAAGTGATGTGAATTCGAACTTTATTAATATTAGAAAAAGAGAGATGCCCGTGAGTTAGGTGTCATATGATTTAAACTGAATTATCTAATATTCCATGCAGACCGGAGTACCGCTGCACTAGATTCCCTATTTTTTTTAAAGTGGGGATAGATTGCTAGGTTCTCCTTCGTCAGAAAAAAAAAAAAGCAGTTATGGAGGTTCACTATGACTCCCTCACCATGCAAGCTGGGTCAACAACAAACCCACGTCAAATTGTTCACTAGCAAGCTCCACATCCTCCAGTTAATTGGGCCAAAAGGAGGCGAAAATGGCCTTCACAATTTCAGCCCAATCAGAATTAGGCCCAAGATCAAGAAGCCCAGATAACTTGGGGGCCTTGCCTAGCAAGTAGCAAGGCCAACTAGCATTGTCTTCAGAATGCTTCGGAAGCCGACCTACTACTTGATTATGGGGATATTTTCAAGAAGGATAATATTAATTAGGGTGCAACTGATGATGTAACCCGGCTTTCAGCATTTGATGAGGTTAAGGTGTCCAAAAGATTTGAGTTAAACTATGCTCGTGGAGACTTGTGTTTTTGGTAAACAATCATCTCGGGCTGATCAATGCGACCGCCTTCGTGAGGAGGCACCCCTTCTCCTGACGTTATAAGACATTTTGTCAGAGTTCCTTTAGATAAAATTCTCTCACGTCCTTAGGTATTCTCTATCTATCTACCTGTCACTGTCGGTTATAAATATTCTTCTGTCGAAGGTCGTTCGAACTTTTCTTAAAAATTTGACATGGGTTAATCCTACACCGTAAATGCCTAATAACTTAGGCATTGGCTAGAGGCATTTTCCCTACCCCCATGGTCACCTTGCGTCTTAGAATTGACTTTGAATTTGGGATGCTGCCAAGCATGTCTTTGTCTATTGTAATGTTAATCTACATGATCATGTTTGCCTTAGGAACTTCTTTGCACGGTACTAAACATAGGAGAGATGTTGAATATCGTTGGTAAATAAGTCAGGGGCAACTGGGGAGAGTGATTGGCCATTAACTATAATTTTGTAGGTGAGTGTGGAGTTCCTTTGACAAAGCAAAATTAGGTGTCGCGCAATTCTCCATCTTTCTTGCTACTAGAATTTCATCAACTCCCACACAATGTAGCCAAGTGATGAAGGCATCATACAAAAATGTCAGGGCAGCTCGTCCACGGTTCCAACGCCACTGACCGGGCTCAATTCGGAGTTCGGGGCTGTTCGTGGTGGCTTTGTCTTCCGGATGCTGCAGTGCTGAGACAGTCTGAGCCAGAGAACAGAGTCCCTGCTTCTAGCTTCACCGTGACCGACGACGACTTCCCCATCTCCTGCCAAAATTCCAGCATCCTCCTGGACCAATCCACGAAGTTTTGGCACTGGTCCTGCTGCCAAAGGAGTCCGGCTATGTGTTGAATGTACTACGCTCTGATTGACATGATCGTTATAGACATCGTCACGTCACTTTCGAGTAATCTTCCATGCTCGGGGCGTGACACAACAGGTCTAACGACGGCTGCTGGAACAGGAAGATGGTCAGATGACAGGCCGCTACTAGCACCGAGATAGAATGCGAGAAGAAGGCACAGGCACAAGAACTAGATGGTCTTCGAGCAGTCGCCGATAGAAGGAAAATGGCCTATAGAAGGGCCGCCACCGCTGAAAGACAATCAGAGGTAGACCGCAAATAGCTTCTAAAACCTGAACCTAGGAAGTTGATCCTCCACCCCTTCCGGCTAGCCAGGAGGGATGGGCCTCGTGCAGAAGTGACTATTGACCTGCAAAAGAATGTACAAGACCACAAAAAAACACCCAGATTAGATCAGGGATCGTGCAATACCTATAAACATAAACTATGAATAAGAAGCATGATTATAAGGGTGGATACGTGGGGTGGTGGTTTTTAACCCCTACGGGGCGTGAAAAGCAATAGGAGGATATATGAATGCAAGAATGGCAGTGAGAAAACGTGAAGAAAAGTGAAGAAATATGATGAGGGGAAGACCAAAAGATGACCGAAAATGACTAAAGCAATGATGCAAAAGAACAACGAAACTGACTACTTCCTGGACTACAGGGTTAAAAGGACATGGAAAGCCTTTCTCCCTGGCTGGATCTCGCTCTGGAATGTGACAACACCTTGACCCAAGCTCCAAAATCTCCCACCTCTCAACCATGAGCCAAGGGTGCTATTTATAGACCCTTGAAACCCTAGCTTGAGTTGGAGACTTTTTGGCAGGAATCAGGCCTTGATTATTTTGAATAATATGTAGATAATATTCCCAGCTGCCAACAGGATCAAATGGTGCCCTATTTGGCTCAAAATCCGTGGAGAAATACGTGGATGAAGTAACCGATTTGACCATGGATAGAGAGAGAAATGCTCGTCGACGCAGGAATCCTGGCCACAAGAGACGGTCAATCGATAGACCGCCAAAGATCTGAGTGGTCTATCATGAGACCATTTTTTAGCTAGCCATTGGAAAAATAAAAAATGAGATAAATATGCTCGTTTATCCAAGAGACCAGGTCAAGGTAAGATTCCCGCCCAAGAACGGCGGTCGTCAGATAGATCGCTAACTTTACTGAACTATTTGTCATGAGACCGTTATTTAAAACAACAGGTCGACGTAGAAAAAGGTAAGGTCGATGCAGGGAAGGGCCTGGTCGACTCAGGGAAGGGCCAGGTTGATGCAAGTTCTTCAATTATGAAAAATGATCTTCCAATAGACCGCCACCCTTATGGAACAGCCTATCGTGGGACCATTATTAAGGTGGTCATTTGAATAAGAGATCCATATGCATACTCAGCCCAAAGACCTAGTCAAACTAAGTTCCATCAAGTCCAAACTCGAGAAAACACGGGAGCAAGCCCAACCAGGGATAAAACACCTATAAAACAGGCCCATAAAAAGTATCAAGAAATAACCCAATGATTATTTGAACATTAAACTTTAGGTTAAACTTTTCATCTCGATTGAAGAATGTTCCTAATATCTCAGTCATTTTCTTATTATGTTATTACTGCTTGTCATTTTTTTCTATTTTCTTCTTTCATGGTGAGATATCTATCTAATGTTTAAGAAAGTGGATTTTTTTATTGGGTAAGGATGGAATTTCTATGGTAGAACAAAATAGATGGTAGTTTCCTTGAATCACTCTAGGTTATTTAAAGTATAAACAAGGTTTTGCCTTGGCATCTCACCTTCTTGTCTGTACAGTAAGTTGACAGGCCACCACCTTGGTTGCTTGGATGCCTTGATTACTCTACTTTACCTTGGTTTGCCAGAGTACAAGGCATGTTGTGTTTCCATGGAAGTTGGTGCACCAATATAGAATCAGTTGCAGGTCCATTATTCATAAATAATACATCTCAGTAAAAGTTATGAATATATCAAACAATTCCAATTGCAAAGCCACAAAATTCAAGTGATTTATGAACCAGTGGAGATCATGCGAAAGTATTGGCTTTTTGATAATTCACTTCTAGTGTCATGTGTTCTTGATTGACCGGGAAATTGATTGAATGCTTCCAACTTCCAACGCATTTTTTTACTTCAAGTAATATGTTGGCTAATGCATCCAGATTCAAAAGGATAATTTTAGAAGTCTTCTATGTTGAATACATGTTGCTGTAGCCTATATCTCATGGAGCAGGTGTCCAAAGTTAAAGAACAACTCCATTTTATAGGGTAAAGGGTGATCTGTACTTTAGTGATTATAATTCTTGAGCCATTGTAATCTTCAAGGACATGCAAGATTCCTTTGTCAACCCTCTATGCAGGTGGTGATCGAACAAGTCGAATGAAAATATCCCAGCTCCCCCACTTCTTATTAATCTGAAATTTTCCTCTCTTCTATTCCTACTTCTCATCCATCTTCCTTCTCCGAGAACTCCACCTTCATCAATACCATCACTGATTCACCAAGGCCAGCCATTCTTCCCATCTTGACCATCACAAGCTGAGTTTTGTGAGTAGGTGGTGGTGGATGGGGACGTGCTGCATTCAGAGGAGGTGGTGGTTACTGATAGGTGTCAATGAGCATCATGATCTGAAGAGTAACACTTGGAAAAGACAAACACAAATTTTGAATTATGTCTGAGACAGCCAAACACAAACTGAAGTAGTTTTTCATAATTGAAATTCAGGGACATTAATAGCTATATCCTTTTTCCTATTCTGGATCCAAAACATATCATTGGGCAGACATTACACCTTTTTTATTGTTTATGAAATTTCTTATCATGTTTTCTACCCCATTAACTTATATTATAGATTAGCTAGGAAGGTTTTCTTTCTAATTTCTAAATGGAATTTTGTGATCTTTCTGATTCAGATTGTTGATTTGAAAACTTGTATTGCCCAAGGACATTTTGATTTTTTCCACCTTGGGTGTACCTGCTAGGTTTCTTCCACTCCTAGTCTATTGGTTGTGCAATGCCACCTTTGCTTCATTAAAAAGAGAGAGCTACTAAATGTTGTTTCTTGGCCTCCAAGAAATAACATTCAGTAGCTCACTCAATGGCCGAGGTTGAATACGTAGCCGCTGGAAGTTGTAGAGCCCAAGTACTTTGGATCAAAAATCAATTGCTTGATTTGAATGTTGAAGTGAATTCAGTTCCAATTTTGTGTGATAATACAAGTGCTATCAATTTATCTAAAAATCTAGTTCAACACTCAAGGACCAAACACATTGACATCCGACATCATTTTTTGAGAGATCATGTAGGAAAAGGGGATTTTGAGTTAAAATTTATTGATACACACAATCAATTGACTGCCATCTTCACAAAATCCCTAAACCAAGATCAGTTCAATAAAATCAGAAGAGAACTCAGCATGTGCAAAGGTGAGAGCATACATACCTAGGTCTGCACTCGGTTGAGTGTTGCACTTGCACAAAAGTTAGAAGCATGAAGGGTAGATTGTGTGAAATGCATGCATACTTTGTGTGTATTTTGGTTAAATCCATGTATGATATCACCTTGTATGCTTGACTGTATTTATGCATATATAGCCCCTCCTTGAAAAGCTTCTAAAACCAAATATTCCTTGGTAAATAAATGTGGACTTAGTGACCTGAGGATCAAAGGCACTTTCTGAGGCGGAGAGTCAACGGGACTTCTAAACTAGTGCTATCTCAGAATCCCACATTTTGATTCTTAACTCCTTAACTCAAACCCATTCCCTTTTGTAGATTAAAAAAAAGGAGAAGGATGAAAAAAAAAGGAGAAAAGAATGAAACACAAAGGAGGAGTGGAAATGAAAAAGAAAGAGGAATGCAAAAAAAAAAATTCAACCAGTTCGGTCAACCGACCAAACCTTTCGGTCGACCAAAATCGGCGAGTCGACCCGACCAAACCCGCGTCCGAACTCCTTTTTAAAGGGGTGTTCACCCCATTTGTCTCACTCTATCACACCCATTCACTTCCACAACATTTCTCCAACCCTAAAACACTATAAAACCACTCTCTCAAACCCTAGAACTCCATGTTTCATCCATCCGCACAAGATCCAGTTTCTCCGACGCCGCTCAACACGAAATTTGTGCAGCGGCTTATGCGGCTTCAAAGCTCCTTCTTCGGCTTCCAGCTTTTGGGAAAAGTTCTTTCCACCACCTTTGGTGTGTCCTACTGTGTCTTCCTACTCTTAAGGGAAGAGATCGATCCCTTCAAGGGTCTCTACAGTGGCTTTCAAGTTTAGAATGGCACCTAGAAGAAGTTCTCGGCGGTTTGCCCAAGGGGAATCTAGTGCCAGGAGAGGTGAGGCCCCAGCTCCTCCACCACAGTGGGCTCCTGCACTTCCACGTGCATCGCGGTTGCCCCCACGGCCCATCATTAACCCCCATCTAGTTGATTTCAATGAGGTGAATGAAGTTCTTCCAGATTTAATTATAGTTTTTGAAATTCAAGATGGTTGGGTTGATTTTGTCACACTGTATCCCCGATATTACCCCAGCCTTTTCCAACAATTCTATGGCAATCTGACTGCTCTTCGGTTGAAAATTTGTTGTTGTTTGTTGGGCCGGTGCGGACATATGGACGTGCAATTTTGCATGTCCACAGCTGGTCGCCCTACCCTCTATCTAGGCGACCCATGGGTTGGCCGCCCAACACTTCTTCCTCTTATCCTCTGGGCGGCGAAAGCCCTGGCTGCCTAGGGTTTGAGGGGGCCAAAGGGGTTGCCGCCCAGGCCACAGGGAGTGGCGGCCACTGGGGTGGCCACCCAGCTGGCTGGGTTGGCCGCCCAGGCCCCAATTCACCTTACGAGCATCTTTCGTCATTTCGTGTGATTTGTGGTTTCCACTTATTCTATGTATACCCCGTTAGCCGATAGATTGGCCATCCAGTCAAAGGTTCTAGGGTTTTTGTGATGTATAGCCACCTCGTGACGCATGACATGTGTACGGCTAGATTAGCACAAATTGGTGTTACTCCGGTGATTTTTGCTTCTTCAGCAAGTTCTCACCTTTCGTGATCTTTTTCACTTGTCATAGCTTTCCTGCGCATGCGTGTGCGGACCCACTTAAGAGTGATGAAGAGCTTTCCCGATGTGATGATTTTTAGGTTGGTTACCGTAGGGTCCCTCATCTTTGTAGCCTGAGTCTGGGCTAGGGAAAAAATCAGCTAGAGGACCCGACTTAGAGCGGATAGTCGGTATATGCACACGTGGTTGGGGGTGTCAGACCTGCGCTGACGAGTGCGACCCCAACTAGTCCTTGTTATGTTCTATGGTTACTTAGAGTGTCGCAGTTTCCACTTGGGATGAGTAGGGAGACACCTAGGGTAAGGATTATGTCGTCAGTGGACACATCCGACCTTGTTTCTAGTGGGTAGTGCTTCTGTCATTAGAGAGGTAGTGACTCAGGTTTCTTTCTGACGAGGTTCAGTGCTTTGGCGGCTCGGTGTTCTTGTTACATGTGATTGAGATGTAGTTCCTTGCTGTCTTCGAGAGTCTTGTTCCAGCAGTGTGGCCATGTACCTTTGTTGACCGACTGAGGGTCTACCTAGTAGCCTAGATTCTAGCGTACATCCTCTAGGAGAGATATTCCAAGACAGGTTATCGAGGTCCAGCCTTTTGTAGCCTAGATTGAGAGAATTCGGTTCGAATTGGTTTATGTACGACACTCGAGATATCCCATTGTTGTGCAGGCTTTCAGCAGTTAGTGGTTTAGTATGGTTACTTATGTTTATAGTGTCATTCTTTTTGCCTTACTATTCTTCCTGCTTTGCTGTTCTTTATGCCTTATTATTTACTGTGCTATTCATTACGTTTTGTTGTTGTGGGGATCCGCGAGACCCCTACTGAGCTAATGAGATGAAACTCACCCCTTTTCTTTTCAGGTTCGGTGTGCCTCCTTGTCATCTGGAGGCCTTGAGCAGCGCCTGAGTGTCCTAGCGTCACCAATTTCTGCCAGCTGGGATATGCCCAAAGACTTTGTACTTTTTTTTTATTCAGTTGTACCTTTGAGACTTGTATATCTGGACTAGAAACTGTGTAAAACTATGTAAATCTGTTTTTCATTATAAAAAGGTAAAAAAGAAAAAAAAGAGAGAAAATAAATGAGTGACAGATGGAAAGTTGCTATTTCACTAATAAGCGCCCTCTTGTTGGGTCGTCATCCCTATTTGTTATACCACTTATCATCATTTGCTTGCTTGCATCACGTATGATCATCTTTCCAATTCTAGTTTACATCTGCTTGCATGCATGTCGCATTTTCCTCTATTCTTTGTTATTTGCATTAGTTGATTAAAGGCTTGGCCCATTGACCCTCTGTCAAGGTCAAAAAGGACACCCCCCTTGCTTATTGAGCAAGGGGTCAAGCCAGACAGATGAACTAATCTGCTTGCTTAAGTGTGAAAGATAGCAACAAGAAGGGCGCAAACATACAAGGAGCGATTCAAGTAACATCAAAATCTCATATATATGCATTAATATTTGTGTACAAAGGTGAGGAGGTGGTATATATTAATCTCTCTAGCTCTTACCACCACTCTCCTCTGGTCGCTCGTTGCTCTCTACCTCACCCCTGTCCCTGGGAGGAACCCGTGGGGGCCTCATCGACCCCGGAGAAGCTGCTGACCTCCTACCCCGAGCTCGCTCACCCTCCTTGTTCCTTTGCTGAGTAGTGGAACCCATTAAGTAGCTCATACCAGAATAGGCACTGGGTCGCCCCTCGGCCCGTGCTCGCTCTCGATCTCTCCTGTAGCACTCCTCCACTGCTCTAGCACTCTCCTCGGCTATGCCAAGTTGGAGTCTCAGCTCAGAGAGCTCTCGCTCTCGCTCAAGTCACTCCTCTCGCTCTCTCAGTAGACCCTCTCTCCCTCTGGCCAGCTCTCTCCTCTCTACCTCGAGGACGATCCATAGCTCTATCACATCCTAGGGTAGTGCGCTGGTCTCTCTATGCCTCCTCTCGGCCTCATCCAACTTTGCAACCCGCTGGCCGCGGATCACGTGCTCGGTACTGGCTAGCGTAGCCCGAGTGAGAGCGTCTTGTAACTCGGTAGCCTGCATCATTCAGCATGTTTTATAAGCATCATAGTATAAGATATCTTTGAAAGGAAAGGCATGTGTGTTACTCACCTCCATCTCTCGACGTCTCAACTCCTCCTCTAACTCCACGATCTGTCGATCGCAGATCTCCAGCTCGGCACCAGCCCGAGTAGCCTGAGTGAGCGCCTCCTGCAGCTCTGCAGCCTGCATTATTCAGCATATTATTAGCTTCATGTTCCAATTCCATCATTATGAGCTTGAACATTGTTTGAATGCTTCCCCGCTCAGCTTGGTCGCGCTCCGCCACCTCGGCCCGTGCTACCGCTCCTACGAGTCGCTCCTCCACGGTGGTGACCCCGATGGTCAGATCCCTCGAGCTAGACGCACTGCCTGCCCCTCCAGATACTGCTCCCTGTTGGCCACACTACATTTATTGAGACTGTTAGTGGTCGAACATCAGATTTCAGAGATAATTTATGGCATATATGTAGTGCCCGTGCCTTAATGGATCCGTAGTGGTGCAGACTTGGATCTGTTTCTGTCAGTTCTGTCGAGTATTTAGAATTCAATTATCATAAACTCAGAATCTCAATTTCTACCCCTTTTCTAAAATAAAACTCACAATTTCTTCCCTTAGGACTGGCCATCCATTCCTGAAATCAGTAGAACCAGATCAGTGTTTCCGATCCCAATCCAGTTCAGGCTGGTTTGATGCAATCCATGAAATAGACTTGTGGATTCTTGGAATGATAAACCTTATAAGAGTGGTGATCTCACTGCTATTCCAAGAATTATTACACGAATCATGAACTGTTTGGGATGGTAGATTTGTTCAACATCCACAATTGTTGCACAGGATGCAAAACATCGGATGATGCAATTATTTTCTAGCTTTTTTTCCCACTGGACACGACGTCCCTATCACAGGCCACACTGGTTTTTTTACAAAGGCAGGAGATCCTATAATAAACCTCACATCAAACAATCAAAGCATCATATTCCCGCATGGGATCCCAGAAAGCAGCTACAAAACACAAGGATGAAGGATATAAATTGTAGTGTTCAGCTTTCCCTCATTTGCTCAACAATGACTCCTACCTGGCCATTTATTAGAGACTTTTCAGTTTAAAAGGGGCAGGGATGAGACTTTCTCTTGCCCATGGGTTGTTTATGTTGTGTTCCCAGGACCCCCAGAATGGTAATCCGAGAGGCCTCAAAAGCATTCTTCATTCTTTGAAATGCAGGATCTTTTCTCCACATGTTTATACGGGAGAACCGGAGAGGTCCCCTATTCTCTCCTACCTTAGCCCTAACTTACAGTGGCACATCAAAATATTAGCAACATTGCACGCACTGATTGCTGCAGTATGAGGCTCAGAGGCTCAGACTCCATGCTCAGGTTAAAGCACACACATCTGTGAAGGTGTGTACTCTACAACAGGCATGCATGCCACTTGGTAGCATTTGATGCATGAAACAGTCAGCTTCAGGTACCTGATGATGCATGCCTTCCAAGTCATAAGAGGATGAGATATCATTAAGGTATGGAGACAAATTGTGCCCTGGATGATGTCCTCATCCTGAGAACTAACATTTGGCACTGAAGCTGCCATTTGTAACAAGTCTCAGTGTCACAGAGACCTCCCCAAGCTCCCATGAACCATCTCATGTCCCATGCAAAACACCTTGAGGTCAAACAGCCAGATTCTTGATTTGCTTTTTCCACATCATTACCATTAATTAGATAACCCATCAACGGTAGCCTTTCATATGGCTTGAACCCAAGCACACATGACTCCTCTCACTGATTCAAGAGCCTTTTTTTTTGAAAGTGGGTAGTACCACTACGTATATAAATAGGAAAAAGAGCATACAAAAGAGAAGGGAGAGCTGCCAAAATCTCCCCTGTACAAAAGATCACTTGCAAGACATCCCCACTACCCACATGGCAAAAATAAGAAAGCCTATTGGACTGGTGAACCATCATCTCCTACCATAAGTGGGGAAGAACTTGGCTCTACAACAACTCCAGTATCTACTTTTGCCGTAGGGCATTCACATCTTCAATGCTCAATGATGCCGTTATATTGTGCCGCGGTTGTTGCAGTTTGTGTGTGTGTGTGTCTTCATCCGTGGTTGGATCACGTTGGAGATCACGTCTCCATGTGTGTTGGAGATTTTCTCTGTGTGCTTCGTTGCGAAGCAAGTGAAGCCTCACAAGTTTGATGAGGGGTGGACATAGGGAGCCTATCGTGGTCCCGAATCACCTTAAAATCTCTGTGCCCTGTGGTTGCTTGCTTGCGTATTATTTTATTCCAACTCGATCATGTGAGTTCGGTTAGATTGAGAGAATCTATTTCATTCTTATATCATTCATTTTCCTCAATCTTGTTAGTTCTGCCGTTAAGTTTAAAATTGGTCATCATGTTTGGGGGACAATTCAACCCCCCCTTCTTGTCTGTGTACTTATAGGGGCCAACATGGTGGATGCTTCTTGTGGGAGTGCATTCATGAGCAAAAGCGAGGAAGAAGCTTATGACCTTTTTGAAATGCTAAGTGAAAATTCGATACATCATGCTTCCCTCTCATCATATGAAAGATCCATGGGGGCATCTAGAAAAGTAGGGATGTATGAGGTGAAAGATAAGGGAGAGTTTGAGCCTAGACTAGATGTGAATGCCCTAGCTCAAAAACTGGAGAAAGTTGACCTGTTAACCCAACAAGTGGGCGAACTCATTAAGTTGAATAAACAAACCTTCAATGCCCAACCGCAATCACCTTTCCATTCTCTCCATGGTCAGGTCCAAGAAGTTTGTGTGTTATGTGAGAGCCCAGACCATCAAGTGGATGACTGCCCTGCCACAGCCCAATTGCCCCCTCTCATCCAAGAATAAGTCCACACAGCCCAAGGATCTTCTAAGCCCATGAATGGCCCATTTTCTACTACATACAATCCTGGCTGGAGGAACCATCCTAATTTCTCCTGGAAAACCCCGCAGGCCCAAACTTACCAATCCAAACCCCAACCACAAACCCAGTTTCAAAACCAAAACTTCTACAAGAACCAACCATTGCTCAACCAATCTCAGCCAACTTATGGCCAAGTGCCTTATGGTCAAACTCCATTCGGTCATGTTTTCTATGGGCAACCCTCCTATCAACCCTCTCATCAACCACCAACTTACCAACCTCCTACTTTCCCTCAAGTCCCTAATGAAGACAAGGTCAACCAATTGATCCAACTCATTTTGGCTCAAAACCAACAAATTCAGGCCCAAAATCAATCCTTTCAAACACAAATGGCTGAAATGAAGACCCAAGTTCACCAACTTCTTGAAGCAAATATGAGGAGCCAACCGGGCCAACTTCCTAGCCAACCTGTGTCAAATCCAAGGAACTATCCACTAGGTTTTCAATAGCCCATTTTACTGCTCCTCAAGGATAATTTCAATAAGGCCCAAATCCTACAAAGGGCCCACAATTTGAGAATGCGAAGGCCATCTCAGCCTTAACAGGTGAAAAAATCCTTAAAGATCTCTACTTGGCCCATCAATCCAATGAAGCCTCATCAAGCTAAGCCCACAATGTTATTGACAATGAACCCTTGCCCAGGGTCACTAGCTCGGCAAGGGAGGTGGGAGGATGCAGGACTAGCTCGCGCCGGAGGTTTTCGTCGCGGGTGCCTCCCGTCAACGCGGTTATGGCCGAGGCTACATCCAGGCGAGAGATGCATAGGGCCTCCGATTTAAATCGATTAATGTAGGCCCGTAGCTTCTCCCCATGTTCCTATTTGAGCGCCAACAGACCACTCAATAGAGTAAGAAGTTATATTGCATGGGATAACATGTAACTAGTGTGGAAGAATTGACTTAAACCTAGGGAATTGAAAACCTAACAATGAACTCAATTATTTTTTGACAGAGACCGGAATTACGACGTAGATTATGGCGGGAATTACAGTGGGGATCACGTGGGGATCATAAATGAATGACAGAAGTCATCAAGGTAAGGCATGGGTGTTTGCTAGGTGTTAACAGCTGGGACAGGTGACAAATATCTTGGGAGGAAATAAATTAAATAATTCTCCACTAACTAGCCTTGAGATACCCCTCTTGTTACTCCTTTGTCTACCTTGAACGCCCAGAGTAAGGAGAAAAGAGGAGGAGTTGTAGGAGCAGTAGAAAGAAGAAGAGTTAGAAGGAGCAAACGATCATCCCTAACGCGAGGAGAACACCTAGGAGCAGCTCTGGGAGGCAGCGAGGGCTTGAAACGGGAACCTATAGTGGTTAGAGACCTCTCGGTGCAGTATAACTGAGTATTTGTTATTTGCTATTTCTATTGCTTGAATTTATTTTGATATTCAAAAAATAAAACATGCATGTAAGGGTGGTAGTGATCATGTATTGTTAGAACTTGAAATCTGCATATTAGTAGTATATCTACGACTTGAATATTTATATTGATTCTCTTAATTTGCTGTGAACAGTAGTTTTGGCGCTACCTATGTTCATTATGAGTTTAAAGTTGCTCAGGTGAAAGATAATGAAAATGTCAATATTAGATTAAGCACATGGACAGTGTCGCCAAAAAGAGGGGGTGGGGTCCCCGAGGTAAGCATCTACTTGGAGATTTGACCCTCGCCCAAGAATGAACGGACGATTAGAATTCGGAAGTCAGATCAGATGATGATTTGGTGGATGGTGGGGCAAAGACCCCTGATGTTGCACAGATAATCAAGACTGGTTGGTACAAGCGCTAGGCCATTCGTGACAGTGCCTACCGCATCTTAGCTACAATGGGTAATGTAACTCATTGTGTAGTGAATTAGATGCATATCCAAGATGTGCAAGCAAAGATAATTTGAACACTTCATGTAGATGGGGTCTAAACTATATAGAAAAGAATAACATGATTATGTGAGACCGGTGTAAACGATTAGCTACACGTAGCTGTATAATTTTAATGTGATTCGACATGCAGACTTCTGGTAAATCTAAAAATTCTAATAGTACATGGATTCATAAATTCAGAATGTATGTCAACAGACAAAGTGTAATGTTATTTGCTATTTACGTCCTTTGATGTATGCATAAGTTAGAATATGTTGGGTTATGTGTGTAATATCTCGAAATATTTAATTGAACCGAAGAGAAGAGAACGGGTAAAATCTTTACACTCTTAGTTTGGCTTTCACTTTCCTCAGATTTGCACCGCTCGAGTTCATGAGCTAAGCATGTTGTGCGTGCGGGTGTTGACCCAGGGTTAAATCATTACGACTGAAGAAAGAATTAGAGACTCTAATTTTTCAGGTTTTATGGCCCATGCACCCTGCCAGCCAATTTTTTTGTTGTTGTTATGTTTTTTAGACTTAGGGGTAGTATTTCTTAAGATACAATCCATTTCAAGGGTGAGCCAATTCATCCCCTTCAACATTAGTCAGTTTATAAGCATTGTCAAGATAAACTTTTTTTATTACATAAGGCTCTTCCCAATATGGTTGAAGTTTTGAACGAGGTCCACCAGGTTTTACAAAGTTTTTTTTGATTACCATTTCACCAAATTTGAACTTTCTCTCAATTACTTTCTTTTGTTAAAAATGTGAAAGCCTATTTTGATAGACTCATGCATGTTCAGCGGTGGGTAGTCGCCTTTCATCTAGGAGTTCCAATTATGCAAGAAGAGATTCACGGCGTTCATCAATAGAGCGCTCCTTGTCTAATTGTACTCTAAGAGTAGGTATAAGAATCTCATAAGAAACAACCACCTCCATTCCATAAGTGAGGGCGAAAGGGGTTTGCCTAGTAAGAGTACGAATGGAAGTATGGTAGGCCCATAGAGTTTCTATGAGCTTCTCTGGCCAATCCGTAAATTTGTTAGCTTCATACGTTTTCTTGATGATTTTAATCAAAGTTTTATTTGTTGCCTTTTCCTGGCCATGGACCTGCGGATAATAAGGAGACGAATGATGCAATGTAATGTTATACCTGTTGCCAAGGTCCCGAAGCTCTTGAGAGATGAATTGTGGCCCATTGTCCGTGACGATGGTACTCGCTATGTCGAATCTGGCGATGACGTTCTTCATTATGAATTTGCATATTGTTGATGCTTTAATTTTCACATAAGCTTCCACTTCTGCCCATTTTGTGAAGTACTCCGTGACCGTGAGTATAAATGATTTTGGCTTTGTAAGGAGGTTTAAATCACCAAGAGGTCCAATAATATCGAAAGTCCACATGGAAAAAGGCCACGGGGATGACATAGGATGGAGTGAAGAAGTAGGAGAATAAATTTTATCGGCGTGCAGTTGGCACTTAACACACCTTCGAACATAAATCGAGCAATCCTCTTCTAGAGTGGGCTAATAGAATCCTAGCCGAAGGATCTTCTTAGCTAACATCTGGTTATTGACATGACCCCCACAAACTCTAGAATGCACTTCCTCAACGACCTTCCAAGATTCATCATCATCGAGGCATCTAAGTAAAACACTGGTTAGACCCTTTCTATAGAGCACACCTCTAACTAAAGTGTATCTTTGGGAGACTCTCTTGATGGCCTTCTTTTCTTCCACCATGGCTTCTTCTAGATATGACTGGTCATGACAATATTTAGCAATCTGGTAATACCATGGCTTTTCCTCGTTAGTCAATTCTTCTTCTAGATCTAATGATCGAGTCTTGTTCGTTGAGCGCGTCGTCATCGGTCTTGAGCGCGAACCAGCGCGACGAGGGGTTGGACACGAACCCATGCAGCCCGGCCGCCAGCAGGGACAGGCCGCGCATTCCGGTCGGATCGTAGACCTTGGCGTTGCGCTTGTCGCCGGCCGTGCGCTTGACGTTGAAGTCCGAGCGGCGCGGGAAGATGTATTCCGCGATCTCCTGCCAGTGTTCTTCCCATGTGCCGCGCGAGCCCTTGAGCGCGTCATAGCGCTTGCACAGCGCTTCGGCGTCCATCACTGGCCGAGCCGCTTCTTGAGGGCGGAATCGGCTACGTCCTGGTCACGCAGCTTCGTCAGGATGTTGGCCGACGCGCCATTGCGCGATGCCTGGGCCCTGCGCTGTTCCTCGACGACGGCGAGCGACGCCTTGCGCGGATCAGGCGGCGGGGGCGCGGCTTTCGGCGCGGGAAGATTCTGCAAACACATCTTCGCGGCTCCATGAAAAAAGGATGTAGGCCGAACCGTCCCGGCCGTAGCCGTTCATCAGCCCGTCCGGTTTCGCGCCCAATGCCATCAGCCATCTGTGCGCATCAGTGTGGTCGACCCGGGATTCGCATTGCAGGCGGTGCGCCCGCTCGATGACGAAGGGCCTGAGAACCGTCCTTGCGTAGCGCGTCAGTTCGACGGCGCTCCTGCGCCAATCGTCGGTTCCGAAGCACCACGCCGTCCACACGCCGGGCCACAATGGCGAAACGCCGATGACGGCGCTCGGCCTGTCCCTGTGTTCGGCCACCGCTGCCTTGCCATAAGTCGCGGCCTGGATGACCTCACGGCTCAGGAGATAGGGATTGTCGTGGCTCCTGATGCCGTAGACTTCAGCACTGTCTGTCGCGCGCATATTGAGACATATGTACTCAACAGCGCTTGCCGTGATTGGCTTCACAGCGGGTCATAGTCCATTCCCGCCGTCTGCTGGCGGCTGCGGGGATGAGCGATCATCTCAGGCGCCAGCACGTCGTAATCCCCGAGCGCCACTGTCTGCCCCTCATGCAGCCTGCGGCCGCGATCCGAAATCAACCCCGGGAACAAATCCGTCATGGCCCATACCAGCGCGTCCATGCGATCGGGCGAATAGCCCTCCTGCTTCCGGTCGAAATCCGCCGTGAAGGTGCACATCTGGTCCTCAAGCTCGGCAAATTCCCCGACGTGGCGCACCCTGTTGCGGGCGTAGAGCGCCGCGACCGGTTCGGCGCGGATGTATTTGCCACGGCTCGCCTTGACCAGCGTCACCGGCACGTCCGGGTTCTGCGCATGGATGACTTCGGCCACCATCTCGCCGCCCTGGTTCGCCTCGGCCACGATCCTGTCGGCCTTGTAGTAGTGGTATAGATGGATCGCCGAGCGCGCCCATTCGTCGGGCTTGAACACGCCGGACCCATCGGCAAGGACATATCCCTGCCCGCCCGCATCCGTGGCCCCGACGATAATCCCCGTCTCGTTCGAACCGCTTGCCGTCGAGATGGCCGGGTCTATCGCCACAATATTGATTGATCGGCACTCTGCCCGATCAATAATGAGACTCTGCCCAGATTGGACCTTACGTCCAAGTCTGATGATCGACAATTTTCCTCTCGCTCTTTCAGATTAAGCACCAAAAAGCTGTTGTGCGTCGCAAAGGCCAAGTACGTGATACCAGAAAGCCAGCAGGCCCATACGGCGGAGAGGCATCAGGAATCAACACCAGAGTTAGTCGTAGTGTTAGGTTCAAGAGCTAGTAGGATCATCGTCGATTCTTCTTGTGTACGTCTTCCTGCAGAAGCTTTTGTGGGGCGAGAGCTCCCTGTATCACCAAATTTTGACCTTAGAATGTACTTGTTTTCTGAGAATTGCGTGTTTGTTTCTTGCTTCTAATTGATGGCTCTCAAAAAATGTCAATTCAAAATTATGGATATGAATATTATACCCCTTCTATAGGGTTAGCTCAATAGAGCGTTACAAATTGCGTCTCATCTCATATTCGTTCTTGTATTGTTAACAAAAAAAAAACATTCATGATTTGGATCAATTTCATAGCCAATTTCGATGCAGGAATCGACCCTTTGAATCGCCTTTAGTCAAAATGATGGCAGTAATCCTTCTCTTGTTAAAAGACAGTTCCTCGAGCGCTTGGGCCTTGGTGTTTATGTGTACACGGGACCCAACTGCGTGGGAGGGAATTCTGGTACATTTACAGTCTTGTACAGCGGACGCAGGTTTCTGCTTCAGCTCTTCGCATAAAGCCTACTAAATAATCGTATCACATGAGAACCCGTGTTCTATTATATGTATAAAACCCTCAAGATTCCCGGGCTGTGTGAATAGCTATTTGACTAAATTTACAATGATCACATTAGAACCAACATGTTGCAAACGTTAACTGGAATCATGGAGTCGCTTCAATCACACGAATCACTAGTCGTTCTTTCTAAAGCTGAACCAGGGCTGCAAAGAGTAATGTTTCAAACCTGAATCAAGTAAATTAATCAGTAACGCATTGAAAAGTTTGGTACAGCTGTTTGTAGGATATACCAAACGGGTATAGCCGCTTCAGTTTTTTATTGACCGACTGATTCATGTCTTGTGAAGGCTTATTTTTCGGCCTTTCTTGAAACACTAAATCACTAAATTGATAAAGCATTAATATGTTAGCACATCTTAACTACAGATCCTTCAGGGGTGGACAGGTTGGATAAGAGCTTTGTGGGCAACAGTGAGGTTCTATTATCAAATACCACCCATGAACATAAACACTAGGGCCGATATCCTCTTGTGGTTCACATGGGTTTCCACTCCACTCCACTGATACACCAGCATTTCTCTTAGTCCAAATTTTCTTTGATTTTCATTGGACCAATTAAAAGTTAAAAAAAGATTAGAAGAGGAAAATCGATAGATTATCACACTACCAAAATTTGATAGTAGGAGAATCCAAATGCACGTTTGTGATGTGAAGAAGTTATAACGGAGTGTCACATCAACTGTTACTGGTCATCAGTGGAATGCATGTACAGACCAATTAAGAATTTAACAAGGGCTTCTTTTCATCATTTCTTCTCTTAGTTATTCATCTCTCAAATCTCAGTTTTATCACAAATCTCTGTTTCTGCCACACATGCACTTTTCCTCATATTGAATGCATGTTTCCCATAGTTGTACTGCGTGTTTCTCCCTCATCTTTGTTCTATTCTCATCACAATACACACACCTATTATTCCACCCATCCACAGCGGTTAAAAATCTCCCCCCGGTGCGTTCTTTCCCCTTTTCTAACTCTATTTTACCACTGCAAGATAGATGCTACACTTCATATTTCTATTGGGTTTTTCTCTTGTGTATTGGCTTTGTTTTGCAGGAGAGCATGATTGAACGTGAGGCTCTCTTCCTCTAGCCGGCTAGAAGGAGAGGAGGTTGAACAACTAGTGCCCATCATGGCGAGACAACTAGTGCCCATCATGTTATTCATGCTCCCTTGAAAGTTGGGTGTGTGTATGTGCACGTTTAGATAGTATCTTCTCTATTTTCCTACTTTTCTAGGTGTTTTCGGGTGTGTTAGAGGGTTGTGGTCCTCCCCGAGGTCGCCAAACACAGCTAGCGACCATCACTGGGCCACCAGGGCCTCTCTACTAGCTTAGCGGTCTTCCAGTAGACCGCAAGGTGATAAAAATGGTCATCCAAGAGACCACTACCTGCGCTCTGGCAGGTCTGCGCATAAGCACACGGGCATCTTTCTTGGGCGATTTAGTTGACCTCCCAGTGTCGGATTGCCCTGTTCTTGGGCCCATTCTGTAGCCCTTTGTATTGTCTTTCAGTCCACATATCATTTGCATTATTTGGGTCATGTTTGCGTAGTTTAATTGTGCCTTCATTTTTGAGTTTTCTGCATAAAGTCTGTAGGCAGGCCCAGGGACAGGTTCACAGGTACACCTTTACTTGATGATTTAATTAGGTTTCCAAGGTCTGATTGCTTGCTTCTTGCTTCCATCTTGTTCCCCTTTGTATTATCTTCATCTTTGTATTTTATTTACATTATTTGGGTCACGTTTGCATAGTTAAATATTACCTTCATTTTTAGATTTTGTGCATAAAATCTACATGTAGGTCTGGGGGCATACACAAAGGTACGCTGTTTATTCATGATTTTCATATCTTTTTATGCCTGATTGTGCCTGTTCTTGGTCTTGCCTTGTTGTCATTCATATTGTCTTAGATTTTCCACTTTGTTTGCATGCATTTTATGATTTTTGCATGATTTAATCTTGCCTTGAATTGTTAGTTTTAGGCTAGAACTTGCATGCACTCCAGTGCACATAGGACCATGCATTGCATGTCATAGTTGCATTCCCCCTTGGTAAGTGATCCTCTCACCTCCATATTCCTCGGAGTCGACTAGGTGATCTTATCCTGGACTTTCATAAGTCCCCGTGAGTCGTAGATTCCCACACAGACATCGGACTGGTTATACCTTTCCACCCCTTAGGCTTGCATTTGCATACGTGTGAGGGAGTTAACCTTAGTCAACCCAAAGTCTAGACCTTATTCCCATAGGATTCCTATCTTAAACAATACTTTATATAGTTCCGTCATATTACACGTTTCAATGTCTGAGGTCCGACGGAAGTGCCGACGTGGCCGGTCGAAGTCGGGGGCTAAGTCTGATGAGCTGAGCCAGTAGTTGGTTCAAGTCATCGAACTGAGTCTCAGGCTGGTGTCCGGTAGCATAGCATGCGAACACCTTGACAACGTCGTTAATGAACTGGCCCATCCGCTTCCTCTGAGAATGCTTCGCTGGGTGGATGGGTGTCCCCATTCTATTAAAGTCTGAGGTTCGCTGTAGTGGACCCTCCGTTGGGAGATTGACCTGAGGAGAACTCGGGGCTGGGTGCTGGTGATGCCCGAAATGAGCCCGTCGTTGCTTCTGCCTGCCTAGGAAAGAGACATTGGATGACTGGGCACTGTTAGACGGTGTCATCATGGAATTGACCACGTCTTGACTGACGCTATGTCTGAGCACTTGGAGGGGGTTTCTGAGGCGTGCCCTTTGAACGGCCTGAGCTTCTTCCGGAGTGACCCAAATTCTTCTCAAGTCGGGTTGCTGGTCTCTGTTGTCACTATTTTTCCGACGGGACTTGGGAGCTCATGTATTAGACTGGTGTGGGTGCCTCTGGGCTGCTACTGGGGTGCCTGCTTCTCTGAGTTCTGCTTTGTCCTCTCACATTTGTCACTGGAGGGCGAAGCGGTTGGAGATGGGGAACGTGGGGACGATCTACTCCTGGGGTATGATTGGTTCACCCCCGTTGAGGTGAATCCGCAAGTCAGCAACAAGGATTGTCTTGCTGGAGATACTGGTGGCAGCGGCGAGCTACCTGCCTTTATGGCCATGGTGACGCTTCTTCTGGCGGGCTGAGGAAGACCATACTCTGATGTGGTAGACCGAGAAAGTCTAGTCTACAGTTGCCGGTGACACGAGGCCATCAATTGAGAATACTGGGATCGGCCCCCAGGGCATGACGTCCATGTTGGGAGCTGGTGACCGAGCGACTCAGGTGTGGGCTCTCGCCCGTGCTGATAGAGGTGTTGCCGATGCTCAAGATGACGATCTCGCACCAAGAACCAACATTACCAGAGGTGTGGGGGCATCGGTAACCTGAGGCTGTGAGCCTGCATCGAGTGCTGGAAAAATTGGAGAGTGGGATAGAGGACCCACGGCCAACATTGGAGTTGTCACGTCCCACAAAGGAAGATCTGTGTTAGGAGTCAGCGTTACTGAGTGAGAGGAGATGGAACCCCATGGTGGAGCTGAGAGGCCCAGGGCCTGATGCAGAGAGTCCACATCGGGGACCGACCTTGGGAAATCCCAGGGTTGTATGCCTGATATAGGTGTTGGGGAGCCTCGAACCCAGGGTTGGGGACTCGGGCCAGATGACGGCTCGTCACGGGTTCGGGCGGAGAGACCCGAACGGAGTACTGGAGAGCGCTACCCCCAGGCAGAGGAACCCATATAAGGAGTTGGCTCTATCGGGGCTCAGGGCTGGACACACAAGTAGAATGCTGGGAAGTTGGGCACCCGGGGGTAGAGACCTATGTCAGATGTCATTTTGATTCGGGCTCGGGGTTGAAGGCCGGGGCAAAATGCTGCAACGGTGGCCAATGCCTGGGGCACGGGGCCTACGCTGGAAGTGGACCAAAATTGGGCCTGGGGGCCGACGCTTGCCCGGGTAGGAACTGACTTGGGACCCCTACGGGGGGCAGGTGAAAGATGGCCCGAGCCTGGCCCTCGAGCAAATAGGTGATGGTGGAAGCTACTATGGCACGTCCACCATGCTGGCAGGCACAGTTGTTGGGGGTAGATGCGAAGCAGCCATGAGGACCACACCCAAGAAGTATGGCGATCCAGTGATTGGGGTGAAGCTGCTGAAGGCGATTGACACTGCCAAGTAGCCCACTCGCCCAAGGGTGGCGATGACGATGGGACCGTAGGTGACAGCCGCCATGGTTGCCGGGGTGCTGGATGCTACAGAGGCGATGGTCATTGATGGTCACTGGGTGTGGTCTGATAGTTGGAACACGAATTGGAAGCTACTGGAAAGTGTGAGCGAGTGCCCTCCTCTGCCTCTCCTGCAAGGATAGGAAAGGGCACCAGGACTTCAGGGCTGGCACTGGCTTCTCTTTAGCAAAAAGAAGGAAGGCGGGAGATGTCCCACCGGGCGTGCCATCCTTTTGTTCACGTACTCCGGGGGTGGATCCAGGGGATGTGGATTGTAGGTGACCCGGATGCGGGGTATTCGGTGGCCGGTCTGAGGGATGGGATAAATCGATGGGGGGAGACACAAGAGTTTGATATATCCCAGGCATCCCGCTGTATAGTCGTATCCTTCTCAGGGTGGCACCGGGCACTCACCTTTTATAGAGAGCTGAGGGAGACTCGAATGGCACGAGTGGTTTTCGAGATTTGGGGAAATAAGACTGAGATGCAGTTGTGCCAGTCGATTTCTCGACAATCACCTATGGGACCAAGTTTTGACTGAGAAGCATTGCCAGGATGCAGCACGTGGGCTTGGGAAACGAGCGACACGTGGAGACAGAAGGGGGTTCCATAGGTGCGAGTGCACAGACGATTGTGTAGAATCGTGTACTGGACGTCTTTCCCCACCGACCACAAGCAGTCAGTATTTAATTACATTGGATTGAATCCGCACACGTTTGTTCTACACTGAAGAGGAGTCTATATGTATCTGAAGCCAAATATGGAGGGCCGGGGGCTTTCGGTAGCTATGGGCTCGTGTTCGACTAGGAGGTATTTGCCAAAATCAGGGGACACTAGACACACACACACTGAGAGGTACGGGAGAGGCTGGGACCAAAGTATGGATACGGAGGCATACATCTAAGCGATAACATATTTTATGAGAGCCGCGCGGGCTTTACAGGTGGGCTGTAGCCGCCGAATTACAACTGGCGCATGCCGTGGGACAATCCCGACACATGGGTCAGTCCCCGGGTCGATGCGTGATAAGGCAGATATCTGCATATTTTGCAGAGGCTCTCCTCAACGCAAGGGCCATGTTGTGGGGAGATTGTGTGGGATAATGTGTGTCCCATGTTGTGTCTCCTTTGCCTTGACTCTCTGAATTTAATTTCTTATTAAGTTTTGATGATTGGCAACAATATACTTTGTCTTTAGTTTTTGGATATTGGCAACCATGATATTCTGAATCCTCTTTTCAATATGGCAACACTGTTAGTATTTTATAGCTTCATGTGCATATGTTTAATGCTAAGGTCGGTGCTCATCTTGCCTTAGTTATACTAAGGTCGATGCACATCTTGCCTTAGCTATACTAAGGTCGATGCCCATCTTGCCTTAGTAGGACTAAGGTCATTGCACATCTTGCCTTAGTTATACTAAGGTCGATGCACATCTTGCCTTAGTCTGACTAAGGTCGATTCACATCTTGCCTTAGCTATACTAAGGTCGATGCACATCTTGCCTTACTCTGACTAAGGTCAATGCACATCCTACCTAAGCCATACTAAGGTCGACGCACATCTGCCTTAGTCATGCACAAGGTCGGAGCACATTGTGTTAGATAACACATAAGGTCGGTGCACATGTTGCATCCTGCATATTAAGGTCTATGCACATTATCATTGTTGCATATTAAGGTTGGTGCACATGTTGCATCCCACATAGTAAGGTCTATGCACATTTGTCATTATTGCATACCAAGGTCTGTGCACATATTCATTGTTGCATGTAAGGTCAATGCACATGCATGCATGATGTCTATTCAAGTCAGTGCATACACTATAGCTTTCTTCACAAAGTCGGTGCATATCCTGCACTGTCTGAACCAAGGTCAATGCTTGTGACCTAGCAACTGTAGCTAAGGTCGATGCTTGTTTTGGAAGTCAGTGCTTGTATGTTAACCTTTGCAACTTTAAGTCAATGCATCTTTACCAAGGACGATGCACATTCTACATCCATCCTTCCATCAATGTTGAGCTGCATGATGGAAGAATTTACATTTGTAAATGGTGTCAGCAGTAGTCTCACCAAGGTGGGATGAATTTCATACACATTTAGAGCTGAGCTGGGTCCTTCTGATGTAGGTGCCTGAGTATGAAATTCAGGTGGAGCTTCTGATGCTCCATAAATTTTAGGAGGTGAAAGTGGTGGAAGTATCCCAAATGAGGCCATTGTACCACCAAATATTTCTTGTGCAACCTGTTGATCATGTACTTAATGCTGAAAAGGAGCAACATGCTCATCTTCCACTTGTTCTTATTGTTGCTCTTGTTGTTCTTGTTGCTGTTGCTGTTGCTCTTGCTGCTGTTGCTCTTGTTGCTCTTCTTCTTGTTACTACTACTGCTCTGCCTGCTGTTCAACTTCTTGTTGCTGCTGCTCTTCTTCTTCTTGTTGTTGCTCTGCTTGCTGTTCATCTGTTATTTACAACTGACCTTGAGCTCCTGCAATAGCTGGTTTAAGTTTCATGAACTTGTTGATGAAGTCCATGTTATAGACATTTACTCTCGAAATTTCATTAAATCTCTCATCTTCCAGGGGAACTTTCATCTTTTTAAATACTGCAGGCAGGTGAGCTGCATATGGCAGATGTCTTCCAGATTATTTGCACGTCCCTATAATCTGAATCATCATCTCTTGCAAACATACTTTTATATTTCTGAACATGTAATAAAATAAGAATCTCTGAGATTCAGTCAACCTTCCTCTTCCCCCACCCTATGGAGTTATGATGGTGGTAAACATATGATGCAATAGTCTCTTCAATGAAGAGAATTTGTTAGTATTGAAGCTAGTCAGCTGAGTTTGCTTGTAGTCATGAGGATTACTTGGCTCATCCATCAAAATGGTATAAGCTTCAAATTCATCATACTCTAACTCATCCTCAAACATACCACCTTCAGGAATCCTTAAGACCTTGTGAAGTAAATGTCGTGTTATCTCAATTTTAATCCCCTTGACATAGGAACATAAACATGGTAGGTCTGGATTGTATTTCAGATTCTTATAAAATTTAGTAACAAGCTTAGGATAGTAGTATCTATGTTTCCCCATGAACTTCTTCCACCCTTGAAATTCAATAAGTCCCAGTAATTCTAGAAAAGCATCGGGCATTAGGTGGTCATGAAAATTTACATACGTGGGAAAGAGAACTTTAATAGATTCATCCAGTTCTTCAGCATGTACTGATGCTGTAGCAGATTCAGCTTCTTCTTCAAAATGATGGTGTGTTTCCTCCTCTACAGAAATCCGATGCCAGTTTGTTGGTACTTCAGACAACTTTTCTTTTCCTTTGGATAACCCCTCTGCATGCAACTTAGACTTCCTTTTTGAAGTACCCCTGTCATGTATGAGCTTGGACTGGACCTCCTTGCGAGGTACTTCTGCTTTTGGTTGAAGCTCCTCTTGGACTCGTAGTTTCCCTTTGCTTCTAGTGGTTAGAGATGACATGGTGGAGCACGGTACGCAAGGAATGCACGCTTTCAGCTTTGGTCAAACCTTTAGGTTAGCCAAATTTTGACAAAACGCGGTTGGCAAGCAACCATGATAAGGAGAACGTGGTCGAGTATCATTCTACGATCAGAAGTCTGCCGACCCAAGTAAGCGCAGTCGACTAGAGTATAAGTCTGTGGTTTGTAAGCCAGAGTTGGTCAACTGAAAATAGGATATCGGTTGACTGATAACACAGCCCACCCATGGGATGAATGCGGTCATTGTCTAGCCACAATCTATAGGTCACAGTTGATCGGCTGGTTACGATCAAGATAGAGTATAGAAAACACGAAGTGCACATCTAGCTTTTAGGCTTTTAGGGTACAACCAGCTCAGCATCTTAGTGGGAATCCTAGGCTCGCAAAGACTTACGGAGGTCTTGAAACAAGATAACCTAGTCTGGAAGAAGGAATATCTGACGGAGAGATGCTCAAGTTCAAGAGGGTATTCCTATCATGTGCAAGTGACTAATAGCGACGTACCAGAGTACGGGCTATGTACAAGTAACAAAGGAAGATAGAAGATGAGAGTGAACTTATCAAAACATAGATTGCCATGTCACAAAGGAATGAAAATTCCTTTAACACAAACTATAGGGTGTTCTTGTGAAAATAACATGTGAAAAATAATCCTTTGAAAACATGATGTACCATGCAACATAACATAATGAATTATATAACATAGATATCATGCTATAAAATAGGGAATTATTAAATGTGATCTGGTTACTATTTGGCGTGAATAATACATATCGCGGTTCTTCCCCCGTCGCTATCTGGAGGTCGCGGTTGGTTGGGGACTGCTGCATGAAGTTGCGATTTTCAATGGATCGCTATTAATCTATCATCAGATAGAAACAGATCCGGCCTTGCTGGACCCTTTTCTATGGAAAATAAAGATGAAACGGCTAGGAAACTAAAAGAGAAAACATGCTAGCACGTAAATAATGCATGAACAGGCATGATATCAACCAAAGTTATTATCTTTTTCATCAATTTTGCATGGATAGCATGAACTAGAAGTTTAATGTGTGATTATGATAAAACTAGAAATACTATGTGTATAAAGCATGAAAACAAGAAGGGATAGAGGGTTTTTATTTCTAACATCATGTTTTATCCGACCGTGAGACAACCTACCTCTGGGGTGGACTCTAAACTTTGAATTACTCGCCGGAAGGAAGCCCTTGTTCCTACACGTCCTGCGTGGAATCAGCCACTTCCGTGCTCTCTAACTCCAGGGTTGCTTGTTCTCCTAACACAAGAATTGGGGGAATGTTAGAAGATACTAAGAGGAATAAAAAGTTCTAAAGGAAGAATGTAAAAAGATGGCGTTTTACCTCTGCTCTGTGCTATCCAAAACCTAGGGCTCGCGTAGGATGATCTGGGTCCTATTTATAGGGAATGGTCTAGGGTTAAGGTTTTAGTTTGAAATTAGAATCCTTATTTAGTGTCAAGTTGATCCCCTAAGAGTCCTAGGTAGGTTTCCTCTTTAGATAACATCGAATCATGGCCAATTTGTGGACCGGGTGGCGATACCGACGATGCACCACGTCTCCGTGCGTGTCGGGTGATGCTCCGCCTCCGGGTGACCGCAGAAAGCGCAATCCCTCTCTCCGCTCACGATGCCTCATCCATCCGCCGGGCTATCAGCTCTTGTGCCGCGTCGAACGCCTTCGTGGCGGCTTCGATCTGCGCCCATTCCTCGTCGGTGAACTCGACCTCGGGGCCGTACCTGTCATTCGGCGTATAGACGGGGTACCACTCGTCCTTGTCAATCTTCTTCGTGACGGTCATGATGCCTCTGCTCTCTCGTCGATCGCGATCCGTAGCGCCCGCATCCGCCCGACGCCATGCCACACCGTATTGCAGGCTTGGCAGAGAGCGTAGGAGTCGTCCAGCGTCTCCCGCTCGACCGCGTTCAACACGCGCACCATCTCCACGTCGTTCGGGTCGTCCAGGCCGTTCGCGAGCTTCAATCCGACGTTCATCCACTCCTTCCCGCAGACGGGGCAGGGTGCGGTGATCTCGATCCGCTTCGGCGGCTGCAGCTTGTCGCGGATCTGCTGAGCCCACCCCTCCACCACCGACTGGTAGCGGTCCTCGAGGCCGTCGACGTGCCGGCCGGCCGTCCAGAGGACATACCAGGTGCGGAGCGCCTGAACGGGTGTGACGTCCTTCCCGGGGCGTGCGCCGAGCTCGTCCAGCCATGCGCGGACTATGCCGTCGATCGTCTCGTACAAGGTGAGGGCGGCGATGTCGATCGGCACGCGCTCGCGGCCGGGTTTCCCGCCGCTACCGGACTCCATCGACGATGCGACCGCTTCCCGCAGTTGCTCGAGCAGGGGGATCTCGGTGCGGCGGCGCATCACCTTTCCCGGCGCATCCACGGCCGGTTTCTCATCCACTGTCTCGCCGCACCATTCGCACCGCCACAGGTCGAGCAGGTCGCCTTCCTTCGTGCGGACGTTCTGCCATTCGTGGTCGTGGGCGTCTTCCTGCCATCGGACCAGGAGCACCGGTTTCGTGAGTGCGTCGACGGCTGCGAGCAGGTCGCGGGTCGGGTCGTTCATCGGGTCTCCTCGGCACCGAACCCGTTCGGATTCCAGCCACGTTCGGCCCGGTAGGCGTCGATGCGCTTGACCAGGTCTCGGTTGGCGTGGTCGGGCCTGCCCGTGCGCGCCTCCGCGATGTCCGCGAGCATCTCCACGGATTCGCGGGCCTGGAAAAGCATCTTGCTCAGATCGTTGTCGTTCATCGGGTCTCCTCGGGGTACGGGTCCTGCTCGCTCGGGCCGGTCACCGTGTCGCCTCGATCCTGTTCACCAGGCTGCGACGCTCCCAGAGTCTCCACTTCGCCCAGCGGACGAGACGCCGCCAGTGGCGCTTCCACGGGCCGTAGCCGCGCAGCGATCCCGTTCACGAGACGCGCGAGACGCAGCGCATCATGTCGGGTGATGTCGAGCATCGACGAGTAGTCCGCTCGCTCGCCCTCCTCCCACGCGCCGTGCACCGTCGAGAAAAAATGCGGCGATGTCGCCTCTCCGGCGAAGACATCGGTACCGGCCGAAACCGATACGTTTAGGCCGAAACGTATCGGTTTCGGCCGATACTGCCTTCCATGTCTCTATCTCGGGGGTTCCGTGTCTCGCGATCTTTGGAGAGACAAGGATCTTGGATATCTCATAAGAGATGGCGAATCGTGAATAACATTTAAATATGGCATTTGACATTGAGACTTTCAACCACTGTTACAGTTAAGAAGCGATAATTATTGACAACCTCCTAAAAGCATATAACGAAAAGGGTAGCATGTCTTCAGTGGTTTACTGGTTTTATTTGAGTTTGAAGACGAGGTCCACACGGAGGAGGCGCAGAACCCAGAAGGTGGTGCTCTTTCAGACGAGGTGCTGGCCCTGCCGGTCTTACTAGAGGGGCCAGTGGCCCTCATCACTGATGGTGAAATACCACATGATGAGAGAGGAGGTGCGGGAGATGATGGCGACTGCTTGGCAAATGTTGGAGGAGCAAGTGAGGGTGATGGCCGATCAAGTGGGTATCTCCTTTAAAGCAGGTGTTGAGAAAGATGTGAGAGGGCTATGTGCCAATATTTGTAAGAGGTGATGTGCGACTATCCTGTAGGAGGAAAGGGCTCAACAGAGGGGGGTGAGGGAGGAGGAAGGGGAAGAGGAGGAGAGGGATTGCATTGTGTCTTCATGAGGATTGTCTCATGGAATGTGAGAGGTTTTGAGGGGACTGAGAAGAAGAGGGTGGTCAAGGAGCTAGTGAGGAGATGCAAGATTGATATTCTCTGCATTCAAGAAACCCAATGTGAAGGGGAGGGAGAGTGTCTTATGAGGGAGTTAGGGGGTGTTAGACTCTCAAGAGGTGTTGCTTCTTCGGCAGAGGGGAGGTCAGAGGACATCATGATCTTTTGGAGCCCCTATGAGGTTGATGAGGTGTCAGTGGATAGGCACATTAGCAGGTGGGTCATTTCTCTTGGTGAAGGACGGCTTCTCGGACTTCATTAGGGTGTATGGGCCACAGGAGAGAGAGGGGAAGCAGCTGCTTTAAGAGGAGTTGATTAGCCTACACCTCTCTTCGGGTAGGTCTTAGTGTGTGAGAGGGGATTTTAATGCTGTGGCGGCCCCATGGGAGAGGTCGGGTGATACTATTCATTCAAGGTACATGGATGACTTCACTGCCTTCATTGAGGAGGTGGCTTTGGTAGATATTGCCATGGCACATGGTTGCTTTACTTAGTCCAATATGAGAGCGGAGGCTTCTTGTTCGAGGCTAGATAGATTTCTTATATCTGTGGATTGGGAGGATCATTTCCCTCATGCTCAGCTACTCCTATTGGTTAGATCTGTTTCGTATCATAAGCTAATCCTTTTGAAGACCAGCCGTCTGTAGGAAAGGAGGTTTACATTCAGATTGGAGAGGTATTGGCTCAGAGAGGAGGACTTCATGGATACTATCCGAGAGACTTGGTCTGTACATGGCTATGTAGTCTGAGGCGTGAGGCGACCGAGGCGACCAAGGGTCTCCTCATGCCTCCAACGCCTAGGTGATGGCCTAGGCTTTAGTCCTCTTCCTGTTTTGTAAAGACATCAGTTTTTGGTGTACTACTTACCCTATGTAATAACTTGCAACTATAATCTAATAATAGTTTGTTCATTCATGTGCACACTGCACACTTCACACATGCGAGGTGAAGAAAAAAAGTAGCATCTCTTTTCCAGCCACTTTAATCTAAAAACAAGTGTGTGGGTACGTACACGAACAGAACCAGAGTGGTCCCTACGGAAGAGCCACCGTACCGAATCAGGAACAACGGTAGATTTAGAGGATAGATCAAAGGCGGTCAATCGTAACCGTCGATTCTTAAGTCTTGAGAAGAATTTGATTAGGAAAAATGGTCGACTACGAGGTCGATCAAACTTGTCAGCACCTATTGAGATTTTTATGAGCATAGAAACGGTAGACTGATAAGTCCTAATCGGGTGACCGTTTCTGGTGTTCTACAACTAGTCATGATGTAGTAGCCACCCTTCTATTGTTGTTGCTACTCTTAGTCCTCTAGCTCTTTCTTTTCTTCTTCTTATAAGCCAAAGGAGAAGATTAGGAAATAGTGCTACAGGGCAAAAGAACCGAAACAGGGGAAGTGGCAATGTGGGCCTCATCCAGGTTCCACCGCAGTCTTCACATCCACTGCCTGTTTGATCATGTTCAAGGTATTTTGACAGCTGATCAAGTTGTAACCAGTGATTGGGCTTCTTAAGACAGAATCAAACATTTCTAACTTTAAAAGCCATATACATACTTTTTTTGTTCTTATTTTTTTGCAAAACATGTCATGTAATGAACCGTTGAACCCGAACAAGATCAGATTACATCATTCAATGTGGTTTTAGATGAAACATAAAGCTCCCTTACAAACTTTCGAAATCAAATCGGGCCAACAAGGAAGGGGATCGCATTGACAGCAATGGACAGGCATATGTCAGTGTGTATATAAATAAATAAATAACTAAATGGGGTCGTCACAGGAGAGACCTTCTCTCGGAGTATTGGTCTGTATTCAACAGTGGGCACCGGCAGTCCCCCTCCCGCGTGTTCTTCCCTGGGCCAGTTGCGTATTCCTCTCTCAGCTCTCGCACAGCCCCGGCCCCTACCACGGAGGCCACCCCGCCCGCCTCCACCGCAGCGCAGGTCCAGAAGAAGAAGGCTGGAGTTAATATGGATGGGCCGGTTGCCTGACACGCCGCCCCTCCTCCTTTTAAGTCCGGGGGTCGCTGGGGAAGTATGTGTGAGGCCATGCATATCCACCTCCGAGTCTCTGACCCGACCCACCAACCTTGCCTTTCTCTATTATATATATGTGAAGGCCGATCGATCTAACAATGGCTTCAATCATTGGAGATGCCCCTCTACGTATAGGGGTGGCGTTGACTTTGGATGGGAGGATCTTGGTCTGGATCTACTACCTCGGGGGAACTCGCCGTGTCGGACGCTGGGAGTAGACACCTTATGCTTGCTGATTGGAGGGGGGGGGGGGGGGGGGGGGGGGGTTTGGGGCCACCCCCCCCGGCAAGGCCAACGGAGCGGAGCTGATCCCGAGGCAGCGAGGGAGTGGTTGGATGCTACCGAGTGCGTCTTCCAATGCATGGAGTGCACCGAGGATGAATGGGTTATGTTGGCCTCTTTTCAACTTCACGGTACTGCACGCACATGGTGGACCTCAGAATGGGAAGTCGCCTTCTATTCTCGTCCGCTTCGACAGATCACTTGGGCTGAGTTTGTTACTGCATTTGAACCCGGATCGTGGACGGCTCGAGCATCGTGTGGCGGGGATGGATGTGAGAAACGAGGCACGGTGGTGTGGCTAGCAAGGTCAGGATTACGGGGTTCGTCTTCGCGTGAACAAGCATTTTCTCGGTGATTTGACTTCCAAATCGAGGGATTTCTTCGCCAAAGGTAGGGGGATCGATTCCTCACATTCTAATCATGATTCCTTGTGGATTTATGTGATTAATCGCATGATAGGAGGTGCAATCCTTGAAATGGTTTGAATGTGGAATAGGTTCTTTAATGCCTTTGATTTAATTGTTAGAATGCTTGGGTTTTTAATGGTTTTTTAGAGTCAAATGAATGGATATGGATGTATAATAGTAGGATTTGAGTTTTTATAAGGTTTGCCCCTCGATTATGTCGAGTGGGGTGGGTTTTAGGGCAGTTCACCCTCACCCAGATCGGAAGCGAGAACACGGCCAGTTTTCTGACCGTGTTGGGCTTCGGGTTTTTAATTGCGGTGTACCCAGAGACCGCGTCTAGGCGTATAGAGGAGGGCTAAGTCCATAACTGAACGTGGTGGTTAGACCGGCTGCGTTCAGTGTTGACGTGGCCCGCTGACTGACCGCGTCCCAGTTGATCGCATCACCCCTTTCGATCGCGTTAATGATGGTCGTGGCACCAACCTGACCGCGTTCATGTAGGCTGACACACCCTTCTACCCAAGTCGACTTACTTCCCCTGATTTCACTCGGAATGTGACTTTTCGCCATGAAAATTTGGGTTTTTTGTCCCAAAAATTTGGTTTTCATCTCGACACTTAAATAAGGATATTTTTGGGCAATATAGATAAGTAGTTGCTCATGCAACCCCGTGAGGGCTATCTCATGGTGGGACGCCCGATGACTTAGTTTAGATTATGTAGGTGGATCCCATGGCGGGGGACTGTGAATAGTTGTGCCTTTTCGAGATAGTAACCTCGACAGCCTTGTGCCTTACAACTCAGTCCCATGTTTCGTACGACATGCTTGTGTCCATGACCAGTTACACGTTGATAGTTTCATGCTGGGTCCTTACTTGGAGTTACTTCTTTCCCACTAGTCGTAGCTTACCTGGGCACGCGTGTGCCAATCCACTCGGGAGTAGTGGAGAGCTAGACCGAGGAGGGACGATTTTTGGCTGGTTTTCGTAGGGCCTCCCATTGTGGCGGCTCGAGTCCGGGCTGGGAGGAAAACTAGCTAGATGGCCTAACGTAGCATAATCAGTCATTGTGTGCACACGTGGTCGAGGACTTCAGACACGTGCTGATGAGCATGACCCCAACCAGACCCTTATCTTGTGTTCTGTGTACGTTGTCTCAGTTTCTGCTTGGGACGTGTAGGGAGACATCTGAGGCTGTGGACAAAGTTGTTAGTGGATACGTCCGACCTTGCTTCAAGTGGATAGTACTCCTGTCACTTGAGTGTGGCGACCCTAGTTTCTTACCGTGGTGGCTTACGGTTTAGGTGGTTGAGGGCATCTGATTGTACGATATCGATTCATGGGTTACGATGATTAGCCGTGATACACATGTGACTAGGTTCAGAGTTTTGGCGACTTTGTGTCCTTGCTAGGCATAATTGAAGTGTAGTTCCTTGCTACTTTCGAGAGTCTTGCTCCAGTAGTATAATTGTGTCTCTCCGTGGACTGGCCGAGAGTCTACTAGATAAGCCTAGATTTTAGTGTTCGTCCGCCAATAGAGACGTTTCAGGACATGTTTCCTTGATCTAGTTATTTAGTCCAAATTACGAGGAGTTGGTTAAATATGGTTTATGCTTGGTCCTCGAGGTGGTCCTTTGTTGTGCTGGCTTTGGTAGTGATTAGTACAGTGTGGTTACGTGCATTTGGTGTTAATCTTTCTCCCTTACTGTCTTTCCTACTTTATACTTCTTTATCTTTTATTTACTATGCTACTCGTACGTTCTATTGTGTTGGGGATTCGCGGGACCCCTGCTGAGCCAATGAGATGAGACTCACCCCTTTTCTTTTCAGGTTTGGTGTGCCTCCTTACCGTACGGAGGTCGTGTGTAGCGCCGAGTGTCTTAGCGTCGCCAGCTTTTGCCAGCCGGGGTATTGTGGACGGCAAAAAAATAATGAATGATGACCATGCAACATGTACATCTCGGTACCTGAGAGCAAGTCGAAGATAGAAAAGCCAAATAAACCCCATACCTCCTCCAACCAAGACAAATACATGCCGGGTGATCAGCTACCCAACAAGGAAGCCTCTCAAGCAGAAGAGATGCCCCCGGCTCCCCAATTGGCCATGCCGAAGGTTGAATCAGGAAAAAACTTGGGTAGTCAAACATGGGTTCAGCACGCGTCGAAAATCACTCAAAGTTCTAAATCGGGACTCAGAGGCTTCGAAATGAACACCCCGGAGGCAGTGTATTAAGGCTAAAGTAGGACGAGAGGGCAAGCATCCGTCCGAATCGCCATGAAGCTGGGACGAAATCTCTTAAAGCTAAACCGGTGTGCCCCTCTCTTGAAGCTGAACCGGGCGTGCCCATGTGATACACTGAACTAGTTTGCTAACACATGTGGGTTTAAATCTTTCCCGTGCCCTCTGGCCGTGCTGGTTTAACCCAAAGACATCCCATCCACGAACTAACACCCTATTTTCGCATCAGTCTTATGCTCAGGGTTCAAGCAACAGAACATTCAATGCGCTTGAAGCCCTGTCTCCACCTCCGTTCGATAGCATAGTGGCAGCAATGACGAAGTGAGCAGCGACGGTGGTAGCAGTAGCAGATCTCCCACCAAATCCGTGAACATCCTGTCCAAACAAGTGCCAGCATACCCCACAAACCAACCAAAGCTCGCACAGTAGGTCAACTCCCCATGTCACCGTAAACAAGGTGGAGGTGGTCGGAACTCTCCCACCACCGGCCATTCTATAAAAGGGCAAGCCGAAGATGATAAAGAGGCAGGATTGCAATCTGTTGGGGAAGAAGTTCTCTGAGCTAGGGCATTCCTCTCTGGCTTTAGCTCCAAGCTCTCTGGTATCCGAAGAAGGAAGTTTCATCCACTTGCGCCTGGAGGTGAAGAAAAAGGGAGAGAGTGTGAGAGAAGAGAGGTGAGTTTGGGGGGGGGAGCTTGCGCTCCGTTCCCCTCCCACTGGTTTATCTACTTCCTCCATTCTGCTATTTCCCTCTGTTATGGGGTAGTCTCCCTCTCATGTATTTTGCCCCCCCTTCTCTTGTGAATGAATGAAAAGAAAGACCTTTTTTACAAATATACATTGTGTTTTACCCCATTAGTCCTCTTTCTCTCCTCTCCCTATCTTCTAACCACCTAGGGCTCTTAGAAGCCTGCCTCACTGTGGCATGGATGTTGTAATCCTGTAATTTTGATGATGACAAACACTATGAATCATGCGCATAATGTCATATGTGTTTGTGTTGCCTTGATGCTGTGGTTTTGATGATGACACTATGATTCATTGAGATCATTTGATGGTTTTTGTAATGACCCAGAGTTCAGGGTACTGATAACCCGATACAAGTATCAAATTACCGCCACCAAGAACTGGGAACGCCACCCAAGAGGCTGATGAGGCCCCTGAAGGGTTAGTGAGGGTTGTTGAGGGAGCCTATAAATAATTGAAATTACATCGTGCATACTAGAATTTATTTGGACAAGAAGATAAATTAAAGTGCGGAAGTAATTAAAAGAAATATATCAGAGTGATAATTATAGAGATAGTGACAGAAATCAAAAGTCGACATTTGCATGCGTGTTTGCCTGACGGCTGATATCCGGTCTCCCTAGTTTTATATCTACATATATAAACATCTATCTATCCGGTCTCCTGTAGTATCATCAGATAACTAATTGAGATGTGGTCGGCGCTGAATTTAAATGCGATGCCCTCAAATTATAGAGTATTAAATTTAAGCTCAACTAGTGTTCCCTTGGGGAAAAAAAAAGATGACCAAAGTGTGGAATGCACTGTGGCCTCTCACTTTCTTATTAATGCTCTAGTTAGCGATAATATGTGAAAAAGGCTAAGTGGATATCTGTTGTCTTTAGTCCATCTCCAATCTAGCTACTTGCAGCTACGTACTTCCCATGACTACCACACAACGTTATTAATTACTTACGTTGTACTAGCTAGCTAATTCCATTGTACATACATTGGCAGTATCAGTCCGTATGCATATATGTTCAGGGAAATGCAAACTGTTTGCACATCAGTTAACTGACACAAATCTTATCCATGTTATGTCTGTGCATGTTGAATATTTTGAAATTAGTCTTCCATTTTGATTCAATAACTTTAGTTTTGATTTCTGGTACTTCAGGAGAATCGGGTTAAGGGTTAGGATACATACATTGACGAGTGGGATAATTAAGTTTAAGAATACGTTGTTTAATTAGTCGATCGAGGTACAGGGAAGAGTTAAATTAAAAAACCTATCTGCAACTTGATTGGCTTTTTCATCCCTAATCATTTGTGACCACGTATGATGAGTCGGCTGTCCACTAAATTAGTTAGAGGCACCATTTATTAAAGTCATATCATGCAATCCTTAATTTGGAGAGCTTGCGCATATCCCACGATGACGAGGGTTTCCACATGCATGCGATTCCGGGGAAGGGTCCTACGCAAAGTTTCCAAAAGATCGAGCTAGCTAGGTGCACCACGCTCACGCCCCACAATTAATTAAACACACAGTCTCTTTATTAATTAGGAGGAGCAAAACACTAATTATATATGATGTGGCTTGATCGATCGACATATCTCTGAGCCACAACCCGATTCGTTTGCTTTGAATATTTGGTGCTGAGTGTGCCCCGCTGGACGATGGGGAATCTCTGTTTGGCTCGTTCACGTCGTACCCGCACTCATGTCTTTGCCTTAATTTTAAGGGGAATTAATTGAATCATGGTGTGATGATGAGTGGGATATGACGACGACGTTAGTTTCCCCCTCGATATATCCCTCTTTTCAATAATGTAATTGCCATCTCTATCCATATATATGACGAGAACCATTAATTAATTGGTTTCATGGGGTCAAAATTAAACCTTGGGCGTACGTCTAATTAATCTTCCATCAAGTAGGTGCTAGACATATCTAGCTCTTGCGGTCCAATCGTGTGCATGCTTAGTTAATTTGTGGAGAATGCCGGCGACGTGGTAGGAAGCTCCAATGTCTGATCAAGTTAACCTGGATAAAGTCACTGTATCTTCTTCTAGTGGTCTTGAACAACTGGCTTATTTTGAATCATGTTTCTTGATTCTAATCATAGAAAATGAACCCCTAGCCTATCGGGATTCGATCCCCATTAGTTTGATAGTAATTGGCCGTGATTTGGGGCCGGTATCTGGCCGGATGCCCATGTAAGTCATTTTGGGTGGATTTGTGAAAATCGCCTGTTTGAATGCTGTTTTATGGTTTGTTTGGCCCCTTCTAGCTTGTGGAAGGTTGGTATCGCATTTGTGGATGTTTCCCCATTGTTTGGGAATGACTGGGGAGTGGAAAGAAAAAGTTTTCTCTGATTTTATGATTTTTGAACTGGAATGAAGTAGCAGTCGTACCAGGGACCGCCACTTGTGAAGGCAGCCCTCTAGAGACCGCTATCTAGGCATTCAGAGTCGGTTTCAAGTAGCGGTCTTGCATTAGATCGTAACCTTGATGTAACAGCCCTAGGGAGATCGCTATTTGACGCTTTAAGTTAGTTTAGGTCTGTTCCTTGTTGTGGCCTTGCGACTGACTGCCTTATAAAGTAGCGGTCAGGGGTGGACCACAACAAGGATGCCTTATCGTGCACTTTTTGAGGCAACCAGGAGAAGACGATCTGCCTATGACCACCACCACCAAGAGGCAGCTCCAGGGTAACCACCTTATATGAGTTGTGGCCCCCATGAGACTACATTCTGCTTGGTTTTGTATGTTTTCTATGTTTGGGGTTTCTTGTTAAATGGTGGTTTGGCCATGACTGCCATATTCAGGAGGCGGCCCTCTAGAGATCGCCACCTTATGGTAGCGGTCCCAATAAGACCGCCACTTGGCTGGGCTATCTGGTAGCAGCCAGGAGGATGACCGCCACTTGCCTAGAGTGTTCTTTTTTATTGGTTTGGCTTCCGATTGACTTGGCTTCAACCCCGTGGTTAGCCCATTGTTCCGTGGATGTCGTGGATGTCCTATGAGGGCTGTGACCAGGCTATAGGGTGTCCGGAAGTGCCGTAATATTGAGTACTGTGTTGTGTGGTTTTAAGACTTGTTTCGGGAGTCATTATGGTCTCCGGTCAACCCGGTTGTGACCTAGTGGTTGACATGTGACCTCGTGAGTGCCTCAGCTATCCCGTGGGGATCAAGACTGTGTTTTGGACGCTTGGAGGTATTGTATTATCTCAATTTACGTTTCCACGTGGTTGAGGGCTCGAGTGATCCCTCATCCTCTGTGTTTCCTCATTATGCAAAATTGTGAGTCTGATGTACGACCTTGGGGTCGGGGAATTTTGTTTTCCCGTGGTTCTAACATAGGGACTAGACTAATTCATCGGCATGTTGCTGTGTTGTGCAGCGATCTTGACCCGAGTCGTGTGACTCAAGGATCGTTGTGTTAACAGGTCTAGTTGACTGACCTGAGTCTGGCAGTTGTATGTTGCCTTATCTTCTGAGTACATGCAATAGGTGCACGTGTCGCTTGTCCGTACTTTGGTGCTTTGTTTTGGAGAGTCTCTGTGTCTTCTGAGCCTGTACTGGTCGTAGCCTAACGACACTTCATGTCGGCCCACCTAGGAGTGGTGGCGCACTACAGTCTCATGGCCGAGATAGTGTCCCTATTTCACGAGCTTTCATGATTACATCAAAATTCTTGAAAATTGAATGACCCTCTGCTGGATATTCCTTCTGTCGGATTGAAATTTCTTTCTCTAAGGCTTCCGTAAGTCTCCACTAACCTTGGAATCCCTTAAGGACGCCAAGCAGATTATACCCTCAAAACCCTAGAAATAATATTTGTCATGTCATTTTGAAGAAACATGATGCCCCAGTCATCACGGAGTGCTATTTTGGGGCTCTATGAAGAGTCTTGTCGCTGCCTGGAATTAGCATCTAGTGCAGTTGATGCCATATTAGAATTAGCATCCACCACAGGTGACGCAATTTACCTTTGTGTCTGTAGTGTTCACAGAATTGGCGACCACCATAGTGGACATGGATTCTGTAATTGGCGGCGGCCTAAGTGGATGCCAATTTGCCCAGATTTCATGAATGTCCTGGTTTTCATGTGATTTATCGCCATGTCATCTTTACACAAGGTTCTATTCTTAAACTCCTTATTCCGTGAATCTTCCTTAATGTTCCTACAATGGCTTATTCCTTTGGAACTCCATTGGCTATAAACTATAGTGGATGTCTATATATTATATGACTCAATGTCTGACGTTAATGGGGCCCAGTCTAGTCCTAGGAGGAGCACTTGAAAGTACCTATGTCCATGGGAGCTATATTGACCACGGTGTGGCATTGCATCGAAGTGCATGACTTGCTTGATTGATAGATGACATTCCACTCTCTCTATCGTGACATGATACATGACATGATACTTGACATGACGTGCTTGGCCCAAAATGGATATTTTATTTTTTATATTAAATAGACAATATCTCATGACATGACTTGATAATTACATGTTTGAAATCCTTATTAACTATATATGATATTCTAGATTCATCTTGAAATCTTGCTACTTCAACTATATTGATTCCTATTGATCCTTGTTTTATATCATCACATGATTATTCATGTATAACTAGACTTGCATTTCATATAACATGTAACTTACTTTAAGCAAGCTTGTTATTGAGATGTAATTCCTACTGAGCGTTCGCTCATCTAGTAATTTTTCTTATTTTTCAGATAATTCTGATGATGAGACTCAGTCGGATAGGGATGGTCAAGAGAGTTGAGCATAGAGCCGACCTGGACATCAATCGTTATCTTGGAGTCGAGTCTTCCTCAATTCTCGAGTCATTGTTGTAATTTTCTTTCATTTGAGTCAAGTTAGTTGGTCATTTATCAACATTGGAATTATGTAATAGCATTATATTTGGATTTATTAATGAATAATGAACTTGGTGTTTACCATACTCAGGTGCCTTGGCTTATTACCCCTTTTATTCTTTGGTCCCAAGACACACCTGCAAGACAATTCTTATTTTGAATGCATAGGTACCCAAGGATTCTTGGGTCCTCCATGGTTAGTAACACCTCTCATAGGTGTTCTCCAAGACTTTTAAGCATGTAAACCATCATGTTTCATAGCAAAATAATTGTACGAGAACCAGCAGCAATCCGCTACAAAAATCCGGGCGCTCAATGGCCGGGTCCGCGCGCCACGAAATGGGGCTCGACGCATTACGTCACGCTGAACGACGGGCAGGGCAACAAGATCGCCGTTTTCCCGACCTTCGTTCAAGGGGCTGCGGCGCAGTTCGACCTGTGGGCTTCGAACTACACCGGCATGACGCTGAAGGCCGCGATTGCGAAGTGGTCCGGCCACAACAGCCCGGCGCAGTATGTCGCGTTCCTCGAGAAGAACACCGGTATCAGCATCAACACCAAGGTGACGAAGGCGCTGTTGGCGAGTCCGGCTGGCTGGAAATTGCTCAAGGCGCAGTCGCATTGGGAGGCAGGACGGCCGATCCCGATGACGGACGCCGAATGGCAGCTTGCTCAGGCCAAGGTGTTCGGCCCGGCGACCGCCGCTCAGAACGTGGCGCTGCCAACGTCCACCTACAGCGCCGACGTCAAGCGGGTGCAGACGGATCTGATCGCGCTCGGCTATCACGAAGTCGGGGAGGCCGACGGCCTGATCGGCGGCAAGACGCGCGGTGCCATCACGGCGTTCCTGGGTGACCGGGGCGTTATCGCTGCCGCTGGCATTTCGCCCGCGCTGACGGCTGAGATCGCCAAGGCCAAAGCCGAGAATTGGTCGCGCCCGGTCGCGCCGAAGCGCGCCTATGCCACGGCGAAGGACATCGCGCCGAAGGTCGAGGCGGTGAAACAAAACGCATGGTCGCGGTTCTGGTCGAAGGTGCTGGCGGTGCCGTCAACGGCCGGCGCGGCGACCTGGGGCGTCGTCTCCAACATCCCGGCCGCGAACGACGCGGCATCGCCCTACATCGCCATGGGCAAGGAGTACGTCAGCAGCGTTCCGGGCTGGGTCTGGCTGCTGGTGATCGCTGCCGTTGGCTTCGCGATCTGGCGCTCCACGAACAAGAGCGAGGCCGCAACCGTTGCTGACTACCAGACGGGGAGGCTGAATTGATGGACACGGCCTCATGGCTTTTCAACTTCATCCCGTGGTGGGCGTGGGTGGTAGCCGCCATCATCGCAGCGGTGCTCACCTATCAATTCTGGTTGCCGATATGGGCGATGCTCCCGCGCCCGGTGAAAATCGCACTGGCGGCCATCGCTGCCGTTCTGACGGCCTACGTCGCCGGGCGCAACAAGGGCTCCAAAGACGAGCGCGACCGCCGCGCCAAGGCCGATGCTCACGCAATCCAGACGAGGAAAGAAACCGATGATGAAGTTCGCAATCTCAGCCCGAGCGACACTGACAAGCGCCTTGATCGTTGGTACCGCGATTAGCCTGAGCGCCTGCGCTACGGCGTCCAACTGCGCTGGATGGTCCGCCATCCAGCCGTCCCGGTCCGATCAACTAACCGATGGCACGAAACGCCAGATCCTCGCACATAACGAGTTCGGCGCCAAACAATGCGGATGGAAGGGGCGATGACCTGCTCCCTCGCCGGCCTCGTCCGCCATTTCAACAACCGGATATCGGAGGCCGCTGCCGCGTGATGGTTGTTAGCATGATTTTTCTTGGCATCCACAGCACATTTTCTCAAGTCATTTTTCTATTTTTGAGCTTTTAGATTGGTGGGCTATTTTACCTCAAAGGTGTTGGCTATATTGGACCCCTTGACAAACGATGTTTGTAACTTATTTTCAAAGGGTTTCTTGTTAATGGGGTTGTAGCCCAGCCCCTCTTTTTGGATGTTCACCTTAACTCCCAACAACCTATCCAAGTTTTCTTTGTTATCTACAAATTTAGACAATGAATTATTTAAGTCTTGGATTTCATTCCTTAAAGATGTAATGTACAATTCTGCACTTGCAAGTTCCTCTTCATAGGCCACAAGCCTGTCATTCAGCATGGCATTTACAGTTTTGTAGCTTTCAATTTCCAATCCTAACACATGTAATTTTTCAGATTCATCATTTACCCTACTTTTTCCTTTTTCGTATGCATGAATTTTGTCAATCAACAAACTATTTTGTTCTTTTAGTTCTTTGTTCTCCTTAATCAACTTATCATTCGTAAATAGTTCATCAATGAGCATTTGATTACTTGACATAGCTTCCAGCTTCTCCTTTAACTCCTTTCTAGTTTCTTCAAGTTGATTAATCTTGTCAAGCAAGGTGTCATTTTCTTCTCTCAAACAACAATTATCTCTGTGTATTTCTATATAAAACAAGAGAGATTCATTCACATTTTTGAGTTCTAAGCACTTTTCACAAGAAGAAGTTTCATGAAAAGTATTTTCATGTTTCTTTTTGAGATTCTTATTTTCTGACTTCAATTTCTTGTACTTACTTGATAATTCATCATATGCATCCACTAATTCTTCAAATGACATTTCATCAAGATCAGAGTTAGAATTTACCTCTTCAGGTTCTTCACTTGCATGAACACTCTTATTGTTAGCCATCATACATGCATCCTCCAACTTCTCTTCATGAACCTTGACTAGACCGTCTTATACTTCTTTAGCATTCCTACAGTTAGACACAAATGTAAACCTGTTATGATCAATTGTAGTTTTTAATACATTCAGAATTTTAAGATTATCAAAATATCTGGACTTGTGTTCAAAAGTCCATTTTGATTTCTCTTTCGGTAACTTGTAAGGGCCAGGTGAAATCAGTCTCCACAATGAAGGATCATGAGAGACAATAACTTTGCACATTCTGCCCATCCATGAACTAAAATCTGAACCATCGAAGATCGGTGGAGAGTTCAATGAAAACACTTGGGGGACAAGATTCATGACTACAAAGCACTAGGATCTCCTCTGTAGATCGTTGGATCTAGATAAGACAGAGCCCACTCTGATACCAATTGTTAGGTGATGCAGTCGGATCAAGAGGGGGGTAAGTAGATCCTATTGAAAACTATACCCAAATTAAAATTCAATCCGACCACTAAACGAGATGCGAAATAAATTGAACACTACATGATGTGACACAATCTCGGACCTACTAGCAAACAAGCACATGCGCAACCGAACGGGCCGAGATCGGCGGCCGACTCACTCGACACTCGCCCCCCCAAGTGAGCCCTCCCCAAATGAAACTCACTAACAGCTGCCAGAAGGTCACCTTTAATCACATCCCAGCACTGTTGAAAGAAGGTCAAAGGGAAGCCGTCTGGGCCTGGATCTCTATCCCCTACGAAAGAAAATACTGCAGGGCAGACCTCCTCCTCAGTCAAGCTCTGGGAGATGTCATCCCTCTCCTCAGGAGAAAGACGGGGAAGTAAGTTATCCGCAATCCTTGGTCTAAAGTGGTCCTCCTCTGAAAACAACCTAAAGAAGTAGTCTCTGGCCAATCCCTAGATCTGCTCATACGAAGAGAAGGAGAGTTCACCCATTCTAATGCATGTAATGGTATTCACTCTCCTCCTCCATGATGCTATATGTTGCAAGTACGTAGTATTCTTGTCCCCCTCTTTTATCCATTTGTCCCTCGATCTCTACCTCCAGTAGGTCTCCTCGTTGGAAAGGATGTCCTCAAATTGGCGTCTGAGAGACTCTATGAGCCTCCTATCCTCAGCATCTATAAGACATGCCTCCTCCAAGCTATCCAGCCCCTCAATCTATTGAAGAATTCTGTCTTTGGCTACCCTCCCCTAGAGGATTTTATCCGCCCCTCAGGACTTGAGAACATGAGCAGTATTCCTCAATTTCATGACAAGATTGCCCATAGTAGAGCTACCAGTGACCTGAGCAGACCAAGCTCCCCGGATTGTGTCCATAAAGTCTTCCTCCCTGAACCCAAATTTCTCAAGCCTGAAGGTGGACCTCATGTCCTGCATACGACTGGTCTTCAAGAGGATTGACTTATGATCCGACATAGATCAAGCCAGTGGAAGCATCCGCACATGAGGATAATGATCCTCTGTTGCACCCGTAATTATCTCGAAATATTTCATTTGTTTCATGATAACCGAAAAAAAAATACGGCGTAGCGCCGATGCCGTTGGGCCGCGGAGTACCTCCGTAATTTGGGGTTCATCGACCCGACCATACAATCACAAGCAGCGTCGCAGCAAAGAAAATTAAGAGGAAAATACACATGCGCACCTGAAAAAGTAGCCGAGCAAGTGTATCACATGGCACGGACGGATGCAAAGATTCCTCTCCACGCGGCGAGGCACAACCAAACTACAAACAAGATGATCCTCCGCTCCCAGGCGAGTCTCCACCGACGTATGGCTGCCACGCGGCGAAGAGTGGACCCCGGGGAGCAATAACTACTGGACAACAGCTTCTCTTCAACCCAGGGCGACAGAAAAATCCCAAAAAGGCGCAGAGAGGGGCCAAAAAGGCTGCCCGGGGGCCAAATGACCCTGTTGGCCCCTTTGGGGGTGCGACCAGCCCGGGAGGGGGGCCGCGGCCACCCCGTGGGAGCCCAGTGGGGTCGATCGGCCCCGCGCGGGTCGCGTCGACCCATTTGCCTCCCAGCGGGGTCCCGTGTTTCCAAAAATATATATATATAAAAAAGAGGAAAGGGGAGAAAAAAGAAAGGGGCCACCCCACCTTGTCAGAATCGGGGCCAAAGCCCATTTTTTTGTCAGTTCCACGTGGATTATGGGGTCCACGTGGGGCATCGGTGCGTTGGCAGTGCATCCCGCCGCATGGATTATGTTCATTTAAATGAGTTAAGATGGACTTAGACCTTGATTGCATAAAACCCTCATTCTAATGCATGGCACATAAGAGACATATGTCCTAGGGTTTTGTTATCATCAAAATCACTTGGATATACCCAACAAAGTAGCTTGATCGATGCATCCACGTCCTCTTCGAGCCGAAGAGACTCCGACATGTCCTCGTCCACTGACGTGTACTACGGCGTGTGTCCGCGCCAATTCTCCCCCGGTGGGAGGAACTCAACCCCGTCGAGTAAGGATCCTGATGCTTAATCTCTCCGCGTGTGATCAAGGTGTTGTTCATCACGGGGCATCCTTGCCAATGCACTGAGAAGTGTTGGTAGGCTCCGTTCCTGGTGGTGGTCACCTGCTCATCTAGTATACAATCTATATGCTCGCGTTGTTGTAATGGGGCTAGAAGAGGTGGACTCTCAAGTGGTGTGTCACTCTCAACAGGAGGAGAAAGCCTAAAAACTCACTAGGGATCACCGAGGGGTTCCGATATGCTACCAGATCTGAAACATTGAGTGTCAAACTGATACCCAAGTCGTCTGGTAGTTTAATAATGTACGCATTTGAACCCACTCGTTTCATGACTCGGAAGGGTTGACACCGTGGGCTTGGAGTTTCTACGTGGCCCCTGAGGGAAATCGTTCAGGTATGACCCTGACTATGACTTACTCTCCCTTTCGAAACTCACGGGCGCATCATCGTGCATCAGCTAACTCCTTGTAACGTGCATTGCTAGCCTTCTGTTTGGACGACTTTATGCAAACTTCATAGGCACGACAAACAAATTGTATAAGCAAAATAGACTCATACATGACCCTAGACAAACATAGACACCCATAGTAATACTCACATACAAATGACACACCCCAAAGTTAGGGACTCCTAGACACCTATGTACCTACTGGCCTCCTATGGGATTTCAGAGGTTTGGGAGGATCACACCCAATTGCACATGGTCCTGGTTTTGAGTACCCGGGATGTCAGCGTGCTCGTCTAATAGCTCATCAAGGAACTCCACCGTGAGTTCTAGATCCGGCACATAACTGACCAGCACTAGCTCTAGTGTGGGGTCACGGGCTGGAGTGTCTGAAATAGTCAGCGAATCCTGAGTAGGACACTTGGCCGCATAATGGCCAATTCCACCACACCTATAGCACTGGTCACGCGGTCATGTGCTTGAAGATGCTCCACTGGTCATCGGTCCTTTTCCCTTATCTTCTCGATGGGCCGGGCGTGGTGGGAGCTGAGGTCGAGCAGGCAACATAGGCTACTGAGGGCGGGGAGCGGGGAAGGAAGCCTGCTGGCATGGGGGAGGGTCCCTTGGAGGGAGAGAGCGAGGCCCAAGAGCAATGGGGTCCTGGCGAGGGAGTTCCGGGGGACGAGCTACCAGAAATCGACTATGAGAACTGGGCGTGGTACGAGAGTAAGACCGACACTGATAGATGGTCCACAGTCGCTGGACGGGAGTGAACTCTGACTCAAACTGCTCCAACTCGAGAGTGACCTGATATGCGGCCTCCAGGGTAGTTACATTGCGGCGAAAGAGTTCATACTAAAAGTGGGGCGGCAGACCACGATGGAAGTGGTAAACAGGCATCGTGCTCTCTTCTGAGACGTCACATCATAAAAAATATTCATCAAACTTTGCGATGTTCTTAGAAACAGACCAATCTCCTTGGTTGAGATTCTGCCACCTATCAATGAGCCTCTGACGGTACGTGGCAGGAAGATACTTAAGCCGAAGCTTGTTCTTCATCTCATTCCAAGATTCAACCTGGGGCCCCTGGCGCTGAAATAACAAGCTCTCCACATTCCTCCAATAAGTTTGTGCTTTCCCTAACAGCTTCATTTTAGCAAACTTGACTCTCCGGTGGTCCATCATCTCGAACCACTCAAAGTATCGATCCATGCCGGCCTCCCAATCAAGATAGACCTTCGGGTCCGAGGACCCATCAAAAGTGGGAGGGTCTACTCGAACGGTCCTGAGGACTCTATCGTCCTCTTCATCCCTCGACTAATGAAAGTAACAACGACGTTGGCCATACCCCTCATAGGCATTATCGGACCCATAGTCCTCTAGACCAAGGTCATGATGTTATGGTTCGATGGCCCGGTGAGGGGCGGGTTGAGGAGCAGGGACGGGCTGGTCCTGGGCTACGGGAGGGGGCTGGTCTTGGGCCGCAGGAGCGGGCTAGATCTGGGCCATGGGAGTGACTTGGCTTTGGGCCACCGCGAGAGTGGGTGCGGGTGGACCCTGGGGTGCTCCAGGAGGGTCCCCGTGTGACATTCTATCTAACCATCCAACCAGATCTTGGATAGATCTGTCAGATGACTCCATGCGTTCCTCCATGGCCCTAAGGTGACCATCCATACGGTCAGAAAAACTCCTAAAGGTCACCTCAGATTGGTCCATCCGGGCCATGAGGGCCATCATCGCCTCGTTTAAGGAGTGTAGGTCTCCAGAGGTAGCATCCCATGGGTTTGCCATAGACACGGGGTGATGGTATTAGGTACCTCACCGGGTGGGCATGCAATGACACGAATGTTGGAATGCACTAACAAATGTGACCTAAGGAACCTAGACTCAACCAGTATCCAGTACCTAGCAGAGATATTGGTCTGAAGACTCAACTCACGCAAGGAGACTACCTTCTAAATAGGCGTAACCTATCGTTCTGGCAGTGTCTTTTCATATACGAGATAAAGGATTGAGGTGCAACACCTTGGATAGACTTAGACCGTGCTTTGGTGACTATCCTAGACTCAAAATTGCTCTGATACCAATTTGATGCGGGAGGAGACTCGAACGGGCTAGGACGTATGACGGACTCGATGTGCGGCCAGCACTAGCACGCTAAAAGGCAAGCCAGGTGGCTGACCACCGTGGTGTTCTCCTGGTGGGAGATTGTTGGATATATGCTATTTTGATGATGTCTGACTATGACTCATTGATGAGTCTTATTTGCATTTGATGATGTCAACACTCTTGTATTTTAGGTCATTGTAAGTAAAGTGTAAGAAATTAAGATTGGCACACAAATCTAGGCAATTGGTAGCATAAAAAATAAGGTTGATGGTGGCACAGAAATCAAGGCAATTGGCTACACAAAAATCAAGGTAGGTAATATTACTGATAGGTGCACAAAAAATAAGGTAACTAGTAGCACAGAAATCAAGGCAGTTGGCAGCATGGAAATCAAGCTGAAAACTTCATGTTGATTAGATCGGTGCAGCAGCTATTATTCACGTAGATAGGTCAACGCTACTTCAAGTCATGAAGAAGAAAGGTCGATGCACATTACTGCTTATGAAGAAGTAAGGTCAATGCACATTCCAGTCTGCTGCATATCAAGGTCGATGCACATTAGCTACTTCTGAAGGTAAGGTCGATGCACGTGCCCAAGTTGAAGCACTAAGGTTGACGCACATTCAGGCTTTGGACAAGTAAGGTCAATGCACATGCCAAAGCTAAAGGACTAAGGTCGACGCACATGAACATTTGAGGCTACAAAGGACGACGCACATGAAGAAGTAAGGTCGATGCACATTCCTGTTTATGAAGAGTCGATGCACACTGCACTTTTGTACTTCAAGGTTGATGCATGTTTTGCCATCACTGCCATAAGGTCGGTGCATGTCTGCATATAAGCATACAAGGTTGGTGCACATTTGCATGTTGGTCAAGAAGGTCGATGCATGTGTAGAAGTCTGGCATATAAGGTCGATGCACATTTACATTTTGGACTAGTAAGGTTGATGCACATCTGCATTGTGGCATACCAGGTCGATGCACATTTACATTTTGGACTAGTAAGGTCGATGCATATCTGCATTATGGCATACCAAGTCGATGCACACGTAGAAGTCCAGCATACAAGGTCGGTGCATATTATGTTAGACAGCACATGCAGGTCGGTGCACATTTGCACCTAAGCTATAGAAGGTCAGTGCACATCAAGTCAAGTCGGTGCACATATCAAGTCTGTGCACATGCAGGTCAGTGCACATATGAATCTTAGTCATAAAAGGTCTCAACGTATATAGGTCTGTGCATGTTTGCCTTCAACACATCTAGGTCTGTGCATGTTTGCCTTCAACACATCTAAGTATGTGCATGTTTGCCTTCAACATAAGAAAGGTCTGTGCATGTGCTCTGTCTTGCACATTAAGGTTGATGCACATGTTGTATCCTACATTCTAAGGTTGATTCACGTACTATAGCATACATCATAAGGTCGATGCATATGCTCTAAGTATACAGTGCCAAGTCTGTGCACATATCCAAGTCTGTGCACATTTACATAACCAAGTCTGTGCACATATCCAATTCTGTGCACATTTGCATAACCAAGTCTGTACACATATAGGTCTATGCATATTTAGGGTCTGTGCACATGTAGAGAGCAAGGTCGATGCACATGCATACTGTTTGATGAAATGCCTCAGTGAGTGGCTCCCAAGGGGCCATTTTCAGCAAATCTGTAGCCTTTTCAGAAAAGGATCTAGAGAGTAAAAATGGGAACTGCAAATGCCCAAAAATACGTCTTTTGAGGTCTGGAGGAGTTTCCTAAGACTAACCATTATCCTCTCTATCATAAGGCTACAATACAACTTTTTGGGAGAAGCTTTTCGACAGAGACCAGATATAAGAAAGGTTAGCTTTTCTGTGGTATGCTTTGTGGTCATACCCAATCAAGTTTAGTCCAAGGAAGGGACCAAGGATAGAGGACCGTCATGGGTCAACCAGGAAAAGGCTCCTTGGACAGTCAACTATCCTTGTCACCATTGGGTTTCCATATCAATCCTTTTGGTCAATGAAAAAGTTAGGGACCAAATCTGGGAAAGGTCACATCTCATGGAAGCCACCTTTTTGCCTCCGCCCAATTAGATCTATTACTCCAGAGATTTCACAGGACAGAAAGACGTCCTTGGTGGTGCTAGCCAATGGAAGACAAGATACTACAGATTTTCCTAGAAAGCTGATGCACCAAATTTATTTGGAGGAAAAACTTCTGCTAGAAGGATTTCTTGCGTCTACAAAAGTAGAAGCCCATGTATGATGAAAAAGTTGGCGGGAGAGAGGAAGAGCTGTTGATGCTGCTGCTACTCCCCAAAGTGAGAGCAATGCCATTGAGCATTCAAAGAAGAAGGAGAGAATAGCCCAGCCCTGGTTCGAGCTAAACCAGTGGTAAAAGAGGAAGAAGAAGTTGATGGGAGTGCAGCACATCTTTGCAGCCAGTCCCAAGCTTAGTAGTGCTTCATCACATTGATCAGAAGCCATAGTGCCTTCTTCCTACCTTGCATTTAGGCTTACATTTTGCTTTTTTGAATCAATATGTCTGTGTGTGTCCGGTGCTCTATTTAGAGATTGGAAGTGAGTCCTTAGTTGCGTTCAACTTTGTGTGAACTTGGGGGTCTGTCCCAAGTGTGGTTGCTGCATTTGTAGCTTGGTGTTTGCTTGTTTGTGTGTGTGTGGGGGGGGGGGGTTCGTCGCCGTGAGGCGTCATCCCCGTGTGTTGCTGCATTAGCAGCATATGGAGAATCATCCCTACCAGTTTGTGTGTAGGAAGACAGATGGAGGGTTTTTCGTTCTGTGGTCTTGGGGCATCATCCCCGTGTGGTGCTGCATTTGCAGCATGTGAAGAAGTCTCATCTCTTCGGTGAGGGGTGGATGTAGGTCTGCAGGTTGCAGACTGAACCACCTTAAAATAACTCTGTGCAGTGGGTTGTTCTTTTTATGATTGATCGCTATATTCTATCCCCATTCACAGGTTAGAGTGTTCGCTTACATGCTTATATCTGTTGCTACCTAACACACGCTAGCATCTCTCTCATGCACCTCTCTAGAGTCCATTTGTTCAGCCTGCCTAGTCTAACCTTTGAACTACGTGCATAAATCGCCTGTTACTGTGTGTTCTTCACTCGAGCCATTTCTACCGATTCTGTTGTGCCTTATGTCTAAGTGCCTCGTGTGCACTCTAGTTGTCATTTATGGTTCGATTAGCTAAAGTTTTTAATTGGTCATAGTCTTTCTGTAAAGCCCTGGGATCTGATTCCCAAAATGGGCATAAATTTTTTTTTCTTTCATCAGACCCTCGAGCATTACTTCGTACGTACCGTAGAAGCACAACTTTATGAACATGCATACATTCGCATGAGAGAGAGAAACCACAATTACAGGAAATGAAAATGGCATCTCAACCATTCATAATTATCCAAGAAGAGTGCATATTCCAGTGAAGAGTACATATCAGTTGTTCCAAAATAAACCTGAGTCCACATAGGCTCACCACCCTATAACCATACATATAGTAGAGACATTCATCCATAGCATACCTAGATAAACTGTGAACTAGCTCTACTCCTTAGTTGCAGCCTCCTCCTCAACCTCCTCTATATCTCCTGAAAGCGTATGTCACAAGGGGATGAGTGTGATGCTCAGTAGGCAGCTCACATCTATAAAGTCAAATTAAATACATAATTCAGATGTTAATAATAGCATAGTCTATTCATTATCATCTATTTAAAATAACTCATAAGAGGAAAATACATATTCTTAACTAACATATAAGGTACCCATGCATGCAACAAGGCCTCAGTGAAGGAGCAGTTCACATTATCACATTTTTCATAAGTTTTCACATCTTTGTTATTCATGGAACCGAACAGCTGCCACAAACACAGGAGGCCCACACACATAACGAATGGAAGAGTACTGCACAGACTCGAGAGTGAACTCCCACCTAGACTCCTGTGGCCCACAGCGTTCTATGGCATTACGTATCACCGTCCCACAGAACAATCGGCCGAGTCATCAGATTTCACCCTCCTTTCTTTACTCTGCTATGTGTATAGAAGAACTGGAAAAGGTACACCTTTTTTTGACTGTAATGGCCTTTCTGTATGAGCTTGGCAAAGCTACCTAGCCATAGATGTTTGGAGAGAGAGAGAGAGAGGAACTTGTAGGGTCCTTTTCACCTTGTTTAAAGGGAGAGAGATCAGGGACCTACAGACTACTCTAGAGAGAGAGAGAGAGAGAGATCATGCATAAGTGCTTTCTTTTCTTTTCCTCCTCTTTCAGCCTCTGATTTTGTTTATTCAAAGGCGTATCTCAGTTCAGATTCCAGTGATCTTCTTTTCCTTCCTCACCTGAGCCCTTTCTGCTTCTGTGGGGCTACAACCCATAAGAAAGTTGGGCTTCAACACCTCTTGTTTTTAGCAGTCTCCTAGTGGAGGCGTACCTCACAATCTTACATCTTCCCATTCTCATCTACTTTCTCTCTCTCTCTCTCTCTCTCTCTCTCTCTCCAGGGCGTTATTGTTTCATCACAGTAGGGGACTGGGGCTTCCACGATATGCCCGTGTACTAACACTGCTCCTACTACTACTGCTACCCGCATCATGTGCAGTGGTCCCTGTGCAACTCCCACCTAAGTTTCTCTCCCACTGGATCAGAAAGAAACGACGCTCATTGCCCTCTAGCCATTGCTGGAAGAGCAACAGTGGACAGCAGCTCCCCTCCACATCTCTTTCACCCACCCTCATGCCTTGTTTGATCTCCCCCCCATGCATGGAAAGTTGGTAATCGCCAACTGGCAACGGAGGTTTTGCATCCCCAACTTGTTATGTTACCGTATGTGTTCGTTTTTAACCGTACCAATATACTGTGTCACATATAATAATACATTGTTGATGTGACTAAATTCCTCAATGATGTGTTTTTTTCGTATGTCCGATGGCATGCTCTCTCTGTACGATCTTTGTCTGTTTGAAAATTTTATCTGACTTTAGTCATGGTCCATTGAATTATTTTGAGACATGGGTGCCACCCCACTGGCTACAAAGAGGTGGATACCCGTGAACTTGAAGAAAAAGAAATTTTCGGTTCCTTACACATGAGACTCCATTACCTCCTAGTCTCCTGCAACATATGGGTGGCCTTCCGAAGAGAGAGATGGCGACCTTGCGAGGGGAGAGGGGCATTTTGGGGTAGTTCACCTTTAAATCACAACAGCCTCTTTTGTTGTGATCCTTTTAGCGGGACTGGTTCGATGGAGTTGTGGGGCCCACGTGAAGACGAACGCCACAGCGTCCAGCCAATCATTTTCCCATGCGGGAGGGCGAATCCACGTCGCAGCCCGCCAGGATCCACCGTGTCCCTCCCTTTCCGGCACCCCCAACCGCCGAAATAAAATAAAAAATTAAAAATAAAAACGAAATGGGGCAGAGTGAGGGAGAGCGCAACGTATCCGAGATAGACATGTGTCACTAAGCCCGTCGTTTTCCTCAGCCGCCAACTCGCCATACGCGCCAGCATCATACCCATCCCATCCCATCCCATATTACGCCCTTTTCCCCTAGGTCCTAATATGTAACTCTCGGTAGAGCTCACCCTCCCAGTTATTATAACCTTCCTCGTACGAGGCGATCCCGACGCCTAAGGCACGTTTCATCAGGTAGTACTTCTTCCGGGACCACGTACCCCATCCTTTATTATCAAAAAAAGGATCGTCACAGGAGGTGCCCGGCCGCGCCCCTCCGAAGTTAGTCCGAAAGCCCGGACCGTCCAATGGGAATCCGCAGCTTTTGGACCACGGCACGACCTCACCGGCGGAACTCATGGTCCGGTGCTCCCCCTCGCGGAACTCCGCCTCTCCACAGCTGATGGCCGGGGATCCGCCATCCCTAACGATCGGAGAGTGGAAAGCCTTTTAGTTGTCGCATTTGGCATGGCAATGGAATTTGGAGATCCGATAACCTTATGTCGAGCTTCCTATTGGTGGCGAGAGTAAATACTATGGTGAACGTTTTAAGTAGCATCAATGATTGTAAGGATATTTCTACCGTCCACGATCCGTAGTTGTTTTTCTTTCTCACAAATGACCAACCGACGCAACCCGAGACCCGTTCCAATCCCGTTTCCACCACCGACCCCTGTCTCGCCCACTCGTTACTCCCTCACCCCACCCTACCCTACGCAGCTACACAGCATAGATTGATCACAGATACCACGCGAGAGAGGGAGAGAGGTGCCCCCACCACCACCCCGTTCGGACGTAAACCTCGACGCGTGTGATCGACGACATCAACGGCTGTGATCGTCTGTTGCTCCGGTGGACCCTCCTCCCTGGCTCTCTACAGGAGACAAAAGACCTGCACATGGTCGGTCGCAGTACCGCTCCCCACTCCCACCTTTGGCCGGCGTCCCATGCAGAGAAGGCCCAGAAGGGGAGCCGCCCCCACCTGCGCAGAGTGTCGTGCATGCAAAAAAGGGGAGCCCCGTCCGGAAAAGGTGGGGTCCAAAAGGGGCCCAACCTCCACGACACGCGCAATACCAGTGTATTGACACGTGTCGGTTTGGGCCAGGGGACCACTCGGGGAAGGGTGAGAGGGAGCAGGCTAACTTCCTCCGGCACTTCTGACGTGTTATTTCCTTTTGGAAGTATCGATAATCCGACCCTGTTCTCCTCCTCCTCTTCTCTCTTTCTAAAAACAAAATGAGACGGTGGGTAAACAAACACTCTCTCTATCCACTGCTCCGCCAAAGAGCACACTCCTCTCCCCGTCTTATCTGCATTACCCACCGCCAAAACCCTAGCCGGAATAGTACGGAATCCCCAGGTCTTTGGCCAAAGCACGTTCCGAGGGGAGACGGGTTCCAGGCCTGAGATTGGACATGGCTATCCCTTTTTATTCTTTGATTTCTTCTTTTTCTTTCTCTTTTTTGCTGGCACTCGCCTGCATGGACCATCTTTCAGGACAATTCCTCCCCAAAATTCATCTTTAGCTTCTTGTTCTAGCACGAGGGACTTCAGATCTTCCCAAGGGACATATTCTTTTAGCTGCACTGGCTAGAGCTTGGGTTGTTCATACTCATCTAACCCATTTGTAATCTTTTGTAGCCATTTGATGGTTGGGCTGACTTCTTGATGCAACCATAATGGGGCTTACTTCTTCTTATTATCGATTGGCCTCTTGATGACCATTCGAGGGGCCGTATCATGCCAGATTGGGGTTATTACATGTGGAGCTGGCTGGGGCACAATGCTGTAAATTTAGACTCCTAGAGCAGGGCAGGATGCCAGTCTTCTTTTTGCCTTTGTTGGCACCATCTGCCAATTTTCTTGGTCTTTTGCTAGGGTTAGCACAAAAGCCTCACAAGTGTGCTTGGTGCAAGCTTTTGCCACCTCTTCAGGTAATTGCTGATATTATGATATCATGTTGATGGTTTCCCCTAGTGCAGGAATTTCATTCGGGCGCGGAGGATCCACATTGTACTCACCCATCTGCAGTTCCCCCTTGTTAATTAGACTTTCAATCACGTCCTTGAAGACATAATAGTCTTCAATGGGGTGCCTAAGCATTTGATGGTACGGGCAAAAGTGAGGATCATCTTTCCTCCTGGCATCACCTGGCCTTTTTGGGTCCAATAGTGTAATCTTGTTGTAGCATGTAGCCCATTCAAACAGGACCTAGGTCTTCTCCTTGGGGAAGGAGTACAACTTCTTCATTTTATTCTGCACGGATGGACCCTCCTGATGTTTAGCTGGCTTTGTAGGAGGAGGGTCAGCAACCCCCTTGTCTTTATCTTTCTACTACTCAAATGTCTTGAAGTCTACATTATGCACTTCTTTGGGCACAAGACTTTTATCAGTCGATTTGGCTTTCTGACTGGAGGCAACAGGGGTAGAAGAATATCTTGAGAAGAAACCTTGATTTTCACCACCCCATTATTTAATCAGTCCAAGGACCTAATTTCCATTCATATCATCCTCTTAAGGACTTCCTGCTTCAAATTTTGCATGCAAATTTGTACAACATCTTCTTGATGTGGCAGACGCATGCATGTCATACTAAGATTCTACCACCTTTTATTATACTCCAGGGCTATTTCATCATTTTTCTACCTGGAAGCATATAATTCGGCCACAGTGACCTCCCTTTCAGCAATGTAGAACTACTCCCAAAACTACTGTTACATATCGGGCCAGTCGCTAATGTACCCAGCCGGCATGGTCGAGTACCACTCAAATGCAAGTCCTATAAGAGAGGACCCGAAGAACTTCAGCAAGTGGGACTCGTCCGTTGTCAGATCACCCATCATGTTCATGTAATATGCTACGTGCTCTTTCGGGGATCCTTGCCCGTTGAACTTGTCAAACTTCGGTGGCTTATTGATACCGGGAGGGAGTCTTTTAGCAGCATGGTGAGCCGGATATGGCACCTTGTATATATCGAATGAGGCATAATCATCACCACCTCGATCTACTAGCTTCATATCTATTATTTGTTCAACCATCAACTTGCTCACCATCGTCGAATCGACCGGATCTGGATAGAAGTGTGCTTGCTGCATCTGAGGTGTTGCCAACACCATGGCCTGAGGCATAGTAGTGGCAGTCCACTGATGTTGAGGTCCTGATGGTGGTATCGGGGCCATGCCCCCAGCACAATTGTGTATTAGCTGAGAAGCCACCATCCGAGGTGAACCCTTGAGCTCATCGGTGCCATGCCGTGATGTTTCAAGAGGTACTTCCACCTGCTTCGAGGTTGATTCCTGCATGCTCAGCTCACTCAATTGTTTCATCAACATCTCAATCTCCTATTGATACTTTAGGAGTAGTATCATCATTGTCGAAACGGGGGTAGAAGGGCTAGGTGTCTGTCCTCCTCCTTCCAATGGAGCATCTGAAGCAAGTGTTGGCCTCTCACCCTCATCTTCAGTGGTGATCACGTTTGTAGTCATATATGGTGACTACATCCACACTTGTTTCTTTGAAAAGGGCTTGCACTGCATCAGCTATAGTCTTCTTCCTTTTGGTGACATGACTGGGCCTTTCGGCAAGCCTAGTCACCTCTTCAAGTTCATCTGGTAGAGACCCATAGTGGCTAGCCACTCCGGCAATGTTGTAGCTGAATATTTGGAGGTGCTTGTTCCTCTGTATCACCCTCTTGGCTGGCTGCCCAGGGAAGGTTAGCTTGTCGAACAGCGAGACCCTCGATGTAGCTTGTTCATGAAGGGTGATTCATAACAACCAGACCCTTCATCTGTGATCTCTTCTGGGTCGACTTGTACTCCTCGATCTCCATCTTCCGCAGCGCTCACAGCTTCCAAGAGCCGTTGCATCCCTTCATAGTTGTTCCCGAGGCTCCAGAAATATCCTCGGATGGCCTGGGTAATGTCATGTTGCCCATCCATAGGGTAGAGTGTTGATGATGACATCCTAGGTTGAGCTGACAGTCTGTAAGTGGGCTGCCATTGTTCAGCTATCTTTTCGCATCTTTTTCTATGAGCAAAAACATTCACCTACTGGCCATAGGCCTGGAAGGCGGGTCTGTGAGGTGTCGAAGCTGGCACCTCGATTCTTTCTTCTTCTTCTTTGTTGAACCTGACAACTTGACTAGGTTCAGGTTGAGCAACAGCTGAGGCCTGCATCTGCTTAGGCACCCACACTTGTTTAAATTTGGTTGGCTTCGGAGCCAAACCTCCCCTTGATCTAGACTTCAGACGATCTGTCCTACCTTTAGCCAGTGCTTGAAAGGGGTTCTACACTGGTCTAGTTGTAATCACCCAGTTAGGCGAACTCCTAGCCTGTCGGCCATTCAGAAACACACAGACTCCTCTGATTAACACTGACTTACATGACATCGATAGCTGGACTTGCAGTACACCGGCATTCTTTTTGGCTGCCATGCTGGCAGCCGACGAGTGCTTCTTGTTGTGAGAAGCGGGGAGTGGATGTGGTGGACATAATAGAGCACTGCAGTAGTATCAGTCGAGGTCACCTTTGCAGCAGCGACCAGCTCCATCTCCTGGACATCCACTGTAACACCCTCAAATATACCTAAGTTGTACTCTATGTAACCGAGGCGCCTTTTGAAGTATCAGCTCAGTTCTTGAAAAGAATTTTAAAGTTAAGCGTGCTTAATCGGAAGCAGTACTGGGATGGGTGACCTCCCAGGAAGTCCTCAATTCTGGAGTCGATCACTATCAGAAAGGGAAAAAATCATAAGGCTGGTAGGCTGAAGCGGACAAAGTGCTATACTACAGAATGGAAGTGTGACAACTAAGTGCCATGCAGGGCAAAGTGCTACGCTATAAGCGTCACTTCTTAAACCGACAATGAGACAAAGTGCTATATAGTGGGAGCCACCTCTTGAGCCTATAGGGGCCACCTCTAGAATCCTACCTATATGGGGGTTTGATTGTGTGCTTTATGCACCCAGCGACGAAGATGTCGCCTATATAAGAGGGGCAGATTGTAACACCCTTAAATATAGCTATGTTGTACTCTATATAACTAAGGCGTCTTTGAAGTATCTGCTTAGTTCTTGAAAATAACTCTGAAGTTAAGCGTGCTTAATAGGGAGCAGCACTAGGATGGGTGACCTCTCGAGAAGTCCTCCATTCTGGAGCCGATTACTATCAGAAAGGGACAAAACCATGAGGCTGGTAGGCTGAAGCGGATAATACCTCGAGGGTATAGAGTACGGGGGGTGACATCAAGGAGCTTGATGAAGGCTACCCCCAAAAAGTTGGGAAAGTGATGGGAATCAACACTGGGCACTAACTTTTATTTTTTATATTTGTGTCCTTTAGTTTATTTTTATAATGTCCCAAAATGACTCTCATTGGTGAATTATTTGAGTGATTTTTCTCATTTTTATTAATTTTTTCACATTTTCTTGAAAGGCATCATATTTCCAAGATGCTATTCAACTCTTAAATCGCGCCTTCTCTCTTTGATGCAGTTCATCTTCCAACCTTTCGTTTTCAAGTCTTCTATCTTCGACACAAAAATATCTCACTTCAAATCACGTCAAATGAAGAAGACACTGATTACATTTCTAATTATGGGTTTCTCTTAATTAACTCTCTCAAATCACGTCAATCTTCTCATACGCGATTCAATTCTATTTATTTATGAACTCTTATTTCCTTAATTAACTCCTATGATGCATGTCATTTTTTGCGGACACAATTCAAGAGATGTCTAGTAGCGCTGACGCCATTTGCCTGCATATTTCAGAAATCTTATTTCGAGTCTAGTTGCTTCATTTCTTTAATTTGGGATTCATGTCCATTTAAGTGGAGGACTATGGTTTTCTAAGGCATTGAGAGTTCATTGTAGAAGCATTTCCCCGTCCCAATTGATTTGAAATTTAAATTGTCATTTTTACATGCTCTCCCTCTATAAATAATCCCCCCTTAAAGAGTTGAAATCTTCAGGAAAAATATTTGAAGGCTCGGAGAAGATTGAAGGAAGGAGAGCTCCCCCTCAGTGCATGAATTTTTCATCATTTTGAGTTCTCTTGGAGTCCTAGAAGTCACGGAGATCATGAAGAATCCCTCATCTTCCTCCCAATAAATTTGTTTTATTCTATTCTTCTCTTTAGTTTTAGTTATTTGACTCTTGATCGCATGCATCATCATAGCTTGTTTTTCTCTTGCTTTCTCTACATTGAGGACTTCTCCCTTAGTGCAACTCTTGCACTCTCATATTCATCACATCATATTTTATCTACCCTTTTGTATCGTCTTATATAAGGGATTTTAGACAACACCAACAAAGTGTGAATTGATCATAATTTGCATCATCTTTCATCTTAAGGATTGATATTACACTACAGTATTATTCTAATCCAATCTTTTGGTGGTGGTGTTCTTTTTTGCAAGGGTAATTAAGATCTAATTTTTTTTATCAGTAGGTTGAGAAAGAGAAAGTTGAAAGTTGAAACTCACAAATCTCCCCGCTATCCAAAGGTATTGCAATCATCATTTCTTATTTCCTTTCAGGTCCTCGATCTTTGATGATCACCACTCTTTCTATTGTTTCCACCTAGATATTTTTTTATCCCTGTTCTTCATAAACCCATATTTTTAAACCCACCGTCACGATCTACAGTGATGTGCTGCAATGAAAGAAGAATATGAAGCACTCATCTCCAACGGAGCCTAGACCCTCATTCCGCCCTCGTTATCTCACCATGTCACTAGTTGCAAATGGCATTCTGTATCAAACGACATGCGGACGGCCCAATTGACCATATCGGACCATACAGCTGAAGACCGATACGAGCGATCCGTAATACGTAACTAATACACTATATATATTTAATATTTTATTTTAAATGTAAAAGTCATTCACAATATTGTGTTCCCCTTAGTTTTATCTAACTCCCCTCAAAATCTCATGCTAGGAGATCAAGCCATTGAAGAGCTGGAAGCCTTGCACGTTGCTAGTTTATTGTAGGCTGCACAGGAACCAGTGCGTCCGTCCAGGAAAGATCGATTAGAAGCCCTAGCAGAGGTAATTTCATTTTAGTCCTTTATAGGTTATTATTCCCCTTCATATCTTCTCCTCACCCTCCAAATTTTATGAATTTAGGACAAGAGGTTAAGGAGAACGAGGGACGAGAAGTTACTGATTTGGCATAGGACGTGCAGAAACTGGGGTCTTCTTCTAATTAAAAATTTGAAGTATCCAACCCAACCCAGAGGTAGGTTATCTCATGGATGGCTAAATTAACGAGTCAAAAATTAAAGCCCTTTGATTGCTCATGATTTCATGCACTATACACGGAGAATTTCATGGTTTATTAGCACCGCGCATATAGGGTTATTTTTGCATGCATGAATCCTACCCCTTTAAGAAGAATATGATAATGTGATTTAACTCACGTAAATCCATGCATCTCCATGCATTATTTTTCTTCTATCATGACTTACCTTCATGTCTACTAGAATTTTCATGCATAACTTGCCCTAGAATAGGCCTTAACTGTATTATTTTGACACTTCTGGTTGGCAGGTGTGAGATGGTCTTACCAAGACCGCTACTGTCTATTAGCGGTGCCCGAGCGAGCCTGAGATTCCCACTAGGACGTCGAGCTAGTTGTACCCTCAAAGCCCATTTGTCTAGAAAATACTTTACTAGAGTTTTCTGTGTCCTGGCTTGTAGCGACCCTCAGGCGACCACTTTTGTCCTGTAGTGGTCATCCCGTGACCACGTTATTCTAGTTTACTCTACTGCATCGACTCTTTCTCACTCTGATGTCGACTCCATCCAGAAATGGTCCTGACCTGACTGCCTATTCATGATACCGGTCTTGTCTTGACCATGTCTTTCTAGAAATGGTCCAGGAATGACCGCTTCTTTCTAGATCTTGTCTAACCCGAGGTTTGACCTAAGGGTTGGTTTTTCGAAGTTCCTAGATTGTCTATTGATGGTCGGGAACTCCATAGTTTGATTAATGAGCTATTAATGAAATTGTAGAAGTTAAAGAATATGCCATTATGCTGTCGGATCTCTTCCGTAGCATGACCTTGACCTTAACTCTTTCCTTGAACTCTCATGTTTCATATTTGGTACGTTATTACCTTGATATTGTTATCATGAGTTTATTATTAAAATTGTTACATTACTGGCCAAATTTTATTGTTATATCTCATGGAAGTTGCTTGATTTATAACATGACACTGATTGTATCCAAGGGCTCGACGCTAGCCCCCATGGCTGATTGCCGGAAACATACTATAAATTATGGGGTATGATGAACACTGGCGTCGCATTGCGCTGGGAGTACTTATTTTTATAAACGAGTGAAATCCATGAGACTATCTCATGATTGAATTATTACATGCTTGTTACATGATATTCTAGTGCGCATGTACTTGGCCCAGGGTGTGCACTAAGCATTATTCAAGAAAAAATTAAGACAATTTTCAGGCAAATCATTTTGCACTTCAAAGTTAAAATTGATCATTTTAAAATAAAAAATATTTAAATATTTTTATAGTAAAAATCAACAACATCTATGATACGAATATGACATCATTCATAAGCAACAAGGCACAGTCACCCCTCGATCGTTTATGTGTGTACTCCTTCAACGCACAAATACATGGCCCATAAGCGAGGTCATCGGGCCAATGTGACTGAACCCAATGCCATCTTTGATATGTCTGATGCACATGATTCTCATGACCGACCCCTTTTTGATGTTGACCAAACCAAGGTTTCCTAGATTGATCCAGTATAGGGTGTACCACACGTGCCAGATCATGTTAGGGCAAAATCAGCATGTCAATATAACATTATGCACGTGATCCGACAAACCCGCCGATGGTCAACAGCAGCAACGACACCAGTAGCACTGGGTTTGTCGACGATGGCTGGCATTATCATACGGCGGGGTGATAGGTCGAGCCAATGATGTAACATTTTAGAAAATGTACGATTAAATATTATTCAATGATTATGATTAAGAAGTCTCACATTTATTATCTATTTATTTATGTTTATGAGAGTTAGTTCTTCTTAACCCATTAGGCGATAAATAGACTGGTGGAGGTTAGACAGAAGGCTAGAGTTAAACGATGATTCGCTTAATGAAGAAGGGTTAGACGATGCTTCATCTAAGAGATGGGTAGTTAGACGATGTTCTATCTAGGAGGAAAGTGTTAGATGACATTTTATCTAGTAGGGAAGACATTAGACGATGATGTGGTGAAGTGTTAGATGATGTTTCATCTAGTGGGGAAGACATTAGACCATGATGCGGTGAAGTGTTAGATGATGTTTGTGGTGTAGTGATAGATAATGTTCTGTCTAAGTAGTGAGAGGTAAACGATGATTTATCTAAGTGGATAGGCGATAGAAGGTAGACGATGTTTTGTTTAAATGGATAGACGATGGGCGTTGGACGATACTTCATCTAAGCGAACATGTGTTACACGATGATTTGGAAAGGTGGGGGACAGACGATGCTAGGATAGACGATGTATCGTCTAAATTGGAGCATTAGACGAAGTAGTTTGTTAAACGATTGCTTGGTCATTTACTACATAGATGATATAGTGAAGGAATAGATGATACGTACCATGAGGTGATAGATGATATATTGAGGGACCATTGTTTAAAAAGACAGTGCCTCAATGCACTAATATTAAGCCTCAAGGTGAGGCACTAGAAAAACGTCTTGAGGCATTTGTCTCATGTCTTTTACTTGAGACTTGCGTCTTTTTTTTATTGTGATGGTACATCTCATCACCTTCACCGTCTCAGGACATTACTTGAGACTTGTGCATCACTTGAGAAGGTGATGAAATGAGGTGTTGTAGGGTAGACCCAAGATATATGTTTCTTTTGTTCTCCTTAAAACATAATTTAATACTTTTTTTTCGGTAGGTGCTGCCTTTAAAATTTTAATTAGTTGATTAATTATGTTACTCATCAAAAAATATTTTCATAGTAGATTTATTTTAGAAAATATATTAAAATTAAGAAAATAAAATAAAATAAATTTAGAGACACCAAGCCATTCCCTATCATAGAGGGTCTTCTCTCCGCCCGACCGAACTTTTTCGAGGACGTTTGAGCGAGGAGATCGCACCACCCAACACCACGTTGTGGTGTCGCACCCGGCGAATCACCTTCCAGCCCTACAATTTGATCGTAGGAGTCCCTCGAGCTCCTCACTCCTCGCGTAACTCTCGCAAATTCCACTCCATATTTCTTGGTGACGACTTCAGAGAAGATCTACCGAAAGGTATGATAAGACGCTAGCCTTGTCAATTTAGGGAATCTGATTTTCGAAGAGTAACCCGATCCAAAAAATTAGAGAGGTGCCCTCAAGAAACTAATTGCAAGCTCTTCCACATGAAACTCTTACGGAGATACTTATGGAAGGAAAAATTTATATATGGCCTGTACAGACTCGGTACCGACTCACCATCCTGACCTCCTGTCACTTCTCGAAGATCTATCCAATGCAGGGGACGGTGGCCATCACACACAACACTAACTCATCAATCCTCTGGAATAAATAAGTCGGTTCACTTACGAAGGCGAAATTTTATCGGACCTCAAGTTCGGTTAATTTAATTCAAACCCCAATTTTGGAGAGAGAAATGGCCATGGCTTGGTCTCAAATCGCAAATAACCCTCACATCGACGTTTGCCTTTTCATTGGGACAGACTGGCATGCATTGTTTGGGACTCATTGACCCAAATCTATGTTGGTGCTCTAAAGGTCGGCCCTACTCAGACTAAGACGTCCAATTGTATTTTTCCCTTTTTTGCAATGAAAAATTATCCTTTTTGTAATGTCTTGGATGCCCATCTCCATTTCTTTAATCTGTGATGGTTTGCAGCAATTTGGTAGTACTCATGAAAATACACCCGTATTCATACCACAGGAGAGTGCCCACCCTTTCAAGGAGAGGATGGGGGAATCGCTCCACCGCATGACAGAGTTTCCAGAGTTCCCAAATTGGAATGTTGGCATAAGTATGGGTTTCATCGGCCAGAGATGTCAAGTGTGGGAATGTCTGCTGATTTGTAGAAGAGGGGTCCATAAGCTTCGTCGAAATAGATGAAAGGTCTACTCTGGATAGGTTTTAGCATTGATTGAGGTGATGTGCCATATGATCAATGGGAGTTTTCATCATCGGTATTGGGTTTATGTCGACGCAAGGAATTTGATAAGTTTCATCAGAATAGACGGAAGGTCTATCTCGGATAGGTTTTAGCATTGATCGAGGTGATGTGCCATATGATCAATGGAAGTTTTTATCATCGACATTGGGTTTATGTCAACACAATGAAATTGACAAGTTTTATCAGAATAGACTGAAGGTGTCATGCCCTGAGCGCGGAAGATTACTAGGATGCGTGACGTGTCTATATAGATCGTGTTATTAGAGCGATAAGTATGTTCGACCTGTCTAAATACCACAGATTGCTCCTCGCTGCCAGGCATACCTGCACAGGTGATTAGGGCAGAGATTTTGGAACCCATATCAATGCAAGTTCATTGAGATAAAATACCCCAACAAGGCCAAACTGTCAACATGATGCCACCTTCAAGTTTCAATCACATGGTCTTTGGACAGTTAGGATGTAATGTGGGCCACCTTAGTTTACAATTCCCAGACAAGGTTGGTGAGCCTGGAAATTTGGAGATGTTTAACATGCCAGATGTGAAATCATACCTATGGTTAGAGGTGCACAAAGAGTTAATGGCACTAAAATATGAGCATGCAAGGAAGCATGAGGTATGTAAAAGGAACAAAAAACATAAAATAGGTGTTGAGCTCATGGAAAAGGCATAATGTTTAATTAAATTATATGGTCGGCCCACACATTTGTATCTTACAAATATATGGTTTTCAAAGTTTCACTCTAGTCATGTAAACGTCTTTTAGTTTTTAGCCCCTACAAACTCTTGGATCTGGGAAAAGAAAAACTCCATGTAATTGCATATTTGGTCCTCACTCTTCCTAATGCTTATCTCCCTTAGTAATGGATCCCTTCGATTTAGCCATATGAGAGATGTGAATATTCACAGATATTCTTCAAACTAGCACTAAAATTAACAGAAAAAGAAACAAGGAACTTATTTGCTTCTTCAACAGTTTAGAAAAAAAAGGGAGAAAGACAGGACAAGGAAGAAATAAGCAGGGAAGGCAGGAAGATCTTCCCCTTTGGCACCAGCCACTCCTTGAAGGTCAGCAAGTACTGCTGCCGCCAGTGCTGGGCTACAGCTTCTCATCCAAGGGAAGTGGCCTTAACATGCCACTTTGGAGTCCCATCTCAATCATTGCCTAGCATAGCCGCATAGTTGCCATGGAAGCAGGCACCAGCCGAGCCATCTCCTAGACTTCATCCCAGCCAACAATGCTCCTTCCATCAAGATCAGACAGCACTACTACCACAAGCATGGGGGCATCTCATTCTCTGCTTACTCTTCAGTTTTGCCATGAAGGGCCTTCTCCTGGCACTAGACACCTCGGTCCAAGAAATGTTGTATTGGATATCAATATCATCTTGGAAAGGCCAAAGAGATCTTAAAGAGATATCCGGCCAATAGCATAAAGTATGCAAGTTGGTGAAGTCCTTATATGGATTTAAGCAAGCCCCTAAGCAATGGCATCACAAGTTTGATGAAGTCATCTGTTCTAATGATTTTTCTATATGTGAATCTGATAAATGCTTGTACGTTAAATTATTTGATAGTACCTGCATTATTTTGTGCCCTTATATTGATGATATCTTGATATTAGGCAATGACTTGATGTTGATAAATGAAACCAAATATTTTCTAAGTGGTAAGTTCGACATGAAGGATCTGGGAGAGGTAGAGGTGATATTGGGGCTTAGGCTTCTAAAGTCACCTGAGGGCTATTCCATATCACAATCTCATTATGTCGAGAAAGTGTTAAGAATGTTTTGTCTATATGACTGTAAATCTGAAGTGATAATGCCATTTCTTGTATATATATTCTCATTTATATTAATAGAATTTAAGATATTTTCTTCTTTATATCTCATTTATTATAATGCATATTATCATGTGATGGGATGAAGTTCTTGAACACAAGCTATAAAGGTTAGATTATAATGAGATTATGATAATGAGATCAACCTTCCAGATGCATGTGTTTTAAACATTCCTGGTCATAGGATCTTTAAGACGAGGTATCGAAGAATCTGGATAGGCCAACGCACATGATATCCTCTCATATGATGAAGGTGATTGATCTCATAGTCACTAATGTAGACACACTAAGATATATGTGCAGGTGCCTATTATTAGAATAGAGTTCACTAAACTAATTAGATTATGAATATCTAGATGGTAATTATATCTAATTGTCAACCAAGAGATTTTTCAATCACGATAGCATAGTTGGTCCTTAGACATGAGTCACCAAGGATATCTTGTGTGAGGACTTCTGTATTTTGATTCTTGACAAAAGGACTTTAGTCATAAGTTCTAGATGCTTAGATATGTGGAGACAACGACATACGTACAGAGATGATTGAGTGACAACAGTGAATCATTCAATCTCAGATAAAGGATGAGAGAGAATACTCTACGAACTGTAAGTAGTTAAATCCTTGGCTAAGATTGATAGTTCTCTGGAAAATGAATTTTCTAGTGAGACTTAGAGTACAGAGTTTATCAGGTCATAAGCAAGAAGGGTTTGATAGTATCACCATACCTTTAATTGCGACTAGGGGTATTGTATATGAATGAAGGACTATAACTATAGGTGGAAAGGTCCCAGAGTTATTTAATAGACCCACTTTTTCTTTTGGGGTTATAGAGTGTTGTTTGGTACTTACTATGATTTGAAAGACCAATAAAAAAATAATCATGAAATGATTATCCATCATAAGATGATAAATTAATTATTTGAGTCATGAGATGATTAAATAATTCATTCCATATTAGACATTAACAAGGAAAAGCTAAAAATGACTCTTAAGCTTAGTCAACCTAGAATCAGACTGACACTGGACATAGAGGGTCACACACATTAGGGTTATGGACAGGGAGAGTATTTATGCAATTATGGACTTATGAGAGTTTTTGTGAAAAATCAAGGAGTCTATAAATAGTTACACGGGAAAACTTTGGGCCAAGCATCTAGGTTTCCTTTGATCGGGCCACCCCTCTCCATGCAGAGCAAGGGCCTCCTTCCTTGGGAAGCGAGTCCTCTCTCCTCTCTTCTATCTCCTCTCCTCTCCATCATCTCAAATGTTGAGACTCTGCTAGAAGGAGGCCTTAGAGATCGTTGGAGTAGCGTTCTGTGGAGAAGACATCGTCGTCTGTGCCCATGTGGATGCCGCTAGAGACCAGACACTTGTGCAGTTGATTACCGCCTTGAGGGTACTGTTATACTTTGTAGTGATCCTTGCATCATAGAGATATAGATCAAATCTTTCCTATGTAGTTAGTTAATAAGAATTACACCCGAGTGATCAACGAGGCTAAAGAGAGAGAGAGAGAGAGTGGGGGGCAGGTCACTTTGCAGAATTACAGATGGGAACAGGAGCAATCAGGGTAACATATGAGGGACTTCTGTTGATGTGATCAATATCACCCATCAATTTCGGGATTCGACGGGACAAAGTTCTGATCCGACAGGTCCAGGCTGTTCTTCCTCTGGAAGCTGGGGCCCTATTCCTTGGTTGCCTCCACCTCTGTGCCATCATTCTCCCTCTCTACGATCCACACCTTGCACACCCACAGTGGATCTTGCCAAAAAACTTGGTTGTGCCCGGTTGATGTCTCCACTGCTGGCGGCGGCAAAGGCCTCTGCTGCCAGATCTTGTGGCTGGAAAGTCCTCGTCTATCAGAGCCCAGTAGTCTATGACCTCAACGCCCCTGCTGAGGAGCACCTCTGCGGCCAGCAACGAGATGAGCGGTTGGAGTGCCAAGTTGATGTTGAGGATGCTGTGGAACCGGCCAGAGGGGTGGCAAATCCCGATGGTGATGAACAAGGGGCCGCCTGGGGGGTAGCCTTTGGTTGCCGACCAAGAAGTTGATGGTGTCGACGAGGGAGTCAACAAGGAGGCCGATGGTGTAGATCTCAATGGCATAGTTGTCGACCAAGAAGTTGACGGTTTCGACGAGGGAGTCAACGAGGAGGCTGACGGCGTAGATCTCAATGGCATAGTCAACGAGGAGGCCTGGTGGAGAGAGAGAGAGAGAGAGAGAGAGAGGGAGGGAGGGAGGGAGGGAGAGAGGGAGGGAGGGGGAGAGAGAGAGAGGTATTTTGGGGAACAATATTTCACAGTCTGTCACCCTCTTTTCTATCACACATTTTTAGGATCTGAATGAAATTCCTGTGCTAGATTTACCTGAAAATAGGAGAGACCATGAAAAGCAATCCATTTTCCCCCTCTAAATTCATTGGCCAAATATTGACAGATGGCTTAATAATCTGATTTGTTTTCATTGTTCCATAACTGTTTTTTCATTTACTTTTCAATTAGAGGATCCAACATTTTGTTGGGTTTAAGAATCATACTCGAGCCCACGGCTTGCCGTGGTGGTCTCACCACCTCCTCCCTTTGAGGGAGGCCCCGAGTTCGATCCCAGGTTCCCTCTCCCCGTTGAAAAAAAAGAGAAAAGAGTGCCTAGCAAAAAAAAAAGAAAGAAAAAAAAGAATCATACTCTGCTATTCAAAATGCTACCATATCTGGCTCAGCAAATCATATTTTACGATGGCAGAAAGTTGCAATGATGAGGAGGAAGTCTGATTTCCTCCCTTCTAGATGAAGTGATGTGGGACAGGGAAGAAGGATAGGTGATGGGGGTGTAAGCTTTGCGCCCTCCACTTCGCAGGGACCACCAAGGGTTTGTGATAAGGGTGGGAGTGTAGGGTTCGCGCCCTCCCCTTCGCAGGGACCACCAGGGGTCTCTCTCACAGAGACGGCTAGGGTTTCACTTCACATCCATCCCTTCACAAGAAGTAGTGGCGGCTACACAAATTTTCATTCTCTTGATCAGTGCATCCAATGGGGCAGCCAGAGGTGATGGGCTAAAGGAGTGGACTGTTGACAGGACGGGAAGCACTTCCCCGTCGTTGTCAACATCCGGGTTGGGTATAAGGGGAAGAGCGCAGTGCGACGCTTTGACACCTATGCGCGCGAAGAGATGGATATTAAGCTGCCAACCAAGGTCGATCTCGGCGACCTAACGGTGGAAGACGGGTTGGCAAAGATGTTCGTGGCCCTGGGTCACAAACCGCCTTCCGCGTAGGTCGCGGGAGTAACTGTGCACAGTAGAGGAAGATACAGATGAGTGAAGATCAGGATTATGCGTCCATTCTGAATACCAGCTGGGATGAGATTCCGGAGGTTCAGCTTCTCCCGGCTGGCAGTTGGAAGATGCGTTGCCGTGGTGCGACGCACATGGCGCCCAAGACGGCGGACCAGTCGCCGCAGATCGCGTTCGTCTACGAGGCGGTCGAGCCGATGGAGGACGTTGATGATGACGCCCTCGCGGCCCTGGGTGCCGACTACAACTACGAAGATAACCGCATCTTCGCGCGGTTCTGGTTCAAGACGGGCGCCGACAAGCAGGCCGTCCGGAACCACATCGCCAAGCATGGCGTCGATCCGAACGACTACACGGTTTCGGAGTCGCTGAAGGCGGTGAAGGGCAAGGACATCATCGCCGTGGTCGGCACGGAGACCTATAAGCCGAAGAACGGCGGCGATATGGTCACGCAGAACGTGATCAAGGCTTTCTCGGCCTACGAAGAGTAATTACTCGGACGTAGGGGAGAACGGGGCGGCGCGTCCTTTCGTCGCCCCGACCAATCCAAGGGAGCAAGGTGATGGTTGGATGGACACCGGGGTTCCAGCTCCCGGCCTCGTTTAAACGCAAGGAGAGGTCTATGCCGAAGGCATCGACGGCAAGCCCGACTTCTGGATCGGCCCGGCGCCGTCGGTCACCGACAAGATCCACGTCGCGTTCCGCGCGAAGGGCCGCGCCGCGGTGCGCGACTTCTACGCCGCGGCGATCGCGGCCGGCGCCAAGGACAACGGCGCGCCCGGCCTACGCCCGCAGTACCACGAGAACTACTACGGCGGCTTCGTCCTCGATCCCGACGGACACAACATCGAAGCCGTGTGTCACGACGCGTACCTCGACTAGCTCAGTCCGCCGCCGCCATGCGGCGCAGGTCGGCCACCGTATACGTCCCGGGTCCGAGCCCACGCGCGGCCAGATCCGCCAGCGCGCGCTGCACCGCGCGGTTGAGCGGCGCGGCGACGCCGTGGCGCGCGGCCAGCTCGACGACCGCGCCGTTGAGGAAGTCGCCCTCGTTCCGCGGCCGCCGCTGCGTGAGATCCTGCCAGGTCGACGTGCGGATGCGGAACGCTTCGTCCGTGCTCGTCGGCGGCGCGGGGCCACCACCGGCGCGCAGCTGCGCGATCCACGCTTCGGGCGCCGGTTGCCCCGGCACGGCCTTGAGCGCGATGCCCGCCGCGCGCACGCACGCGAGCGTCTCCTCGAGGAGCTCGATCAACAGCGGCCGCTACAATTTACAGATGCCTAGCGGCGGAGTGATTCTGGCGATAGGGTGGCCCGGAGAATGGGCGAGTTCATTTACACGGGATAGCAGCAATAATTTAAGGATTCAGGCGGGTCAACAATTAACGCATTTGGTGTTGGAGCCGGGAGAGAAGATACGGACACCATTGATAGCATTGATGTTTTGGCAAGGGACGGATGTGGTGCGCTCGCAGAACATTTGGCGGCATTGGTATATGGTGCATGAAATTCCGCGAGTCAATGGCCAGCCACCATCCACAACTTTGCAATTGCAAGGTGACATCACCAGCATCGTGCAGGCTTATATCGCCACGGGCATTCATCCGGATATTTTGTGGCGGGATACTGGATGGTATCCGCATTCGGACGGTCCCTATACCGGCGACGTTTCTTGGCTTAACACGGGTACATGGGAAGTGGATCCCGCTCAATATCCAAATGGGTTTCACAGGACGAGCCTGCAAGTGAATAATCTGGGAACCAAGTTCCTGCTTTGGTTTGAACCAGAACGTGTGGGGAACACGAATAATTCTTTTCTTGCGACGAATAATCCCGCATGGCTGTTACCGCAAACAGGTTCAACTGTAGGCGACATATTGAACGAGGGTAATCCGGAAGTTTATAATTGGCTGACGAATCATATCGAAGGATTGATTACGGCTAATGGCGTCAATTGGTATCGTGAAGACATGAACGGGGATGGCCCACTTCCGACCTGGCGTAATAATGATGCGTCTGACCGTCAGGGAATCACGGAGAACTTTTATGTGCAGGGACATTTAGCCTATTGGGATGCTCTATTGGCCATGAATCCCGGTTTGAGAATTGACTGTTGCGGCTCCGGGGGCAGACGCAATGATCTGGAGGCGATGAGGCGCGCCGTGCCGTTGACACGCAGCGATTACAATGGCGTATCAACTCTACAGTCCGCTGATGGGGAGCAATGCCAAACTTACGGGCTTTCATCGTGGTTGCCGTTTCAAGGCAGTGGCACCGGTCTGTTCGACCCATATTCGTTCCGCAGTTTTTACATGGCTTCATTTGGCTTTAACTACCTTGGAGATCAGGTGGCAGCCAACCAACAAGGCTATGGAGAATGCAAGAAAATTGCCCCCATCATGCTGAATGGCGACTATTACCCACTGACATCTTATAGCCTGGCTGACAATGTTTGGATGGCATGGCAGTTTGACCGGCCTGACACCGGAGAAGGTTGTGTCCAGGTTTTCCGTCGAACGAATAGCGTGGTTTCATCAATGTCATTCAAGTTGCAAGGGCTGGAAACTGATAAACTGTATGACGTGCAGGATTTTGATAACGGAGACCTCGGTGAGTTCACCGGAGGCGCGCTTATGTCTAATGGCATCACTCTGCATCTACAACCTCGACAATCCGCGGTTCTTTACTATAAGAGTGTTCCTTCCCCGCGGATTAAAATTGGTACTGAGACAGGGCAGGTTTCGCTCATTTGGACTAATTTGGCGGCCTCGTTGCAATCTGCCCCTGCAATTACACCGCTGAGGAGGTCAAGCGGTATCCGAGCACGGCTGCCCTCGCCGACGTAGCGCACAACACCGATTCGACCAACCTGTTCAACCCGGACACGGTGAACGACGGGCAGTACATCACGACCGCCGGAACGCTCACGGCGACCTCGGGGTTCTACACCTCCGATTACATTCCCTGCGAAGCCAGTACCGGCTACATCAAGAGCACGTCCGCCATCATCAAGTCGGTGGCGTTCTATGACGCCGCAAAGTCGTGGATTTCGACGGTAAGCGCGACCAGTACCTTCACCTCCGCTGCGGACGCGGCGTACATGCGCGTGGGCGGAAAGACGACCGACACGGCGGCATCGGCCTTCATGGTCGTGAAGGGCAGCACGCTGCCGTCGAGTTACCAGCTCTACATCGGCGTCAACACCGAGCGCAAGGTCAACAAGGACCAGCCGGGGGGTTATGCGGGGCTGGATGACGACGGCGTGCTGAACCCCAGCACCATCCCGTTCGCCAACTCCGGCAATCTGTTCGACAAGGACACGATCACCGCCGGCAGCTATATCGACTCCACCGGCCTGCCGACCAGCAGCGCCCCGTTCTACACCTCCGACTTCATCCCCGCAAAGCCGAACACGGTTTACACGTGGTCCTATGCCGGGGTCGCCAAGAACGCGACCTTCTGGAACGCCGATCAAGTGTTCATCAGCGGCGGCTTGAAGGCGGGCACCGCGACCACGCCTGCGGGTACTGCCTACATTCGCGTGTCGCCGCGCGCGTCGGAAACCCCGGCGGATTCCTTCATGCTGGTCGAGGGCGACACTCTGCCCGGCAGCTACGAGAACTACGTCGGCCGCACCATCGAGCGTCCATCCAACAAGAACCGGCCGGGCGGCTACCCGGGACTGGATGCGGACGGCCGCATCGACGCGACGGTCTTGCCCGACGATGGCCGCACGCCGCTCACGGGCAAGGTGATTGCCGCGTTGGGCGACTCCATCACGAAGGGCTTCATCCCGCGCAACGCGACCGGCTACCCCGGCACCTATGCCGACCCGTGGCTCGCGCTGGTGGCTGACAAGTTCGGCGCAACGTACATCAACTACGGCATCACCGGCTCGACGGTCGGCGACGAAGGGACCGGGCTCAACGACCCGTTCACCCAGCGATACTCCGACATGGACGACGATGCGGACCTCGTGATCGTCATGGGCGGCACGAACGACGTGCGAAAGGGTGTTCCGCTCGGCGCGATGGGCGACACGACGGACCTGACTTTCTACGGCGCGCTCGACGTGCTCTGCCAGGGGCTGCTGAACAAGTACCGATACACGCCCGGAACGACGGTCGGCTCGACGAAGCAAATCATGTTCATGACGGCGATCAAGCTGCTGAACACATCCGACCCCGACAACCTCGACGCGGACCTGCCGGGCCGTCCCATCGACGCGCTGCGGGAGAACCGCGGCGCCGAGGTCAAGCGCCGGGCCCAGGCGATGGCGTTCTGATGTCACGCCGCACGCTGTCGACGATCGGCACGGTCGTCGTAAAGCCAGAATATCACTTCATTTTAGCCCTTGATGATATCACCTCTTGGCAACAACTCTATAGTCGAGCCCGCTTCATTCGCTAACAACTCCAAAGTTCCCTTGATCCTGAGTCCCCTCCATTGTCTATCGCCACTTACACTTCGCCTTCCACATATCCCTCCACATATAAACTTTCCACAAGCCAGCCTTTCGCATCTACCACCTACTCACACTCCACCTCATATCAGCCTTCCATATATCCTTCCACATATCAACCCTCCATGAGTCAACCTTCCATGAGTCAGCCTTCCACCTCCTCATACCCACATCCGTCTCCACCCTCGGTCAAGGGAACACCACCTCTCCAGCAAGTGGATGTCATCCAGTAAATTCCTTCCCACTCTGCTTCACATATGCCATTGCCTAGTCCTTCCACTAGCCATGCACCTTTGCCTACGCAACCTCCACAACCTGTCCTATCTCATACCCCTCGACATCCACCTTGCCCGAAGCAGGCTCCTCGTCCTCCATTGCCGGAGTCTTTTATTGATCTCTTTAGGGCTTTGATGGCCACTCATGCGTTGTCGCTCCCTCTAGTTGTGCCTTGCCGACCTGCGGTGGGGAATATGCTTCAGTTCTGTGATTTTCATCGCCAGCAGGGGCATTTGGTTGAGGATTGCCCCGAGTTTCGGGATTATGTTTATGGCTTGGAAGACAAGAAGAGGATTGATTGGGCCGTGATTCACAAGGTCATTCTACATCTCCACAGCAAGCAGCAGCAAGAAGCGCTGCCCAGGCAGCCATCTCCATCTCTACATGACCAGGGGCCCCCTGTGATTCTTCATCTAGTATTGCACCCGCTCCGTTGCCAACTCCACTACCCATTCCTTCACCTACCACATCGTCATTTCTTACCCTGGCTCCATCGCCAACACCTACCCAGGCCTCTGCTCAGGCCAGCGCCTCCCCTTCTACTCCCGTTACCACCACTACTTCCGCTCCCAACGTTACGCGACATGTTGTGCCAATACATCGGCGGTGGACCACACGGCCTTCAACATTGCCTTCACCCTCTCCACCATCTTCAGCACCAATATTACCCTCATTGCCCGCATCACCATTGCCTACATCTCCATCTCCATTGCCTAACCCGTCACCACCGCCTTCGCCATCTCCTTCGCCATCGTTGTCCGAGCCTGAGCCAGTCACGCCTTTACCTCCGCCTTCACCTTTACCCCCACCTACACCTTCATCTTTGCCTCCACGTGAGTCTGTCATTGATGTATCCCCTTTCCCATCACTTGACATCCCTTCCATGGAAACCTCTACGCCATTTGAACCTCTTCCTCCACTTCCTTTCACCCCACGGAGCAGGTGTGCGCTACCATTGGTGCCTCATAGGTCTAGCCCCCGAGGAGACAATGAGCCGAGTCAAGACAATTCATTGCCGATTGTTTATTTCAAGATTCAAGATTTTATCTATCAGATGTCGGTCCGCGTCCCGGTCCCTGGCTATTTTGGGGATGATAATCCCATATTGCCTATGACGGTTATCAAGAAGAGATCCCTTACATTGGTGCCGATTTCTCCTTGAGCGAAGCCAGTGACAATCTCATTGCTCATCGGAAGTCTTACCATTGATGCTGTTATTTCTTCTCACACCATTGCAATTCAGCTCAATGGCCAAGAGGGGATCTCTACCTAGTTGGTGCTAACTCATACGGCCGCCAAGCAGATTATGAAGTCTATATTCATGGAGCAATTGGACGTATCTTCCATGCTGTCAAAGGACATTCGACACATTCTGTGCAATCTCCCTCAGTTTATCAAGCCGGCCACGTCAACGTTGTGTATTACTCTCCCTCAATTTCATCCTATTCTTCGATCAAGGGAGTTATGCTTCATGCCCGATTGCCAAGTGGAGTTGCCAAACCTTATGGTCCTTGTGCCAAGGGACAAGACTCCATGGTTTGCCATTCATCATTTCGAGGAGTTAGTTGTTCAAGAATGTCCGACGATGGTTAGCACCAGGTGTCAAGGGCAATCACCCCGATGAAGCTGCATGTTCATAATCGTGCCAGGCCATCTGCTAGATGTGCTCGTTATTTGATAAGACATTGCAAATCAAGAGGACCAAGGGTCCGAGTCCATGCCAGGAGGGCCCATTTTCATGAAATCTCTGCTAATAAAAGGTGGCGGCATAAGTTTAAGGGCCGTCATTTGGGCACTCAGGGGTCCACTTCTTCTTCTTCTCCTTTTCACTCATCATTTCTTCTGCTCGGTTCCCACCCCTGGGTGGTGTATCTTCTTCCCTCTTCTCTCCTCTCAGGTCCTTGAACCCCTACTTTTCTTCTTCTCATTCGGGGCCTCTGAGTTTTCCACATTCTAGTTATTCTAGGCCTCGGCCTATGCTCTCTAATCATCCCGATCCTGGGACATCTTCTGATTCTTCTCCTCCAGTATCTCTGGGTTCTAATTTTCCTTCCCCGACACTGTCGGGTGATTCTCATTCTCTTTCTCCGACCCTGTTGGGTGTCTATGGTTCTTCTTCCCCGACCTTGTCGGGTGATTCTAATTCTCCTTCCCCAACCCCGTCCGATTATTATCATTCCTCTTCTCTGACTGCGTCGGATGATTCTTCTTCTCCTCTTTCTACTCACTCCACTTCATCCTTTCAGGATTCTTGCCCTTTTTCATGTTGTTTTTGAGGTTTTAGTCTACCTTGATCTCAGTTAATCCTTGTTTATTTTGTATTTGGTTCCTTGTTATCAGGGTCTCTTCACCTTAAGGAGAGAGTTCTAGCCCTCGTCTCTCTTCCTTTTATCATTCTTCGTCTAGTTTGGTGTCTGCCACTCCTCCGTATAGAGGAATCTTTTGTTCTTTGCTATCCTTTCCTTCTCGCTCCTGTCAAGTAAGGAATACAAAGCTTATGCTGCTCCAAGCTCGGTGGTCAAGATCACTTTAGGATGCTATTTTTATGCTATAGATTTGCAAGGTATCATTTATTTTGTGCAAGAATGTGTTATCATTTCTATTATTCACATGCATGGTTATAATGCTAGTTTCTCAACATGGTTGAGTGGCTTTAGGTCTTAGTTTAGTTTAAGTTTAATTAGGTTAAAATGAGTTTGCTTCTGCAGCATCCTTAGGCTAGTGATGGCTCCGCACTAGGAGTCTGAGTTCTTCCTCGATCATTGATGGTGACCTTTTAGAATGGGTTTTTCACACACTTCACGATAAGCTATAGCTGATTTTCTCTAGAGCTCGTTGCTGCTTTGGCCATACCATGGGTATGCATAAAGGCCTTTTCTTCTCTACTCGGTTGAGTGCAGGGGCATGAGATTGATGGATAAGGTGACCAACCTAGGCACTCCCAAATACGGGAGAGGTCTCAAATAGGGGTAGCCTTGACCCTAAAAAGTGAGCTTTATTGTAATATCTAGCCAATAAGGGCTGTTCAAATGAATGAGAATCAATATAAATCAAAAGAAAATTGTGAAAATCAAAGGCATGGCAAGAATGGTAAAGTCCCACGGGATGTCATGAGCCCAATCGTACCAGTGCCTAAGGGTCCAAAACATCAAAGACACAAAGTCTTGGCGCAATAGACTATCTCTTTGAGGGGTAGTGCCATGGAAGGAATTCAAGTCCTGATATCTCCTATCTTGCACAAAACTTATCTCCCAATTTTCTTCTATTTCTCCCTCTTAGGCTAGGTTGTATCTTGGGTATGGCCTTAGTAGGGGCACCATTCTTTAGAGACGGTTGGTTATGGCAAGTCATCCTCAAATGAACGCCCTACTCAAGGGAAGTCTTTAATGAGAGGGGGGAATGACGACCCCTTGGCCGGTAGTTTGAACCTATCCTTGGTTACTGCAGATAGTCTTATTCTCAAAAATTCTGAAAAAAATCAAATATGTTTAAAATTTTCAAAAAAATCCTCAGACTCCGCTTGTTTGTGAATCAAGACACCCCTAAGAGAACAGATAAGGCCATGTAATCCAAGATGTCCCGTGCATGTCATATTTCACCGCTTACGTATCATAAATAAATAAATAAATATTAGTGTCCCCATGCCTGTGCCTCATCGTTCAGAAAGCAAAACTAACAAATGCTGGCACAATTTGCCGACCGAATGGAGGAGGAGACCTCCTTTTCCTTGAGGAGGGATTATCTGATGCTGGACGCGAGCTAGCAAGTAACTGGAGGTCAAAGCTTCCATTCCTAAAAGTCAGCACTCATGGGGCAGGCATACGCTCAGCAGTCAGCACTGAATTAATCAAGTGACCGACGAGAGTTCAGCCTCTTCCTACTCACTAATGTCTGACGCTTCGTTTTCTTTTAATCTGAAAAGTAAAAAGCCTTAGAAAGGAGTCAATGGCCCTTGAAAGATGCCAAGGAAGGTTAATTTTGAAGGGACAATTAAGGATGTCAGCAACCCCATATTCTGATCAAAACATCCAAGCAAAGAATGGAATCTATACATTGAAATCATCTAAAGACCGTTTGCTTATATGGAATCATCTAATTTTTTTGTGAGGACTTATAATAATAACTATTGACGCTGTGGTGATGATATAAGCGTCTTTGTATCCTCTTCACAGACGATGAAAGTCTTTGGTTAATTTTTTTTCAAAAAGTAAGGTTGCGAGCGTGAATGGCTGGTCGAGTGGATTGCCAACGGTGGCGTGTTGGGCCGCGCGCGCACGAAATCTGCGCTGCCCGTTAATGATGGAATTGTCTGCCCCGCCCATCGAGAAGGTTGGTTTCTCTTCCATTTCTGTGGGGGGTTTCACGCTTCTCCGGGGCCGTGTACACACCCACGTTCTCGCCGCTCTGGTCACCATGCACTCTTTTAATATTAGAGGTTTTTTCTATACCCCTATAATCTAATACTGTATATGTACATGTATGCCCCACTTTCATCAATTATTAGAAAGTACTTCCAGGTACATGTAAATAATTGTGATCTTACCTTTGTCATGACTTAAGTCCAATTTACATGCTGAGACGACGGATCTACCCTCAAGTTAAATTTTAAAAAGGCACATACAATCACATTAAAGTTTTTTTTTGTACTTTACATTTACTAATGTTTTTTTTCTGTGGCATCTTTTACAAGGAAAGAAATCATATTAAAGATCTTTTCGTTTTTAAATCTATTAAATTTTCTGGTAGCATCTTTTAGAAGTATTCCTTCGAAGTTGATGGCATAGATACTGGAAACGTATCCGTACGACTCATTAGAATTCTTCACACGTATTTTGGACAATTCGTAAAAAATAAAAGTATGTTATATAAAATGATAGAATTCGGATACGAATCCCTTAATATTATATAATAAAGTAGAAAGTTTGACTTTCGGACCGCTAACTAAACATTTAAGTTTATTTATCTGTGGAGTGTTGATTGTAGGCGCTCTGATTAAATTGGGGGCCGCAGCTTGGCCTCGGCGCTGCGCTCTATGCGAGTCTTGAGCTCCGCACGGGCTGCGTCCACGGCAGCGTCCATCTTGAGGTTGTATGCACACTGTCGCTTGAGCAGCGAGGCCACCTTGCGTTCGGCGGGGGTCATGCCGTCTTCCTCACTCGCGGCTCCAGCCGCCGGTATCTGTGCTCGAGTAGGTCACAGCTCAACTCCACGAGGTCGTAGTTACCGCCGCGTACGTTTCGACAGTGCACGGTGCCACGCCAGTAGTCGTCCAATCCGTACATGTACGGCTCCGAGTGGAGATAGAAGCTCCCACAGATCAGTCCACGGCGTAGTCCGCTGGACGTCGGCACGACCGAGATGTCCAACCCCTGGGCGTGCCCGGCGGTCGCGGAGCACATCTGGCGCTGCGCCTGTGCCATCGCACTCGGTGCACCGCGCTTCGTCTGCGTCACCCGTCCACGCGCATCGTGCGGGAAGAAGTGACTGTAACGCACGCCGTCGAGGTCCATGTGGTGCAGAAACGGATACACGTGGATCCCGCGCTCGGCCAACCCGAAAGGGTCGTCGCCGATCAGGCCGTCGAGTAGGCCCGGGTTGTCGTTGACTGCGATGTGCCATCGTTGATCGTGATTCCCGGTCGTGAAGTGGATCTCAGGTGCCCATCCGGCCCGCTCCCACGGTCCTATGAGCAGATCGAGTGCGTATCTACCCGCGTCGAGGTCTGCACGTACTCGTCGGCCCTCCATGGCCTTGCTGCCCTTCGCCTCGTACTTGCTGAGGCTCGGCATGTCCCACCAGTCCCCGATGATCACCACCGTGCCGGGGCCTTCATCGAGTGCGTACTGGCTGAGCCAGCACAGGTGATTCAGCGGTACGCCGGGCTTGACCTGCGTGTCAGCGACAACGAGATGATCCACGAGTCAACGCCGTATCACATCAGTCGCAGATCCCAAGCACGCGAAGCGCTCGTTTCCACCTCGGCGTCGGGATCGGTGCCCACTTGGGGCAGTTGCCGTCCTTGTTGTTGTCGGTCACGTCGGTGTACCCGTTGACCGCGCACGCCCCTCGCACGAACGTGTACGAATCGCGGCAGTAGGCGCACTTGTCACAGACAGCGAGCATCAGAACGCCTTCCCGTGCTTGTGCGCGCGGCCCTTGTTGTACTCGTGCTTGAGCCGGATGCTCATGCCAAGGTCGATCCCCAGTCGCTCCGCGATGTCCATCGATCGGATCACGATGTCGGCCAGCTCCTCCTCCACCTTGTTCAGCGCCGGGATCTTCGCGCACGGACCTAGCGGGTCTTGGTCGCGCAGGGCCTCGACCAGCTCGGCGCCCTCGCACATGACGAGGCTCGCCTTGAGGCCAAGCTCGGTCCACTCGCGACCTCCGGTGATGGGCTCATCCCAGAAGCCCTTGTCCACTGCGTTGTCGTACACCTCGCGCTGCACCTCGGCGAGCTGGTGACGGAATCCGGACCAGTTGATCACGACAGCACCACCTTCGCCTCGTACACGCGCACCATCCCGTCATTGCGGGAGTACCCGGTCCACGTGGCCGACGGATCCATGTTTTTTACCCTTTTAATGAGTTATGAGATGATGTTAGTCTTAATGACATCGATTTCAAAAGTACGCTAAAAGGACATTTTTCTTCAGACTATAGTAAAATTCTATAGTCCATTTCATGGGTTTGCCTACAAGCAATGCCAATTGTCATGCACATTTTTACGATACCTTAAATAACTTCACTTAAATGCATACAACAAAAGAAATGAAAAGTTTTAATATTGTCATCGAAATGTATTACTGTCTAAAAATACCCTATTAACAAAAAAAACAAATCTCACATTCCAATGCATAGATGGGAAGAGAGAGAGAGAGAGACGAATCACTAACACACAAGCTACAAAAGTAGAACGATAATCATGCAATTCATGTCAATAGAACAGTGATGGGTGAGGTTGAGACATGTGGCACGCACCGAGTACAAATCAAAATGACCCACACATTGATCTTTGCTCCTCAGCATCATTAACTCTTACCATCTTACCACTTAAATCATGCAAAAGATCCAACCATAACTATATGCTATAAGAAGTACTGCAAAAAAGATGGGCTCAAAAAATAATAGTCTCTTCTATAAAGCGTGGAAGTATGTTAGGAATCGAGTTTAAGACATCAGATAGAATCGAATATCGGATAAATGCGAACTGACGACCAAAAGATTTAGATAAATACGAACTCGAATCGGCGACCAAAAAACACTCTATTCTCCACCAAACTCGGTTAAGGATGAGTATGCAGAATAACTCATCCTATCCGCCCTTATTTTGTTATCAAAGTCACCTTGTAGTATAATGTCCTTATAAAACTTATCCTAAAGATAGGTTTGTCAATTTGAACATTTAATTTGTGATTAAGTTACGACGAGGATATATAATTATTTAGATATATTGAGAGATGTTTTTGACTGTTTATGAAAGTGAAGGTATACATATAAATACGATAGATTATAGAGGTATCAATTATATATAAAAATAACCCTAAAAATTAATATTATGATATTTATCCTTAAACATGATAGATTTTGAGAATGAACATTTTGAAACTTCGTTATCTTCCGAAAGAAAAGTGAAGTACATGTTATGAATATATCTACTAACATATTAATGTTAGTGTCTCTGCTCAAGGTGTTATATACATTACATCCGGGGGGTGCACACCATTGAGAAGCAAAAAAAATTTATAAGCCAAAACTTTATCAGACCGCAGCAATTGAGAAATGGGAGAAAGTATGATAGGAACAGGGCAACTGAAAGGGTGTAGCATTTATATTTTGGGGAAAACGCAAAAGTTGAACCGGACAGTGATGAACTGAACAACACAGAATGGACCGGCAACTAAAAAACCCATTACGGGCTTCTTATAATTGAACCGGCGGAAAAAAATCGCCCAATTCTCTTATAAGTATAGTATAGATTTTAATCATATAAATAAAAATATTATTTGTGAAATAGCCTAATTATGATTAATTAACATAGTGAAGGATAATCATTTCATCATTATCAGAGTTAAACAATTTTAATCATATGAATCGAACGACTGGATCTTGGTGTCGTCGTCCATGAAGGCCATGACCTTAGTCATGCCGGCCTTCGCCTTCTCCTCCTCCGTGCCGTCCCAGCCGATGATGGCCTTCTGCGGGAACGCCCCGTATTCCTCGCATACGTCGCGGTTGTAGACCGAGGAGTTGATGGCCCGCTGGCGTCGCATGATGTCGTCGGTGATCTCCGGCTGCCCGTCGCCGAACTTGAAGATCGGCACGTGGCCGAAGCCGTGCGCCCGGTAGTCGATCAGGACCGGCTTGATCGCGAATGTGCTCGCCGTGAACGCATCGACCCCGGTTGAGTCGTACACCTCGCGCGACAGCGACCCGACAACGAGCTCGTAGCGTGTCGTCTGGTCGAAGAAGAGCATCTTGAGGACAACGGGGTCGCTCGTCTCGTCGACCGTCAGCGTGAACCCGTAGACCGGGAAGTCGTCCTCGATGTCGGCATAGGCGGCATAGGAGTCCAGCGGTGTCCCGATTCGCAGCCGCTTGCCGTCCTCGATCCCGTAGGCCCGCCCGTAAATGTTGCCGCCGCGGTAGATGTCGACCTGGCGGGCGTCGAGTCCTTCGGTCTGCCACTCGTCCCACGCCTCGAGGTTCTCCTCGGTCTCCGGGGCTCGGAAACCGACGACCGAGAGCGGCGTCGACAGAGAGTCGATGGCGAGCGGAAGCACGTTGTCAACGGCGGTGCCGGCGATCTCCACCAGCCGGGGCTCGACGTCATCGGGCGCCTTGGGGATGCCGGCGCGGCCCAGGTAGTAGTCCCGGATTTTCGCGTATGCCGGACGCTCGCGGACGAAACGGTCCCACGCAGAGGTCACAAGGGTGGCGAGCGCGGCGGCCTGCTGGTCCGTCAGGGGCATGGCTCACTCCCTTCAGAACGAGGCCTGCATGGTGCGCTTCTTGGTGGTCATGGCGGCGTAGAGGGCGGCGGTCGTCGCCAGCAAGGGGCCGATGTTCGCCTGGTCGCTGCGAGGCTGGATCAGCCAGCCGCCGGCCCTGCGGTTCTCGCGCTTGGAATCCCGGACGGATTGGTCGAGGTCGACCTGTCCCGCATGGGTCAGGCGTTCCTCGTCGACCATCGCAACGAAGAGCGCGTTGCCCTCGGTGGCCTCGGTCATCGTGTACGCACTGGCCGAGTACCCGGCGGCCTTCAGCTGCTTGCCGACCCCCGAGGCCGCGCCTCCCGAGTCGTGCTTGATCGGGGTTCGCTTCGTGGCGAGAGCCGAGATGAACCGGAGCGTCTCGGCTTCCGATGACGATGCCCAGGCGAGTTCGACGTGTGCGTTGTCATCGTCGCGCCATGCGGCAGCGACGAAGAACCGACCGTCGCGGTTGGCGTTGATACCGATCGACGAGACGGCGGGTAGGGAGTCGGGGTGCTCGACCTGCTTCAACCAGTCGCGGCGGTCGACCAGAGACGAGTCCGAAACCGTCTTGGTCCAGATGCCGAAAACCTCGCGCATGACGTCGTCGGGCGACATGTTCTCGACCAGGCGCTCGATGGCCGACCGCGTGCTGGGATGCCCCCTGGAGGAATGGTCACGACGGGTGTTATTATTATTGAAGTATGTAAACCGTCGGGACTTCCTTGAAATGCGGGTCCCCAACGAGCTTGCGGCGATTAAGGCCCAGGAGGGGGAATATTTGCTAGCCCTGGAGGAACGCCGACACGGGGGAGAGCAGTCTGCCAAGATGTCCGAAGACGGCCGGCGAGAACTCGACTCCCTCAGAAGGCTGATCGAGGAACTAGAGGGGCGGCTCACTGTGGCCAAGTCGACACTGGCTGAGGTTGAGGTGGCCGTGGAAAAGTCCGATGAGGCCGGGGCCATGGCTCGAGCGGAGGCGGCCTCCATCGAGGCGGAGCTGGAGCGTCTTGAGGGGCAAAGGGGCCGCCTACGCGACATGGTGAGCTTCCCCTGCATCGGCATCCTTCCCCTCGAAGACATCTTTCGGGGAGTCGAGTGAGCGCCGTCATTCCCGGGTCTTCCCATGTATCATGCTTCCTTTTGTCTTTTTCCCTTTTATCATGACCATGTAATACAGGGGTATGCCCCGCAGCACCTATATCCCTTCAAGATTTAATAGAAGAAACGAACATCGATATGCATTCTTCCGAGTACTTGGCTCGTGAGTTTGTTCTTCTTCGCCTCTTAGCTCTAGTTTCTTCGTGTCCGTCATCTGAGCGTTAGCCTGTGTCGAAAGCTCGACCTAGGAACGTCCCGACCAGACTAGCGGAGGTGCGTAGGAGAGCGCTCGTCTCCCCAAGGGAGAGACGATGGGATCACTCCACCACGCGGGCCCCGTAGTCCCACCGAGTGGTTCGATGAAGCGGGCCCAGCAAGACGAGTGGCCTCCAGCTCAGGGGATGTTTGTTACTGGATGGGACAGGGAAGTGGGCTTGTCGGTTCACGGGGCCTGGACTAGCTGCCCCTCCGTTGAATAATCGGCTCTTCTGTGATCTTTCTTTCTCTTTTTATGCTTGAAGACAGCCAATTCTTCACTCTCTCAGATTTCCAGCTGAAGGGTTGACGCGGCCAGCTTCAAAGAGTTAACCTCGTACCCCAAGGAGTCGACGCTGCACCCTAGTGCGTTGACGCCATGCCTAGGGAGGTTGACGCAAGGCTCTGCAGCGTCAACGCAAGACCTTAACGCGTTGACGCAGCGGTCGGGCAGGGTCGACGCAGGGCTTCAGTGCGTTGGCGCAGGGGCACGCACAGGGTCGACGCGGGGCTTCAGTGCGTTGACGCAGGGGCACGCACAGGGTCGACGCGGGCCTCGGCTGCGTTGACGCAGGGGCACGCAGAGGGTCGACGCAGGGCTCGGCTGCGTTGACGCAGGGGCGCGGCTGCGTTGACGCAGGGCTCTGATGCGTTGGCGCAGCCCCCGGTTGGTGAAGCCGCAACCTGAACGGGGGGGTTCAGGTCAAAGGATTGTTCGTCACCCGAAGGGACGGAGAGAAAAGTTTATTGGTTCAATTAACCTGAACGGGAGGTCCAAGTCAAAGGATTGTTTGTCGTTTTGAACCGTAGGGGCCCGGGTGAATGGATGGTAAATATATCGCCTTCCCGTATATCTTGAGATGGTTCTGCGGCTAAATCAAGGTCCAAGTGTTCAAAGATGGCTGAGAGTGCAGCCGCATACGGTAGATTACGAGCCTTGTGCCTTATACTGGTGCACATGTGGGCCAAAAATAATGCTGGAAAATTAATCGGAATGCCACCAAATATGCAGTAAAAAATAAACTGATGCTGTTCGGTCACTTTGTCATGGCCGCCGCCCCGGGGAAGTAAGATGGTGGTGATCATCCGATGGAAAATATGCTGCATGGGTGGAAAGTGGTTGGCATTCAAGCCAGCTAGCGAACGACCATTTCGTTCTTCAGACGTCAACATCGGATAAACTGCATCGTCAGGTACTATTAACTCTCCAAATGTATAACCCTCTGCCGGCAGATTAAAAGCAGTGCCTAAGAAGTCCGGTGTGAGCAAAAAGTGCAATCTATTGACCACAGTAGTTGGTTGTTGCCCGGACAGATTCATATTTCCGTAGAACTGATTAACCAACCGTGGATAAATACGACGATGTTCAGACATGAACAAATCCAAGTTTGGTTGGCTAGAAATTATGTCCACTAATCCCGGGAGGAAACGGTTCAGATTGGAGAAAGATACCACTCTCGGGCGTAAGACTTTTCGATCCAAAATCTTGCTTGATGGGGCTGCACCAACGTCGGCTGCCCGTGCACGGCGTGCCGGTGCCGCACTCGACTCCCCCTTGCTGCGAGAACCGCGTCTCTTTGGGGCCATCTAAACATAGACCGATAGAGCCATTGATAAGAGATTAGAGCAAGAAGGGTCGATCTAGGAGATGCTAGATGTGTGAGCTGGCGATCTTCCACCAAGATTGGAAGCTTACCTCTTGAAGAGGGATGACAAAAACGGACGACGTTTGGCCGGAGAGAAGCTTGGACGCGCGGATGCCACCCGGAGAGCCGCGGCTAGGCTTGAAAGGGTGGATGCCAAGGAGATGGTTTTAGGGCTCCAAGAGATGGTGGCAAGGCCTCAAATGGGGGAAGGTGATGATTTATAGGCATGGAGGGCTCTAACTTAGGGTTGGAGACCCTCTTAGGACGGTTAGGGCGCGGCTAGAGCCGCCCTCCGGTTTGGGTCGACCCGTAGGGTCGACCCCTGGTTCAATCCCCCAGACCGGGTAAACCGGTTTTGAATGAGCCGTCGAGGGTCGACCCTTGGGGTCGACCCTTTATGCGTGGGCTTGTGAGGGTCGACCCGTGGGGTCGACCCTTTCTGCAGAGTTCTGTGAGGGTCGACCCTAAGGGTCGACCCATTCTCTGTTCTTCAGCAGTCGAGGCCAATAGTGTTTAGGAGATCAAAAGAATATCCGGCTCGATTCCCCAAATGAAAATTTACTGAAAATCAAAGAAGTTTGAAGAATATTTTGGGGTTTAAAACACTTGGGGATTGTTGGTCGAAATTTGGGGATATACATAAGACGCTTGGAGTCCTTTTGATCCAGATTTTGACTTAGAGTTGATTAGATCCTCATTTGGCGAAGTCCATGCATTTTTTCTTGTCCATGCATTTTTTCTTGTTCTCCGTTTGAATTAACTCCGTGCAGACTTTCAAAAAGAGTCTGTGCATATTTCTCCTGGTTGAAAGACTAGAGACCAAGCATTTGCATTCGAAGTCCATGCATTGGAAAGTCCGTGTAGTTTTTGCCTTCATGCATACTTGCCTTTAGCATAAGTCAAAGTTCGTGCAAACTTTCTAGTCCATGCACGTTTCTGAAAAGTGGTGCATTTTGCGTGTTCTTGGCTTGATCAATGTCTGTGCATCTTTTATCAATGCACATTAAGTCCATGCAGGTTCTTGGCTTGATCACTAAGTCCGTGCATAGTCCGTGCTCTTCAATGTCCATGCATACTTCAACCCCGTGCATGTTTTATCTTCACTTCACAAAGTCCATGCACACTGTGCATCAATGTTACACAAAGTCAATGCATCTTTCATTTTAAGTCCATGCTTGTCTTTCTTAAACATGAGTCTAGCAAGGTCCGAGCACATCAAAGTCCATGCATGTTTTACTCAAGCAATGAAGTCCATGCATCTTTTATTCAAAGTCTGTGCAGATTTTTCTTATCAAAGTCCATGCATTTTTTACTCTAAGTCCGTGCAGATTTTCCACATCGAAGTCCAAACATCTTTATTCCAAGTCCGTGCACATTTTCTCATCTAAGTCCATGCAAAAGTCTTAGGTGTTTTGAAAAACAAAGTCCGGGCACGTTTCTATAAGACCGTGCACACTCTAGCCCATGCACAGGCACGTTTCTACAAGTCCGTGCACATTCTAGCCCGTTGGTGCGGACACCAGAGCAGCCGAGAAGCACGGGACGCCGGGCCACCGGTACCGTACACGGAGCACCACACGAGCTACAGCAGCCACCCTTTGGCTTGGAGACAGTTGGGAGTCTCCCTCTTGATTTTAGGCCTTTGTTAGTATTGTTTTTTGGAGTGTCTTTTGTATTTTCTTTGTAATAAAGGGTTTGTAATGGGAATTTAGTGGGTTTTCCTTCATTTGGGCCACTTGTAAGGCTTTTAATAAGCCAATGGGCCACTTTCCATGAAGAGTCCACCAAAAGAAGAGCCCATTAGGAAGGTTTAGTTCAATTGGACCTTAAGGCCTTCATATTGGACCTTAAATCTCCTTAAGGCCCAATTGGGCTCCTCCTTCTCATGGGTTACATTAGTGGATATGGGTTAGTGGGCTAGGTGGAGGGATTGGACCAAAACTTGGTCTAGAAGGCCCATGGGAGGGGCGCCCCCTATTTTGTCCTATTAGGTTAGTTAGTTTTATTTCCTTCTTTCCACTCTCCATTTGACCACATGGGATAAAATTAGGATTTGGTCTCTTTTAATAATTTCTTAGTGGGGTTGGTCACATCTAATCCAAGCCATCCATTCCCCCATACCTAGATCTAAGGGTGGATATTGGATGTGGCATGTAACCTATAAAGGGTGTAATTTTTTCATTTTGATGGAATTAATGTCATTTGAAGTTGGAAAAATCCTTGAGAAGCCCATGTTACACAATCTTACCATTTTATATGGTATACTGGCCCTCATGAACGTCTATATGATTATCATGAGATTACCTCTCTAATGGTAAGTTTTACCATTAAAATCTTACAAGGGATTATGTGTCCATGACACTAATCTTATCAGCTTGATCATGTCAAGAACAAGTACCCATTGTTATATGGCATACATATCTGGAGTATGTCCGAAAGTGTAACTCCACCTCAGTATACTCCTCCCACAGAGTCTGATCCCTGGCGAACTCCTGGTAGAAGTAGAAGGGCCCGTTGTAGAAGTGACAGACACACACGTTCAACGGCACCCGGGGTGTCCGTGCAGCTCTCTCTCTCCCCGCCAGGGCCAAGTCCCTCCAAGTCTTCATAAGATACTGATAGCTGTAAAACACTCGGTATCGCCCCTGTCCATCAGTGTGACTACGGTGGAGGTCATCCAGTACTACCTCCTCGTACCCCTCGCCACTAATCGGCAATCCAGAGATCCAGAATAGAGACCATAAGTCAAGGGTGGTCTCTCCCTCTGCTGTTGCCACTGTATTCCACTGGCGGTTGAGACGCTCCAGCAGCCCCTGTAACAGTCTGGTGTAGGATGGGTACGTGTATAAGGTGGCAGTCACTGCATACCTGATCCCAGCTCGGTCCAGCAACACCCGGTAGTGTTGCACAACACCCATCAGCCACTCGGTGGCCCCCTGACGGTACCAGTGCAACAGGATCACGGCCTAGCGGCCGTACCAACTGATGACGGTCTGCCGCATCACCCCGTCCAGGATGTTGTGGTCGTCATAGCCCTCTCTAGCATACTGCAAGCCTGCGGGCTCCAGCACCAACCCTACGGTCCCCTTTGTCTTAGTGCGATGGTGGCCATGCAAGTCCCAAGAAGCAGGGCCCAACGGCCCAACTCTGACTCCAGACTGCTCTGCCCTACCAAATAACCCCAGACACTTAGTACTGAGGAACTGACGCTGCCTCCAATAGTCCTCCGAGAGCTCGGATAGCTGCCAAGTGCAACGCCCTGTGGGCTATCCCTGCCTAGCAAGATAGCCCGCTCAAGACGACGATGGGCTCCCGGGATCTGCGAATCGTCCTCCTCCATGCCAGGAGAGATGTAGCACCGCACGAACTCGAACAGATGGCAGTCCAGGGGGAACTCCAATGGGTAGCCTCCGCTCTGGTCATAAGTGTACTTACCGCCCGCCTCCAGAATCTGGGCCACCTCCACAGTCCCGACTCCAGCTGCCCTCTCACCGATAGGACCCTCAGCCACGGTCGTATGGCCCCAGTCTAGCTGATCCACACTAGCCACGGTAACAACTGGTGGTCCCAGAGGGGGCATCGGTCGCTTGATCCGTCACACCTAGTGGTCCTCCTCCCGGGCCACACGTTTTAGGACTCGCTCATCTCTGCCAAAGCGTGCCATGGCTGCAAGACAGGGCACACAAAAATGGTTAGAACACCAAAAAATCAACATATACAACATAGCAAAACAAAGGCACATGAAGTGTTAAAATATAAGGGAGATTTTCTTGGAATAGGGAAGATATGGTGGGTGGGGGGAGTAATGGCACCTAGGGAAGGATAGAGGGGGTGGTTGGGAGTTAAGAAGAAGATGAGGTGGAGGAGAGAGAGAGAGGGCCGCCCTCCTCTTGAGGGGAGAGAGAGAGAAGAGAGAGATAATGAGAGAGAGAGGGAGAATTTCACACTTGCTAGATTTCCACTCAATTTTCTTTTCAATCAATAATTCATGCCCCCCGGGAAGGTCGTGCACCCACACCCGTCGAAGGGTCTGTGCCATGCACTGCCGGCTCTGGGCCCGCCTTTGTCGCCTCTCCCAGGGTCCCTGTGGCGCCTCCTCTTGCGCACTTGGCTGTTTGCGGAGCCGCCGCTCCCTGCCTCCAGGCCGCGGCAGCCCCCGTCATGTCCGCTGCGCTCCTTCCTCTTCCTTCCGTGGAAGTCCCCTGCTTCATCCCCCCGGTTCGTGGAGAGACTTGCTCCTCACGCCGGTCGTCTGCATCGGTCGCTGCGGGCCCATCTCCCATCGACCCTCCGTCCCACTCGGCCTTGGGTGGCCTTTGCGCGCCCCCCCTGCTTACACCCCGCTCGTGGCCTCGTTCTCGCCGTCTCCATCCACTTGTGCAGCGGCGGGATCCTCTCTCGCGTTCCCTGCGGCTTGCCCTTCCACAGCCGTGCTGGGCTCGGCCCCCCCTCCCGCGGAAGTCTCTCGTGCCTGCGGCACTGTGACCAACCGGCCGCATGCGGCTGCGGTGGAGCCCCGCCCCACCAACCTGGGGGCTGCCCTTCTGCCGCTCCACCCCGGTGCTACTGCCGCGACGTGTCTCGCGTCCCCGGCGGGAGCCGAACCGGGTGTTGACCTCGGTGACCGCGATCATGGGATCGGGAGGCCTCCGGTTACTGCAGTGGTGCCGTGCTCCTCCGCCATTGACGACGCTGCACTGGTCGCCCTGCCTGCACTGCCAGCCCCGACTGCTCTCCCCGCCATGCCTTTGACTGGGCAACCGCGCCTGGCCGGCCGCCATGTGGTGTTGGGCCTGCGTGCCGCCTCCGCCCCGGCTGCATCCTCCTCCATCAACTCTGGTGCCCCCGCTTCGTCTCTATCTGCTACGGCCCCACCATGGGCGCCTGGTCTTCCTGCTGCCACGGCGCCTGGGGTCCCCGCCGCAGACCGCGCCACTACTTCTCCTGCTGCACGTTCCTCCTGGAGCCCCTCGGGCATCACGGCCTCGCCATCGTCGTCCTGTGATGCTGCACCATCTCCGGCTCGTCTGTCCTTCGCGGCCACCCTCCGCAAGAAAGTTCGTGCTACCGACATTCGCCGCACGGAGGCCAGTCTCGAAGGGGTTGCCCCTCCACCACGCCGTTCACTGCGAGTCCAGCGGGCCCAGGCCGCGCCACCACCACGTTCGGTTATCTCTCCTCCCTCCGAGGAGTTTGATGAAGACGGCACTGACGTTGAACTCTCTGCTTGGGTCACGCCTATCCGTGGTCGTGGTGACTGCTCCCGTAGCTGCTACTCTGGTTCCGTGGAGGTTGAATTCTATTCAACTACACATTCAAATACATTGTACACTACCCCTTTCACTAGTTGGCAAGACAAATGCTACGTAGTGGAATTAATACCTTTCAACAAGATTGAGGAAGTTAACTAAGCAACGAAACTGACTCTCTCAATCTCACTATTCCCACACGATCATATGAATGGATTCAACAATCAAACCAAGCAAACGCACTAAGCAAACCACAATGCACAAGGATTTTAAGATGGTTCGGGACCATGACGGACTCCCTACGTCCACCCCTCACCAAACTAGGTGAGACTTCACTCGGGGACAAATCCCCAAACGGAGACAACACTCCAACCATACACGTAGGATGACGCCTGCACACACACACGTGGACGCGCCCTAGTACACACACACGCACGGAGACGATGTCTCCAATACGATCCGACAACCGGATCCACCAACACACACACACGCTGCCACAAGTACAACAATCAACACACTAAGAACGACGAGACACACACACACACACGTAGATCTAGTAAGATCCACGCACATACACGGATAAACCACGATGACCACACACACACGACCATGGATCCAGACGATCCACACACACACACACAAATGCTTTCTGTTTAAGAGAAATACAAATATGACACTCAAAGTATGATGATAGTGAGACTTAGTTTAGAAATCCATTGATTAGGCTTCTCTTTGAATGCATGCTGCTGATTTAGAATGTGGCTTCAATCTTTACTTAATCAGAGTTTCTATCTGTGCTTGCTTGGCTTTTCTTCTTTCTAGTTTGCTTGGCTTTCTCTTCTTGGGAGGAGGTTGGCTTTAGATCTTCCTTGAATCACCTTGAATTTTGGCACGGAGTACTGTTCACGGCTACAGTACTTTCTTCTTCACCTGAAAGAATAGGTAGAAATAATAAGCCCAAACTTTAAGCTAATCTTCAACAAGAATATGGAGATGAATGGTTTAGAGATCCCCCTTTCTCTCCTTTGAAGGTGGTTGAACAATTCAGCAGGATGAAGACCGTTGTTGAAGGAAGATGATCGATCTTTGCACAAACGACGTGATAGCTTGATTCCCCACTCAGCTTCCAGTTGAGGATGGTTTGGAGGCTTGAATCAAGGTTCTTCCCTTCTCATTCACGCTCAGCACACTTTGGAAGAAACCCTGGAGCTGCTGCTGCGACCTGCACAACCAAGGGTTAGAACAAAATAATATTTCAGATCTCATAAATGTTCCCCTTTTCTTCTTAGGGTTTACAACCCAATGAGATGTATTTATTTGTTTAGGACGGTCAAGGATAGCCTAGAGACCAGATCCATAATTTCTAGATGGACTTGGTTGGAATGACTTTTGGTGTGTGTGCACGAAAGTCTAAAAAGACGGCTCAGATCCGAACCTAAAAGGTCAACCCTTGGGGTCGACCCTCGTGAGGGTTTTAAGGCTTAAAAATGGTTCTGGAGCAATGGGTCGACCCCAAAATGGTTCTGGAGCAATGGGTCGACCCTTAGGGGTATCCCGTGCGGGTTTTATATTTCCTTTTCGCTTCTGTTGGTCATTATCGAGTGCCAAGTAGCAACTAACTCCTGGCTTCTCTTGTTTCCTTTATATTGCAGACCACCCAGACAGTACTCAGCTGGCAACATATCGCAATCTCCTCCGACAGGCGGAGAAGCCGGTAGCAAGAAGTAATATAGATGAACTAGCAAGATTTCAAGATAATCATGTCAAGTTAACAAGGATATCAAGCATGTAATATCAAGTCATGTCATGAGAATTGACTATTTCAAGTTCAAGCAAGTATATACTCATTCTGGGTCCCGCAATTCACGTCATGTCATGTCAAGTCAAGCACTATAGAGATTCGTGGAATGTGACAATCAAACAAGTCATGCACTTCGGTGCAATGTCACACCGTAGTCAATATAGCTCTCATGGACACAAGTACTTTTGGGTGCTCCTCCCAGGACTAGACCGGGCCCCATAATTGCTAGGCATTGAGTCGTGTAAATAATTTGACATCCACTATAGTTTATAGCCAATAGAATTTCAAGGAATAAGTAATTGTAGGATAATAAGGTAGATTCACAGAATAGGGATTTCAAGGATAGAACTTTAGTAGGGATGACATAGCAATAAATCCTGTATGAAAATCAAGACATGCGTGAATCTGGCAAATTGGCATCCACTCAGGTCGCCACCAATTACAGAAATAGCGTCCACTTCATGGTCGCTAATTCTGTGAATAGGAACATGCACGAAAAAATGGCGTTCAAACAACGCCCTATGAGGGCTAGGGTGTCATGTTTTCTATAGAGTGACATGACAGATAAAGGTTCCAGGATTTATAGGGTACAACCAGCTCGGCTGTCTTGAGGGAATCCAAGGCTAGCGTAGACTTACAGAGGTCTTAATGAAGAAAGCACCAGTCCAAAGGAAGGAATATCCCGCGAAGGATCCAATCATCACCAAGAGTTGAGATGTAAGCGTGAAACAACGTGAAAATAGGGACTCTATCCACAGACTGGGATAGGAGTGCCAAATAGACCCACGGTATGGGTCAAACCTGATAAAAACTGAGAGACAAAAAATTATGTCCTCTCTGGCAGGTGCTATATTATCAATTAGCGTCTGTTAGTAAAGCCACCAAATCATTATTTTATTGAATTTAATTAGAATTTTGAGAATTGGCATCCTTTAGGGAAGGCGCCTTATCTTAAAATACCATCCAATAGTACAGACGTCGATTCAGATATTGGTATATAATTTTCAATTTTTACCAGATTTGGCATCCTTTCATAAAGACGCTATATCATAAACATCATCCGTTATGACGATTACCAATTCTTAATGGTTGCATACTGATGTGCATCGACCAGATACATTCACAGACTCATGCTACTGTTCATTTAAATGTTTTACTGTTCATTAGGGGGATGAACAGTGCTACTTTGATGTTTATGGGGACTTAAAGAAATGAGAAGATAGGATGCTATAGAGAAAAATTCAAGGAACCCAGAAATATGCATAGCATTATTTTTAGACCTTCCGTAAAAGGCCAGTGCCCGGTGCCATCGTAAGAGGCACATGGCTATGAAGGAGGATACCCGAGATACATATAACTCTCGTGTTTTCCTTCATCACTTTATCCCTTCCCTCATCCCGGCCACTGATATCTCTGTGCACATGGGCGGGGGCCAACAAAAAGGATGACACACCCAGTGGGACGTCTCCCGCCTTTCTTCTTTCTGCTAAAGAGAATCCTGTGCCAGCCTTGAAGCCGTGGTGCCCTTTTTCCTATCCATGTAGGACAGGTACAGGGCGGGGACACACGCACGCATTCCATGATAGCTTCCAGTTCACGTTTAGACAGTCAGACCATGCCTGACAATCATCTTCGATCGCCGTCCCTGATCTAGCATCCAGCACTCCAATGACCATGGCGATCGTGACTTATGGCCCCATCATCATTACCACTCATGCGCGGGTGGGACATTTTGCAACGCCGATCGCTTTCAGCAGCTTCGCCCCCGTCATCAGATCACCCTACTTCTTGGGTGTGGTCCCCGTGGCTGCTCCGTAGTCACTCCCAGTGCCTATGCTCGTCCATGCGGTCGACGCACCACACCTTTCTCCAGCATCAGCGGCCCACCCAAGCCTCAGGCTTAGGGCTTCCACCACCGGTCCCCGCGGGGGCCCTACACCAACTCTCGCCTAGACATGTGCCAGCTCCCGGGCCATGCGTCGGTCGGTCTTCAACACGGGCTCTATGCCCCGAGCCTCGGTCACCACTTCGGCATCTTACTCGAGCTTCCGATCCCAAGTTTCAGCCAGGTCGGCACCTGACACGGGCTCCTGGCCCCGGGTCCTCGGCCCCTCAGTGCCTTACTCAGTCTCCCGGTTGCGAGTCCCAATCAAGCCTACCGCCGGTGCAAGTTTTTTGCCCCAAGTCCAAGGGTCCTTGGCATTCCATTCAGGCCTTCCGACCTGAACCCCGAACAAGCCATCACTCAATGCTGGTTCCCAACCCCGAGTTTGAGGCTCCCTAGCATTTAGCCTGAGTATATAACCCCGGGTCTCACCAAGGTCAGTCCCCAACATGGACTTTTCATCGCTGGCCCCTGGCCTTCCAACTCTTCCATGGGGTCTTTCCCCCTATAATCCAGCAACGCAAACTCCCAGTACAAGTCTTCCTCTTTGGGATGTGGCAACCTCAGTGCCCACTATGGGCCCTCTGCCCCACACTCCAACTATGTCGGCACACGACATAGATTCCCAACATCGAATTGCTGGCACCCTAGTACCTTCTGCAACAATGGTTCTCGGTGCAAGAGCGTCACCTCGAGCATCGACAATGCCTCTATCAGCTCAGGCAAGTGCTTACGCCCAGTCACTCAGCCATCGGCTCTCGATATGGGCTTAGTGCCCCAAAGGCCGGTCCCAGCACTTTTGGCTGATGGCCTCGCACTGCCAGCAATGGTAGATCAGGTCATCTTGGTCTACCACCTTGGAGCAAGATCTCCCTCGGCTCCGCAGAAGAAGCGTCGCAACAGTCGTAAAGGTAGGTGACCCGCCACTGCAACTAGTAATTTTGACAAGACCATTCTTGTAACGACGTAGAGCTCAGGGTACCGATAACCCGATACAAGTATCGGACTACCGCTACCAAGAACTGGGGACACCACCTAGGAGGCTGATGAGGCCCCCGAAGGGTTAGTGGGGTTTGTCGAGGGATTGCATTAGAAATTGGAATTCACAGGCGTGCAATGTTAATTTCTGCAATGATTAATTAAAATAATGTGGAAGTAATTTAAAATATCAGAGTGGTATATATATAAACTAGTCCAGATTTACAACATCCATAAATACACAAGTCCCCCAGCAAGGAAAAAAAATAAAGCTACAATTACACGGGGCATACCCCGGATAAAACTCAAAATGACAGACCGACGGCTGGCACTCTAAGCGCGGTCTCCGAAACCACGAGAACCACTAGCGGACGGTTGAGATGGCTCACCTGCAAGAAGGAAGGGTGAGTCACAGCGAGACTCAGTAGGGGTCACGCGGATCCCTACCACGAACTAAACAAGCAAACAGGCAATTAAAATGTAACTAGAACAATTAAAATACAATTAGAGTATGCATTTAACAATTAAACAAGCAGATGCACTAATTCAACATGCTACTAGAGTAGAACAGGAGAGTCTAACCAAGCAAGTAAGTCGGCTAACGAGACGCCAATATAAGAATGTCACTAAATAGCAACTGCTAGCGACGGGAACTAGCGGTAAAACTACATCTACCAACAGAATAAACTCAATCATTCCAGTGAGAGGAGAAAGAACAGGCAACTCCACTAGGCTGAACGCATCGATCCAGAACGGCGCTGCGATTCCCAGCAGACTGACAATCAGGCCGCCAAGCGCCGGACCGATGGCACGGCTCACGTTCACTTTTGTTACAACAGTTAAAACAGATAGAGAGAGAAGAAGATAGAGAACGGAATGGAGAGAGAGAGAAAGTAGTGTGAGATGGCAACAAACATGGGAGAAAGAGAAGGGAGATAGCGTGGGGAGGTGGGGCAGCCGATGGGGCCATGGTGAGCGTGGGCGAACACCGTGCTCGGCGGGGGTCGCAGTGACCTCGGACGTGGGGAAACTATCACCGTGGCTGTGGTGGGGTGGGACGACGGCAAGGAGGAAACGGACGACGGGGGTGTGGGTTCCGGGGCTCTGCTACAGCGGTGGACCGGTCGGGGACGCCCTTCTTCCTGACGACCATGGTGAGGGACTCGCCTGGGATGCATTTACCATCTCCATCGCCATGTCTGAGCCCCAGCTGTAGCTGGAGTACAATGACCAGGTGGTGCCCACCACCACGGCCAGCTTCATGGACGCCAACAATGCCACCATGGAGGACGTCGGCAGGGGCCTCGCGGCAGCTAACGGTCTGCATGACGGCCACTCGGAGCTGCAGGTGATGGCCGGTGAAGGGCGGCCTGGCTCTGCATGGCGGGCTGGGGATGAGGGAACGGCGAGCTCGTGGGCAGCATCCATGGGCGACGGCTCTGCTCGAAGTGGTTGGAGAAGACGATGACGTGCTGCGTGGAGGGGGGACCGCGGTGGCGACGCCGCTGTTGGTCGTTGCTGGGGACGCTGCATGCACAGCCGCGGGTGCAGCAGGGCCACCTTCTGATGCGGGTTGCAACGGCAGCCGCAAGGTGGATGTGAGGGGCAGGGGCCAACGCGGATGTCAGCGGCAGTCGGTGCGGACTGCGGAGCAAGCGGCGGGCAGGGTGCAATGGTGCCGAGTGGAGCAGGCGTGCCGACTGCGGCAAGTTTACCATGGCGTTGGCGTGGCCGTGGGCGTGGCTGGGCACCCCCGGTTGGCGGCGACAGATAGTTCATCGGTGGAGGGGTTGGCTCTACATAGCGGTGCTACGGACGTGGGCAGTGGATGCCACCGGCATGCTAACGTGCAGGGGGGCTGGGCAGGGTGACACCGCGATGGGCAGGGTGGGAGCGAAGGCAGGCTCGCGGCAGACAGGGGGTGTGGGACTGAGCTTCTCTAGCGGGTTGCATGCTGTGTGGAGGAGGGGGAAACTGTTAGGAGTGGCTAGGAACGACTGCGGTTGCAGCTGTGTAGGTGGGCGGTGGCAGAGGGGGGGTGGGAGTGTGCTTATGGGAGGTTGGTGCAGGCTGAGATCGTAGCAGAGGATGGGGGTGGGGACACCTGCGGTGCCCCTGTTCCAAACAGAGGATGGGCCATCGCATGGGGTGAAAGGGTTATGGTGCAAGGGGGGGTGGCGATGCGGTCGGCTGGTCCACATGCTCATCCTTCGGGGTGACGCGAGACAACCAGCAGCGGCAGCAGCTACATGCACGGCTGCATGGGCGTGGCCGCCTCACGCTCTGTGCTTCCTAAGGTAGCAGGGTGGACGGGGGGTTCATGGTGGTGGGGAGTGGGAGTGGTGGGCTGGCCGGCCGAGAAAATGAAAGCGGATGAGGAGTTTGCAACCTACGCAGACAGATGGAGGCAGATGGCCGCCAGGGTGCCCGGCCATATTCCGGAGGAAGAGAAGGTCAAATTATTGATTTCTAATGCTACTCCGACCTTCCGCAACATACTGGCCATGAATGATATATCCAACATGCATCAGTTGTATAGCCGGGCGCGGTTTATTCAAACACAGTTTAAGGACTCCCCCATCCATTCCTTATTTGAGGCCCAGAAGCCCAAGTATAACAGAAAATCACAAGGGCCGGTCACTGAGGGAGTCCAAACGAATGAACAGGTTCAAGCCGTTACCTTCCCTCCCGCCAATAACAACCAGATCCGCTTTTCCCAAAATCCCCGCAATAACCATCCCGCTCCACAAACCCATCCTCCACTCACCTTTTCCACTCCACAAAACCCTCCGCCCACTTATCCCACTTCGCCAAGCCCTCCGCTCCCTTTTGCCGCTCCACAAAACACCTATTCCGCTCCATAACAGCCTCCACCTCCACCACAATACCACAATGTTCCTCCCCCTAATGGCTACAACAACAACAATTGGCGCCCGATTCCCAAGAGAGCCCAATATCCTCCTTTGCCAGAGACTTTGGCCGACATATTTTCGGCTCTCATGTCAATAAATGCCATCCAGCTTCCTCCGAAAAAACTCAGTTGGAACACAGCGGTTGATCAGATAAAGTATTGTGTATTCCACAGGCAGCCGGGCCACACTATCAAAGGATGTTTTCAATTTCGAGATCTGGTCTATGACTTACATGAAGGACACAGGATCGACTGGGCCAAAATGCATAAGGCCATCGTTGAACTGAAAGAATAGAGGAGGCAGCCGCTGAGGTAGCAAGTGCAGCAGCAAGCACCACAGCCACAGCAGCCGCCGCAGCAGCTACCATAGCAGGTTCAGGATTTGGGGATTCATCAAAACCCAATGCCGAGCCATCCACCCGCTCCACAACCTCAGCCGCCTGCACCAGCTCAAGTAAACGTAGTCCAACCCCCGGCCCCCAACGCCGGATGGTCCTTTGACGATGACGGCATGACCCAGCAGGTCTCTGCCTTCCATCACAACTACCCCTCCGCTCCTCCCATCCTTACGCCCATATGCCAAACCCCTTCTCCATCCGCCACACAGTTCATCCAACCATTCACCACCCCTACCATGACAACACCCATGCCTCCACCTCGCTCACTACTCATCACCCCCACTGCTATAACCATTACCCTTCCATCTAACCCTCCTCCCACACCAACACCCATTACCACCACCACACCTACCGCCAACCCCTCGCCCATTATCCTTACGCCCCCATCTGCACCCATCATCACCCCACCTACCTCTCCATCCATTATCCTCCCGCCACAATCCATCACATCTCCTAATCCTATACCCTTCACCACCCCCTTTATTCACCCTATTCTGCCGTCGTCAGAAGCCGGGCAGGCACAGAATTTAGCCCTACGGAGTGGGAGATTATTTCAGAGGAATTATGCTTCCGTGAGTGGGTTGCGTTGTAGCATGGGGGTGGACTAGGGCCTTGTGGCCTTGGGTCTAACCCCGGGTTTTCTCCCCCCTTTCTCCCATTCCTGTCTTCGTTTCTTCTCATCCATTGTATCCCCGTTCTTGTTTCTACATGAATAAACCCCAGTGTTTGTTTGCTCGACTGTCTTCTTGTCTAGTTTGTATGTTCAGTGGTTCCCCGTTATGGGTAGTGTTCGTGTGCACATGCACACCCAACCTTCTTGGTCCCCTTTCCTTGTCTCCAAGCCAGTCTCCCCGTCAAGGTACCTCCCCTCTGGAGTGCCTTGGAGTCTCCCTGCAACAACACCCCCAACCTACGTAGCCCCCTGGTCAAGTCCCTTGAACGGCACACCCCTCCTCCAACCCTTCAACGGTGCACCCTTGGCCACCCACCTTGAACTGCACACCCTGGCCTCCACCCTTCAGCGGTGCACCCTTGGCCACCCACCTTGAACGGCACACCCTGGCCTCCACCCTTCAGCGGTACACCCTTAGCCACCTGCCTCCAGCGGCACACCCTGGCTCCTAGCCTTCAGCGGTACACTCAACCCATTTTCCTTCAGCGGTACACCCCCTGGCCCCTAGCCTTCAGCGGTACGCTCCCCCCCCCACCTGCCTTCAGCGGCACACCCTAGGCCACTCCCTTCAGCGGTACACCCAATTTGCCTTGCCTTCAGCGGTGCACCCTGGCCATTGGTCTTCAGCGGTACACCCAGCCCCTCTGCCTCCAGCGGTACACCCTTTGGCCACTTCCTTCAGCGGTACCCCTTTCCCTCAGCCCTTCAGCGGCACACCCAATCTGCCCATCCTTCAGCGGCACACCCTTGGCCACATTCTTCAGCGGCACACCCTTGGCTTGCCCACCGGTACACCTGCCTCCCCCCTTGGTCTAGAGCCTCTGGCCAGTCTGCCAGCCTTCCTTTCATTGCCGTGTCCTCCCACGCTTCCCGAGGTTCGTTCAAGGTGTTGTCGTCTGCGGACGCCCACCCCCAATTGTTGGGTTCCGCCACTCTATGTGGGCGCGTTCCCGGTATCCCCCTTACGCCCGGGATTAAGGGGAGATGCTGCCGAAATTTTATCAGAACGAAGGCATAACAGAGACGGAAGAGACAGCAAATGCATGGAATGACGCCAAACGAGTGAACGACCCTAAAGGAGTCACTTAACTTAAAATCAAAACCCAATAAAAGATAGAAGAAAAGAAAGGCCTTAAGGCCATTAAAAGGACACATACCGGCTTCCATTGACCTCTCAAACTCCTCCACTGCGTTCACGCACAGCCCCAGTGCGTAGACGCAGCCCCTCAGCATCCAGCCCCTGCACCGGTGCACTCGGCCTTGCTGTCATCCACTGCGTCAACGCAACGCCCTCACTGCGTGGACGCAGTGGCTCTTCTTGGCCCTCAGCGGCACACCCCTTCACTCTCCCGTCTCTCACTGCGTCAACGCAGTGCCCCCACTGCGTGGACGCAGTGGCTCTTCTTGGCCCTCAGCGGCACGCCCCCACGGACTGACACATTGGCTTATAAAGCCTTATAATTACATACCTATTTATGCAAGGACATAAATACAAACTGAGGGACATAAGTGTAAATAAAAATACTAATGTCTGGAGCCGATTCCCATCAATTCTCCCCGGGTGGAAAGAACTCGACCCCGTCGAGTAAGAGGGGCGTGCTATCGCTCCAGGAGAACCCAATGTCATCAGACGCGGGCCGTCCCCTCCATCGAACCAAAGAGTGTCGATACTTCCCACCCCAGGTAATCAGTACCTGCTCGCCCAGTATATGCTCTATCTGCTCACGCTGCTGGGGTAACAAAGCTGGAAGTGGACGCTCGGGGTGGTGTCACTCACAAGGGGTGGAGATGGCTCAAAAACTCATTAGGATTCACCGTTGGGTCCCATTAGGTGGCTAGACCCACTACACTGAGGAGGAGCTAAACCCATAATCTGCTATCAAGCCTACAACGTGTGCATATGGTCCGATTTACCTCATACTCGAAAGGGACGGGTACTAGATCTTGCATGGAATCGATTGACTCGACATATGTAGACTCCTGACAAATTGGACAAAGAAAACACACAGATGCACATATGACCCTAAACAAACCTACAGCTAGTCTAACCCGTACATATGCAATGGTGGACCAAGACACCCGAATGTGTGCCATGCATACACAAGACTCAAACAAATGTCAGTGGCATCACGAAATCCCCGACATCTCACTATGCAACACTCACGCACTAACGACCTCTTGGGTTTGGGAGGTTTGGGAGGCTTGGGTGACTTGGGTGACCTGGGTGGGCTAGGAGAGCCAAGTTCACCTTCTCCCACACCCCAGTGAACGGGCTCTTTGCGGAGTGTATGTGGATGGGCCTGTGGGGTAGACGTGCGATAGTGGACTTCCCTGAAGAAGTGGAGTATATGTGATAGCACAGGGGGTTCACTAGTGAAGGGGTCAAAATAGTCAAAGAAGGTACAACCCCTTGGACTTGGTTCCCTCATGACATGGTCCCAAGTGTAAGATTCTTGAATGTGGTGGGGGACTTTCCTAAAGAGGTGGAATGGAGGGTGTGGGTCAAGAGGCCCACTAAGAAAGGGATCAAATGGGTCGACGAAGGAGTGACCCTTCGATACGGACTCTTGAATCTCATGAAAGGGATCGAGGGGATCAAAGAAGGTGTGACCCCTCGATATAGAGTCCCTCATCTCATGGTCCCACGTGTAGAATTCTAGAAGGTGTTGAGGGTCACCTTCATGCGTTGCAGTAGGTGGGATGGAGGTCATGGGTAAGAGGTATGGTTCCTCCCTTGGGATGAATGGCATGAAGGTAGATTCGGCCGACAAGGGAAGGAATAAAAGGACCTCTGTGGTGACATGACCCACGGTGTACACGGAGGTAATGGACCCTAAGGCGGGGTGGGTGAAGCTATGACTTGTGGGTTGGTCGAAGTCTCGGGCCAACATATGCGTCAACTTCTTTTGTGTGTCTAATCCCATAATAAGATCATCTAATGTGTCAACATGGTGAGATAATATAATTTTAGGTATCATATAGTAATGCAATAAGGGACTATAGGGATCGGGATACTTACCTGACTTACCTGACAGGGATGACGAGGTGAGTGATGTTTATACTGCAAGGCAATTTGTTAGCAACATCATGAAAAGAACATTTTAATCATAATAATCTGCAGCATAAAGCATGAAGAATAGGCTCGTCATTAGACGGTTATCTCATGACCGTTTCAAACAATACACGGTCCTATGTTGACCGTTCAAATAAAGCAACCGTTGGGATTCAAACGGTCCAATATAGACCGCTTCATTTCAAGACGGTCTATCGATAGACCATCCTATTCCTGCACATTTCAAAAATAAAAAACCTGCTCGTCTTCCTCCTCCCCACCGCAACCGACGGAGGAGGGAAACCAACTGGGCACCACACCATAAAGGAGAGGAGCCACCACCATTCCCCCCACCCCACTCTGCACGACCCTCATGCCCGTGAAGTGCCATGCGCAACGGAGAGGAGGACACCCGATGACTGAGGAGAGGACGACGTCGCCGCGACTAGAGGTGGAGTCCACCGCGGAGGAAGGCACACCGGTGGAGGAGACGCCCATGGAGGGAGTGCTTGCGACTCCCGCGGCCGAGGAAGACCCCATCGGAGGTGCCGAGGCCATGCAAGAGGCGGCGCCGGCCACGGAGGCGACGGCGAAGGCCGCCCAGGACCCGGAGGTAGGTGGACACAACCCTAGCCCTAAATCCATTTTTTTGGGTTAAGTATGCTAGCTTAGGAGGTTGGGGAGGGTTTCACGATCCTTGGGGGGCCAAAACGGCGGCCGTTGGGCCACCCACGGCGGTGGGATACGCCATCGGGGAAGACAAGATGAAAACGGTTCCACAGTGACCGTTCAATAAAACCAAGCGGATCACATAGAACCGTTCTATCAAACACGGCCCAGGGGTGGCCGTTTAAAACCTACAAACCGACCTAACAACACGGTTCACATAGAACCGTTCAAATACAGGACGGCCCAGAGAGGACCATTTAGAACATGAAAGGACAAGATTGGAACAGTTGATTGCCAACCGTGGAACACAGGATGGCCCACTTTGGACTGTGTAGAATATTAAGGGACACGTTTAGAATGGTTGATTGAGAACCGTTTCACACAGGATGGCCCACCTTGGACCGTTTAGAATATTAAGGGACAGGTTTAGAATGGTTGAGTTCAAACCGTTGAATAGTGAAGTGGTCATGTGGGGACCGTTATAAGGGGAGTGATGTTGAAACTGAACAGTCTTCTTTTGACCGTGGATTATGTAGGCGGTCCGCCATGGACCACTCTACGGAGAGTGAGGCAGAGGAAGCTCTGTGAGAGGTGGATCAGGCGGTCAACATCAGACCGTCTAAAAAATAATAGGGCGGTTGGGACTTGACTACTGAGTGACAGGGCGGTTCTGGATGGACCGTTTAGAGTGTGGAACTTCATTCTTACCTTGAGATATGGACTGAATGCAGGGGAAGCGACGGACCCGGATTTCATGGCTGTCGCGTCGCTTCCGGGGGACGCCCTAGCATTAGCACAAAAAGTATTTAGATCAGAATTCATATGGGAGATGTGACAAAGTTTTACTGCTGGCTGTCAACCTAACGCAAACCCTCCTCCTTTCTCATCTGGGCTTGGGACCGGCCATGGCAGAGTTACAATCTGAGCTTTGCTTATCACTGACAATATATCAAGTATATTGCAGTCTCGTTCAACAAGCTCCAAGATCGAGCGGATGATGTACTATGAGTTCGGATGAGAGGATGAAACAATGGGATGTCAGATTTGCAAATACTCAGTGTGAGAGTGAAGTGATTATCGGAGATTTGAGCGATCCTAAGCATACATCTAGTGTGAGAAGCATCAAACCATGGACACAACAATTTAAGGTGGTTCGGAGCACACAACTCGTGCCTCCTACGTCCACCGTCCACACATACACACGTACTCTTTTCACTAAGTCTGAGTACAGGAACACACACACGAATCAGATGATTCGAACACCACATACACTAGTGTGCTCAGACAAACTGAGCCCGTGCTGTTAAACACATCGCACAGTCACACACACTCGGTAAAAAGAAAACATAGTATCCGTAACAGCACAAGAAATCAAAGAGAAATAAAAGGAATGCAGCTCTAAATTCTCAGGGAATGTTCTCTCAGGACTTACGTCTTTTTCTACTCTATTTTCTTCCTCTGATCAACTCTAGCTCTCTTCTTTTCTCACTGCTCTTTTTCTCTCAGCACACCAGCTTTTTCTCACCTCGCCAGCTTTTTCTTACTGTGCACGAATAGCTCAATATATACTGAGCGAATTGGGCTGTGTGCCTTTTTGTTGGGTCCAATAAGATGCTAGGTCTCTTTTGGTTGGTCCGTACTGGTCCTAAGAACATTCCAGAACTCGAGGTACAATGTTTAGGATCTTAGCCAATGATTGGCTCTTGAGACGTGTGCATGCGATGGCCCACTTTGTAGACACGCTCGTGCTTCTGGATGATGATCAGGTCGACCTGAGGTGAGACTTTGTCTACCTGGGTACAAGGCTTACGTCCCGCAATTGGTTTTGGATGGCGCACCCGTCGACCAGATTTTGATCACCCCTGGCAGTCTGTCGACATCGTCAAAGCATACTTCTGGATGGCGCATCAGGTCAACCTGAGCCTTGTCTTCGGTCGACCTTGGTAGAGCACTTAGGCTTCTGTTTCTTGTTACTCTGTTGACCAGACTCTTGATCCTGCTGACTGTGGTACAACAGAACATTGTTTCTGCCAGTGTGACTCTGTTGACTGGGACTTGCAGTCTGTCGACATGATCTTCTCTGTTTCTTCAAGTCTACATATTTTTCTACTGAACCTGTATACTTCACCTATGACTCTGTCGACATGAAATTCAAACACTTAAGAGGACTTTCTTCAAGTTTTCATACTTTTAAACTGAATCTGTCGACTTCACCTGTGGCTCTGTCGACATAAAATTCAACTAAGAAAATTTCACAGGAAGAACTTTTTGATTTTCATTTGGCTCGAGAGTCAATTCTTTTGGCCAAGTCTCAAGAGAGACGTGGCCAAGATTGTGGGCCAATGCCGCACATGTGCTTCGGCCAAATAGGTGAAGCAAAACATCGGCCTTTATACCCCTCTCCCCATCCCCGACCGTCCATGGCAAGACTTAAGTATGGACTTTGTGTTAGGCCTACCCAGGACTCAAAGGAAGCATGATTCGATCTTTATGGTAGTGGATAGATTCTCTAAGATGGCCCACTTCATCCCATGCTCCAAAACCTCCGATGCCTCTCGAGTGGCCCAATTATTCTTTGATGAGGTTATTCGTCTCCATGGGTTACCCAAGACTATAGTCTCCGACAGGGACGTCAAGTTCACCAGCTATTTTTGGAAGACTCTTTGGCACTTGATGGGTACCCTCCTTAAATTCTCCACAGCCTACCACCCTCAAACGGATGGCCCAACCGAAGTTGTCAATCGGAGTCTAGGGAACCTCCTTAGGTGTCTTGTTAAGGATCGTCCAGAGAATTGAGATCTCATTCTACCTCAAGCTGAATTTGCATACAATAACTCTGTCAACAAGTCCATAGGGATGAGTCCATTCGAGATTGTACATGGGTACAAATCAAGGAAACCCTCTGACCTCATTCCCCTTCCCCAGCATGCTAGAGTGTCTATTTCAGCTGAGTCATTTACCCAACACATTAGAGAGTTGCATGAAGAAATTCATAAGCACATCAGCACGGAGAATGAGACTTATAAGAGGTAGGCTGACTCTCATCGGTGCCACCAAGAATTTCATATGGGTGACTTTGTGATGGTGAGGATGGAGAGGCTGTCCGGGGGAGCCACCTCCAAATTGAGGCCTCGTGGGGCTGGTCCCTTCCAGGTTTTGAGGCACATTGGCACTAACGCCTATGAGCTAGATCTTCCTGAGGAGTACGGAGTGAGGCCCACATTCAACGTGGCCGACCTAGTTCCATATAAGGGTCCCACGGTGGTACCTAATGAGGATATTGAGCCTACTCCCCCCATTGAGAGAGCACCCACCCGTGAGAAGAGTCCACTAGCCCGGAGAGCCCAACGTGAGCGAATTGAGCGAATATTGGATGAACAGGTCACTGTCACCAGGGGCAAGGTGTACGAGCACTATCTCATCAGGTGGAAGGATCGGCCTCCTTCAGAGGATTCGTGGGTGAGTCGGGAAGATCTCCAGCGGCTGGATCTTGACCTTCTCGAGCAGTATCACAGCAGGATGGACCCCTACTCGACGGAGTCAAGCTCTTCGCTGCCCAGGGGATTTGATGGAGGCATCACCCACGACTCCCTCTGGCTCGGGTCGTCCACACACCCCAGAGTTGTTTGAGCTTGGGCTTCACTCTATGTGGGCCCAATTATCCATTTTGAGCCTTCTATTTGATGTATTTTCCCTTTTATTTGAGTCATTTCCCTAGGTCTTTGATTTATTTTCCTAAGCTTGAGTGTCATTAGGTTGATTAGATTAACTATTGGGTCCAATTCAGTGGGCTAGGCCCAGGGGCGCCCCCTACCCCCACCAGGTACATTCTCACCCTTGATCAGACAATAGATGTTGTTTGTTAATATATGTATATATTATATAGAGAGAGAAAGAGAGAGAGAGAGAAGACGGGACGGGAAAGAGAGAGAAAGGGAGAGAGAGAGAGGCTCCGCGGGCGGGGGAGAGTGAGAGAGAAGAGAGATGTAGGGAGAGGAAGAGGGAGAGAGGGAGAGGTAGAGAGAGATAGAGAGAAGGAGAGAGGGAGACGGGACGAGAGAGAGAGAGATAGAGAGAGAGAAGGAGGGCGTGAGTTGGAGAGAGGAAGAGAGAGAGAGAGACATCCGCGGGCGGGTGGAGAGAGAGAGAGAGAGAGAGAGGTCCACGGCGGGGGGAGTTGCACCGACGGTGGTGTGGCGGCTACCGGCGGGCGGTGGCTTGCGGCGGTGGTGTGGAGGTTGCAGGTGGAGGGCGTGCCCACTGTGCCGGTGAGGCAGTGAGAGAGGGAGAGAGCTGTGGGGAGAATGAGAGTGGCTGAGGGAGGGGTCGCCGGCGGTGCGGACGCGGTGGTCGTGGGTGACGTGGGTTGGCAGGTGTGGGGTGTGTGGGTGGTGGACGGTGGCCGGTGCAGGTGGAGATGGTGGTGCGGGTGGCCGTCATGGGAGGGAGAGGGAGAGTGATGGAGGGAGGCGGTGGCCGTCGGCGGGAAGGGAACGGCGAGAGGAGTGCGGCCCAGAGGGAGAGAGAGGGTGACGGGGGGAGCTCGCGGTGGTTGGAAGGTGGGGGAGCATCCACAGCGAGGGAGGTGGTGAGGTCATGGGGGGTGGTGTGTGGGTGAGTCTGCCGGGGAAGTGCGCGCAGGGAGAGGGAGAGGAGTGTGGCCGCGGGATGAGGGGGGTGGAGGTGGAGGCCGCGGGGAGTGTGTGCGGTGCGACGAGAGAGAGAGTGTAGAGGGAGGGAGGTGGTCTGTGGGGCGGTGGAGGTGCCGAGGGTGAGGGAGGTGTTGCCGCGTGGGAGGCCGGCGGTTGCGGTGCGACGGTGAGGGGGTGTCGGTGCGGCGAGGGTAGCAGGGGAGGTCTGCCGGAGGTCTGTGAGGAGGCGGGGTGCGGTGTAACGGAAGAGGGGGAGAGAGGGAGAGATCCCTCCGTGGGAGGAAGAGAGAGAGGAAGAAGACGGTGGGGGGAGTGCGACGGCGGTGTGGGTCAGACGAGAGGCCGGCGGTGTAGGTCGGACGGGAGGCCGGTGGTGTGGGTCGGACGGGAGGCCGATGGAGGGTGGTCGGTCGCAGGGGGGTTAGCCGGCGGTGAGGGCAGCCGGTGCGGAGGGTTCGGGGTGGTCGCGGGTGGCTGTCGTGGGAGGTGGCCGGGAGAGAGGGAGAGGCCGGGTGGTGCGACGGTCGGAGAGCGGGAGGCGGGGGTTCGCGGGGGGCTGTTAGCAGAGGGAGAAGGAGAGTGACGGAGGGGAGAGTTGCCGCGGTGGCAGTGGGGGGACGCCGACAGCGGTCTGCAGGGGAGTGCGGACGGGGTGTTACCGGCGGCCGGTGTGGCGGTCGACGGGAAGGAGGGGCTGTTAAGGAATGAACTTGCTCCTTGTCTTTGGCATTCAAGCTCAGCGGCAACAATGTTACTTACAAACTTCATCACCATCGGCGAAGCCTGCAAACAGACTTTCTGACCTTACCCTCTAGCCCTAGCGGCCGCTACACCTTTACCCTCAGGCATTCGGCCAATCTTAGCTAAAGTTAGGCCTTGGGAATAGTTGCGCTATAGTGGAGCGAACTCCTCATATCTTCGCTGAAGGCGTGAGCACTCTCCTGCCTTAGCAACTCGTATATCCGAGCTGAACAAATTAGTTAAAAGGAGAGGGAGATTGAAGCCATGATTCAGTGGTAAATGTGTCGAATAGATAATGATGACATTTCATCTGCATGAAAGGGCAAAATACATAGTACTCGGGGCATCCCCTGGGATACATGGAAGTCCACCAAAAAAAAGAGAAGAGAACAAAAGCTATTGCAGTGAGCATCAGAAAATGTCCTCGAACTCCAGGATCCCCAAGGAGGGGTGACGAACTAGCTCCTGTAGGCCAGACTCTACAGTTTGCAACTGCATTAACTTCTCTTCGAGAGAGGTGGCCTATCCCTCTGCCCACTCTGCCTCCTCTATACTTTGGACTTCCTGCTACCTGGCCAGTTCCAGCTCTGTTTCAGCCCAGGAGAGTTCAGCACAAAGTTCAGCTATCCTAGCCATCAAGGAAGTCCAACGTTGGGTAGAGACGTTAGCTGCATCCCCCATCTACTGGGTGGTTCCTCTTAGAGATGTAAGAGTGGTTCAGTACTCCGCCCGCTCGAACTTTATGGCCGCCAGCTAATCAGCTACACCTTGGCCAAGGAACTCCCTTCTATTCACATGCTTCAAGAGCAGGATCACTCACTGCATCCAGTCTTCCATGGGGCAACCAAAAGCCAACAATGTGCGGGAAAGGTGCTCTACTAGACCCCTCAGTTGCACATAAGTCAGATCCGGGTAGGTTGCTATAGTCTGCTGCAATGTCTCCAGATACTGCCACACTTGATCGTTTGACGACAGCAAACCAAGCGATGGCGTATCAGGAAGTTGGAACTCTACTCGACTATCAACTGCAACCCAGATGTCGTCACTCGATTCGAAAGACGACGATGGCACATCCTGTAGGGCGCCCACACTAGAATCAGTTTCGGTGACTAGCGCAGTAGAGGAAGTCTCGATAGCAGCAACCTCTCTCCCAACTTCTGGCAACGGAGCTGCGCTCTGAGCTTCGATGATGGAGGATGTATGACCTTTTTTTTTTGGAAAAACCCTACCTAGAGATAGATGGGAGAGTGCACCCCTTACCAGAGGTAGGGGGAATAGCCACTCCACCATCAGACCACTAGGAGGTGAATATTATTACTATGGAAAAAGAATAACAATTACATCAATCGAATGCTAGGCATCCCTAGCTTATCTAATCGAGCTGCACCCTTTATATTTGAAGGTAGCTCATGGAAAGAAAAAAAGGAATTACATTTGGAGGTGCATGCTAAAGAAGCTAGTGAATCCGCAACAGTGTTGCCTTCTCTTTTCTTCGTCTTCCCCTTCCCTTTTGTTCTCCATTTCCCCTCCATCGCATCTGAAGCTTGGCCAGCTACCCGACCCCCCTTCCTCCTTCTCTCTTCCCCCCCTCTTTCCCTGCAACTGTAGTCCCTCTTTTCCCTCCCTCTCCCTCTAACTTCTTCTGCAACAGATAGCACCACTGACCACCACCGCCATCACCTCTATCACCATTATCTTAGCTAGGTTTAGCTTAGTAAGTGTTGTTCAGGATCCCTGTTACGTTTTCCCATCTTCCCATGTGTCTCCCCATGCTTTCCCCTCGTCCGTACACCCTCAGAAGCCCCTGGAAACTACCCACGGATGCCCCCCAGCCGAGCCACCACCATCTTGGATGCCCACATACTTCTAGGGGTCGTGTTATTAACACGCATGGACGATAGGGCACATTCATTATAACGTGACTAAAGGCTACACTGCATCAAGGGCGTTGACCAAAGGCCTAGCAATAGAAGTTTTTAAAGACCGTGGAGCCCAGTCAGAACGTGCCCTCCTCCTAGTGCACGTTCAGAACGTGCCCCCCTCCTGGTGTGCATTCAGAACGTGCACTCTGAGGGCACCACGTTTATGCCAGGCCCTATCCAGTGCTGCCACTGCCCTCCTGCTAAAGATTTGAAGATCCTGCCCCCCTCGTCTCACATCAAATGGTATCAGAGCTTAGGGAACTAGATTATTATATTAAATCATGATCTTGAGACATGAGGTTCAAGGTCGAATCTCTCCCAAGTGGAGGGGTTTGATGGGATCGAGGAAGCCAGTAGACCAAAGCAAAACACGCCACTCCTGGGCAGCACATTCTGACAGAACATGCCCCCCATGGGCAGCACGTTCTGACCAGAATGCACCCCCCATGGGCAGCACGTTCTTGCCAGAATGCGCCCTCCACCCAGAATGCACCCTCCACGGGCATCACGATTTGGGATGAACGTGCCCTTCCTGGACGACGCGCTCTCAAAGCAGAGACACCTGCGGCCGACCTTCGACCTTCTGACCCTTGGGCTTTCGAGGGCTTCAATATGTGTTACTTTATAATGTTGTAATCAATGTTTTAGGTCGTTTTAGCTCCCCCTTCCCCCTATATGTATCCCCCCTTCATATGTTCAAATTTAAGCAATGACGAAAGTTTACTAGCCATGGCTACGAGTGTTTCTTCCAAATTTTTGGAACCCCCTCCCCCGGGTGAGATGCCCTTCCAACCTCCTCTACTGTCTCTCATCTCTCTCCCCTCCGGCCTCTCTCTCTCTCTCTCTCCCCCCCTCTCCTCCCTACTAAACCCCTCCGGCTGTCGACCTTCTCTTCCTCTTCTCCTTCCCTTTTCTTCTCCATTTCCCCATCATCGCATCTGAAGCTCATCCTGCTACCCGACACCCTTCCTCCGGCTCTCTTCCCCCCTCTTTCCCTGCAACTGCAGTCCCTCCCTCTCCTCTAACTTCTTCTGCAATGGCCAGCACCACCGACCGTCACCACCCACCTCCGCCACCACCGCTATCACCATTATCCAAGCTTGGTTTAGCTTAGTAAGTGTTGTTCAGGATCCCTGTTACATTTTCTTATCTTCCCATGTGTCTCCCCGTGCTTTCCCCTCGTCCATGCACCCTCAAAAGCCCCTGCAAACCGCCCACAGACGCCCCCTATCCGAGCCACCACCGTCTTGGATGCCCACATAATTGTAGGGGTCACATTATTAATGCCCATGGACGATAGGGCACATTCATTATAATGTAACTAAAGGCTACACCGGGTCAAGGGCGTTGACTGAAGGCCTGGCAACAGAAGTTTTCGAAGACCGTGGAGCCTAGTCAGAACATGTCCTCCTCCTGGTGCGTGTTCAGAATGTTCCCCCCTCCTGGTGCCTGTTCACAATGTGCACTCCGAGGGCACCATGTTCATGCCAGACCCTGCCCAGTGCTGCCACCGCCCTCTGGCTAAAGATTTGAAGATCTCGTCCCCCTCGTCTTACATCAAATGTTGTCAGAGCTTAGGGAACCGGATTATTCAATCAAATTGGGATCTTGAGCCACAAGGTTTGAGGTCGAACCTCTCCCCAGTGGAGGGGTTTGATGGGATAGAGGAAGCCTGTAGACTAAAGTAGAACGCGCCACTCCTGGGTAGCACGTTCTGGCCAAAACACGCCCTCCACGGGCAGCGTGATCTGGGATGAATGCACCCTTCCTCGAGGGTGCGACCTTTGAGCAGAGACACATGCGGTCGACCTTCAACCTTCTGACCCTTGGGACTTTGAGGGCTTCAATATGTGTTGCTTTCCAATGTTGTAATCAATGTTTTAGGTCATTTTAGCGTCGCCGGGGGGGGGGGGGGGGGGGGGGGGGGGGGGGGGGGGGGGGGGGGGGGGGGGGGCGGTTCCTCAACCGCGCACGGTCCGACCGCTTCCCTCGCTAAGGGACGTGTCCGAGCTTGCCTAGAGTCCTAGGTCGCCTCGCGGGTCCGTCCCGCATCAGTGGCCCACCAGAGTATTTTTCCAAGGTGGACAGAGGGTTGGCCGCCCTCCAATGCTAGGCGGCCAACTCCCTGGCTGCCCACCTAGGCACTGCCCATGGGCAGCCAAAGTGGTGGCCGCCCATCTGGGCAACGTGAGCTGGGCAACCACATTGGTGGCTTCCCACCAGACCTGGGCGACTAGACCTTTGGCCGCCCAGCAGACTCGGTAGCCATCGATGTGGTCGCCCTCTACGGGGTGATTCCAGATAAAACAACATCTGGGGGTGCCAATCCACGCCCCATTTACCTCTGAGCTAGGGGGGAACACAGGGGAAACTCTCCCCGACATCCATACCATCAGAAAAACTCATTTAAATTACAAATCATTGCTCGGATCGATCGAAATCTGCCCCAAAAGTCTTAGCATCTCATCTCCTTCTTTTTGTCCTGAACAATAAGAAGAAAAGAGAAAGAGAGTGAGAGAGATAAGGTGTAGTGCAATTGTGTATGTGCATTGAGAGAAAGAGGGTGTGGTTGTAAGAGGAGAGTAGAGCTGGACATGCATCATCTTCTCTTCTTGCTTTACCATCCTCTTCTCATCTCGTGATACTCATTGGTTTTAGGAGTGTCGCCTGGAGAAGAGTTTCGAGCTCATGAGTGTGCTTCCTTTCCTCGGAGAAGTTAACTGGTGTTGATGCGAGGTTGCTTCACCATCCATTGTACTTCTTCACGCTAAAGTGAGTTTCTCTTGATGCTCTTCCCATGAACGTCAGAGGCTCTGCCTCCGCACCACATAAATCACGATGTTCATCCTTTGTGTGATTGTCATTCATTTGTATTGTGAGTAACTAGTCAAGTTTGCTGCGCGGAGGATAAGCGACGGAACGACATGAAGCAGAATAGAGCTGCTGGTCAACCGATCCAATGCCATTGGATTGTCGAGGCTGCAAGTAATCCATGCTCTGGTCGGCCGAACCCCAATTCCGATTGATCACAAGCTGATCAGAAATTGTCTCAGAAATCTCGGGGAGGTTTCGACCGAGTGACTCCACTAGGTTCCGGTCTACCAGACCTCAGTCTGAGAATTGGCATTTCTCGTCGGGAGTTCTTGGTCCATATCGATCCCTCAGCGCCCAAGTTGACCGATCCGCTCAACATTCCTGCGAACCCCAATCTTGTTCCTGGTTGGTTCGCATGTGGTGTCGTGTGCAAAACACTTTCATGCACATCGGATGAATGAATATATCATTTCATCTTGATGGGGGCATCTCTTGCCCTTCACATTTTTTCCATAGCTCCGTTGCTCTTCAACATGGTTCCATTGTGTCCGTCATATTTTTCTGAGTCGAGTCATGTAATTTTCATAATTCATTTGAGTCATAAACTATGTAATTTTTCTTTTATTTGAGTCCAGTACCTAGGTATAAGGGTTATTTACCTAAGTCTTACTAAGGTCAAAACCACCATCCTACACATCTAGGTACAAGACCCAAAGGAAAACGATGGCAAGAGGGAGAAGCAGCTTAGGGAGGCACGTAGTCACGGCTCGGTGAGGAGGAGAGGTTGCGACGTTGAGACCGGCGAGGGCCCACCGACTCGGGCTGGCGCGGTGGACATCCATGACCGACGTAGTTGACGTGTGCAGTGATGTCGAACGGATCAGCGGGAGGCCGATCGATGCCCGGGAGGATGAGGGGCTGGATAAGGACGGGGAGCTGGATATGGTCTCCATCAGACGAAAGAGCGGATGAAGGCGATGCCACGGCCCGTCGGCTGGGAGGAGGAGGCGGGCCATCATCATCAGGAGGGTCATGGACCGCCCGTCGCGCCGCTCGCTTTACGGTTTGAGCAAAGGACAGTCTTGGGGCCGCAGGCGAGCCATGCAGGGGTGTCGCCACGGGCTGGGAAGAGGCCGGCGAGGGAGAAACGATCGAGGAGGGAGCAGTAGGCGACCATGCAGGGGCGGCCGCGTTGAGACCGGAGGATGGCGGCATGAAGAGCACCTGCACAATATTGGGGCTGGAGGTGGAGGACTTGTCTGCATGCGCAGAAGAGACCGGCGCCCCATCTAGCGGGGGCAGGGTGGCGGGGGCAGCGCTGAGGGCTGAATGCTCCGTAGTAGAGGCGATCGGAGCAACCAGTGGCGAGGAGAGCACGTCCCCACCAGTCAAGGCGCGGCCAACAGCACAGGCGACTGTTGACCCGAGCGTTGGAGAAGATGGTCGGGATGAAAGAGGTAGGGCACCAAGCAAGGGATCAACCCCGGTGGGGCTCCGAATAGGGTCCTCAGCAGGAACAGACCCGCAAGCAGGCACTAGTGGCGCAAGGCCACCAGTGGCCGAGGGAGGAGAGACGCGGAAGGTGTCGACGCTGTGAGGGGACCAACCTGGGTCGCCGGTGAGCGCCAGGCCATCAACGGCTGGCTGAGAGGAGACGGGGACCAGCTCCTAGCAACGTCGCGAGAGAGGGGGTGCGATGCATGGAGTCCTGAAAAGGGACCATGGCAAGCTTCGATGGAGGGACCGACGGCTGGCCTACAGAGGGAAGGGAGCACAACGAATGCTGCAGGGGGTCACCTTCAAATGTCGAAGGTGCAGTGATGACAGGAGGATCAGCTCCCGAGATGGCCTGAGGGACAGCAGGGAGGCAGGGTTGGGGCCCGACCGCGTCCCTATGCTCCACGGAAAGCAGGTCAGAAGGTAGGGAGGTAGTGATCCGCGGGGGAGCAGAGGAGGCAAGGCCCCCCTGGCTAGCCAGCCCGAGCGTGGGAACAGGAAGCAGGGGAGGTTGCGAGGCACCTGGCGTGGCAGAGCCAGGGAGAACCGCAGGCGGCCGATCCCCAGGAGACGCCTGAGCATTACGCCGAGGAAGCTTGGGCGGGGCACCCGCAGGCGGCCTCGCAGGAGGCTTGTTGCATTGAGGCGAAGCGTGGCCCAACCGTCTGCAAGAGGTGCAAAAGGAGGGGAGGCCATCGTCCTTTCCCCTTATCCTCCCGACGGATAGGAGGTGTAGGCAACAAAGGACGGGCAGGAGGTGTGGGTGCCGGTGGACGAGCGGTGGGTGCCGTCAGATGTTGGGGACGAGGAAGGTCTCTCGGGGGTGGAGGGCGAGGCCGAGGAGCAAAAGGCTCGGAGCGAGGGGGCTCCGGAGGTCGAGCCACGGGGGCCCTTCGATGCGTGCTAGGAGAGCCACGGGACTCGACACTACGCTGAGGGAAGGAACCTAACTGGTGGGGAGATTCAAACTCAGCCTCGAACTGCTCCACTTCGAGAGCGACCTAATACGCTTGTTCCAAAGTGGTGACATTGCGGTAAAAAAGTTCAAATCGATAGTTTGGCCACAAACCTCTTCAAAAGCGTGATATGGTCATGGTGCTCTCTTCTGTAACCCCATACAGCAAATAATACTCATCAAACTCAGCGGTGTATTCCGTCACGGACCGGTTCCCTTTGGAGAGACTTTGCCATTTGTCTATGAGACGTTGGCGGTATGATGAAGGAAGGTATTTCTCCCTCAATTTGGACTTCATGTCCTCCCAATTACCAACCGGGGGTTGACGTTGCTGCATTAGTAGGCTTTCGACATTGGTCCAATAAGTTTGGGCCTGCCCAAGCAACTTCATCTTGGCATATCGGACTCTCCGGAGGTCTGACATGTCAAACCACTCAAAGTACCTGTCCATATCGGCCTCCCAATCTAGATATACCGTCGGGTCCAGGGACCCGCTAAAAATGGGAGGGTCCGTACGCACACTCCTCAGAACCCGGTCGTCCTCATCGTCATCCCGATCCCGTCGTGGATGCCGACGACCGTGACCCCCATACTCATTGTCAGATGCATAGTCATCCAACACATGAACCTATTGCCTTCCAACTTCTACCGCTGGAGTCCTTGGCACCACTGGGTGCTGCACCGGCTCTTGTGGGCCATCTGTCAGAGCGGGTTGCGCTGCCGCTGGACCCCTCTCAAGGACGGCAATCCTCCCTACAAGACTCTGGATCGACTGGTCTGAAAGTTTGGCCCGATCCTCGAGGGCTTTCATTCGCCCTTCTAGATGCATTCCTACGCCATCTAGACGCGTACTAAGACCATCCATACGGGTGTCGAGACGATTCATGAGGGCTTGGAACATCTCGATCGTCGAGGGCTCACTGGAACTACGGGCTTGAGGGTCCGCCATAGGTGGTGGTGGTGAAAAGTGGGTGCCTCGACGGGTGGGCATACAATGACACACAGACTTGGAGACACAGACGGACAAGATGATGCACCTAGACTTACCCTAGATCGAACCAATATCCGGTACCTGGCAGAGTTGGGATCCGAAGACCCTCTCGACGCGAGGTGCTCCCTTCCCAATAGGCGTAACCTATCTTTCGGGGAACAGCTTTTGATATACCGTGTTATTGGGATGCAACGCGATCTTGGACCGACTTAGACTCTTTTTTTTTAAAGACTACCCTAGACTCGACTCGCTCTGATACCAAACTGATGCGGGAGGGACACTGCAATCGCGGCTAATTTGTAAGGCGGTCGGCCGAGCAACCCGCCATTCATCACGCGGCCTTCAACCTCCTCTGTTCTTGGTCAATCACCAGCAATGGCATGTGTGCAGGCGCCCGCATTGCCCGCTCGATCCTGAGCGAGGTTGCCGGGTCGCAGGCGATGGATGGAACATCGAGCAGCGCATGCCGAGCGCCGCGCCAGTCGACGATTGCCGAGCCGACGCGGTCGTTTCGCAGCCACTCGACAGGGTCACGATGGAGCCTGACCGTTGCTTGGTTGTCCCGTGCCCAATCGAGGCTTTCGCCTCCCAGAACGACGCAGATGCCGAGTCGGGTTCGTGCTGATCTCTCACGCGAGCCGACCGCGACCAGATCCAGCAGCCGCCCATCCACGAAATGCGGGATGATGACCGCAGGCTTCCCGCCGGGCTCCGGTGCGTAGTGATGCCGGTCGGTGGCTACGAAGTCGACGCCCCACACGATCCCCCGACTCATGCGCAGGCCGCAGGCGGACAGAGCCCGGAATAGGTCGGGCGTCCGCGCCGTGCGATAGGCCCGCAGGAGTTCGGACAGGAGCCACGGGACCGGCTTCATGCGGCCCTCGATCTGGCGAAGCGCGCCATCTCGCGCCGGCAGAACGACTCCACATCGAACGTCACCAGCGCCGGATCAACCGGAAACGCATCGAAGGAGCGCGGCGGCCAGCGTTCGTAGACGCCCTTGAACAGGCCCGCAGCCCAGCGCCGACCGGCCGCTTCATCGCCCCTCTTGCGCTCGGTGGCCCATGCCACGAAGCAGCGATGGGCAAAGATCGGATCCCGCAGGATGGGGTGCGTGTCGAACTCGAACTTTCGGCTCGAGCCGAGCCCGCTTTTGCTCATGTCGAGTTGATGGACCTGCCCAGCCACCACCTGCACACCCGAAACCTTCGGGGGCCTCTGCCAGCCGCAGGACGGGCAAACGTCCGTGCTGACGGCGAACACTGCCTTGCAGCGCGGGCAGGCGCGCTCCTTGCGCTCCTTCTCGGTGAGTTCGCGGGGCTTCCGGTCCTTCTCTGCGCCATCGTTCAACTCATCGACGCCGCGATCCCAGAAGTCGACCGTGTCATCCAGGAACCGCATGCAATTCGACGTGTGGTCGATCACCAGCGCCTTGTCCTTGCCGGGCGCGGGGCGCATGACGCGGCCGATCTGCTGGATATGCGTAGTCAGCGACTTCCGCAGCGGGCGGCAGAGAATGCACACCTTCACATCGGGCACATCGAAGCCCTTGGCGAGTGCGTCGCAGCTCACCAGCCCCATGATGGCGCTGTCCGGCTTCCGGAACTCGGTGATCTTCCGGCGGCGGTCGTCTTCGTCGTCGTGATAGCTGATGCTCTGGAAGTTGAGGCCGATGCTGGCCATGGCCCGGCAGATTTCCTCGCCGTGCGCCACGGTGCTGGAGAAGCAGATGGCCTTTTCCGGCTTGCCGAAATGTTCTGTGGAGAGCTTGACGTATTCGGTCGCCACGTCGCCCACGATGGTGACGCCCATTAGAGCTTTTGGTAAACTTCCCAACCTTGGACTTAAATGCTTATGCTTATGAAAATTGACTGACTTGGACTTCTAACTGCAGCGGGCCGAGGGAGCTCAGAGGAAAGGACTAGATGCTCTGTCTTCCTCCTCACAGCCTACCGGAGGTAGAGCTGAGCGGGATGCAGACTTTACTCGAGCCGTCGCTCGGGCCGAGGAGGCCGAGGCCACCCTCGCAGAGCGAGAAAGAAACTAAACCCTTATACTTAAATGCGTTATGATTATGCTAAATGCCAGATCACGATGCAATGCAAAAAAAAATGCAGGCGAGAGAGCTGACCACAACGTTAGCTGAAGTGGATCGGGCTCGAGCAGTGACAGAGTGGACCCGGGCAGAGCTAGAGCGATCCCGTGCAGTGGCAGGGCACTTGCAGGTGGAGGCAGCGGAGATACCCCGTTTCCAAGAGGAGGTCGAGTGACTCCAAGGAGAGGTGACTGGATCGAGTGTAGATGAGGAGGAGATGGCACAGCTCCGAGCCGATGTGACGAGGTTAAGGGGTGAGCGTGACCAGCTCTGGGCCCAGACACTTGAGATGAAGGGTGCCATTGCTACTTTGAAGGATGCCATCCGACTCATGGGAAAGGGGTCGGGAGGTAGTAGGAGCCAGAGTGTCATGCCGAGTAGTGCAATGGGCGGTGCACGAAGTGGCGCTCAGAGTGCTGCCCATAGCGGATCAGTTGCCGGCTTCCTACCAGTTCTTTCGTCCAGCGGAGGAACGAGGAGGCTGAGAGGAGGCGACCACGAGAGGAGAAGCACAGTGTCATGGAGCCACCAGTGAAGCGGCAGGAGGGCACCGGTGACAGTGATGGCCCGGGAGACAAATCAGTCGAGTGATGTGTTCTTTTTTATTTTCCTTTTTTTATTTTTTATTTTTTATTTGACACACACTTGTACATGACTGTGTAAATGGTATGAGTTAAATGGAAGTGGAATGAAATTTTTCTTTTTGTGGCTTTAGTTGCTATTATGTGGATGATGAATTGAATGAGTATGATAGGATGAATGAGTGTGACTGCAACAGGTTTGAGAGATGGGCAGGTTTGACAAAAGGGGAGGAAACAAAGTTAGCAGAATCATGCAGCAGACACGGTAACGGTCTAACAAATGACCTTCAGGAATCCGTAACGGGCCACAACACAGGTGTTAGAAAAAATAGAGAAGAAATGGTGGACATAGAGTTGTGACGGTCCAATGCTGGCACGTCAGGACATTGTGATGGACCAAAATAAGACTGTTAGAGCCAACAGAGTGAAGGTGGTGGGCAACAGAATGTGACGGTCCAATGCTAACGCGTCAAGACAGTGTAGCGGTCCTACGATAGACCTTTAGAGAAGAACTCAGTGAAATCCGAAAAGGACTCTACCGTAAGCTTCCGAACTCGAGGTAAAAGAGGCTAAGACCGTGCTACAGCCCTCCTAAACTTAGGATAAGGCTTCCTAACCCAAGTCCCAACCCTCCTATACTTAAATCAAACCTCTATAAGTACCAAGGCATTACATGAAAGTAAGAAAGTGAAGAAAAGAAAGGCCTTAAGAGGATGGGAGAGGAGTGCGCCCCTCATCTGTTCCACCCAGCACATGCTCCAGTCATCCCAGCCCTTCCTCGGGCAAACTAACATAGACTTCACCCCACACTAGCTCAAACCTGGGCCCCACACTAGCACAAACCTCGTCCAGCTAGCATAGACCCTATCCCAGACTACCATAGACCCTACCCCACACTAGCTCAAACCATGGCCCTACACTAGCACAGACCTCGTCCAGCTAGCATAGACCCTATCCCAGACTAGCACAGACCTCGTCCAGCTAGCGTAGACCCTATCCCAGACTAGCATAGACCCTACCCCACACTAGCTCAGAGCTTGGCCCCACACTAGCATAGACCTCGTCCAGCTAGCACAGACCTTATCCCAGACTAGCACAGACCTCACCCCACACTAGCTCAGGCCCTTACCCAGACTTGAACAGACCTTGCTAAGACTAGCTAAGACCCTTGCTCAGACTAGCTCTGACCCTTGCTCAGACTAGCTCAGACCCTTGCCCAGACTAGCATAGACCTTGCCCCAACTAGCTCAGACCCTACCTGAACTAGCTTAGACCCCGCCGGACACGCCTGTGCCTCCCCCACCGGCACACCCCAGCTTGGCCTTCCACGGCACACTCTAGCCCTCCCTTCGCCGGTACGCTCCTCAGCCCCTTTGCAGCCTCCGCTGGCACACACAGCACCGTCCCTGGCCAGTTCTTCGTCGGTACGCTCTTCAGCCCCCTTGACGGCGCAGCTTCTACTCTTTCAACCCTTCACCGGTACGCCATTTCACTGGTACACCCTTCAGCCCGCTTGCACTTTCGTCGGCACACCCCAGCCATTCCTACCCGCACTTGCATGGACCTTGCATGCACACACACAAACCCCGGCGTCATATGCATGGACCTTGCCCCTAGAATGCATGAGCATGCATGGACTTTGCCCCAGTCGCATGGACTTTACCCCAATTGCATGGACTTGGCCTGAACATGCATGGAGTTTACCCCAGTTTCATGGACTTTGCCCCCTAGACATGCACGGACTTGGCCTGAACATGCATGGACTTTACCCCAATCGCATGGACTTTACCCCAGTTGCATGGACTTTGCACCCCAAAACATGCACGGACTTGGCCTGAACATGCATGGACTTTACCCCAGTCGCATGGACTTTACCCCGGTTGCATGGACTTCCCCCCCCCAAGCATGCACAGACTTCGTCCAAACCTGCACAGATTTTGCCCAAACATGCACGAACTTTGTCCAAACATGCATGGACCTTAACCCCTAAACCTGCATGGACTTCACCAGAACTTGCATGGACTTCACTCTGCATGGACCTAGCCAACACATGCACAGACTTTGCCAACACCTGCACGGACCTCACCTTTGCCCGGTGCACTAACCCCTTGTTCCTTGACTGGCACACTCCCTGATACCCTTGGCCGACACACCTTCCCTCTCCCCTTTAAGCCTTCTCCGACACGCTTCACGGACCTTGTCCCCCCTTGCATACATGCATGGACTTTGGTCCCCACATGCACGGACCCTGCTCAGACTCAACCCCGTACACTCGCGTGGACCTCGTTCCAAACCTGCATACATACATGGACTTACCCCAACCATGCATGGAATCAACTCCGTGCATATGCACGGACCCTACATTGACCTTAGCTCATGTGCACTGACCTTAGTCTGCATGTGCACTGACCTTAGCCTGTATATGCACTGACCTTAGCCTGTATGTGCACTGACTCTATCCTATGTACACTGACTTGGCTTGCATGTGCACTGACCTTGCCAACATGTACACTGACCTTGTCCTTGGCGTATTCCATAGGTGCACTGACTCTATCCCGTGTACACTGACTTGGCCTACATGTGCACTGACCTTGCCAGCATGTGCACTGACCTTGTCCTTGGCATATTCCATAGGTACACTGACTTGGTCTACACGTGCACTGACCTTGCCAGCATATGCACCGACCTCACCCCCATGTACACTGACCTTCTTTCAGCCCCTGGCCCAATGTGCACGGGCATGCCTGCACACATGCACGGACCCTGCTCGCATGTCCACCGACCTTGCACAAGCCCTGCACGGACCTTGCACTGACCTTGCCCCTAACATGCATGGACTTTGCCCAGTATTGAATTTACTTAGCCCAAGACTTGCATGGACTTTTGTCCAACCCTACACGGACTTGCATGAGCATACAGGGACCTTACTTGCGCTGCATGGACTCACTCTCAGACTCGCACGGACTCCATCCCACAACTTGAACACCTGCACAGACTTCGTCCGTTAACCTTGTACATTTGCATAGACATTGTTCTAGAACCTGAACATGTCCATGGACTTAACTTGCATCTGCATGGACTCGGCCCAGATCGGCATGGACTTAACCAGCATGTGCATGGATTCAGCCCGAATCTGCATGGACTTCCTCAAACGTGCTTGAACTTTGTTCTTCAACCCCGTGCACAACATGCATGGACTTTGTTCTTCAACCCCAAACGTGCACAGACTTTGTTCTTCAACCCCGTGTACAACAAGCATGGACTTTGTTCTTCAACCCCGTGCATAACATGCATGGACTTTGTTCTTCATCCCCGTGCACAACATGCGCGGACTTTGTTCTTCAACCCCGTGCATAACGTGCATGGACTTTGTTCATCAACTGCGTGCACAACGTGCACGGACCTTGTTCCTCAACCCCATGCATACGCATGGACCTTGCCCAAAACCTGCATGGACTTCGTCCTTTAACCCAGTGCATCACATGCATAGACTTGCTGGAAAACTTGCATAGACATTGTTCTATTGCCGAAAACCTACATGGACTTCGCATGCATTTTGCATCCAGAAACATGCACGGACTTGCCCCAATCTGCATGGATATCGTCCCAGAATGTGTACAGACAACGCCCAGACGTGCACGGGCCTTAACCCTTCATCCAGCCCAACTAAAACCTCCATGGACTTCACCCCCCCAGACCTTCACCGGTGCACCCCCTGTAGGGGGATGAAGGACCAACTCGCGCCGGAGGTTCTCGTCGCGGGTGCCCCCGGTCAGTGCGGTGATGGCCGAGGCAACATCCAGGTGGGGGATACGCAGGGCCTTCAATTTAAATCGCTTAATATAGGCCCAAAGCCTCTCCCCCTGTTCCTGTTTGAGGGCCAATAGTCCCACTACTGATTGAGGAGGACCGTTGCCGGTGAAGCTTTCCTTGAATACTCGCCCGAACTACCGGAAGTCACAGATGCTGCTGGGGGCGAGGGCTCAGAACCAAGCCTGAGCACCCTGGACCAAGGTGGTCGTGAACGCTCGACACTTGATGGTGTCGGATGCCCCATGAAGGGTCATGAGGGCATCGAAGCTGTCATAGTGGTCAGCCGGGTCTCCCTGGCTGTCATATGACTTGAAGGTCAAGAGTGAGATCTTGGGAGAGATCTCGGCCTTCAAGACATGGTTGGGGAATGGGGATTGCTCCTCGTCCTCTATGGTAGAGGTCTTTTGTAGGGCACGGAGGGTGCACTCTTGCTGTGCGAAATGCCTCTCAAAGTCTCACAGTCGGAGGGACAGCTCCAATTGTCATTGGGTCGAGGGGCTGTGGGGGCATTCCTGCGGGCTGCCCCGGTGCCCATTGAGGGCCTCGGTCTCTGGGAGCAGCCAATGCACTCTGGACTTCTCCCTCCTTGGGGTGGAGGAGGCTTCCTGCTCTGGTGGAGGAGCATGCGACGGTCCTCTTGACCGGTTGCGGATTAGCTACCACCCCCGGAGGGTGAAACGGCCTCCTGCAGTTTGCAGGGAAGCATCTCCATGGGGGGGGCTCTCCCAGGGGAGTCACGACCTCTCCTCCCTGGCCACCTGGGTCCAAATTAGATCAATGAGGTTGTCTAGTTTTGCATTGAGGGTTTGAAGAGCGTCTGTGTTCCCGGTGGGGGGTTGCCCCTCCACCACGGGTGGGGGCATTCCACCGGCTGGGTCGCTGGCGTGAGACGTGGTGTTCCCCGTAGGATGGGAAGGTGCGCCTTCCTCCATCGCCACAGCTTTTCCCTTATCACTGGCGGTCCTCCTACTGGAGCTTCTGTGCACCATGTTGGCTATTTGCCTGTTTCCCACAGACGGGGCCAGATGAAGAGTGGTGATCCCGTGCTGTCCCTGAGCTGAAAATGATGACCATGATTATGAGAACTGCAAGAAGGGAAATGAATCAGGGGTGCCCAGGGATGGATCCCCAAGGAAAACCCTCCGATACTTAAGTCAGCAAATATGGTAGAGCTCTGATGCGAAGTAGATGGGTGAGGAGGAGATGGGGGCGTGTGATTCCTCTCCACCAAGTGGTAAAGTGGCTCTTGCTTAGGGTTAGTGCTGCTTAGATGCACTTATCTCTCACCGGAGGGCCTCCTAGGTTTATATAGTGACTTATGGAACGTAATAGCCCTGTGAGCTGAGGAGTTTCAAGGGAGGTTACGTCCTCTTCATGCGTTCTTTATGACCCAGGACTCTTGATTTCTATTACCCTCTTGATTCCCCTACTTTTCTTCCTCCTTCTTCCTTCCCCACCGTGAGCATCGTTTCCCCCCTCTCTCTCTCGTTCGATCGCGCGATGAGCTCCCACCGGCTGCAGACGGCGCGGGGCGACGGCATGGCGACGACGGTGACGGCGAGGCGGTCGTGACGGCGTAAAGATCGTGGGATTTCGTGAAGGAACGAGAGTTTTCAAGGCATTCTTCGCGATTTCGGCACCGATTCAGCAGAGCATTCGCTCCATTGAGGTAGGGTGACGTTCCCTAACTCTCCGCGTTCCATTTCCGTGGTTTCTAGCCCGTTGTGAGACCGAGAGGGGTGTTTTTGAGTGGGTTAGGATAAAACCATACTTTCGGGAGTGATCACCCAATCTCATGATTCACCGCATTTTTGGCCGATTCGAGGCCGTAGAATCATGCCTAGGGCTATTGGGGAGCTTCTCCCTTGATTTCCCCCTCTCTCATGGAGGTATGGGGCCGTGGTCGGTGTTTATGGATTTCGTTCGCCGTTTCACCACCGGGACGATATAGCAGTCATCCCAGTGACCGTTATGCACATAACGTGCTCAGGCAGGGGCATTATGCTTCGCATGATTTGAGTCTAGTCTTCGTGGGTTTAACGGCCCTACGACTGACCGCTATGTCAGACATAACGCCCCGGTGCTAGTGCATTATGGTTTTCCAACCATTGGTTTTTGACCGTTGGGGAACCTGGTCACATAACGTACCTAGGGAGGTCCGTTATGTACTATGGCGCCCCAGGGAAGGTGCGTTATGCTTAACGCCCTTGCCTTCTGCTTAACACACTGGAGCTGGTCCGTTAAGGTCTATAACATCCCTAGAGGAGTGCGTTATAGTCTGCTTTCACTCCGTGACATAACGCACCATGTCTGATCCGTTATGTACATAACGCCCCTGGAGGAGTGCGTTATGTTCACTTTCGTGACTTGAGACTTGACGCACCCGTGTTGGTCCGTTAAGCACTATAACACCCCTGGGCAGGGACGTTATAGTCTGGTTTCCGTTGGGAGTGATGGACGGCTAGGTTGGACCGTCCATTCTCCCCGCGCGACTGTGAGTTAGCCATGCATCCGTGAGTGGCCAATGATGGACCATTCATCATCTGAGGCCTAGCCGGTGATTTTTCGTGCCAATTTGAGTCCCAGGTGAGCGGACCTCGATCCACGAGCTGACCCGTGGTCTGACTGATGCTGGGCATCATGTGGGGACCCGGTGTGGGGTGCCGTGAGGGGTCCCGGGATGTGGCGTCTTCGGCCTACGTCACTATGAGTCGGTGTTGTACGAGGAGCGATCCTTGTACTCATTTACTTTTGGAGTCAATTTTCGTGACTTGAGGGTCTGTACTTTTGGTGACCCATCCACTAGTCGTAGCTTCCACGGCACGCGTGTGTCGGCTCACTAGGAGCACTGGTGTGGCACACCCGAGAGAGACGGTGAGTAACCTGGTTACCGTAGGGCCCCCGCGTACCGCCGAGTCCGGGCTGGTGGGGGAATTACCAGCTAGAGGACAGACCTAGGGAGGTCAAATTCTGCAACCCCCATGGGCACCTCGCATTTCTGGTTAAAGCCAGCAATCTTGACGTTCTTCACTTCGACTAGGTGCACATCAAAGTAATGCTTCTAGTACACCCGGTAAGGGAGTATGTTGACTGCCGCTCCTAGGTCAATCAGAACCTTGTTGATAGGCTATCCATTTAGCTGCCCTTTCATGTACAGTGGCTTGTTATGACTGTAGGTGGGCAAGAGCATGTCATCTTCTGTGAAGGCCACGGCCACCTCCGGGGACATCTCTGCCAAGCAGGCTGCAAGGCGTGCTAGCGTCTGGAGTGCGGCAATGATGGCTTACCGTGATTCTTCATCCAGGGATAGCATCTCCCAGACGGTGAACCGGGTCGGGATCTTCTTGAGGTGCCTGACTATCTGGTCGACAGCCCGAACGTTGAGTAGCTTCATCTCTTCGGCCTTGCCGCGTCTGCCCCCAGCCTAGGCCTAGGGCACTGGGTCGAAAGGTGACTCCTCTACTGGATCTGGTGCAACTACCTGAGCCTACGGGGCCTGCTGGGCCTCCTCCTTTTCCTTCATGAATTTGGCAAGGTTAGGGATGCCGTCAAATTCTTCTGTCAGTTGGGGCGGGACCGCCGCTGGTAGGGCCAGACGATTGTTGGCGGTCGGGGCCAGGAGGCTGCTGGCTCCCTTGGTTGGCCGGGGTCCTTGGGGGTGCACCTACTTTTCTGTGCGGGCCCGAAGGAACTGAGCAAATGAGGGAGCACCTTGACTCTTCGACTTCTCAGGATAAAGACCCGATGGTGGGGGAATCTTCGTACCTCGAACCTTGGGTTCGGGGACTTGGTATGGCTGCTCACCCCTTAGCATGATGTTGTGGTTGTCCTGAGGAGGGCATCCCTATTTCTTCCCTGACCAGGTGGCATGCTGGGAGGTGGATGCTTCGGCCTGATTCGCTTTCAATGGGTCACAGGATGCCCCTTCTTCTTCTTCCTCCAGAGAGAGGGCGGTGTCGAACAGCACCGAGAGGGTGTTGCAGGTGACGATGACCTCTTTTTTCTTCTTACCTCTGGATCTTCTCTTTTTCTTCTTCTTTTCTGCAACAGCCGGTAGCTCTTCTTGAGGGAACTCACCCCACAAGGGAAGCTCTTGCTCTGTCTGGGCTTCTACCTCGGGGGTCAGCTCGAGGGATTCGAACTCCTCCCAGGGGACATATTCTTTCAGCTCGACAGGTCGGATCTCAGGTTGTTCATAATCCTGAAGCCCATCAATGATGGCCTGGAGTCTCTCAACCGCCGGGCTGACCTCTTTCTGGATCCGCACCGGGATATGCTCTTTCTTGTTGAAGGTAGGCCGCCTCATGACCAGCCGAGGGGCCGTATCATGCCAGACAGGGTTCACCAGTGGCGATGCTGGCTGGGGAGTGACACCCCTAACATGAACTGTCGGGGCGGGCTGAGGAGTCGGTCTTCTTCTATTTTTCTTCGGCGCAGACTGCCAACCCACTTGATCCTGGGCTGGCGCTACCACGAAAGCTTCATAAGGGGTTGCAATTTGGGCTGTTCATATTCATCAAGCCCATCTATGTAGCATTAAAGTCGCTAGAGTTCTAGGCTAATTTCTTTATTCACTGGGAATGGAGTCTGTCTTCTCTGATTGTGGGTGGGTATTCTGATCACCGCAGACTGATTAACCAACATTGGTGCCGGGGTTGGAAGCGTAGGTCACAACATCACACCACGAATATGTGCCCCCACCCTCTGGCAGGGCACAACCTTGTTCTTGGTCATTGTAGGGACCTACTTCCATCCTTGTTGTTCCTCAACGGAATTCAGGAAGCACACTTCGTAAGTGTGCTGAGTGCTGGCTTCTACAATTTCTTCAGGCAACACCTGATATAGAGAAATCATATTAGCGGCAACCCTTCTCCGAGGTGCTTCAATGGGGTTGTGGGGGATCAACTTTGTAGTCCCCTATCTCTATTTCACCTTTCTTGATCATGCCTTCAATTACATCTTTAAATGCACAACGATCTTCAATTTGGTGCCCCAACATCTGGTGGCAGGGGAAGAATCATGGATTGTCTCTTCTTTTTAGGTCTTCTGGCCTTTTCAGCTTAGGAAGAGTGATCTTGTTGTACTGGGTGACCCTGTCAAATAGAACTTTGGTCTTCTCTTTAGGAAAAGAGTAAGCCTTCTTCATCATATCCCTGAGAGAGGGACCTTCCTTCTTTTCTTCCGTTTTATCATGCTAAGGCACAGTTGCCTTCTTACCCTTGCCTCTATGTTGTTCAAATGTTTTAATATCAAGGGTATTGGCTTTCTTAGGCATCGGGCGCTGCTCTGCTGCCTTTGCTTTTTGCATGGTGGCACTAGCTATTGCTCAAGCATGTTTCGCTAGGAAAGCTTCAATCTCAGCCACCACATTATTCAGACAGTCAAACAACCATATTTCCATACCAATCATCTTTTTCAGTACCTCCCTCTTGAGGTTCTATTTACAGATTTTTACAGTGTCCTCCTGATGCGGGGGTCGCTTGCATTTCATTCTGAGGTTCCTCCACCTCTTAATATAATCGAGAGCTGTTTCATCTGGCCTCTTCCTTGTTGAGTATAGTTCAACCATTGTAACCTCCCTTTCGGTGATGTTATCATCAAAACCAAAGTCAAAAATAATGTGGGAACACATGCCCAAGAATCTCCCCCTTTTTGATGTTGACAAAATATTGTGACATTCTTAACATCTTTCTCCCCCTTTGGCATAATCAAAAATAGGGAACACAAAAGCTAGAGCAATATGCATGAAAATCAACCATATCAATGAAACTTGATATATGCACAAAGACTTCTAAACTTCCAAACTTCCAAACTGATATGAACATTATGTGCACTTTTTCTCCCCCTTTGTCATCAACAAAAACCGATTGACAATAGGGTTATTAAAATCTGATATGAACATGTATGAAAGTATCTAAGTTATTCATGCAAGCATGCGAGCAAGCATGAAAGACAAGCAAGCGTGTAAATATGTATATCTCTCTCTCAATGGGATAGAAGGATAGCAAATGAGCATTAGATTCAAGTCAAAGTGTGAGACATGATGCATAATCAAAAAAGATAGTGCATGCATAAATTAGTAGGACTGCAAAAGCCATGAGATGAACAAATTCACAATATACATCCATCACAATAGAACCCAAGAGTGAAATGTGTGGCAATGAGAAATGAACTTCAAGAATATATGGATATTAACAGAATTTCTAAAGAACACTAGAGGGCTATTTCCTCTCTACACTTCTATTATAGATCCTCGACTATTGGTAGCTTTGCACAACCCCGCTTATCATTTTTTTAAATGACTTCACCATTCGACGCGAGGCACCTCATATGTCGCAATGGGAATTCCCGGCTACTAGGATTCATCACGCATTTGATTTTTCTTATGGATTTTTATTTCACCTTTCGACACGAATTTTCTCATTTATTTCCGTGGGGATTCCTGGCTACTTAGCTCCACATTCCACTTATTTATTGTTTGTGGGGTAGGTAATTTTTTCCTCATGATTACTCTTAATTTTCATGTAGAGATTTAAGTTCTCATGAAGTGTTGAAAAGAATTTTTAAAATCCTTATAGATCCAAGTCATTTATCTCATTTTGTGCAAAGTGTGTGGTGGAGAGGGGAAAAATCCACCGCCTGAGAGCACGGCCCAACTAGGTTTAATTTGACCAAACCAGATCCAGCTCCCCGAAGTGATAGCCCCATTCTGGGCCCACTTACTCCAAGTCTAAAACCCACTCGGACCAGCACGTCCTAGGCGACCCTCAGGTCCCAAAGTCCGAGCGACAGATCGGCCGCTAAGGCCCCTACAGGGGCCTAGTGCAACCTATCTCAGCCACGTGCCCATCGCTCGAGGGGATTCCAAGTGAGCACCCTAAGCTCAGACTGACTATCGGAAGCTTACCCAAGCGTCCATTACGCATACTCCAGGAGTAGGGAACCCCAAGGGATAAGGGAGAGCAAGAGTCCTCGTGCCATAAAGAGCCTATAATGAGGACGTAACCCCCCCTGAATTCTTTCGACTCCCTGGATTCTTACGTTAAACTGATTGCTATATAAATCTTGGAAGGCTCTATGAAGAGGTAAGCAACAATCCTGAGTGAGAACCACCACACTTCTTGGTGGAGAATAATCTCACGCCCCCTTTTCCTCCTGTCATCTCCCTTCGCATCTGTGGTCTATCGTATTCGTTGACTTAAGCATCAGTGGGTTTTCCCCATGGATTCATCCTTGGGTGCCCCTGATCCATTTCCTGCCTTACAGTTCGTACATACGTGGCGATCGTGACCAAGGATTCTTCCAAGATCTCACGACTCAAGATTAACGCGAAATTACGCTTCTTCATCTAGTGCCGTTTGTGGGAAATGAGCGAAGAGCCATAATGGTGCAAACAAATTCTGATAGGAGGACCGTCGGCAGTAAGGGAAGGGCCGTGGGGGGAGGGGAGGGAGAGCCTATGCCTCCCCAGCCCACGGGGAGCCTCCCCTCTGAAGGTAACAACCAATCCGATAAGCTACCTCCACCAGCTATGGGGGTGCAACCCCCCAACGGGAGTTCTAATGCTCTCCACACCCTTAACGCAAAATTGGATATCCTCGTAGAATTAATGAGGATCCAGGCGGCTAGGGAAGAGAAGTCACGACTTCCTCGGGAAAGCCCCCCCCATGGAGTAGCTTCCCAGTAAACAGTCGGAGGTCACTTCACCCTCCGGGGATGATGGCTTATGCGCAATAGGTCAGGAGGACCTTTGTAAGCCCCACCTCCAGAACAAGAAGTCCCCTCCACCCCGAGGAGGGAAGGGCCCGGGACATGCCAGCAGCTCCCGGAGACCGATGTCACTGAGGGACGATGAGGCAGCCAGCAAGGATGCCCTCATAGCCCCTCGATCCAATGGCAACTGAAGTTATCCCTCCAACTGTAACACTTCGAGTGACGTTTCATGAAATAGGAGTGCGCCCTCCCTGCCTTGCAGAAGACTTCTACCAAGGAGGATGAGGAGCATTCCTGTTCTCTGACCAAATCTTGAAGGCCGAGATCTCCCCCAGAGTCTCACTGCCAACCTTCAAGTCATATGATGGCCAGGGAGACCCGGACGACCATTACGATAGCTTCGACGCCCTGATGACCCCGCACGGGGCTTCCGACGCTATCAAGTGCCGAGTGTTCGTGACCACCTTGGTCTAGGGCGCTTAAGCCTAGTTCCGAGCACTCGCCCCCGGTAGTGTCCACGACTTTCGATAGTTCGAGCGGATTTTTAAGGAAAGCTTCGCCGACAGTGGCCCTCCAAGGTCAGTTGTGGGGTTGTTGGCACTAAAGCAGGCACAGGGGGAAAAGCTACAGGCTTATATTAACCGATTTAAATCAGAAGCCCTGCGTATCCCTCACCTGGATGTTGCCTCAGCCATCACCGGATTCAACCGGGCGGACCGATACCGAGGGGATCGGTTCAGATGTGCACTCACTCACCGGCAGCAAGAACTCACGAAAAAGTGGAAATATGGATCGGGCACTCCTCACACGGTGCTGCGATTGGAGCTAATACTAGGCAAGCAAGGTGGAGTGGTAGCCGTACGTACCTAGCCCATCCGATGGACCGGCTCCGGTCAGAGACGAGGGCGAGCCGGGGAGCGTGCACACCCGACGGACACACTACGTCGAGGAAGCTCGACGACGATCCCTGCTAATACAATGACTACACTCCACACAGGGAGGGGATCACGGGGATGGGAAGCCGTTACATGCACTACCCTCGCACAGGAGGGGGTGAATCGAGGGGTGGGGAAACCAAGCTATCGACTGTACGCCTAGCTCAGACGTCTGATCGAGGTGTTGCCAATGCCTGGTCGAAGCCTGAGGGATGCCGAAGGATGCCTAAAGGTTCGATGTCGAGCCGATGTTGCTGGAAGGAGGCGGTGGTCATAGCTGTAGGCCTGTGCAGTTCTGCCGCATAGGACTGGATGGCGTAGTCGTGGTGTGTCAGCCGGCAGGCTCGCTGTGGAACTCCAAAAGTGACGGGACCAACTTGTGGATGTAGCAAACAGGGAGCTATACGAACCCTCAAAAGCTGGCATCTATCTGATCACCTCGCCGATCATGGTCGCCAAAATGGCCAGCATCGGGTTCCTAGGCAAACAGCAGGATTGGTCGATGATGGCTAGGGTGGAATCTTTGGTGCTAATGTCAGAAAGAGATGAAACCACTTGCGTTGGTTTCGTGTTGTCAAAATTTGAAACTTTTCAGAAGACTGCTTTACCTGAAACTGAGTGGAAGGGGGAGTGTCGGGGCTGACTTTGTAGCAGACTGTCCTGGGTGAACAGAGGGCTCTGGGTCTGGCGCGACTGAGGGAGAATGGACACCCCGGGTGGAGGTGTTGTCGAAAGAAGGTAGTACCACCTCTGGTTTGTCGGTGCTTCGAAGAAGAAGAACTCTCATGAAGGGATCTCTGGCCGATTCACACAGGGGCAATCGATGTCGGCATTGCCAAGTGGCATATAGAAATAGACACAGTCTGGGTGCAGTTGCACGGAAATGCCTGTAGCGGTTGATGCCATTGACGAACGGAGGCGGGAACACATTTGGAGTTGGCCGACTCGAAGGTGGATGACTCTTCTGAAGACGCCTCGAGCCGAATCCCACTGTTGACACCGCTAGTAGCTCTGCCAATTGAGTCTCTGTCGTAGGCTTGTCACAGAGAGCATTAGAACAGCACTTCTTAATCCATGGGAAGACGTGGCGACGACGGGGCGGCTTCGGGACTACTGTGGATGCACCGAGCAGGGGGTGGTGAATGTGGGTTGCAGAGGGAGAGGAAGCAGGGGCGTGGGGTGCTGGTGAGGGCGGCTAGGTTAGGTGTGGGGGTGGGGCGCGCTAGTTATGGGGCAGGAGATGGGAGGTGGCGGCCAATGTGGAGGGGGGAAATTGTGTTTAGGTAATTTTGACAGTGGAGGGGTGGACGGTGACCCACGGGCAGCCTAAACGGTCAGAGCCGCTAAGAGTTATATGGGTGAGGACAGGCCTAACGTCTGAGAGGTTGCCTGACTCATCTGAAGCAGAACCAGTGCCCAAGGGCAGGTTTGACGACGCTCTCTCACATGGCAACGATCAACACTCAATGTTTAGAAAATTTGGAATGAGCTCTCCTCACCTTCGGCGTGAATGTTGAACAGATACTAAGAAAGCAATGCCCAAGGAGTGAGGGTCAGATCTATACCTTGCCGAGTCTGAAAAGACCGGCACCGATTGGAGACGAGGGCGAGCCAGGAGCGTGCGACCTGGCGGACACGCTGCGTCGCTGTAGCTTCGGCCGTGACCTGTGTGTACAACCAATTGAAAGCCTCCATGTAGGGATGGGGAACATGGGGATGGGGCAATTAATACATGCACTACCCTCGCGCAGGAGGGGGGAACAAGGGAAGGGGAATCCAAACGGCCGATCTGCATTGCCTTGTCAGGATGACGCCTGCTTGTTCCGTACTGTATGCCTAGCTCTGATGTCCAAACGAGGTGCTGTTAGTGCCTGGATGAAGCCTGGTGGATGCCAAAGAACTCCTGTGATCTGGACGCCGATCTGAGGTCGCTGGAAGGCCGGGAAGGTCACAGTGGAGGGCCTGGGTGGTTCTATCTTGCCGGACAGGTTGGCGCGGTCGAGGTGCGATGATTGGTACTCTCACTGTAGAGCTCCAAATGCGGCGGGACCAACTAGGCATGGTAGAAAATAGAGGGAGCTACGTATCCTCAGAAGCTGGCCACTGTCGGATCACCGTGCCAGTCGTGGTCGCCGAAATGGTCGTCTTCTGGTTCCTGGGCAAACAGCTGGATAGGTTGACGATGGCCATGGTGGAATCTTCTGTGATGATGTCAGAATGAGATGAAACCACCTGGGTTGGCTTCGTATCATCGAGGGTCACGACTTTGGAGAAGAAATCTTGGCCTGAAACGGAGCAGAAGATGGGGTATCGGGGTCGATGAAGTTGCCATCAGTCCTAGACGGACAGAGACTTCTGAACCTGGCGCAGTCGCAGCAAAATGGGTACCTCGGGTGGAGGCATTGTCGAAAGATGGCAGGACCACCTCTGGATCGTTGGCGACTCGAAGATGAGGAACTCTTATGAAGGGAGTTCTAGCCGATTCGCACAGGGGAAGATGGTACCGCTGTTGCCAAGAGGTCCTTAGCAACCAGTGCAGTTCTGGTGCAGTTGCATGGAAATGCCTAACGCAGTTGGTGCCGAGGTCAGAATGGTGCGAAACCACCTCTAGTGCGAAGAGGACTCGGAGATGAACGAACTGACAGAAGTGGGCTTGGGCAGATTCTCACTGTAGACATCAGTGTAGACTCTACAAACTCGGCCAAACTTTCTACTACAGATCTGTGAGCAGCAGGACAAGGAAAATCTTCAATGTCGACGACAAGGATGATGCCGAGGGTTGCCGGGGTTGTTGTGGATGCACTGAGCAGAGGGGAGGGCTCATCGATGTAAATTTCTCACGAAGTCCCACGTTTGCCAGGCCTCAAACCCACAGGGAGGAGCTATGTGCGGAGCCTTGTGTGAATCGGTGGTGACGCCACTGGCTCGATTCTTGTGACCATGAATCGGTGGCGACCCCACCGAATCAGCCCTCAACCCAAACAAGCTCCGACCCCTAGCCCCCTAGTCCAAACCTGCTCAGACCTTCAGCCCCAACTCAGCCTACTCGGACCCCTAACTCAGCCTACTCGGACCCATAACCCAGCTAGCTCGGACCTACAACTAGCCTGCTCAGACCTCCATCCCACTTGCTCTGACCTTTGATCCACTTGCATCAACCTTGCCCATGCATGCGTCGACCTTTGAACCCTGGGGTGCCTCGACCTTCATGCATGCGCAGACCCTAGCCTACATGTGCGTCGACCTCCTTAGGCCTGCACTAACCTCCGGCCGCATCCTGCATCCCTGCTGTTTACAAATCTTTGGCATTACTCTACACTGGCCCACTATCAGGTCAAATGGCACCATCTATCCAAGCTGCAACAGATGGATCTCAGTTCATCTCCTCCCACCTGCTTCTCAAATTTATCAGGCCCTGTGGGTGGCTCCAGCACAGGGCATGTAGGATAAGCAAAACACTCCTGACACAAGCTTCCCACAACAGTGTCTCTCATCCCCTTGTTTCTTGGAAGTGGGTCTTATAATGGACCAATTTTTTTTAAAGCACTGAGACAATAAGACATATATATCATGTGGTGAGTCTTATAATGCGATTTATCTGACATTTTTACAAATCAAAAATGTTCAAAAGCAGAGAGAATTTTGGTCCCAATGGGTTCATGTAGTCTACCTTTAGACGGCTTGAGGGGTGGTATTGGCTCTCGTCACTTTCCGGAGGTTATCATATATTCTCTTGCTTCCCTTGCAGGCCCCCATCACTATTCTTTATCCAGGGCTAGCTAGCCAACACCAACAGGCGTGGCAACCTTCTCTCCATCCCCCTCTCTTCCTGGCCAAGCGTGCTCCACGGGCAGGCGCCATGATTCCGTCCTGCGACGAAAGAGGAATTAGAGGCTCCACATATCGAGCTTTGTGAGCAAACACTAGTACACAGGAGAGAGAAACTCAGACGCCACAAGGCATGGGTATCTACTTCCTTTTCTGACCTTGAGACCCCGCAAAGCTTTAAAAAAAAATAGTGCAACGTTAGTAGCACTTGAATTCCCCTCGGGTGAGCAAGTGCACGAACGACCTCACCGGGATTCATTTTAATTACCCCGTCCATGTTTGATCAGGCCTCATTGTAATTAGCACCCCTCCCATGCTGGCTTTATGCTCTGTCCCCTGCCAACCCCTTCAAGATTTTTTTTTTAAAGAAGAAGAAGAAGAAGAAGAAGAAAGAGAAGAGCAGCAATGGCACCCTTTCCTACTCATAGTACCCCAGGAAATCCCACTCTTGTTTGCCCAGCCCATGCTCCGTGGTCTGTCTCATGAGTGGTAACAATAGTAGTTATTATATCAGGAAACCTAGAACACAATCTATGACAAACCGACAAAGAATAGAACAGGTCAACGACTATCGCAGCCAACAGGACTGTAATGGACCTCTAATGGCACGTTACACCAGCGTGACGAACTGAGGCAAGGGCATCAGAGCCAACAGACCCAAGACCTCAAACATGGACGAACAGCATGTAACGGACCAACCTGAACCCATTATAGAAACCTGGCGCATGGGGGTAGGTGCGTTACACCAACCGCCGTAGTCAGTCAACCATCGGTCAAATACAACGTAACAGACTAGCATAGGCGCGTTAACTAACTATATTGCACAGGGAGAAGTCCGTCAGAGCGAACCGACCAACACGGTCTTCCAAGAAGACACTGTCTCCGAGGAGTTGACAGGCACAGTCCTCGAAAAATGACCAGAGCGTAACGCTCCTGCACTGGCGGGTTACCGCCGTGTGACGGCCCTGTACTAGTCCGTCACACTGACCAAGCCTCCAACAGAGGTAGCGGTCTATCATGGGACCATTACAAAAGGTGACGGTCTCTGAGACGACCGTTACACCGATACAACGAGCAAAACAGTGGAATGGCCGAATCGGCCCGTTCCACGCCCCATTCACGCCGAAGCGCAGGGGAAACCAAGCCACCCAACTATACAATAGATCCACAGACTCAGAGAACAAGATAACTAGAAAAAAAAGAGCAGAGTCAAATACTCTATTGGAAGACATAACGCACAACGTGGACTACTCACATGGCTGTCGACGCTGGAGGTGACAAGCCATCTGGCCCACATAGCGAAACCGACCTCTAATCACAGGCGATAAATGATTAAACCATGCTAGCATAGGATCCACCCACGAATCCTGCTAACGTCTACCTCATCCGTCATTCCATCACATTCTATCCCATTCCGCCGCGTCTCTTCCTCAGTCAACTCGGCAAGGTCGCGCGCCCCGCGTCGAGAGAAATAGAGAGAAAAGAGAAATGAGGGAGAAAGTAGAACGGGAGAAATGAGAAGGATAGGAGAGGAGAAATGCCAAAATCGCACAGATAGAACTGCTACAATGAGCAACTAGGGAATAGCTAGATCACATAGAACCCAAACAACTGAGACAAATAAACACAAGTTAATCGATTGAAAAGTAGAATCGCACCTTCTATAAGATAAGACGTCAGTGCTCAGCACAGGGAGCTGAGACACTGGTGAGTCTTGCTGAGGTTGAGGTGGCGAGGGTCAGAACTGGGACTGTTGCGGCTGGGTAGACAGAGAAAATTACATCAGTCTTGGCCGCAATGGGCAGTCTCGGACAACGTGACCCGACTGATCATAGCGGAAACAGATTACCGGCAAGAAGCATGACACGCCTTGATGGCTACCACCACATCTCAAACATAATCTCGGTTGACGGACAACGGGCCCTTCAAGCTGCTGAGAAAAAGATACTGATGACGGAACAGCACTGGCGAATGACTGCTGGGCAAATCATTTCTGTGACGACTCGGGATCCGAGTACCGGAAAGGAACCAGCGCGACTCGAACCTCCCCTCCTGAGGCTGCCAGAGTTGGTGATCCCTCGGATGAGGCAGAGTCCCCTTGGCTTCCATCCTCACTTGATGCCGAGCTAGAAGATTCAGAAGACGCCAAATCTGAGTCGTAGCACTGCCCGGATGGGAAGTTGACCGCCCCTGGCGCCTGCTCCTCTGCCCAAAAGTTGGCCTGGCGATAGCCTTCGGCGAACCCCTTTCGGACGCCTTGATGGAAGCCCAACTGCTAATAAGGGAAGGCAGCCTTTTGGAGATCTGTCTGGTAGTCCTCCGAGCTTTTGTACCACTCGAGTGCCTCCATCCCAATCGACTCTGCCCTACTAGCAAGCTCGACCGACCTCTTCTCCACCTCGACTAGCGCAGCCTCAACCTCCGCTCAAAGTCGCTCGGCCCCCTCGGCTCGGTCCTCAAGCTCCACACACTCAGCCTCCCATTGCCCATCACGGTCAATCTGAGTTGCACGCTCCTACTCTAGGAGCCTACTCTTCAACTCGAGTGAACTACGAGCCTGAGCCAGCTACTCAGCCGATGCCTAAGCCTCCGCCTGGCTTGACTTCACCCATTCCCAAAGCGAGGTAATCTTCCTCCGAAGCTCCTCGAGATTGGCAGTGAGCCGAGCTACCTTCCGGTCGGATGTACTGACGGCCCAAGTAAGAGTCGATCGCTCCGACTCCGCCCGAGTGTAAGTGTCGGCTATGTCAGCCCCCATCTGGGCCAGAAACAAACTACCCTCCATGATCATCTCGAGGACCACGAATGGAGGATTCTGCATATCTCCTCCTCACACCACCCCTAAGGCTATGTTACGACATCTCTGATACAGGGGACCCCAGATGCAGGGAGGAGGGCCGGTCCTCTCCAGAACGGCCAGAATGGGGGCTCTCCCTCCGAGCGATACTCCGTCGGGAGCCCCGCCAATTGGCTCAGACTGGGCCGCAATGTCCTGTGTCTCTCCTGGCTCGGCTAGCTGGGATTGAGTCACGTCTCCTCGCGCCCCTCCGGCCTCGACTGGCTCGGCCCTGATGCCTCCACCCTGCGCTCCTCTGACTTTGCCTGACACTCCAGCATCGGCCACCACCACCCGAGAGTCGCCCGCCCCCACTGCGACCTCCACGACCACATCAGCCCCCTCTCACTCGGCAGAAGGGAGAGCCGGTCGAATAGGCTCGGCCCCTTCTAGCTCGATTAAGGGGAGAGCCGAGCGAGCACCATCTTCGACTGAGCGTGCGGCCCTAGCCCTCTTTGCCTACTTCTTTTTCACAGACTGAGCCTTCATAGAATCCCGTAGCATCTTCTCCATGGGATCCTTGCGCTTGCCCCCCCGCCGCTCAAAAGCCCCTTCCCGGGCTACCCACTTGCCTTTGTCCCGGGATCGGGAAGAAGCCTCGGGAGCCCGCGACTCGACGGCTGCCAGCGCGTCCTCCACATCAATCACCTCCAACTCAGTCGATGGCGGTAGCCAATATAGAGTTTCAAGGAATGTCCATGTAGGAAATTTAAAGGTAGATCTTTGAGACTAGAATTCCAACGAGCACAGGTCGTCTAAGCGACAAGGCAAACACTCACGCGAATAGCGGACTCCACAGGACTCGTAGCGATGGTTTGGCGAGCTGGGGCTCGCGAGAGGGTCGGACACGGTCCGAGTAGCGAGGAGAGTGGTGCTGAACCACCCGGGGAACAAGGTCGGGGATACCGGATTCAACCGGGCAGACCGATATCGAGGGGATCGATTCAGATGTATGCTCACTCACCGGCAGCAAGAACTCACGAAAAGTGGAAGTTTGGATCGGGCACTCCTCACACAGGCGCTGCAGTTGGAACTAATACTAAGCAAGCAAATTGGAGTGGTAGCCGCACGTACCTAGCCCATCCGAAGGACCGGCTCCGGTCGGAGACGAGGGCGAATCGGGGAGCGTGTGTACTCGACAGACACGCTGCATCGAGGAAGCTCGGCGATGTTTCCTGCTATTACAATTACTACACTCCACGCAGGGAGGGGATCACGGGGATGGGCAAACCATTACATACACTTCGCGTAGGAGGGGGGGAACAAAGGGAGGGGAAACCAAACTATGATCGTACGCCTAGCTCAGACATCCAATCAAGGTGTTGTCAATGCTTGGACGAAGCTTGGGGGATGCCGAAGGATGCCTAAAAGTCCGACATCGAGTCGATGTCGCTGGAAGGTGGAGGAGGTCGCAGCCGATGGCCTATGCAGTTCTACCTCGTAGGACTAGATGGCGCGGTCATGGTGCGTCGATAGGTACGCTCGTTGTAGAACTCCAATAGTGACGAGACCAACTCTTGGATGTAGAAGACAGAGAGTACTACAAACCGTCAAGAGCTGGCGGCCGTCAGATCGCCTCTCCGATCGTGGTCACCAAAATGGTCGGCGTCAGGTTTCTGGGCAAATAGAAGGACAGGTCGATGATGGCCGATGTGGAATCTTCTGTGCTGATGTTGGAATGCGACAAAACCACCTGCGTTTGTTTCATATCGTCGAAAGTCACAACTTTGCAGAAGACTGCTCGGCCTGAAACTGAGTGGAGGAGGGAGTATCGGGGTCGACTATGTGGCAGTCTGCCCTTTGTGAATAGAGAGTTCCGGGTCTGGCGTGACCGAGGGAAAATGGACGCCCCGGGCAGAGGCATTGTCAAAAGAAGGCAGGACCACCTCTGGTTCATCGATGCTTCGAAGAAGAAGAACTCTCATGAATGGGGTTCTGGCCGATTCGCACAGGGGAAGTCGGTGTTGGCATTGCCAAGTGGCACTCAGAAATAGACGTGGTCCGAGTGCAGTTGCACAGAAATGCCTGTAGCGATTGATGCTGTTGTCTAAAAGAGGCGGGACCACATCAGGAGCGTGGCTGACTTGAAGGTGGACAACTTTGTTGAAGATGCCTCGAGCCGAATCTTGCAGTGGATGTCGCTAGAATGCCTGCCAACTGAGTCTCTGCTGCTGACTTGTAGCAGAGTGAAGTAGAATGAAGCTTCTTAATCCACGGGGGAAAAGGAGTGACGACGGAGCGACTCCGGGAGTTGTTGTGGGTGCACCGAGATGGCGTGGAGGCCTGGGGTTTCAGGGAGGAAGGGAGAACTCCCCTCCAAGGTGAATGAACGGGGTGGAGGCTAGAGGCCCTTCAAAGGAGGGGGCTAAACCATGAAGAGGAGTAGAGGAATGTACAAAAAGAGACCACAATTCGATGAGAAACAACGTAAATAACCAAGGTAAAGGAAGAGCGAAGAAGGTTTCATTCATAGCAAATAAGAATCAAAATGCACCAAGTATAGGGTGGGATGGGAAGAAAAAGAAAGGAAAGGAAGAGGTGGGAACGGAGGTTGAACAGGGGCGACGGCTCCTTACTCTTCCCCCTCCCCTTGCTACATTTTATTCTCCCTCTCTCTTACTCTCTCATTCCCCGGCGGCTGCCAAAGGGGGGGGAGCTCCTACTTCTTCTTCTTCCTTGTCTGCCGTCTGCCTCTTCTTTGTCTCCTCCCTTCTTTTTTCTCTGTATGTGTCTGTCCGTCTATCGCCTCTCTTCTTCTCTTCACCGTGGAAGAAGGGGTTTTATACCCCAACGGCACGGTGTCGTGGGCAGGCCGGTGGAGGCGGGAAAGGGGGGTGCATTGATGGGGATTTGACTTCCCCTCATCCCGTTGACAGGTGAGTAGCTTGCGTGCCTCATCCTCGTGCTGCCACGTCAGCCATCCCACTGCGCGCCAAGGATCTGTAGGGGAGTGGCGTAAGATCCTCCCTGTCGGACGTGTCGTGGGGGGAGCGTGCCATTGAAGAAATGGGCCGTGCCGTTGAGAGGCTTTTAGGGTGTGCTGTTGAAGGCAGATGACCTAGGCGCACCGCTGAAGGGGCATGCCGTTGGGGCCTTGGGGTGTGCCGCTGAAGGCTTGGCAGAGCGTGCTGCTGAAGTGCCCACTAAGGGCGGGCCGCTAAAGGCACCACAACTGTGCCGCTGAAGGGACATGGGGGCGTGCCGGCGAAGGCCATAGGGGCGTGCCGCTGAAGACCCGCTGGGCGTACCGCTGAAGGGGATTTGGGCCCATTTTGAGCCCGATTGACGATCCACTTGATTCTCTTCAGGGCCCACAAATTGTGGACCTCCCGGGGGTTGGTTTCTCTTCGCTGTCATGACTCCTGAAGTGGTTCCACAGCAGTGTGTTATTTATTCGGAGGGCCCGGACAGGATGTGTTCTACGCAATCTCTTCGGTTGAAGTTGTTGTTGATGTTGAATTGGTTGGGACATATGGACACATAATTTTACACGTCCACAAATGCCCCCCACCCATGAGTAGCGTAGGCGAAGGATGAGCCAGGCGGTGCCCGTGGGTGTGCTGGTTCTTGATGGTTAGATTCGAGGCCGATCATCCAGCAGAGACGACGACCCAAGCCCGTGCCTTCGTGCTTGTCCCTCCATGAATGTACAGGGACGCCTATCGGTGCATAAGACCACGTGGGTAGAATGCTTTTAGGCGCATGCACCTATCATCTTCCGCTACCATGTGCGTGGGAAAGTTACTTTATGCACATATATAAACGTATGCTTATATTATTTATTATTATTTATTTTTGGATCTGCAGTCAACCACGGCACCATACCGCTCTAACCAGTCCATGCCTAGAATCACATCGTAATCGGCCAACTGTAGCGCATACAACTTCGCTGGCAACTGTCGGTCACTAACGACAATAGGAGAACCTTCCAGGCAAAATGGAGTGGACATGAAATCTCCGGAGGGCAACTCAACGAGAATATCACAAGGCGACTTGGTCACCGGCTCCTCGAGACGAGCAAGAAAATCCTCAGAAATAAATGAATGAGTGGCACCTGAATCGAATAGTACATGAGCTGGACGACCAAAAATTGAAACTGTACCTTCTACGAGATTTGACACAATTGCTTCTGCACGAGTGATATGCGTGATCTGGCTCCTCGGCTTCTGGCTAGAGGCTGCAGAAGATTGCTGGGAAGAAGCTGGAACTTGTAAAAATGACGACTGAGGCAGAGGTGGGGCAGGAAGACGAAATGGAGATTGCTGCGGCTGGGTGACCTGTGAGAACTGCGCTGGCATAGACTTCATCGGGCAATCTCGAACAACGTGACCCGACTGATCACAATGATAGTAAACCACCAGTAAGGAACATGGTACACCAGGATGGCTGCCACTACACCTCGGACACGGTCTCAGCTGACTCACAGGAAACTCGCGGTGCTACTGATACGGAGAAGCAGACTGCTGAACAGAATCAGAAGACACCAATTGCTGCTGCACAAAACCCAAAGACGCTTGCCGGTTAAATCACTTCTTGGACATTCTAAACATCCACCTCGAAGGACCACCAGAAGTAGCCATGAAAGATGGAGCTCCAGGCGCTGATGGCTGAAAAGACTGCTAGAATGGCACAATCGATTGAGCAACACTGGACTGAGAAAACCCTACAGACCTCACCAAATCGAGCTCAATCGTGACTGCTGCCTGATATGCATCGTCCATGACATTGACACGAGTAGCCAGCAGTGGCACTCTTAATTCGACTCGTAAACCATGAAAAAATTGCTCGATCTTTAAGGCTTCATCAATAATAATATGCGACACATACTGACCCAACTCGATGAACTTGTTCCGATACTACAACATGGTCATCTCACCCTGCACCAGATCTAGAAATTGGTGCATCTTATCCATGCGAAGACAGGCCGGACTGTAGGTGTGCTCAAAGGTAGTCACGAACTCTACCCAGGTGATCTGACGAAGTGGTCGGGAACGGAAGGCAACTTCCCACTCTGAACTCCACCACATCAATGCTGCACCTTGAAGTTGAAAAGTAGCGAGCATAACCTTCTCGTCCTCTGCGCATTCCATTGATCGAAACACAAGCTCGGTCGCCTCGATCCAAATCCTGGCAGCATCCGAATCTGGCTGACCTTCATATGTCGGCGGGTGGAACAGCAGAAATTTCTTAAGTGCTCTACCACGACCACCGGGTAAGTCATCTTGCAGAGCTGGCATGGTAGGAGCAGGGACTGGCATAATCGGAGGAGCAGGCACGATAGGAGGCGGAACGCTGCCACTCTCTTCCAGGGGAACAGGAGCTCAGGGGGATGGATCCCTACACTCTTTACCGCTTTCCCCATGATTTGTAGGCCGTGGGGAGGTCGAGAGGGGTATTTTTGAGTCGGGAGGGTCAAAATTCATGTTTTGGGGTTAAGCATTGGATCTCTTGTTTCGTGAGATTTTTGACCAATTAAAGGGTGTAGAATCATGCTAGGAGGGTTGGGGATGGATTCCCCTTTGTTTTCCCATCATCGGGCGATGATCGGGGCGTGGATCAGAGTTTTAGGTGTTTCTCGCCAGTTTCACGCTCGGGGGAGCTTTGTCGTCCTTCCAAGAACCGCTACACTCCTTGGTGGTCTTCGGGAGACCACAAACCAACCATGTAGTGTCGACAGCCTTAGCGGTCTACCCAGGACCGCTAGGCTCAGGATAGCGGCCACACGATAGACTGTTACCCTCAGATCAGCGGTTGCCAGACGATCGTTTCTCCAGTTTGACCGGAGCACCCTCGAGGTGCATGTTTCCGACCGGTGGGAGCCACGTGCTGGGTAACGGTCGGGGCACGATCGTTTCTTGTTGCCTTGCGGTCCAGAGAGGACCATTTGGCTGGCTTAGCGGCCTGGCGATAGACCGCTAGGATCTCTTGTGGCTCACCCCCCTTGCGATCACTGCTTGACCGTTTGGCTCAGCCTGGCGGTCTCAGGGAGACCGCTAGGTCTGTCTTGCGGTCTAGAGAGGACCGCTAGGCTGAGGGGTAGTCCTGAGTGGACCGCTGCCCCGTTTCCTTTCCACTGGTGATTTTCATGGGTCGAGTTTCACCTCTAGTGGCCTGTCCACTAGTCATAGCTTTCCTGTGCATGCGGGTGCGGACCCACTCGGGAGTGATGGAGAGTGTGACCCGAGTGAGACGGTTGTTAAGCTGGTTACCATAGGGCCCCCACGCGCAGTCAAGTCTAGGCTTTGGAGGAAGAACCAGCTAGAGGATCTGACCTAGGGCGCATAGTCTGTGTGTGTACACGTGGTTGGGAGTGTTGGACCCGCGCTGATGAGTGTGACCCCAACTAGTCCTTATTCGTGGTACTTGTTGAGTGTGTCTCAATCTCCGCATGGGGCGAGTAGGGAGACACTTGGGCGCTGTGTAAGACGTCAAGAGACGCAGTCGGTCTTGCTTCTAGTGGGTAGAGCTCCTGTCTCCTGGCAGGTGTGGACTTGTATGTTGTCAGACCGGGGTTGGTTTGTTCTGCACCGCTAGTTGTAGGGAGCTTTTCCGTTTATTTATTATTACTTGTTGGTTCTACCGTACTCTCGCGTGCTGGTTCGTGTCTTTCACCTCATTTCTTTCATGCGAGGTGGGGGTCCGCGGGATCCCTACTGAGTCTATGAAATGAGGCTCACCCTTGTGTTTTCAGGTGAGGCGGGTTCGTCGAGAGGCACATCCGAGGTTCCTCACGGTTCGTAAGGTCAGGGTTAGCTGCTAGTTGCTAGAGTCAGGGTGATGGGAATCGAGTCCATGCATCCACATTTTATTTTTACCTTTATGTACTTTTATTTTTATTTATGTCCTTGCATGTGTCTGGTTTCGGTCAACCCGGTGAGACCAGGGGTTGACAGGTGACCTTGTCTATGTCTCGACAGTTCTGTCCAGCTCGAGATAGTGTTCTGGATATCTCGGGATACTATCCTACCTCGATTGCATGTCCAGGTGTGCTGAGAGTTCTTGGTGTCCCCTCGGGTCTCTGCGAGTCGTTTCCTGTGGAACGTTGTTTCCTCTGGCTTAGGAGTAGACTGATTGGCAGCTTGTTCTGCTGTCTGTGACGATCTTGCTTCCGAATCGAGAGACTCAAGGATCGTTACGTGAGTAGGTCTAGCTGCCTTGTCCTGAGTCTGTCGGCGGTTTCTTATGCTACCATTGGTGCTTTGGAGTACGGGTGACAGTGCTTGGTTAGCCTGTCTGTACTTCGGCACTTGTGCTTTGGAGTTCGTGTTTCGTGGGCCTCCACTAGTCATAGCCTTACGGCACGCTTCGGTGTAACGGCTCTTGTAGCGGGGTACTTTCCCAGTTTACGATTCTTAAGATAGTTTCGTAGGCCCCCGGTCCAACCGTAGCGTCCTTCGGAGGGGGAATACTAGCTAGAGGCCGGGCTTAGGCGGTGGGCCAGTGTGTGCACACGTGGTCAGGGACTTTAGACTTGCGTCGTTAGATGTGACCCTGACTAGTCACTTCCATTATGGTACTATTCTGGTTCTGGCAGTGTCTTGGTCTCGGCCTAGTCCTTGCGGTAGGGTACGTGGACAAGACGCTAGTAGACGCAGCATAAGACGTCAGTGGACGCAGCTGGCTGTTCTTCTAGTGGCGAGGCACTCCAGTCACGTGGCACGTGGCTCTTCGCGAATCTCTTCACATTTCTTGTGCGTCGTTACCTCCTGGATTAGCCCTCTCGTGGCTGCACTCGAGGTCAGTGTCCCGTCGTATGCATGGCATTCTAGTCATGTGTGGGATAGTGTGCATGACATTCTAGTCGTGTCGTTTGGGTTTGCATCGGTCTAGTTCTTTCCTAGGTTTCTTTTCCCTATTTTGTAGGTGCCTTGCAGTGTCGATGGATCGGCAACTCCTAACTTCGTCAGCTTAGAGTCACCTTCCTGTTGCTGCTTGGAGTAGTTTGGGGTGCCGAGGTTAGTTCGGCAGTCGTTCATCTGGTATGGTTTCTCCCCCTCTTCCTGAGCTTGTTCCCTACTCCTACTCCATGTCTCTTCTTTTACTGCTTTCTAGCGTAGCGTTACAGCTTTCTAGTGTAGTCTTCCAACTTTACTACACCTGTTGTTTCTCCAGTCGTTTTACTTGTTCCGTATTACTGCTGGGGATCCGCGTGACCCCTACTGAGCCAGTGACATGAGGCTCACCCCTACTTTTCAGGTGGGTCACTGTTCGTTCTGCTTCCGCGGTTCCTGGTATGCGAGTTCGTAGCTGCCAGCTGGTACCTGCGTCGGGTTTTCCCCAACTTCTGGGTACATCTTTTTTTTCTGTCGACTGTACTGTTAGACTTGTTATCTTTCCTTTGGACTGGACTCTGGTATATAATTGTTCAATTTAAATTATCCTAATTTCCCTCCTATGAGTTTTCTTGATTTCGCTTATAGTTTTTTAAAACTTTGATTAGCCCAATCTACAATCTCTTGCTTTTCAGTTAAATCCTCATCTGGATTGGTATTGGACTAGGCCAATCCTAGAGCCCATCCAAGTTCATTTTCCATGGACAAACCAAACTTGTCAGTTTTTTTTGAAAAGTGGGTGGTACCACTATTGTATTAAATAAAAAGAAAGAGGGATTTACAAGTGTAAACAGTCAGCTCCCAAAAGAGTCTGTGTACAACAATTCCTTTGCCAAGAGGGCAATCCCTATCTACCCACCAGCTAAAAAAAGCGAGGAGTTATGTGAATCCACCTTACAAAGATGTTTGGCCCACTCACAAACTGTCACACACTCAAAAGAAACAATCCTCTCCTCCTCTGTAGCTTCCCCTCCGAAAATTCTTCTGTTCCTTTCACCCCACAAAGCCCATAAAGTAGCATGAAGGATGAGTCACCAACTAATTTTGTCACCTTTGAGGACCCACCACTTACGCCAATTAAGAAGTAGATGATGCACACTCAAAACGACCCAAGGGGTGATGGATCTTGGCACCAATCCTAGTCCATACCTCCTTAGAAAAGGAGCAACCCGTAAAGAGGTGGTTGAGATCCTCCACCTCTCCACGCAACCTGCATAATTTTACCATGTTCTGAAAGAAGGGTGCAATCCCATCACAAGTGGGCAACCAAGCATGTGAGATTCTCCGTATCAACAGCTTCACCTTCAACGGACTCTTGGGTTCCAAGCATGCGGAGCAAAGTTGTGACACATACCCCATCTGAAATGAGACAGTAGGCAGACCTGACTCAAAATCCTTCGTCCTTCTCCCACCTCCACACCCACCAGTCACCACCACTATCCCCCAGCCTAAAGTGAAGGAGAAACGACAATAGACTCTTTAGCTGCTCCGTCTCCTCTTGCGACAGATTCCTCCTGGAGGTAGGTGCCCAAGTGCCCCCAGATAGCTGGCTGTCAAAAGATTGAGCCACAGAAGACAAAGGTGCAACCGTAGTAGCAGAGGGCCTCAGATAGGCCTCTTCAAGTGAAAAATCCCCGCACCACATGTCCTTCCAAAATAGGCTTCTCTGCCCATTACCCAACCAGACATGAACATTGAATCTGATGATATCACTACATTGGATGATCTCTCTTCAAATCAGTGAGACATTGTGCAAAAAGACTGGTATTATATCCCACACTCTAGACCTACTATAATATCTTTGCATGATAATATGTAGCTAAACCCCACTGTGTTCCCCTCCAAGTCTCCACAACCATCTACAAAAGAGTACCAAGTTGAAGTCCCTGATGTTCTTGAACCGCACTCCTCGCTTCTTTGCTTCAGCATACTCTGTCCCAGGAGATGTCATGCCAACTCCTCCCACTATCATTGCTACCGTGCCAGAAAAATCTAACTTGAATGGAGTCCAACTTCTTGACGACAATTTTGAGGATTCTAAAAATAAAGGGATAGTAGCTAGGAAAATTGTCAAGCACCGATTTACATAACACCATTCTCCTCCCTGTAAAAAAGGAGCCTAATCTTCTAACCTGCAAGCCTGGACTCATATCTTTGTACTATCAACTCACAATCTCCATAATCGAGGACCCTAGGGGGCAAAGGAAGGCCTAGGTAAGAGAGAAGAAAGTCTCCTATTTGACAACCCAATATGAATGTTGCTCTCTTGAGTGATCTCTCCTCCATATTTATCAACTATAATACTTTTGCTAAAGTTTACCTTAAGCCTGCTGACCTCCTGCAAAATCTCCATCATCGGCCTGACATCAAAGAACTGTCTCTCCTCGTCTGCAAAGAAAAGAATGGTGTCGTCAGCATACTATAGGTGGGTAATGCTCAAACTGTGATATCCAGCCTAGAAGTCTTTGATGATACCTGTCGTTTCAGACCCCATCCACATCTTGCTCAAAATTTGAACAATAATGACAAAAAAAAAGGGGTGACAAAGGATCTCCCTAGAGAAGTCCTCTGCCACTAAGAAAAGAAGTGAGCTACCCATTCACCAGGACTGATAAGGCGGTTGAAGAGATACGTGTCTGGATCCACCCACTCCATCTCTGGTGAAAACCCATCTTAGCTAAAATATGTAGGAGGAACTGCCAATTAACACTATCATATGCCTTCTCAAAATCTAACTTCAATACCACCCACCTCTCCCTTTGGCTCTTCATAACATGCAGGCACTCATGTGCCACAAGAAAGTTTTCCACGATATGTCTTCACCTGATAAAAGCCCATTGTTGCCCACTAACCACTTTGCAAATCACCTTATCCAATCTTCTTGCCAACAGCTTAATGATGATTTTGTATGTACTATTCAGCAAACTATAGATCTAAAATCCCCAAACTCTTGTGCACCCCATTTGTTTTGTTGATGCCCCTCAGATGGGCCCTACCCTCCTAGAACTCCCCTAATATTTGAATCAGATCCTCCTTGACAGTATCCCAACACTTCTGGAAGAAAATCATACGAAAACCATTTAGGTTGGAGCTTTATCACCTGCAAGGGAGAACAATGCTTGCCTAATCTCCTCCTCCAAGAAAGGTCTAGAGAGGACCTCACACTCAGCCAAAGAAAGTTGGGGAAGTAAATCATCTGCAATGCCAAGTCAGTCCATCTATTCTTCAATAAAAAACTTGAAATAAAAGTCCTTGGCACATCCTCTAATGTCCTCCTCCCTCTGAATCATCTGCTCACTAACCTTGATGGAAGTTATGTAGTTAGCTCTCCTCCCTTATGCAATCCTCTAAAAATACTTAGTGTTCCTGTCATCTTCTTTGATATGTTTCTCCTTCGATCTCTATTTCCAATCAATCTCTTCCCTAGTGAAGATCTCTTCAAATTCTGCCCTCAAGATATCCCTGCACAAAATCTGTCAGAGTTATCCAACAATCTTGCCTCCTCTAAGCAATCCAGCCCTGCCAGCTGTTGAAAGATCCTTTCCTTAGCCATCTTTCAAGGTAGGTTTTTTCATCACCCCACCTTCTAAGAACCTATGCTAAGTACTTCAATTTTCCAACCAAAGACGCCATACAAGGACCTATCTACCTATGTACACTCCAAGCCCTCCTGAGAGTGTCCATGAAGTCCTCCTCTCTTAGTCAAAACCTCTCAAATCTGAACACTTGTCCTCTCACTTGGTTGCGACTGGTCTTCAACAGGATGGATTTGTGGTCGGAAGTCCGTCTGACTAAACAGGATGCCTGCACATAAGGGAAGGGATCTTCCCAATCCACCGTCACTAGAAAGCTGCCAAGCCTGGAACAAGCCGGAGATGTCCTCAAATTGGACAAGAAAAACCGAGCATTCACCAATCCAATGTCGATGAGGACTGCCTCTTCTATGAAGTCATAGAAATTCTCTCTCCCCCTTACAAGAGGTGGTCCCCGTCCTCTCCAAAGCCGTCGTCACAACATTAAAGTCATGTCCCAAACACCATGGCTGGCCCGACCTACAGTGATATACAAGTAGTTCTTCCCACAGAGCTCTATTCCCTTCTCTAAACTATAGGCCATAAACTCCCGAAAAATCCCAGGAGAAGCCATCCTTCACGTAGCGAAAGTGAAGGGAGATAGCCCCCAGGCCAACTTGCCTATCTGCCTCCACTTCCTCCACCTCAAATGAGTTCCACAAAATCATAATGTCTCCTATCCTCCCCTCTGTCGAGGAGGCCACTCCCTTCGAAAGCCTGCCACTCCCAACCTCCCTCATGTACCCCTCCTCGTCACCTTCACACTTGGTCTCTTGAAGACACATGATATCAATCTTGCATCTTCTGACAAATTCCTTCACCGCCCTCCTCTTCTCACCCGCGCCCCCCCCCCGCCCCTTCCCCGGACGGAGCGGCCTAAGGGTAAGGCAGGGGGGGGTCTTTTCATTTTTTCTCTCATTTTTTTTTGTTCACATCTTTTTTTTTATTTTTAGAAAATAACTTCTCTCCTTTTTTTTGGCACTTCTCAATTTTTCTTTCTATTTCATTTTTTTTTTGTTTCTCTTTTTTTTTTTCTATCTTGAACCTCCCAAAACTCCTCACCTCATTTTTTTTTGTGTAAATAGTAAATAGAAGGAAATATGAGAGAGAAGAATGGAGAGAGAAAAGATAGATTGAGAGAGAGAAGAATGACGTGGGGAGGGGTTGCTTATATATATATATATATGCTTACAGTGTAACAATCGAACAGAGAGAGAGAGAGAGAACGGAATAGAGAGAGAGAGAGAAAGAGAGAGAGGAGCACGGGAGGAAGGCGGGCGCAGGATGAGGCGACCACGGTGCTGGGAGGTGGGGGTTGCGGTGTGCTCGGATGCGGAGGCTGTCCTCTGCAGGGGTGGGTTGTTACGCTCGTCGTGCTTGGGAGGCACAGTGCACGGGGAGGCCGATGTGCTCGGGGAGAATGTTGTGCTTGGAGGAGGGGGTGCAGGGCTCACCCACACGCGCCTGGGATGTCGACATGCTCAGTGCCACGCTCGGACGGAGGCGGAGCTGCTGGTCTTTGCATGCTCGGATCGGTGGCGGCGTCGAGCCCGTGGTGGCGATGAGCCTGCTCGGTGCAGCTGAGGACGTAGTAGCGGTTGTCGCCCGTCAGTGATGGGAGGCCATGCTCGGCCTACTCTTAATGCTCGGAGGGGACTGAGCTCAGAACGGCGACTGGGAGACGGCTTCGCGGCTATTAACGGTGCAGGTGGTGACTGGAAGGGGAGCCCCACGGTGGCGTTGCCGGGGAAGGGTGCTGCCGATGACGCTCTGTTCTCCCTTCGACGTGCTACATGGAGGGGGGGTCGCGGCGGCATTTGCAGGTGGAAGGGCAGGCCACTGGGAGGCTCCAGGTGAGGGTGTTGGGGTATGTGAGTGGAGTGCATGGTGGTGGCAGGTTGCATGCTGTGTGGTGGAGGGGGGAACATGTAGGGGTGGGTAGGGATGAGGACAACTGGGCTGTGTAGGTGGACGGTGGTAGCATCGAGGTTGCATGCGGTGGAGGGGTTGGCGGCAACGGTGGGACCGCATGTAGGGACTGCCACGGGAGACGAGGGAGTTGGCCCCGTTGATGCTGCATGAAAGGACTGCGGCAAGAGGAGTAGGCCCACGCATCTCTGTTATTGTGCTGGGGGGAGTTGGCCATCTTTGGAAGCCAACATGGTGAGGGGCAAGGTGGGTGGATGGCGATGGGGAGGGTTAGTTGCTCAGTCGGGTCAGAGAAATGAAGGAAGTGAGGAGTGAGAAGGGGTGTGGATGGCTCCAAATGAGAGAGAGAGGATCAACCGACCTGTGGCAGAGAGGGTGGTGTGGGTTGGCATGGGTTGCAGAAGGTGGGCGGAGGGTCGAGGGTTGCTGCACGTGGTAGCGTGGTCCTATCTGGCGTGGGCACCCAGGGACATTGCATGCATGGTGTTCTGCGGGCTATGCTTAGGATATCCCAAGCGCTGATCATCTAGATCTATTCCTGTTTGATTGTGATTGAGTGTTCATCATTCGTCCTATAGTAGATTGTCATAATTTCGCACTTAAGTTTGCTGTAGTAAGTTTTAGTGGGTGACCGATCCATTCACCCCCCTCTAGATCGTCTATAGTGTCTCATCAATTGGTATTAGAGCGTCCATATTTTCTTACATTACCAGCTGAAGGTATTTAATCATTTATGGCTCCTGGCCTTCATAGTCCCCGTTGATCTGGCTGGCGACTAACTGAGAATTGGCATAGATTCTAACCTGCACTGGTCCCAGGCGTCTTGCCATCCTAGCCCTAGAAATCAGGGCCTCATACTCAGAGGCGTTGTTGGACGCCGAGCATTTGAACTTCAAAGCGTATTGCAGCTCCACACCTTCCGGGGACGTGAGGAAGATACCAACACCACTGCTGGTCGAGCTTGAAGACCCATCCACAAAAAAGTTCCCAGGCTGGGTCGGCCGTCAGCTGGGATGTCTCTCCGAGTGAGATAGCATTCTCCGTAATGAAATCTACGAGAGCCTGTCCCTTGATGGTTGTGCAGGGTCTGTAAGAAATGTCATAGGCTCCGAGCAAGATTGCCCATTTGATGAGATGGCCAGAAGTCTCAGGATGGGCCAAAATATTCTTTAAGGGTTCGCTGGTCAGTACTATGATGGTGTGCCCTTGGAAGTAAGGCCGAAGGCGCTTAACCGAGGTCACCAACGCTAGCACGAGCTTCTCGATTGCAGGGTACCTCCTCTCAGCCTCAAGGAGCACCTTGCTTATGCTATACACTAGCCTCTGCACTCCTTGGTTGTCTTGAACTAAGACCGAGTTTACTGTGGAAGGCGTCGCCTAGAGGTAGAGATACAGAGTTTCTCCTGGCACAGGCTTCGACAACACCGGAGTTGATGCAAAGAATTCCTTTAGCTTGGCAAAAGTCTTATCGCACTCATCATCCCAAGCAAATGTAGAGGATGCCAATCTTGGTCCTCTCAACAATTTGAAGAAAGGTAGTCATCGCTCTACCGTTGGGGACAAGAAGCGATTGAGTGCAGCAATCCTCCCCGCTAGGCGTTGAACATCCTTGACGCACGCGGGTGGCCGCATATCTAGGATGGCTTGGATCTTCTCGGGGTTGGCCTCGATCCCTCACTGGGTCACCGAAAAACCCAAGAACTTCCTGGATTTGACTCCAAAGACACATTTGACAGGGTTAAGCTTCATATTGTACCTCTGGAGGGTGCTAAAGGTCTCGACTAGGTCGACGAAATGGTCCTCGACCTTGGGAGATTTGACAAGCATGTCAAAGATGTAGGCCTCGACATTCCACCCGATCTGCTTTTCGAAGATCTGATTGACCAGCCTCTGATAAGTTCTTCTAACATTTTTTAACCCAAACGGCATTCGGGTGTAGTAGTACACGCTGAAGTCAATAATGAAAGCGGTCTTCTCGACATCTTCAAGGTACATACGGATCTGGGGATACCCAGAATAGGCATCGCGGAACACCTCCGGGCCCCCGAAACGCCCCCGGATCGCGCCGATCCGAACACGAAAGATGTCCGGAACGAAATTTCAGACAAGACAGAGCCAGAAGCTCCGAGAAAATCGATCCGAGACCCGATAACAAGGATTTGGGAGGATCCGGGTCATCACTGACAGGGTCTTGTGGACCCCTTTGTAGGCTACTCGAGGTGCGTTGGGAATGAAACTCTCGCAAGAGTACAAGGCATGGCCAGGGCCGGCTGAGGTGCTCCGGTAATCGAGTCTCCCAGGAAACACAGAGGTGACCTTGCTGCAGTGACGACCGGAGGGAGGCTGGCTCAATTCCATCACGTCATAGACGCTACCCATCGAGTTGGATAGACTCTGCGACATTTTGGAGAGCAGGCAACCCAAAGAAAAACACGCAAACACAAGGGAAGCATGAAGCAAACCACACTATATGCACCATCGGGTGAGGGCTAAGCAAACAAAATGAGAAAGAGGGACTATTTTCATTCTCAGGAACGTGGTGGTAATACATGAGCGAAGAAAAGGAAAAGGAAATGAACCAAGGAGGGGAGGCGGGGTCAAGGGGGGAACAAAGGTTCCTTTCCCTTTCCCGGTCCCCTCCTGCTACACTAATAGCCTCTCCCTCAAGCTTCTCCTCTCTTTGCCCAGGCAGCGGTGGGTAGGGAAGCAGCTCTTCCTCTCTTCTTCTCTTCTTCTCTTCTTTCTTATTCCTCGTTCTACCTCTCTCCCTCTCTATCCTCTGTCTCTCTTCCTCGCAGCGGAGAGAGGTTTTTTTAACCCTCGTGGCGGGAGCATCGATGGCGGGAGGCGTTAATGGGAGTTGACCTCGTCCCGTCCTCGGTTGCAGGGGGGTAGCTGGCGTGCCCACCTCAGAGGGTGACACCTCACCTACCCTGAGATATCCCCGCTGTACGCCAAGGACAGTAGGGCATGGCCCTAGATCTACTCTGTCGGTTGCACTGGGTGAAGGGGGATGACCGCTATGCCGCTGGAGGCTTCGGACGTGCGTGCCGCTGGAGGCCCCAGACAGGCGTGCCGCTGGAGGCGTTGAAGGGAGTGTACCGCTGAAGAGCCCTACGAGCGTGCCGCTGAAGGGTCTCCATGGCGCGCCGCTGAGAGGTGCACAGGGAGTGTGCCAGTCAGGGGCTCTGAAGGTGCGTGCCGCTGAAGAGCTCTACAAGTGTGCCGCTGAAGGGTCTCCATGGCGCGCCGCTGAGAGGTGCACAGGGAGTGTGCCGGCCAGGGGCCTTGAAGGTGTGTGCCCCTGGGAGGGCAACCTAGGTGTGACGCTGAAGACATCTGCAGGGTGGGCCGGATGAGCGGCCCTGGGGGTGCGCCGTTGGAGGCTGGCCTGAGCGTGCCGGGTGAAGCACACCAAGGGTGTACCGCTGAAGGGCTGGCCTGGGTGTGCCGCTGAAGGCATCAAGATAGTGTGCCGCTGGGGCACTTTAAGAGCGTGCCGCTGAAAGGGCATTGATCCTTTCTTTAGGAACTCAGAACTGTGAACTTCTTGCTTTTCCTCTTTAAATTTCAAGACTACCCACTCATACCGGGTGCAAGGAGATACACCAAAATCAAATGACTTCCTCTCCTTCTCTCTAAAATCACTATAGACACAAGATCTTATCTTTCTAGATGGCACCTTCTTGGCCTTGTAACCCATGCCAAGCACTATAATGATGCATACTTTGATTGGGCCGCCATGGGAGCCCTTATAGAAATTTGGCACCCGTACACACATACCTTTCTATTTCCCACTTTCGAGGCCACTATACTCCTAAAAGAAGTGGAGATGCTATTGGGATTGAAGCGATTAAAACAAGGTGAGGAAGAGAAGATTGTGGACATGCCAAAGCAAATAAGTGCATTAGAGATGTTGGCAAGCTTAATTTCGAGCTTCAAGATGATAGATCAAATACGGGTTGCCAAAGGGATCAATTTGATGAAGCTAGCGGCATGGGTGTACAAAAACCTGGATCAAGCAAAAGAGGATGATATGGAGGGGATTATGAAGGCGTTCGTGACATGCCTTGCGGGAGCATTACTTTTCCCCTCGGCGGATGATTTCTTGGAAGAAGACCAATTGAGCGTCATATGCAGAATTTGGGAGGAAAACAGGATTGGGCCGGCGGTCCTAGCCTACCTCTATAGCGGGCTCTCCTCGGCATCCATGGGAAGGCCCCTATACGGGTCAATGCTTCTATTCACTAGTTCGATGGGCCTCAATTTTATAATTCGACCCATGTGAGGAGACCTAACAATCTTCCAAGATATTCTCTAAAATCCCTCTCCACTATATGACGGGCGCACTAGGATTATGCGAAAGGGTTACTAACCGGGTACCCAAACTCAAGAAGTGAGTAGATTGGCGTGGTCATCTCAAGATAATGCCTCAAAATACTTTCACATGTGTACCGGGATTCCTCAAGACTCAAGACCTTCATACCCGACTCTCTTCCAGTGTGGAACTATGATTAATCGGTACTACCGAGTTTGTGCTCTACAACTCCCACTGGTGCCTTTCACAACTCGACCTTCCCCGTTGTTGAGCTATGGTTTTGATGATAACTAAACTTGGTGTATGATGCTTTGGTATGGTTGTTGAAGTCATGATTTTCACGATACATACACTTCGTGTGTGATTGAGTGAATGATGATAACTAAATGTTTGATTGATTGCATTGCTCCTGATGACAGTATGCATTCATGTTGATTGAACTATGATTGAGATGACAACTAGATTTTGAGGGTCTAACGTGTTGATTAGATGCATTGAGATATGGTTTTGACCCTTGGTTGAAACATTGGTTCTACAAGAGGTTTCAAACCCTTGCAATCCATGTTGAATTAACCTTGACTATCTTTCTTGTAGGATCAAACTCATGGCAATCGCCTGGTGAATCAAACGTGTGGATAAGAACCTTGCTTCTCTACAATTCTATACAGGTGGTATATGTCATTTATAAGAACCATTGGTGAGACTCTTACCTTGTCTTAGTATCGATCTCACCATATGCATCTCATAAACCTCTCCTTAATACTCTCCCCACCGTGGCCGCCCCTCTCCCTCTCTCTCTCCCGTTCGATCGCGACGAGGTCCCCTCCGGCTGCAGACGGCGTGGGGCAACGGCGCGAGGACGTGGGTGACGGCGGGATGATCCTGGCGGCGTGCGGCGAGTGTGGGAAGCGTGAAGGGACGGAGTTCTTAACGGCGTTCTTCGCGGTGTGTGGACGATCCGGTGCGCCTCGACGCGAACCAAAGGTAGGGTGACGATCCCTAGCTCATTGCCTTTCCATTCCTGTCGTTTGTAGGCCGAGGCGAGGCCGAGAGAGGGTGATATCGTGCCGGGAAGGGAAAACTATGTCGCGGGGAGAGTTCGCCCGATCCACCGTTTTACTCCCCGATTCCGCGTTTCAAGGGCGTAGAAGCATGTTAGGGGGCTTGGGGGTCGATTTCCTTGCGTTTCTCCCTCTGTGGGGTTTGAATGGGGTCGGAAATGGAGTTTTCCGGCTGGTTCGCCATTTTTGCGCCGGCGAGAGATAAACGGTCGAACCAGGGCCCGTTTATCCCTTGTGCGGCCCTTGCGCGACCGCCCTTCTGCTTGGCGCACAGTTGGCACCCCGTTGTGTGGTCATGGTCTGACCGCCTAATGGCTTGGCGCATACTGGGTATGTGCGGCCAGTCGTGTGACCGCACATCCTATGAGCGGCCCTAAGGCAACCGCCCCTCTCGTGAGTTTTGACCGTTACTTGTGACAGTTGCACAGTGCATTGGGGTGTGCGGCCAGGGTCTAGCCGCATGACCCTTCGTGCGACCAGAGGCAGGCCGCACGTCACCTGGTGCCGTTGGCAGTGGTGCGGCCAGAGTTGGACCGCATATGCCTTGTGCGGTGAGATCCTAGCCGCCCTTCCCTTGTGCGTCCAGGGTCCAACTGCACACGTGTTTTACCATTGGTGGATGGACGGCTGTGCTGGACCGCCCATCCCCCATGTGCGGCTAAGAGTCAACCGTCTATCCTTTGTGCGGCCAGAGGTTGACCGCATATGTCCCGTTTGAACCAGGAGAAGAACGGTTCGTTCCTGACCGTTCAAACCCTGGTGCAGCCAGTGCCTGACCGCCTATCCCTGAGCGGCCCAGAGTGGACCGTTCAAGGAGCAGACCTGAACCAGTATTACTTCTTTGGCCGATTTGAGTCCCGGGAATGTGGGCCTCGGTCCGCATGCTGACCTGTGGTCTGACAGATGCTGGGCATCGTGTGGAGGCCAAGTGTCATGGTACTGTGTTGTCCCAACAGGTGTGTTTTTGGCTCGTGTCACCCTGCGACGGTGCTGGTACGAGCAGCGTTCCTTGTACTGCTAGTTCCGAAGTTATTTTTCGTACCTTCAGAGACACTCCACTAGTCGTAGCCTTCGGTACGCGTGTACTGACCTACCAGGGAGTGGTGGAGGGGCTACCCTGAGGATGATTTTTAGACTAGTTTTCGTCGGGCCCCACGTGTAGCAGCCAGAGTCTGGCTGAGGGGAAAACCAGTTAGAGGCCAGACCTAGTGCGTACGGTCTGTGTGTGCAAAAAGGCCTTCGTGCATACCCATGGTATGGCCAAAGCAGCAACGATGTTGCTCAAGAGGAGATCGGCTATGGCTTGCTGTGTAGTGTGTGAAAGACTCATACCCAAAGGTCACCCTTAACGATCGAGGAAAGAACTGGACTCCTAGCACAGAGCTATCACCATCCTAGGGTGCTACAGAAGCGAACTCATTTTAACTAAGCAAACTAACTAAAGCCTAAAGTCACTCATTCACATCGAGGAACTAGCACTTATAAGTGCGTGCGGAAATAACAGAGTAATAGCAATGATAACATGTTCTTTGCGTAAAAGAAAGATACCTTGCATATCCATAGAGTGAAAGTAGCATCCTGAAGTGAGAGCCTGATCATCGAGCTTCATTTTCCTTGCTTGACAGGATAAAAAAGGAGAGGATAGTAAAGTGTAGAGATTCCTTGACACAGAGAAGTGACAGACATCACACTAGACGAAGAAAGGATAAAAGGAAGAGAGATGAGGGCTAGAACTCCCTCATTAAGGTACCAATGCCTTTTCATGCTTTGACCCATGCCCGTCCTATTCTACCCCCATTTTCATGCTTTGAAAATCAAAAATGGGATTTTTGGTCTCGTGGCCTACCTCAGACGATGGAGCTCCTGCCGCCACTTCGGGTGCCTCCTCGGCCGCCTAGTCACCGTCGTCGTCACCAGCTTCCTCCTCAAGGGTTGTAGACACCTTAGAAGGGCCTCCTTCCTTCGTTTGAGTCAGTGGTGGCCTTTCCACCTACGTTTGGTCCGCCGACGCTGTGGGAGCGTCTTCCTCTGCCATGTGACGTAAGAATCATTGCACGGCTCTCTTCTTCGCCATCCGCTTGTGTAGAGGGCTCGAAAATGGGTTTGGTTTTGTGGGGTGATCACCGGTGGTCTCCGGTTGGTGGCGGGGAGTGTGAATGGAATGAGTGGAGAGGGGGAATGAACTGCCACCCCCAGTTTTTAAATTCGCCCAGAGCCTAGTGGTCACGCGATGGACCTTTAGGAAGCCCTTGGCAGTCCTTAGGGGACTGTTTTCCCCAGGGTCATGCCCGTTGAAGAATTTGAACCACCTTAGGGATAGCGGTCTGGCGGTGGACCGCTAAGCACCCTTTGCGATCTTGTCCATGGCCGCTTGGTTGCTGAATTTTGAAATGCTATAATTGCTCCATTGTTGTGTGGCATTTGCTTTATTTGATGCATCATGCTTATTTCTCTTGCCTATTTATTGATGGTTGATCTATTAATTGCAAAAATTCATGTACACCATTGCATCGCGTCACTCCTTGTCGGGCAGGTAAGTCAGGTAAGTATCTCGATCCTTAGTCCCTTAATGCATTACTAAAGGGTATCTATGATATATTATCTCAAGAATTGGCTGGTCATTCATGTGTTCTGGGATCTAATGTTCCCCTTTAACAAAAACGATGATGATCTAGGTGCACATGTTTAATCGCGGGATAGGTCGTTAGGTGGGAAGAATTGGGGGACGATGGTTCTATCTTGCACGCCGTGGTTGCAGCCACCTCTTCATTCCAACAACCCTAGCTCACTCCACCCTCTCCACCTCTGCCCCCACAGCCCTCCAAGAGGTCCAGCGACGTGCTCCCCACTCCCACACCATCAGCCACCATCCCCTTGCAATGCAGCCCCCCCGTCTTGCTTCATTGGCCATCCCAAGGTAGCAGCTCCAGTGGCAGGTCACAGGCAGACAAGTAGGGTCATGGAAACTGTAGCTTCTTTGGCACTTCCCCAACTCATCTGGTGGCAAAATATATACCACTAGAAAGGTCATCTAGAGGGATTTCTAAGCGTGGTGGTTTCATCTTCATCTGAGCTCCGGGCTATCCGTGAGAGTGATTCTCCCTTGACTACGCAAGAGCTCTCATGCAATGAACTAGAGCCCTAGGAAAGTTTCCACCACGGTCACTCCCTGGCATATATGGGCGTGCAACTTGGCTGAGAGCAACTCCTATCAGTCCTCTATGATCCCCAAGAAGCAGAATGAAGTTTGGACCCCGGCATCAGAAGTTACGAATTTTCTACCGAAGTCGTGCCAGGTTGGTTCCTCTATTCCTGAATGGACCCACCTCCACTATTCTGGCCTGTACGAACCACCCCAATCTCCTATGAGGTTGCCGTCAGTCCCATCTGAAAGAAGACACGTCCACAGTCGTCACGGTACCAGCCTCGCCTCCATCTGAGTTCAGGACTGCCCGTGGCGTCTCCTTCTTCCAGTAGTAAGACCTTGGGAGTGGCCAGCACCAGGATGGACTAGCACTATTCCATGACCTGCACCATCCAGCAGTCAACTCAGAGTTAATCCAAAAAATTCTAGCATCTTCCTGGGCCAGATCAGAGTGTTTTGGCTCTGGTTTAGGCCCAATTGGAGTTCGGGAGCATCCATGGCGGCATACTCTTCAACTGACTGTCCTGCGATCCCAGAAGCTGGCAGCACCGACAAGGAGTCCGGCATGTTAAGATTCTAGCCCATCCCCTCCCCTCGCCTGGCCGGCTGAAGGCCCCTCCCTGCGTGGAGGCAGTTTTGGATGTATGCATTTAACCCCCACCCCAAGATCCCCCTCCTGTGTGAGGTGTAGTGCTGTAACTTTCCCTAATTTCAGGTCAAGTGCCATCGCCGCGGCGTGCGGGTGAGTACCCACGCCTCCCCGCTCGCTCTCATCTCTGAGCGGGATCAGTGTTTTCACACCGGTCAGGTAAGCGCTTGTTACCCCTTGGTTGGTTAGCACTTTGCTAATTTTGTATTGTCTTGAATGCCCATCGGACGGTGAGCCAAGAGCCCGATCTTGCACACCACTCTAGTGTGCCCACCGCGGAAAGTGAGAGAGCGCCACCCCAAACTCACGCCCTCGGCGTGCCGGCCCCCCACTCAAGTTGGGAATCCCAGACCCTTAGGGGTCAGCTAAGCTAGCCACGACCCTTAGAGCGATTGGGTTCCACTTTGGACCCTCATCATCATCGCCCGGTCACCTTCGGGGGATCGTGTGCGCCGAGAGAGCAAGCCGTACGCGTGAGTCCGTGGTCTTCCTAATTATAATTTAGTCCATAAAAATTACCATAATATGCACATGAATCTCAAATGCTCATGGTTATGTAATAGAGAATTAATGCTCATGGTCTTCAACTATAATTTATAAAATAATATCACCAAATTAATCAATTTACGTGAATGCTCTAATTTAAACACGGAGTTGAGGTTAACGATAGATCATGCAAAATTACCAAATTATATGCACATAAAATGGTGTACATGTGATGAATTATCATAGAAAATGGACACGTATCAACCGCCACCACCCACGGCTGGCCCTCGTGCCCCTCACCTTGGTACAGAGTCCATCGAACCTGCCAAGCGATCAGCATGTCAAGCATTAGTGTCTAATCATATAGTTGCATTTAGAAAGTTCAAGTTTAGATCTTACCGAGGCATAGGGTAAAGTGTCGAGGTCGTCTTGAATCATCTGAACCTGACAACGTAGGGAGCCCACCTCTCAGCCGTTGTCCACCACCGCGCGATGGGCACCGAGTCTGGATGCGCCTCCGGCCCTCTCCCCAGTCCGGGGAGGTACATGTAAGCCCACACCTGCAATTCATGGCATTTAATGTCAGCACATAACATAGCAATTTGCACAAGCATTCTAGGAATCGGGTCATGCCTGAAGAAGTGGGGAGAACCTGCGTAACATCATCCGCCGGCTGGTCGAGCTAAGAATGTCAAAGAGGAAGGCGAGTACAGCTACACCCCATGCATACTCTCCGACTCTATCAATCTCTTCGAGCAAGGGTAGTAGCCGGTAGCTCACTCCGTCGGCCCGGGTCACAAATAGTAACTTCCCCAAAAATAACATCAGGAATCACCGTAGGACCACATCCGCCTTTGGTCCTGGCTCCGCTGCCACCTGCTTCCGTGCCCAGTCCGTCAGGCACCCCAGGTGCTGCTCGGGCAGCTCTCCGACCACGATCACAGCTCCTCGTAGGCCCAAGCTCTCCTATAGTCTCGCCCTCGGTAAAGTCAAGGAGTGACGCTCTGGTCGGTGTAGCTCTAGACTCAACAACCTCTGGGCCAGCTCTCGGTAGTCTGCGTGCGTCTTCCCACTCACTGGAGCTCCGTGCACACATAGCCCCCTGCGGTCGTTGACCCCGTGGTTCCCGGTTCCTTAGCATCTCACTCGGGCTCTCAGCTCTGAGTCCCAGCCAAGCCTGCCCCAGCACGGGTCTCCTACCCCGGGGGCAAGGCCTCCAGACATGCTATTCGGGCCTCTCGACCGGAATCTTAGATGGGCCAAAACTTAATACGGGCTTTCAACCCTGAGTTCGAGGCTCCCCAACACCTGGCTCAGGCACACAACCTCGGGTCTTGTCAAGGTTTTCCTCTTCAGGAAAGGCCTCCCTCAACACCCAAGATGGGCATGCCGGCCCTGGGTCTCAGCTCTAGCAACACCTAAGACAGGCTCCTGACCCTGGGTCTCAGCTCCAGCAGCACCCGAGACGGGCTACCAGCCCTGGGTCTCAGCTACATCAACACCTAAGGTGGGCGCCCCGCCTTGGGTCCCAGAACTACAAGAGTCGTCACGTCGAAGCGTGCCGTAAGGCTACGACTAGTGGAGGCTCACAAGACACAGAGACTCAAAACATGAGTGCGGAAGTACAGACAGGCAAGAGAGCACTATCGCACGTACTTCGAAGCACCAATGGTAGCACAGTCACTGTCGACAACTCAAGACAAGGCAACTAGACCTCCTCACATAATGATCCTTGAGTCAGACAACTCAGAGGCAAGATCGTCACAGACAGCGGAATAAGTCGCCAATCAGTCTACTCCTAAGTCAGAGGAAACGACGCTCTGCAGGAAATGACTCACGAAGACCTGAGGGAACGCCGAGGACCCTCAATACATCTGGATATGCAAATCGAGGTCGAATGATACCTCGAGACATCCAGAAATACGGTCTCGAATTGGACAAAGTTGCCGAGACACACACAAGGTCACATATCAACCCCTGGTCTCACCGGGTTGACTAAAACCCTACACGACACAAACACACAGAGACACACACAACATGCACAAGCACTCCTGGCCATCCCATCATGGTCACTGCCCTTATAGGATGTCAACAGACACTAACGGGTCACGGGCAAACCACGAGATCGAGCCAAGACAAGTAGAAATCGAAGCGGTGGACAATGACTACACTCTGGGCAGAGTGAATTATCATTCAACTGCTAGGCAAAATATACAGTCAAGGAAAGCCGCTACAAGACCAGAGACAAAGACACTAGCAAGTCTAGATCAAGTCGTTAGGGTACTGTTGCAGTCAAGAAAAAGACCACACCTAGTCACCTGAACTGACCGATACAGAAACCACTGACACGCAGACACCGACATAGAACTGAACACTGGCCATTACGGCCACAATAGGACTGTAACGCACCAGCATGGGGGCGTTACCTGCTCTAACGCACCAGAGTAGGGGCGCCAGGACAAACAGATCAAAAATCCAATGCAGACCATGTAATGCACCAGAACAGGCGTGCCACATCAACATAACGCATCAAGACAGGGGCGTTATAGCCAACGGACTAGAACTTAGAAAAATGGCATGTAATGGACCTACATAGGCACATTACACAAGCTTAATGCACCACGACAGAGGCGTTAAAGCCAACAGACCCAAAACACTAACACGGACAAGAGGCATATAACGGACCAGGCTGAGTTCTCCACAGCCACATGGCGCATGGGGGTAGGCACGTTACACCACCCGCCATAGCCAGACAAACTTCAGTCAAATCCAACGTAGCGGACCCACACAGGTGCGTTACCTAACCATAACGCACAGAGAGCGATCCGTTACAGAGAACCATCTAACACGGTCTTCGAGGTAACACGGTTGTCGAGGGGCTGACAATAGCAGCAGGCCTTGAAAACCACCCGAGCGTAATGCGCCTAGATAGGGGCGTTATACTCACGTAACAGACCAGGTCTGGTTCGTCACACCTCATGACCTCAAAAAACAAAAAAATGACGGATTAGATATAATGGTCTATCGAGGGACCGTTATGCTTCTGATGGTCTCTGGAAGGACACCGAATCTCGTAGGGGAACTGCTACACCTAAAAAGACAGGGGTGAGCCTCTCATTGGCTCAGTAGGGGTCCCGCGGAACCCTACCATAAAACAACGGCGGTAAATAGTAGCGAAAATAGCAGTAATAACAACAACAGGAGTAGGAGTAGAAACGACAATAGTGACGGCGGAAGGAACAGCCGTAACACAGTAGCCGATGGAACCATGGCTCTACAAACAACTCCTAACGGCACGAAAAGCAAACCCCGATCTCACAGTCAAGGGACCACCGAATTAACCAGAAAACCCTGGCTACGCCACCAGAAGGAATGACACGATAGCTTTATCATAAAGGCCCTCCCTCACAGGCGAAGGCCAGCCCAAGAGCATGCGGTCTGAGGGAAACAGTCATGACCTCATCGTCGTGAGCCTAAACTGTCTACGGGTGAAACCACGATAATTCTACAGGAAATCCTAGACCTCCACATCGAGAAAGCACGAGGAACACCCGACGAACCACATCTCATAGATGGGAAACCAAACCACAAGCCACGTATCGCATGATGGGAGTACATGCTCACCAAAAGTAAGGCCGAATGCATCAACTGATGACTTAGTCCATGTCTCAGGTGTCTCCCTACTCACCCCAGGCAAACACTGAGAAATCGTACCAGTAACCACAAGACACAGACAAGGGTCTAGTCGGGACCGCGCTTATCAGCACGCGTCCGAAGTCCCTGACCATGTGTGCACACACTGACTAACTGGGCTATGTCAGGCCCTCTAGCTAGTTTTTCTCCCAGTCGGGACTTGGGCTGACACAGTGGTAGGCCCTATGACAAACCAACCAAAAATCATCACTCCCGAGTATAGCTCTCCACCTGCTCCCTGGTAGGTAGGCACACCGGTGCCTTGGCATGTTACGACTAGTGGGTGGTCACTAAACATGAACATTCTCTGTAGTGAGGACACACAGAAGCACCGAAGGTCACGAAAGCACCGAAGGTCATGCATGCACCCTTCACGAGTAACACGGAGTGCCGGGTGACTCGGGGCCACCAGACTCTGGACGGGTAGCTAGACCTTCCTTGAGTCACGAAACTCGAGTCAATACTGTCATACAATCGCGATAACATGCTGTCAATCTACCCTACTCCTAGGGTCAAAAACGACGGTCCACAAGATTCCTCAAAGCGGCTCACGACCGTTGAGTTAATTCCCTCTCTAAGGGAAACTCGAGAAACCCCCAGCCCCAAGCTAGGTGACTGAACTCATAGTTCATAGGCCATACGCATGGCCCACACAGAAACCATTTCCTGAGAAAGCTAATGGCATGCAAGGACTGCCCTCTGTACTCATACCAATCCACAATGACTCAATTTAGCGAAACAGGAAAGCCCGGAACACATAGGGTCACCCAGACCTGCAAAACACATGGGCATGCTAATCGAGGTGATACGACACCTTCGAACACCAAAAAACACAGTCATGGTACCCACGGGGTGTCCATGACATCCACAGAGCCATAGGTCGACCAAAGGGTAGCACCTAGGGTCAGCCATCAGGACAGGGCGTTGGTAGTCGGTACCACGCCGAGTGGGCATGCAAGACTCTAAGGGACACGGGAGGCTAAAACTCTAACTACACATGAACCAAAAATGATGATGCAAATGGTAGAATATGGACTCAAGTGCACCTAGGATGACCTAAGGGACTTAAATACACCCTAGACAAACCTACGTCTTTGATACCAAATTTGATTCAGGATGCTATGCAAGCTAGGACTCTACGTGAGGACGTGACTATGTGGACAACTAGACCAGCAACAAGACAATAGGTTGAGTAGCATAACTCGACACCTCAGACTCCCAAGAGAGGGATCACGCCTAAAATAAGTAACTCAAGCTCGCAATCATCCCCTAGAGAGCGAAGTATGTCGATCCTCACGGTTGAGGAACTGACAGAGTCTAGGGTAGACAATTCACACATTCGTGCTCGGGTCAAGCACGGGACGGTCACGCTCTCTCACCGTGGCAGTGATGTAATTGTATACGAGCTAGAATCCTAACAATCACCCAAGCAGCGGCGCTAGAGAATATACTAAATAAGCAAGAAAGAGACAAAACAAGGTTGTGAATGCATACCTCCACGCTCGGGGCGTGTGGAAGATGCCTAGCCAAGTCACACAACCACCCGGTACAAGAGCTAGACAAGTACAACCCAAACCGAAGTCCACTCCTCGTAGGGAGGTAAAAGGCGACACAGCGATCCGGGGGTCGTGCGAAGTGGCGTGACGGGCCATGGGTCGATGTAGCTCGTCATCCATGACCCGATGCGAACCAGTACGAACAGGGACCAACGGTAAGGATGGCACATCACGGAGGCTGAGGAAGGCACCAATGTCCATGGAAGTACGTTGTCGTGGATGATGAGCCTCAGCGAAGAAGCTGGAAGTCAACGGCGCCTACAGGGACCTCCTGAAAAGTCACGAGCGGAGGGCAAAGTGCAGGCCGGTCTACGAGCACGTAGGGAAGCAACAGGAAGACGAGCCCAGTATGCCACCTTCTGCACGTTCGCTGGACACGAATCTTGGTGTGGATACTGCAGGGGATGTCCCAGGGATTCCAATCCAGCAGGGGCTGCAACGGAGCACGGTGGTGGCATTGGCAAATTTTGAAGCAGGCCCTGCGTGATCTGGTCTGTTTGCTGGCAGCTAGACAGGGGACCAGAGATGGGGCTGGAACTGGGGCTTCTTGGAGGCAAATGGGGCGGGGTTTTCTATAGTGGATAGCTGATAGACGTAAGATGACTGGGTAGTAGAGGCAGTGTGGTGTGTAGTGGTGTTTATGGGCGTGGGAGGGGAAGACAGACTAGGCTCAGTTCTGTAATTCAGTGCAGTCAGAACTGATGGCTGAAGGGTGGACCAGGTAGGTAAGGGAAAAGACCTTTAGAAAGGGTAAGGAAATTTTGGAGAGGGGTTTAGGATGTTAAATAGAAACGCTCAAAATCTTAGGTCACTTTGAGGTGATTTGGGGGTCGTCTCTTTGGAGGGGTTTGAACACTATCCCCGTAGGGTGACCCCTACTGAGTCTGGCTGTGACTCACCCTTCTTTCTTGCAGGTGAGCCGTCCCAGCCTCCCGCCGCTGTTCCTTGTCCTTTTTCGGATATAGTCTAGAGCAGCCAACTGTTGTCGTGGTCTCGGTGTACTTTTGGCCGGGGTATGCCCCGTGTAGTTGTACAGTGAGACTTCTGTCGTTGTTGTCATCATGTTGGACTTGTACATTTGTGGACACTGGACTAGCAGTATATTTATTACTCTGATATTTTCCTCTTAATTGCTTCTGCACCTTAGTTTATTTTCCTGTATTAATAAATTATTAAATGCCTATTGTAATTCCAATTATTTATACGCTCCCTCAACAACCCTCACTAACCCTTCAGGGGCGTCATCAGCCTCTTAGGTGGCGCCCCCAGTTCTTGATGGCGGTAATTCAATACTTGTATCGGGTTATCGATACCCTGAGCTCTGGGACGTTACACCATTAGACTGTGGACATGTATTATATGCTCAGAAAAGTAAAGGAATTATGCAAAATGGGGTCTCTTGTACCGGGGAGGGAGGTGAGAAGGGGGATGGCCGAGACTTTTGACCAGCCGCCTTCCCTATATTTTGGGATTGGAAAACCTCTTTAAAAAAAGGGATCTAGGCATGATCTAGTATGCATGGAATGCAGTAGAATAAACTAGAAATCAGCAAAATGGAAGACAGGGGAGAGGAAGGACGGGGTTGCCTGTCGACCAACAGAGGGCGGCCAGTATTGTGGCCACTCAGAACTGATGGGCGGCCATGTCGATGGCCACCCCCTGCAACTAGGGCTCATCCGTGACAGAGCTCTCCAACTTCGGGTACTACTGCTAGGGGAAGGTCAGGGAAGAGTAACTCTGATGCTCACCGCCCTCTCTCCCTTGAACTTGCAACCTCTCCTTCTCTAAAAATGTCCACCACCCTTCACGAAGTGTCCCCCCCAAAGTGTCCCACCTCACCCTCGAGATGATTTTGAACGGAGGTTTTTGTATGTGGGGGCAATCTCCCTCCAAAATCATTCGAAGATGGATTACGTGCAAGCTACGTGAGTCTCGATCCTCTTGGAGTGGGAGTAACTTTGGAAGACGTGCCCAGAGTGGGCAGATCGTGGGGTTGACAGACATTTGATAGGAGGCGGCCAAGGTTCTGACCGTCCAAGGAGCTAGGCGGCCAGATCGATGGCCTTCTTGAGGGTGAGGGCGGCCAACAGTCTGGCCTCCTTGAAGATTGGGCGGCCAACTGTCTGGCCACCATGAAGATGGTGGGCGGCCAATTCTTTGGCCACCTAGGATGGTGGGCGGCCAACTCTCTGGCCGCCCTGGAATGGGCTGGGCGGCCAGTTATCTGGACGCCCTGGGTTATAGGCGGCTAGCTATCTGGCCTTCTAGGGATCAGTGAGAAAATGCATATAGAACCTTAAAAAGTCCGCGAAGGGACAGGGTGGAGCCTACCTAAACAAGGCTAAGACTCCACACTCTCAATCAACCAAGGAAAAGAATGCCGCTTCTATGATGGCTATAATCGATTTTTTTTAACCCAATCGGCCGACCCCTCTCTCTCCCATTTCTCTTTCACTCTCTCACCCTCTCTCTCTCTCCATTGGCGCTCTCTCCCCCTCTTGGTGGCGTGGTCGCATCGGGGTGCCGCAGGACGCGTGAGTGGCATCAACGGAAAGCCCACTATGCGAGAAGCACGGTGACGTCGACCTCGAGATGAACCACAGAGCGTGGAGACGAGACCGGACGAGGAGAGCCGTAGTGACCCTCGACTTGCATGGTGGCGTAGCACGATTTTTGTCGTGATCGAGGTAGGGGGATGGCTTCCTGACCTCGCTAGGATCATTTTCCCTACCATGCCCATCGTCTTTATGTCTTCCACAAGTCTGAACATCGTCATTTGGGTTTTCATGCCATGAACATTGTATTATGTTTTAATCCTCCATGGCCATCTTTGCTGGGTTCGTAGATGATAAACTGTCGTTATGTGATGGTGGAAGGGCAGGAATAGGTAAGATTTTGTATTCCCATCGATTTGGGTCGATTAGGAGGGGATTCCATAGAGTTTCCCCCATTCTCGATTCTCTGGTAGTTGAACGATCCTACCAGGGACCGTTTTAGATTCACAATCTTACGCTAGACCGTTTTAACGCATTGAACGGCACATCATGGGACCGTGTAGAAATTGGATTGGCTGACCCACGACTGCATATGACTCTTAAACAGTAAGGCGGTGTAAATGGCACGGCCCAATACGGACTGTGCATTACATTGGACGACCTATCGTGGGACCGCCCATGTAAGTGCTCATCCCCTTTGGCGGCCAAATGTGGGACCACCTAGGTCCTTGCACGACTTGGACCACGACCGCGCTATTCTTGGCGGTAAGAGCCACGCGGCTTAATAGTGACCGCTTAGATCTATTGAGCGGCGAGTTGTTAGACCGCTTAAGCACCGAAGCGGCCCTTTCTTGACCCTTTAATTCCTATAGAATTCAAATGTTAGCCTATTCATTTAGTTATATTTTGATATTGCATATTCGTCATGTTTAAATTATTTTACAAACTATGGCTCACTTTTATATCCCTATAGAGTTACTTTCTCTTTCCTTGTGATGGAACCACTAGTCGTAACCCGACGATCTCGAGTGTCGGCCCACCTGGGAGTGGTGGCAGGGCAGTTCTCGAGAGATAGTTTTTAGGCTAGTTTCCGTGGGCTCCCTTGCTTGGCAGTAGCGTCCTACTAGGGGAGAAAACTAGCTAGAGGCCTGGCTTAAGGCATTGAGCTTGTGTGTGCACACATGGTCAGGGGCTTGGACTGACACTGACAAGTGTGACCCTGACTAGTTCTTGACTTCGGTTACTATTACATGTCTCACTTGTCACATTCCAGGCTTGTGGAGATACTTGAGACGTAGTGTAAGTCGTTAGTGGACACATCTGGTTCCTTTCTTCTGATGGTCTTTCTTCTCTGTCCTGTCACTTGGAAATGTTAAAATTTATTCTATTGGTAGATTTAGTTTCTGACTCTCATGTTTAAATTATAATTGTTTTAATTAACAGTTTAAATTTAATTATTATAGTCCAGAGTCAAGTCCAAAGAAAAGACAACAAGTGCCAAGTACAATCGACAGAAAAGAAAGGGCATACCAGAGAGTTGGGGGAAGCCCGACGAGGGTACCAGCTAGCCACAACTAGACGCCACGAGCACGTACACCGAAAATGAACGGAAGCAGAATGCACGACCACCACCTGTAGAGCAGGGGTGAGCCTCATGTCACCGGCTCAGTAGGGGTCACGCGGATCCCCACTGAGGAAAACACGCAGTAACACGCTAAAAATAATAGGCAAGTAACAATAAACAGCAAGTAAGCAGGAAAGTAGGAAAGCTAAACTACAAAGCTGTAAAGGAAACAAAACAGGAAGCAGGAGTAGGGAACAAGCTAAGGAAGAGGGAGAGGAAGAAGTCATACCAGACAACGGCTACCGAACTAATCTTGGTACCCCAAACTACTCCAAGCAAGGGCAGGAGGGCGACTCGGAGCTGATAGAGTCAGGAGTTGCCAAACTATCGACGCAAGGAACCTGCAAAACTGACAAAAGAAACCTAGGAAAACGTTAGACAGACAACCAACACAGATGATGGACAATACTATAAGGACATCGTCCACACTACCCCATACACAATTGGAATGTCGTGCAGGCAACAGACACTGACCTCGAGTACTGCCACAAAAGGGCTAACCCAGAAGGTCACGACGCACGAGAAACATCGTGAGTCATACAACATGTGACTCGAAAGATGAGCGGTCAGCTGCATCCACTGACGTCTTACACTGCACCACAACTCGCTCCACAAGTGCCTCGACTACCAGCTGAATGTGGTCTGCCACAGCCAAGGCCGAGTCGTACGCCCACGTGGAAACCACCACTGCAAGGATCAGTCAGGGTCACGCCCATCGACGTGAGTCCTAAGCCCTTGACCCCGTGTGCACACACTAGCTGTAGACCATTAAGTCAAGCCTCTAGCTAGTATGCTCCCCTACGGACGCTACGATAAGGTCGGGAGCCCATGGAACTAGCTTAAAAATGTGTCTCGGGAAAAGTGACCTGTTACAAGAGCCGTCACGCCAAAGCGTGCCATATGGCACCTACCAAAGAGGAGTCACAAAACCTGAAGACACTGAAACACAAGTGCCCGAGTACAGACAGGCCGTACTACGTGCACCACGGCAGTATAGGAAACTGTCGACCACTCAGGACAAGGCAAACTAGACCTATAACTACAACAGTCCCTGAGTCCTATGACTCTGTGTCAGGATCATCGTACACAGCAGAACAAAGCAGCCAATCGGTCTAATCCTAAGCCAGGGAAAACAACAGTCCAGAAAAATGATGCACGGAGACCTGAGGGGACACTGAGAACTCTCAGCACACCTGGACACATAAACTGAGGTAAAATTATATCTCGAGGCATCCAGAACCAATGTCTCGAATTGGACAAAGTCGTCGAGACACAACAAGACTACCTGTCAATTACTAGGTGACCCCAAGTTGACAGGAGCCAGACACGACACCAGGAGAATCGAGATGAATTCACAACCAACCGGCAGTGCGACCAAGCCTGCCCAATGAACCGACATCGACTCCATCGTGTCGCATACACTACACCCGTTGTCCGACCAAGGACAATGGTCTACCCGGTGGCCCGCCACCTGAGCGAAAGATTCTCCTGACGAGTAAGAATGCCATCGGCCCTTCATAACAAGGAATCGGAGGCTCTGTCAGCAGAAGACCCCGATCACCTAACATGGGTGCGGCTTCTCACCATATCGGGCCCATTAGCGGCTGAATGATCGCCCAATCTAGGTGGAAATATCCCGGGTGTTATTCCACCCCATAAGGAAGCTTTGAGCACCAGCCAGGCCAAGCCAGTAGCATGGATCATAGTGCCGAGTGTCGTATCAGTGAAAAATCCACATGCTCAAGCCGAACACACGCGAAGCCCTATTTAAGGCCATACGTCATGTTGAGGGCTTCGTCAGCCTCCCGTCAAGGTTTTCCAAGAACTGCAGTGAGAGGAATGGTCAACAGCGACCTTCAGAACCATCCTCAAATTCACCGATTTGCCCGCGACAAGCAAACGGGGTTAATCCGGCGCGCCCCTTCACCGACGCACCCCTTAAACGACGCCACTGATTCCGGTGTGCAAAGGAGTCCCCTGGAGGCCGCTTTCCCGATGCCATCTTCCCCGGCGTGCTCCCCTCGACGTCATATTAACCTACGGCTATATAACAAACACTTGGTTCGACCAAGTGAAGGGGGACACAGAGACGAATGCAGCGACCATCAAGAGAAGAACTGAGTGCTCGCCAGGAGAGAGAGCCACCAATCAGGAAAAAAGATCCGAGGGTTTCTTGGAGAGGAAGCCTCTTCATCTGAGAGCCTCTAACGGCCGCCATCTTTCACCCTACTTGCTACCATCCGGCGCTGGAGAAGAAGCCCGATACTCTATTTTTGGGAGAGGAACCTTAGGTGGGTCATCATGTTTCTCCCATCGGTTCCTCCCTTTTCTAATCTCTTCTCTGCTGTAACGAAGGTGACAGGGGGACGGGCGATGATATGAGCCTGTCTCCCCCTTCACTATCTACCCTTTTTCTCCCCTGTAATCCCTTCATGCTTTTAATGTAAGCGGCTGTTAAGGTGACAACACCCGCGCTGAATTATTGTAATAATGCGCATCTCTTCTTCCTGTGGATGAAATAGACAATATACAGTGCCGTGCACGCTCTGCTTACACCTCCCTCAGTTTATCTGTCTAACTTCATTGTTTGTGTGAGCACTGAGTTTTCGATCTTTGACACCGAATATGCCCTGACTCCTCTTAAGGCTACAACAATGCTTCTCCCTCCCTGGGACCCCTACGCAAATGTGATTGTCATGCTTAATGTTGTATGCACCGTGGGCTCTGTGGCTAGAGGCATACTTGTGTATGCACCTCTAGCCATCCCAATCTGAGATTGAACCCCCGATTTCTCCTCCACACTGTTACATTGCTTAGAAAGAATAGGGTTGCTCCCAAATGTGAACATTCATCCTCTGATGGGGTCTAGCCCTGAAGAACCAATACACCCTCGGGCACCGCCCGGCTCATCCTTCGCCCACGCTACCCGTGGGTGGGGGGCATTTGTGGACGTGTAAAATTACATGTCAGCGTGTCCCGACCAGTCCAGCATCGACAAACGGCTTCAACCGAAGAAATCGAGAAAAGGGCGGGCCATCCGCACTCTCCAAATGAACAATACACTGTCGTGAAGCCGCCCCCAGTGTCACGTCAGCGAAGAGAAACCAACCCCCAGTAAGCCAGCAACTTGTGGGCCCAGGAGAAAACTAAGTGGACAATTGATCGGGCTCGAAACGGGCCTAAGTCTACCTCAACGGCACACTCTTACCGCCCTCAACGGTGCACGCCCCAAGGCCCTTCAACGGCCAGCCCTGAGGCCCTTCAGCGGCACGCCCCTCCAGCGCCTTCAGCGGCATGCCCTAAAGCCCCTTCAGCGGCACACCCCCTGAGCGCCCTCAGCGGCATGCCCCTCCAGCCCTCCAGCGGTACGCCGCCAGGCGCCTCAAGCGGCACGCCTTGGAGTGGCCCTTCCCCGGCACACCCTAGCTACCCTTCGCTGGCGCACCCCTGGTAGCCTTCCCCAGCACGCGAACCCTGAAGCGTCTTCAGCGGCACGCTTGTAAGCGCTCCAGTGGCACACATGCGAATGGCCTTCGACGGCACGCCCCGGACTATGCCATCCGGCACGTCCGGCAGAAGAAATCTTACGCCATCCCCCAACGGATTCTTGGCGCGCAATGGGTTTAGCTGAGGTGTCGACCGGAGATGGAGGCACGCGGGCTACTCCCCTACCACCAAGGATGCCTGAGTCAAATCCCATTCAATGCCTCACGTTCCCACGTCCGTCGTTCGCGTTCGAAGGCTCCCGCCACTGGGAGTATAAAGGGCGCTCTTCTCCGACAAATAGACACATAGAAAAAGGAGGCACACACAGAGACGCAGACATAGACAGAGAGAGAAGAAGAAGAAGAGAAGAAGAAGAAGAAGAAGGGAGCTCCGCCGTGAAGCCCCTTCCCCCGGGATGACCACTAAGAAAGAGAGAGTAAGGGAGAGTAAGAGAGAGAGAGAGAGAGAGAGAGATGTAGTGGGGAGTGGGGGAGGAGCAGGGAGCCGTCGCCCCTTCTCAAACCGCACTCACCCCCCTTTCTTTGCTTCTCCTTCCTCTTCTTCCCCCTTTCACATTTGTAATGTATTCGGCCTCCATCTTACCATGAATGAAAGTCCTTTTTTTATGTGTTCATGGCTTCCTCACGCTGGTTCGAGTCTCTGTGCATGCCTGTTTGTCTCCTCCTTCATCCCTCTCCCCCCTCTTCCTCTGGTGTTTCCTTCGCTCCCTGCCAGTGGCCCCTCGTTCACAGGTGACGGCCCTCCCAGTCTCATCCTCTTCGTGGGTGCGATAGTGCCTCCCCAACCTCATCAAGCACCCAGTCCCTATCTGCCCTTCCCTAGCTGGAGCTTCCCTATTAGCCAGGCCAAATCTAGAGGCCCCCATGGCCTTCTTCCTCATGTTCCCAGTGACTCGACCGGTTCCTCAACCGCGCACGATCCGCGCTTCCCTCGCTTGGGACGACGAGTGAGCTAGCATTTTCTGTGAGCAACGTATAGCCCCCTAGGAGCTCTTAGTGTCGGGTCTAGCGTGACTCCTAGCCACGTGTTGCTGGCCATGTCCATCTTAGAGTCCGAGGTTCAATGCACGTAGAGTCGGCTCCCGTGTCCGTCCCGCATCACCTGGCATGGAGGAGGATGACTCGCGGATTCCTGGAGCCCATCGTCGACTTGAGCGGGCCATTTTTATCAGTAGTGACAGCCTGCATGGGGTAGTCTCCTACAGCTACCCTAGCTTCTCGGAGGACTACTAGAGGTAGCGACAGTTTCCCAGTGCTAAGTGCCTGGGGTTCTTTGGCGAAGCAGAGAGGTCAGGGGTCAGAGTTGGGCCACTGGGGCACGCTTCTTGGGATTTGCATGGCCATCATCGCGCTGAGACAGAGGGGACCGCCGGACTGGTGTTGGAGCCCGCATGCTTGTAGTATGTTGGAGAGGGTTATGATGACCACAACATGCTGGATGGAGTCATGCGACAGACTATCACTAGCTGGTACGGTCGCTAGGTCGTGATTCCATCGCATTACTACCGCCAGGGTGCCACAGAGTGGCTGATGGGGATTATCCATCACTACCGGGTGCTAGTGGAGCGAGCAGGGATCACGTACGTGGTGACTGCTGCCTTGTACGCATACCCCTGCAACATTGGGCAGCTACAGTGATGCAGGACGACAAAGAGACTTGGGGGGGGACACGTACCTTGGACTTCTACTAGACGACGCGACTAGTGGATTGACGAGACCAGCAACAACGCGACCAAGTCATCACCTAATGTTATTCCCGAAGGGACAAAGATGCCCCGAAGCAAGAAGCAATCACTTACGGTCGTCCCCGGTGAGGGAAACGAGTCGATCTACACGATTGAGAAACCGGCGTTGAGTTTTGGGTGGTCGGCTCACTCTCATGTTCGGAACGAGCCACAGGACGGGTCTTGCACTCACAACTCACAGCGGTGATCAACGATAGCGACCTAGGTGCCTAACAAGCTCACAAGCAGCGGCATCAAGTGCCTATACTAGAAAAGCAAGCAACTAAAGTGGGGTGCGGGTGTACCTCCATGCGCCAGGCGTGGGGAAGACAATCCCGGCCAAACACGTACTCCTAGTACAGCAATTAATAATATTACAAAAGTGATGATTTCTGCCCACTCCACGCTGGAAGGTAAAGGGCTACACACGGGATCTGGGAGTAACGCATTCGGGTTGACGGGCAGCACTCGGGGCCACTTTAATGGTGGTACGTGCTAGTGCTCGTGGGGCCCACATCCTAGTTGACAGACCTGGGACGCCGAAGGCTGCTGCTGAGTCAAAGACTCCTGGCTGGGCGGTCCCGGGGGTGGAGGCATGTGGGTTGGCCTCGAGGAAGGCGAGGCGGCCGCCTCGGGGGTGGTCATCGGGTGCCGTCCACGAATCGGAACCGCTGTTCTGCTGCACACGGTCACGACGTGGGCGACGACCTGCTTATTCAATGCATTATTTATCAGTGTGCATATCATCTCTATGCATTTGGTCTTTGTATTTCCAAGTCTGTGCATATGCCTGACTCAGTGCACACTCCATAATCCAACTCCATGCATACTCTTGTTCAATGGTCACGAAGTCCGTACACTTTCAAGTCAGTGCACCTTGCCCAATTGAGAGTCCTTGCATGTTTTGGTGTGACCACAAGTCCGTGCAGAATGTTAGTCATGCATGTTTTAGTCACATAAGTCCATGCAGACTGTAAGTCCATGCATACATCTAAGTCCGCACTCATTGTTCAATCAAGTCCATGCACACCATTGGAAAGTCTATGCATATTCATTATCCTACGCACTCGTTATGTGCATGCATACACTAAGTCCGTGCACACTTAAAGTCAATGCACGTAGTCTCTTCAAAGCTCGTGGACATTTTCCAATGTTCGTGCATGTTTGGGTTTATGCATCGCATGACTAGTCCGTGCATGTCTTAGCATACACTTAGAGTCAATGCATATACTCGATGTAAGTCCGAGCATGTTGCACGCCGTCTAGGCTAAGTCCATGCATATTCGGAGCACATCCTGTAGCAAGTTCTTGCATACACAGACTGAAGCTCAATCCAAGTCAGTGCATACATTGTAGTAGGTCCATGCATATAAAGTCTTAGGGTCAATCCAAGTCAGAGCATGCACTGTAGCAAGGTCAGAGCACTTATGCCTTAACTACATAGAGTCCGAGCTACACTTTAGCATGTCCGTGCATGGTCTGTGCATTTGATGCATGACCCTCAGTCCAAGTCCATTCACGTTACATCTGTTAAGTCTGTGCACATTCACTTATGTCCGTGCACGTTTCTACAAAGTCCGTGCACATGGCCTTTTGAGCTTAAGTCCGAGCATCTCAATATCTGTGCATGTTTTACTCTCCTGCTTATATAAGTCCATGCATGTTTCGGCCTTGGTCAAGAACACAAGTCCATGCACGTTACTCTTGACAAGTCCGTGCACAATTGTTCAAGTCTGTGGAAGTGTTGAACAAGTCTGTGCACATCTGCTTATCAAAGTCCATGCATATTTTAAGTCAAAGCAAAGTCCGTGCACATCTACTTATCAAAGTCCAGGCATATTTCAAGTCAAAGCAAAGTCTGTGCATAGATTGGTTTATGCTCGGCCAAGGTCTATGCATAAGTATTGGTTGTTTGAAAACTAAGTCCGTGCACGTTTTTGCAAAGTTTGTGCACACTCTAGTCAGTGTATGGTCTGAACAACCACTGCAGCAAGGTCCAAGCATATAGAAGTCTGTGCACATCTCATGTCCGTGCACATTAAATCTCGAGCATCTCATGTCCGTGCACAGAAAAGCCTGTGCATCTTTCTCACTATCTTCAAAGCCTTTGCACGAATACACAAACCCCGTGGACATAAAACCCCGTGCATACTTCTTTCAGTTAACAAAGTCCTTGCATGTCATTACAAACCCCGTGGACATCAAACCCTGTGCAGAAGTCGCGGAACGCCTCCGGGCCTCCGAAATAACTCCGGATCGTGTCGATCCGAACACGAAAGATGTCCAAAACGTAATTTCAGACACGACAGAGTCAGACACTCTAAGAAAGCAGGTCCGAGACCCAAAAATAAGGATCCGAAAGGGTCCGGAATATCACAATGTGTTTACAAGAAGGTCAGTGGTAGCTCTGTGATATTCTTAGTGTTGATAACATCTTACTCATTGGGAATGATGTAGAGATGTTGACATCAACTAAGTCTTGGTTGCCCAAGACCTTCTCCATGAAGGATTTGGGAGAAGCATCTTATGTGCTAGGCATAAGGATCTACCGAGATAGATATAAAAAGATGCTAGGGTTATCCCAATCCATATACATAGACACTATCCTCAGAAGGTTTAAGATGAAAAATTTCAAGAGAGGTCTCATTCCTATGAGACATTGAATTTGCCTGTCAAGAGGATAAGCCTTAAGACATCTGAGGAGGTGGCACACATGAGTAATGTGCCCTATGCTTCGGCCATAATATCGATCATGTATGCAATGTTATGTACACGGCCTGATGTTGCCAATGTTTTGAGCATCGTCAGTAGATATCAGACAAATCCAGGCGAGGAGCACTAGAAGGCAGTAAAGTACATCCATAAGTACTTGCAGAGGACTAAGGATCTTTTTCTACTTTATGGTGGAGAGGACCTGCAGTTTAGAGCTTACACAGACTCTAGTTTCCAGTCAGATCCAGATGACTGCAACATGTCTGGATTTATATTCATGTTGAATAGAGGGGTAGCCAGTTGGAGAAACTCTAAGTAAGATACGACTGCAGACTCGACGATGGAGATAAAATGCATTGCTGTGGCTGAAGCTGCCAAGGAGGCAATCTGGATGAAGGAATTCATCTTAGATCTTGGCCTAATCTCCAACATATCAGCTCCCATCCCATTATTTTGTGATAATAATGGGGCCATCGCCCAGGTGAAGGAACCAAGATCTCACCAAAGGTCGAAGCATATTCTGAGATGCTTCCATCTTATTTGAGAGATTGTTGATCGTGGAGATGTGATGGTAGAGCGTGTACCGTCGAAAAATAACATAGTAGATCCACTGACTAAGCCATTGACACAGATTGTATTTGAGCGCCATCGGGATAAGATGGGCCTTAAAGTTGTGGGCAATTGGCTGTAGCTCAAGTGGGAGATTGTTAGTGTTGGTGTACTACAGGCTAATTTCGGGTCAGATAGGCCCAATAGTTGTACGATCTTGTTCTTTATTAATAAAGTGGTATTTGAGCATAAATATGTGATTGTATATTACTTTACCATGTCCCTAGGATATATAGTTGTAAAGTCTACTCGAGATTGGATCTCGATCATGAGACTAACGTTACATGGACACATACCTTAAAATTGTTCCTGGTTGGAGGGTAATCACTCAAGGACTTTGATTACCTATTAAACCAGTACACATGATGTGTGAGTGAGCAGTCTCATGGTCACTGGTGCGGGGCACCAACACATATGTGTAGGCACCAGCCAACTATGCTTTTGCTCATCCCATCCCGAAAAGAACCAATTACCCGTAGCTTCTAGAAACCCTTCCAGATATCTTTTCGGCTTTAATGTACACTGGCGATATACAACTGCCTCCGGAACATCAGAATTAGAATCCGGCTGCCCACCAGTCTAGGTATTGTGTATACCATCGGCAACTCTGGCACATTATTGAGAGGTGTTATCATTTCAGAGACTTGGTGTACAATCTACATGAGGGCCACAGGATTGATTGGGCCCAGATGCAGAGACTGATCGAGGACGTTAAGGAAAGAAGAAGACAGGCTAGGCCGCAGCAGGTGGCGCAGCAACAGTAGTTCTTGCAACAACAATAACGGCCCCCTTCGCAACAATAGCAGCAGCAGAAAGACCTCGGGATTCATCAGAATCCCATGCCTGAGCATGCCCCCGCTCCTCAACAACAACAATAGCCACCGGCATCGACCCAAGTCAATATAGTCCACCGCCCAGCCCCTAACGCTGGGTGGTCATTTGATGACGAGACTCCCGCACACTTACTAGCATTCCACCACACCCCTGTCCCCTCAGTTCCTTCTGTCCTTCGGCCTACCACCACCTGGACCACCACTCCGCTCACCATTCCCTCCACTACATTGCCTACCATTCCGCCAAATCCCACACCATCGCCTTTCATCACTACCTCTCCACTTCACTATTCACCTGTCACCACTGCTCCACCTCAACACCCACCACTCACTCCTTCGCCATCACCTGTTAAGCCTACCACCCCCATCATTTCCCCCATCTCTACTCCCCCCACTTCGATCCCATCCACCTACCCTATCGGGCTAGTCGGGGGTCCGTTAGTCGTCGTGCCGGCATAGAATTTAGCCCTTAAGATCGGGCACCTTTTCCAGAGGAGTTATCCCTCCACTGGTGCACCTGCACCCATTCCTCCAGTTCCTTCCAATCCAGTTGAGTCTGAAGAAGTCGACCCCGCGCTGGGTTTGAAGTATGATCTATTGCAGCACTTGGACAGAATGTCGGCCAAAATATTAGTCTTGGAGTTGATTAGGAGGTCCACGCTTCATCAAGATGCCCTTAGGGCATTTCTACAGAAAGTCATGGTAAGCGAGGACGTGGCGGTGGACAGTTTACCATCAGTATTGGCTACGATTACCAGGGGTCCTGCTATTTCATTCTCTGAGTTGGAGTTAGCACCCTATGAGGCACGCCAAATGCCACTTTGCATCACTATTTCCCTGAACAAGGTAGCGGTGGAATCAGCCCTAGTGGACACATGAGCTTCTATCAATGTGTGTCCACTAAGTGCATTGCGTGCCTGCAATATTTCAGAAGACATGCTCAAGCCAACACCAACTACAATCACCGTATATGATAACTCCAGGCGAGCTTGTCACGGGGTTGTGACTGTAAAGGCCGAGCTAGGACCGTTAAAAATGGACGTAGAATTTTATGTCCTGGATATAGATCCCATGTTCAAAGCCATTCTGGGACGTCCATGGATAAATAGTCTGCAAGCTAAGTGAGACACCTGTGGGCACAATCTCAGAACTCTCTAGTACTACTTCACATGCTGGTCCTCTGATAATTTTCGCAGGCCTCTACTCAATGTCGTCTCATCACTAATGACGAAAGGGAAATGGTGTGCCATAGGGTCCCCCCTCGACAAAGACTACTCCGGGTAGACCACTTAATAATAAATAACCTGTGAGATAGGCCATGAAAGAGAGAATAGAGAATCAGCGATTAAGAGGAGCAAGGGCTCTTCAATAAAAGAGAGATCACCCCCACCACCCAAGATGAGAAACCAAAGGCTTCCAAGGAGGCACGGCAAAAATAGGATCCCACTACATGTGATCGATCACATGCTTTACGTACCCATGTCAAAGCTTGATGATGATGATGATGATGATGATGATATTCTGGGCACCCCTGACCTTGTTGCCAAGTTCTTGCACCAACTCTCATGCACTAAAGAAATGTTCTTGATGAGGGACGAGCGCGTAGATGGAAAAGTCGACGACGGCATCCGGTACGAACCTGTGAGTACAGCCTTATGGCACTACGCTTCACGTAGAGAGGGGATCACGGGGATGAAAATGATTAACACAAAACTACCCTCACGCAGGAGGGGGGAGCAAGGGGAAGGGAGGTGGGCCTACGGCCCTGTGCCTGTCCTGCTGGACAGAGCCGACTTGTTCCGAACGGTATGCTGCACACAGAGATCAGAAAAGGATGCCGCTTGCACCCAGACTAAGCTTGAGAAGTGTAGAGGTGCTTCTGAAAGTTTGGCGTTGTTCTGAGGTTGCAGGAGGGCGGGGCAGGTCATGGAAGACAGCCTGCGCGAATCTGTCCTGCAGGACAGGTCTACGCAGTCGGCGTGCAGAGGACGGTGCGCTCTCCACAGAACTCCGATTGAAGCAAGACCAGTGGGGTCGGATGACTGATAGACAGATCTACGTACCCTCAAAATATGAGCACCAACGGATCACCGAGCTGGGCGTGGTCGGCAGTTTGGTGGGGCTCTAGATTTTGGGCGAGCACTCAGACGCAGTCGGGCTGTGCAAGGCGGCACGAGCAGCACCGGATGCGGAACGTGACAAAACCACCTGAGTTGGTTTTAAGACATAGAGAGGTACAACTCCGAAGAAGAAAGCTCAGACAGAAGACCGGAAGGGAAGGCGTGGCACGATCTACAAGCCTGCTGCACACCCTGGGCAAACTGGTTCACACCAGCTCTATGCAGTCGCACGAGATCGGACACCACGAGCTGTGCCGAAGTCGAAATGAGCGAAATCACCTCTGGAGCGAAGAGGACTCGAAGAAGAACAAACCCACAGAAGAAGGTTTGAGCTGATTCGTGCCGTGGTCATCGGTGTGTCCTCTGCAAACCGAGCCTCAGATTCTGTCCCGGATCTGCAGGCAGTAGAGCAAGGATTTCTTCGAAGCCGAGGACGAGGTCGATGACAAGGGTTCACGGTGGCTCCGTGGACGAGCTTGGAGAGTGGGGGGCATAGATGGCAGTGGGGAAGGGCCTGATGGGGGCTGAGAGTAACAGTTTAAATTCAGCTCAAGGATGGCCATTCATGTGGCCCAAACAACAAATCCAAACATATCCAAGTTCGGTCAAAGGCTGTTCCAACACAAGTTGAACTCCCCATATAATAACCAATATGAGTGAACCACTATATCATGTCAAAACACATTAAACACCCAATGCATTCTATCAACAACGTTTGTGCAACCCATGGTCGGGTCTGTGCACAATGAGCAGGGTTGGTGCATTGTTGGCACTCGAAATATGATCATTGGCAACCAAGCTGCAAAGATGAATAATACAGCCCACTGAAGCACAGAAGCTGATAAAGATCAACATACTGAAGACTTCTCAAGCTGCCAGAGCCTTGAGTCACTTGGAATGGGCACCGGGGACTTCACCTCAAGAAGGTCGAGATGAATCCACAACCAGCCGACAGTGCGACCAGGTCTGCCTAATGATCCGGCATCGACTCCGTCGTGCCGCTGCGCTACACCCATCATCCAACCATGGGCGATGGTCTACCTGGTGGCCCGCCACCTGAATTGAAGACTCTCTTGAGGAGGAAGAACGCCATCGGTAATTCATGACAAGGAACCGAATGCTCTGTCTGTAGAAGACCCCAACCACCCAACATGGGTTTGGCTTCCCACTCTATTGGGTCCGTCAGCAACCAAGTCAATGTCCAGTCAAGGTGGAATCACCTTGGGTGTTATGTCACCCTGCAAGGGAGCTTTGAGCACGAGTAAGGCTGAGCCAGAAGCACAAATCATTGTGCCGAAGGCCGTGTCAGCGAAAAACCTGTGTGCTCAAGTCAAACACACATTTTGTTCGGATTAAGGCCATACATCATGCCGAGAGCTTCGTCAAATGCCCCGCCAAGATTTTCCAAGGATCGTGGTGAGAGGAACAGTCAACGGTGGCCTCCGGAACCATCCCTAGACCCACTAGTTAGCCCTCGACCACTGAACGAGGCTAATACGGCGCCCCACTTCACCGACACGCTCCTTAAATGGCACCGTCAATAACGACATGCAAAAATGAAGCTTGGCTGCCGCTTCCCGGCGCCACCACACCCGACGCACCCTCCATGGCGTCGGATTAACCTGTTGCTATAAAAGCAACCCTCCTTCAACCAATTAAAAAAAAGGAGAAGAAAGAGAGAGATACAGAGATATACAGAGAGGAGGATTGAGAGGGGGAATTAGAGGCCACCAATCAAAGAAAGGAGTGCGAGGGTTCTTGGGGAGGAAGCATCTTCGCCTAAGTATTTTTTGGGCAGCCGCTGCTTTGTTTTGTTTGAAGTCCCCGATGCTGAAGAGGGAATTCTGATACCCTATTTTCTCTGGGAGAAGAGTTTAGGTGGGTGATTGTGTTTCTTCTTCTGATCGACCCTCTCTAGTTTTTTCCTCGTTGAAGTGTAAGTGAGATGGGGAGAGGCAATGATATGAGCTTGCTCCCTGATGCGGGACCGACTGACTCGCTAGCTAACCTAGGACACTAATGGGTGCGACCAGCACACGCACGTAACAAGGCAAGCAGTAGAAGGTTTCAATTTCATGAATTTGGATATGAAATCCATGTTGTAAACATTTACCTTGGGGATTTCCCTTGAACTCTCATCCTCTAGAGAAATGTCTACTTTCTTGAACACAGCAGTTAAGTGGGCTGCATAGGGTAGATTTCTTCTAGACTCCTTACAAGTTCCCATGATCTGAATAATTATCTCTGGCAGACAAATCCTGATTCTCTTTAGCAGACAATAGAGAATAAATCTCTGGGACTCAGTCATTCTCCCTCTCCCTCCAACTTGTGGAGTTATCATTGTGGTGAGAATATGGTGTAATAATCTCTTGAGAGGAGAGAACTTGATTGCATTGTACTGACCTAGTTTTGTTTGCTTCTTGTCTTTAGGATTGCTAGGCACATCTGTGATAAGGGAGTATGCATCATAAAGATTATACATAGACTCTCTTTTGATTTTCCCATTTTCTGGTATTCTAAATACTTTATGAAGGAAATGCCTAGAAATTTCAATCCTAGTCCCCTTAAGAATAGTTAACAGTTTTGACTATTCAGGATCATATTTCAGATTGTTATAGAACTCTGCAACAAGTCTAGGATAATAAACTCTATGCTTACTCAAGAATTTCTTCCATTTTTGAAATTCAAACAGCTCGACCAACTCAGGAAATCTTCAAGTCATTTCATGGTCGTGAAAATCCACATATCGTGCGAACACAATCAGCCAGCTTCCAAAATTACAACAGCTTGCTTTGACACCCTAGCAGGAACATCTTCTTCTTCAAATGTTGTATTTGTCGGAGTGGAAGTGGTTCTCACTTCTTTTTCTTTCCCTTTTTCTGACTCTCCTTTAGGCTCTTCAAAGCTAGTATCTTGATCCTTTGCCGTCTTTAATCTTTTCTCCTTTGGTGACTGCTCTATAGCCTCCACGGGTGAGGAATCCTCTGGTAGTTGTTCCTCCATTGCCTTCCTCTTCCTCTTGCTCTCGGCAGCCAGAGATGACATGGTAAGATGATAATGATGGAGACGATAAGAGTGGTGGATGAATCGTAGAACAACGAATAGAGGAAATGCGGAGAGGGGAAACCAGAGAGACACGCTTACGGTCTCGGCACGAGAAGAGAAGTCGTGAATGCGGGAAGAGGTTTCGACTTGAATGAGGAGGGTATGAAAGACAATGTATGTAGGGTTGAGTATTATAAAGACATACTGCCGACTTTACCAAATTCAACAATTAATACCCAGACTACCCTTCACTTAAAAGAAAATGCCTTTCTATGTAGTTATGCAATTTCTGGCATATGGGATTATATCTTAAAATATGATTCTTCACAAATTATTCCTATGAAGCAAGTTCAATGGAAATGAAAATAGTTTTAACAAGGAAATAACCCAGTCGAAGAAATCATTAATCTTACTAGTCCGTTTCATTAGCCAATACTAATTGAAAAAACCATTTTTATATTTGAACTTAAACAAGTTTTAATTTTCTGAAAAGAACTCAGAGTCAACCAAATTTCTCATTAATCTTTTACAATTTTTCTGATACTAGTGCTGAGGAGCTTCTTTCAACAATCGTCTTCAGAAATGAAGGCTCCTTGTTCTGGACTTGGACTAGCATATGACAAATGAACTCTTGGGTCTTAGCATGCATGATCAGAGCCCGGCTTGACTTATCACCTCCCCGAGAACTAGACCCGAGGGGCACAAAAGGTAATGTGCACCTGCTCCGTGAGGTGGGAAGTGACAGAGAGGGTCTAGAAGGGAGAGGTTTGAAGGGTGTTGGTGGAGGTAATGCGAGCGGTGGAGAGATGGAGGTGATGATAGGCCTGGGTGGAGGTAAAGGCAAAGGTGGGGATGTCAGTTTGGGTTTGGCCTGCTCAGGCTCGGACAATGATGGCGAAAGGGATGGCAAAGATAGTGGAGAGGGTGGTGACGAGACAGGATTTCTATGGGCGAAAGTGATGACGGTGATGGCAATAGTGGTGGGGGTGATTCGGTTGAGGTAGGTGGCGATGATGAGAGTGGAGAAGGTAAAGGGGGTGATGTGGTTGAGGACGTGGTGGGCTGTGGCACTCTTCAATGTATTGTTACAACACGTCAAGGGGCCTTGGGGACAGGTGTGGTGGTGGAAAAGGAGGGTGCAAGAGGGGTATTTGCCTGAGTAGAGGCTTGGATGGGTGTCGGGGATGGGACAGAAGAAGAAGTAGGTGACAGAGCAGGTGTTTCATGAACTGGAGAATCATCAGGGTGCCCCTGGTCTTGGAATGGAGCTAGCTGTTTAGGCGGCACTTCCTGCTACTATTGCTACTGCTCGCTGCGGAGATCCAAAGTAGCTTGATGCATGACAGCCCAGTCAACCCTCTTATCATCTTCCAGACCATAAATGAATTCTCAAAACTCGGGATAATTTTCAACCAAATGACCCTGTTGACGATGAAACTCACAAAAATGGAGTGAATTCCCGACCGCGAGTTGGCAAGGCACAACTGGAGGGAGTTGCACTGACTGGGTGGCCATCAAGGCCCTGAATACATCAGTAAAGGATTCTGGCAATGGAGGGTGAAGAGCCTGCTTCGGGCAGGGTGGATGCTGAGGGGTGTGGGAAGGTAATGGAAATGGCAGTGGAGGTTGCGTAGGCAGTGGGAATTTCATAGGTAAAGACGTAGGGGTAAAAGGTGAACGTGGTGTAGGCGTGCAGGGAGTGGGAATGTAGTGGACGGCATCCACCCGCTCGGAGTGTGGGATCCCCTTGACCAAAGGCAGAGAGGGCTGACCATGGGAGGCGGTAGGTTGTCGGAGGTTGATATGTCGGGGTATGTGGGTAAATGGGTACGGAATGCTGACTTGTGGAGGGATACGTGGTGGAGGGTTGACTCGTGAGGAATGGCGGTCATGAGGTGTGTGTGGGAGGCGAAGGTGAAGGAGACATGGGGTCAAGGGGTTTTAGCAGTTGTTGGCAAATGAAGTGGGCTCGGCTGTAGAGCTGTTGTATTCAGGGCCAAGATACACCTAAGCTCGGGTGTTGCATTAGAAATAACCATCTTGATCTGCTCTCCCTCTGGAATGCGTCCTTCTCACGTTCAAGGGAGTATTAGGGCTTATTTCATCGTTCTTCATTGTTCTTATTATTCCTCTTCACTTCACCCTTTTTAATCTTCGCATATCATAGCATATCAATTTCAAAATCACTCTTTTATGAAACTTCATGCATGCACACACCCCAAACCTATTTTTAGCCAATCCATAGGGGTTTAAAAACCACCCAAACCCCCAGGTAATCGATCCCCCTTTTGTATGTTTTTGCTCAATAATAGGGATAGATTCTATGCAAATCACGATCTAATTGGGCTTTCTATTATTGTTTAAACTATTTTACAGGCACCAGAAGACACAGACGTGAAGCCCTTGCACCCTGGCCGGCCTTGGAGCAAGGAAGGAATGGACCTGATAATCAATCCTGCACTATTTATGGTCGCGCTATACACAGATAGCGCGTTCTTGGAGAACGCACTCTGGTACCCTAGCGCGTTCATGATTTGGTCATCTTCGGCCTCCTTTCTGAATTTCTGAGGTATGTAACATGCCCTATCTCGTCTGTTTACACGTTTGACATGTTATTGGCTTCAGTGGCGATCACGGTTTAGTTGCTTATCATCTCCTCTTTTCATTTTATTTCTTTAATCAATTCAATGGAGGATTAATGATCATGATATTTCGATGATGATTTTTTTGGATGTTACAGCGGGTGGCCTGCGGACCCTACTTCGCTTCTTCCAGGTACAAGTTGGCATCTGACAGGTGACACTCGAACACCTCAAATAGGTGGAGGTCAGCAAAGATCCTGGCCTCTTTTCCCTCGCAAGGGTATTTTATGCATTGGTGCAGGGCAGACGGCACCACTCTATTCTGGTGTAGCCAAGGTCGATCGAGTAGCGCCTTGTAGGAGGTGTTGGAGTTGATCACGTGGAACTAGACCTTGGTGATGAAGTCGCCAAGGGCCAGTTTGAATTCTGCCACCCCCATGGGCACCTCGCACTTCTGGTTGAAGCCCACGATTTTAACATTCTTGACTTCGACTAAGTGCATGGCGAAGTAGTGCTTCTGGTACACCCGGTAAGGGAGTATATTGACTGTCGCTACCGGGTCGATCAGGACCCTGTTGATGGGCTATCCATTCAGCTGCCCTTTCATGTAGAGCGGTCTATTATGACTGCAGGTGGGCAGGAGCATGTCATCCTCAGTAAAGGGCACGGCCACTTCCGAAGACATCTCCGCTAAGCAGGCTTCAAGGTGCGCCGGCGTTTGGAGTGCGGCGATGATGACTTGCCGTGTCTCTTCGTCCAAAGACAGTATTTCCCAAATGGTGAACCAGGCCTGGATCTTCTTGAGATGTCTGACTATTCGGTCGGTAGCCTGGACCTTGAGCAGCTTCATCTCTTCGGCCTTGCCACGTTTACCCCTAGCCTGGACCTGGGGTGCTGGGTCGGAAGGTGGCTCCCCTGCCGGGTCAGGTGCAGCTGCCTGAAACGATGTACCCTGTCGGGCCTCCTCTTTTTCTTGCATGAATTCGGCGACGTTAGGGATGCCGTCAAATTTGGTGGGTCTCCTTGTGAGGTTGGCCTTGGAATTGCCATTTCAGTACCGCCTTGTCCTGTGTCTACTCAAGTGTGGACAGCTTAATTTTGAGCCTGATCATCTCCTTGTTTTACAGTTGCGTGGCTTTGGACCTAATTTCTGTGTCGAGAGTTGTTGCGGGCCATATTTTCATCGTGCCGTGCCCAACAGCCGACGTGTTGAGATGCTCAATTGCCGTTTATAGGGCGCAAAGGTAGGCCGAGATTAGTGCTTCTCCTTGGGCTTTGTGCTGAAGCCAGTGCTCTTCTCTATTGCACTTAGGCTTTTTCTACTCAGTTGCTCGCTAGATCAGTGCTCGAGGCATGTTACATTGCAATTTTTAGGATTGCGATGATGTCGAGTGTGTGCTAAGATGCGAAGGCCGAGGTTCTTTCTGATGCCTTCATGCGTTGTTGAGTGCGCAGCGGAAGCGTGTGGGCTAATGACCCACAAGCCGAGGATCTTTTCGTACAATTCTGCCTGGTCGAGAGAATTGCTTCTTCTCAAGGTGACTCCGTCTTAGCTACATGTGCCTAGACATTGTCGTGATCGTGCCGTTGTCGGTCATTTCTCTAGTTTTAGCATGGCATTTGCGAGTGTTGGGGAAATCGTCGACTTCGCTGCTGATATAGTACCCTCTACTTTGCATTCCTTCTCGTAGGTGTTGTGCCCTCGAGGCGTGTTCGTAGTCCTTGAGATGCGTTCCCCAAGATGGTGGTGTCTCTTGTCATTTTGTGATCGATTTAAATTGTTGTGAGTTTTTCCTTGGTGAACGGCCTGATGTATGACTCGCTCCCTGTAGTCGTGTGCTCAGCTGCCGCGTGCCTTGATACGACCCTGCTTGCAGTGCGTTCAATGGTTCTGTGTGCTGTACGGAGCCGGAATCCTACAGGTGCTGTTGTCGTTGGTTGTTGTTTTTGTAAGTGCTGTTTTCGTATGGTTCTGCATTTATGTGCTGGACTATTGTCTCGTCAGTAGCTTGCTGTGCTCCTTTTCCCGGTGGAGTAGCTCGCGACTCAATCAGATGTGATATCTAACTGAGGACTGACTTAATGCTGTGTGTGGTCTTGTATTGTTGATTTTGTTGTCGTTCCTCCGTGTAATCATCATTGGCGTCTTGTGTGCCTGGTGTTCTCTGTCTCCTTTGGCACAGAAACCAATGATGTCGTCAGGCTGTCAGCTGAGAGGACTATGTTTCCCTGTGTAAGCTGATGTTGGTTGTACATATCGCTTCTGTCGATTCGTTTCTCAGTGTTTGTTACTCTGACAGTCGTGTCTCTTATCTTGTGAGACGTAAGCGACGTTGCCTTGTTTCAGAGGTGTCAGACTTGTGTTCACTTGTGATCGTGCTCACTCTTAAGCGTGTATCCGTGACAATAGTCTGACGCTCTTCCTCTGAACTCTGTTTCTCGTGTCTTGTGTTTGTAATTGTTGGGTTGTTCTTCCCTGCCTTACCCTTGTTGGTCCTTAAATTTCGAGGATGAAATTTCTTAAAGGAGGGGAGGACTGGCATTACACGGTCCAGGACTGACCGTGTACTGTTTTTGTCAAACGGTTCGTGTAGCGCTGTCTCAGCCCTTGAGGTGGTCCATAGGCAGACTGTTTGTCTGTTGGGCTGCCAGGAAGGACTGCCTATTGGGTTCTGTGCTTACCGTGGCTATTTAAGCGTCGTGTTGGTCTCTGGTCGACCCGGTTGTGACCCAGTGGTCGACCTTCGGCCTCATAAATGTCCCGGACACTGTGGTACCCGTGTTCGTGGTTTCGGGGGCATCCGGAGATGTCGAGTTACCTCGTTTAGCATGTCACTGTGATTTCAAACCTAGGGATTAGGCCAAATTGACGGCTCAGTGCTGTTACGCGCAACGGTCCTGACCCCGAGTGTCGTGGCTCAAGGACCGTTAGATTTAGTAAGTCTAGTGGGCTGCCCAGAGTCTGGTGGCATCGTGCCACCTGTTACTCTGTGCTTCACGCGATGGGTGCGTGCGTGATATTCAGTGTTCACATTTTGTGAGCCCCCACTAGTCGTAACTTTCCTGCGCACACGGGTGCTGACCCACTTGGGAGTGGTGAAGAGCGTGACCCAAGTGAGACAATTTTTAGGCTGGTTACCGTAGGGCCCCTTGCCTTTGCAGCCAGAGTCCGACTAGGGGGGAAACCAGCTAGAGGATCCGACCTAGAGCAGATGGTCTGTGTGTGCACGCGTAGGTTGGGGCAGAGGACACGTGCTGACGAGCGCGACCCCAACTAGTCCTTGTTGTGTTCCTTGTTACTGTACGGTGTCTTAGCCTCCGCCTGGGCCGTCGTAGGCAGGCACCTGAGGTGCGGACTAAGTCGTCAGTGGACGCATCCGGCCTTCCTTCTGGTGGGCGATACTCCCGTCACGTGACGTGAGTTGTCGTGTCGCGGTTTCCGTTTCCCGTCTGCGAGACAGGGTTTCGTGTGTAGTTTCGGGAGTGTTCCCGCAGTCGAGGTCTTGAGTTTCCGGTGAGCGTCACCGAGGGCTTTCCCTAGACAGCGTTGTGTTCACGACGGCGAGGTCGTGACTGTGTTTCCGGACCGCGTAGTTTTGGCTTGGGCCCTGTTTGTGAGGACAGGCCTCCGCGACAGAGGTGTCGTGGCGTTTTCCTACTAGCGTGGGTAGGGCGGTTCGTGTCTGGTGGCCACCCGATCGTGGAGTCGGGATGTCGGGTGCGTGACTTGGTTGTCCCCCGAAGGGAGACCGGGTCGTGTTTTCCGGTACAGTAGGAGTAGCTATAGGGCCGAGGTTTTATCGTCCGCCGTATGTTACTGTTCCTGTTGTTACTGCTGTTCTTTCTGTAGTTACTGCTTTCCATGCCGCCGTCGTTCTCGGTTGGGGTTCCGCGGGATCCCTACCGAGCCAGTGATAGAAGGCTCACCCCTAATTTTCAGGTGCGGAGGCTCTTTCTCGAGGTTCGAGGGCTTTGCGTGGAGGTTCCTAATTGCCAGCTTGCCGGGCCGAGTGTTCACTTGGCATGTGGTACGTTTTACTGCTTTAGACTGTACTTTCTGTTGGACTGCAAGTCGAAGCAATGGCGAGTGGACTGTCTGGACTTATTTTCAGTCCCCAAATCGTGACCGACCACGCTGCCTATGGCTACCTTGCCGTACCTACTACCTTCGGCAACTTTCCCCCGATCGTTGGCTTCCCCAACTTCTTGGGAATCTCCTAGACGTGGAGAGTTTTGAGCCGATGGTCGTGAGCTATCATGTCCACCATACTATTTGCCCGACTGCGGCACATAAGAAGAAGCCCACTGGGGACAACAGGAAGAGCTCCAGAGGGAGGGTTTCTGCTACTCCTCAAAGCCGACTCTCAGCATCTGGAAAGTCCTTGTTGATCGGGGCATCTGGATCTACTTCAATGGCCGCAGCACCGAAGTTCTGCCAGATCGGATCATCCCGATTATGCCCAGTCACAACACCTTCTAGGTGCTAGCAAGCTGGAGGGTGGATTTTAATGACAACAAGCAAGGGAGGCCGACCCTAAACTTGCCAAAGTTCAAGCAAATCTGGGTTCCCAAGATGATCCGAGGGCCTACACTAGCTTCGCAAGGCTTCAAAAATTATGCTGAGACCTACAAGAGAGGGGGCAAAATGGCTATACATGCAGAAGAGACCGTAGTTGCAACTCCTCCACCTGTCATCAGAGTCTCCGCAAGAAAAGCCCACATCTCTAGACTATCAAGGAATTCCATTCTAGCTGCCAAATTAATACGGCTTTCACGTACACCGTCTACCCAAGTCCAAGTGCTGCCTCCTGCTATTTCTCTAAAGTGCAGTCAAGAAGACGTGACAAAGATAGTCTGAGAATACTTCCATAGCCTCGGGAGTCCCGTCATGGACCGACAAAGGTCACTTCGTGTCATCAGGACCGAAGGGGAAGGAAAAGACAAAGTATCAGCCATGGGGTAAATGAAGAGGGGAGGCGAGCCAAGGCTAGAAGCCTTGAGAAGCCTCCACAAAACTAAAGGATGAGAAGAATTTCAGTATCTGAAGGGCTTACTATCCCTAGTTAGGCCCGAAGGGGAATCGAAAAGCACAAAAGAATGATGCAAGTTCTTACTTGTAATATGACATGGGTGATTGGTACACCTGGCCCCCAACCAAATGAACAAGAAGAGCCGACCGAGATTGCTGGAAGAACAGACCCCGTGACAAGACGGGGTAAAGGCAAAGCCGAGCTACTGCAAATTATAAAGGGCAAGCAGCTTGCTGAAGAAAACACCACTACTGTCACTGCCAGAATAGTGGCGTCTGATCAAGAAGGAGCACCTCTGCCTCCGTCAATTGAAGGTTCTTTGGGTGAAGCGCTCGAGGGAATTAGTAATGAAACAGCCGTGGACCCTGCCATCCTGATGCCGCTGTAAGGATACTGGTAAGGACACCAGAGCCAGCCGTCATTATCAGACACGTAGCACGACTAGAGCGACGCCGACCTCTTTGTGGCTGGGTGATAGCATGGAGTCTCCACCTGACTATTGAGTTTCTTTATGTTTATTACGAGTGTATTGGTGTGTATTTATTTGAGTATTTATGAGTGTAATACAATAACAATTAAAGAGAAAATGAATGACAAAATTAAATTAACACAATCACCAAGCTTTCAAGGAAAGAGATGAAGAGAGGAAAATAATCAAAAGAACACGTCCACTTAATTTAAACGACCAAATTACAAAATATGTTGCAATACAAATTAAAGCAAAGATAATGAAGGAACTAAGCCACTCCAAACAAATAGGAAAATTAAGAGAACTATAAACATAAAAATAACAGCAACACCAATGGGCCTTAGCCTCCTGGAAACAACTCAAAGTGACATAAACATAAATTTCTCACAATCCGGGGAACTTAGCACTCCAACAAAATTCAAATGAAACTAAATACAATTCACTCCCCAAAACTAAAAGTCTCTCTCAACACTCCCAAAAATAGAACCTTAAATACACTCAAACAGCAACTCAAAATAGCAACCATCGAACTCTCTCCAAAAGGAAAACCACCCCTAAAACAACATAAACACACAGAACTCTCAAAACTTTCCACCGGAAAAGACTAACCATCGGAACCCCTCCACTCAAAAAAATGCTCCAAAACTCAACCAATAGAACTCCTTTTCTAGGGGGCCAACCCAAGCTGTCACTGTATCTCTTATTTCTCTCTCTTCTCCACGTCGCCTGACCACTCTCTTACTCTCTGCCGTGACACCCGCCTGAAGAAGTGGCTTTGGTCACTTTTGTTGAAGCTGCCAAGGGAGGCATTGTCCACGTGAAGGAGGCGCTCCCGCCTGCATTGAAGTCCGACCGCGATGGCTGCTTGAATTGGCCCACCGTGTGAAGGGGGAGTTGCAGTTGCTGCTATGTTTGCATGAAGGAGGCGCTGCATGGTGGAGGGCGGCTGGTGTTGACGTTGCATGGGCGGCAACATGGAGGTGATGGCGTTGAGAAGAAGGCCTCCGCATGAGAAGGGTGGGCGGCTGCCATCGAAGACCAGCATTGCATGGGCCTCTCGCAGAAAATGGGAATGAAGGCTCGCCATCGTCGACACCGCCCGCGTGATGGAGAATAGTGGCTTAGCGACGTTGAAGGGAGCTGCCATGAGGAGGAGGCTGCTTGAAACTTGCCTTGTTTCTCTCTCTCTCCCCTCTTCTCTCCCCACCGCATTCTCTCTCTTTCTTTATCCTTCCGCGTCGGTTGCGCCATGTGAAGAAGGCCGCCTGCCTTCTCCATTTCATGTTGTCCACCTTTTGTCAGTGGCCCGTCCACACTCGCACCTATTGGCCGACCTCCCACATTCGAAGTTGCTACTGCATGGACGTTGAAGCCGCCCGCGCCCACGAAACACGCCTGTCGTTGGAGACCCGCAATCGCCTGCTCGGGAGAAGGCGCCTGGCCCTCTCTCCCGTGCACGCACACCAGCATGGGCTGGCCTCCCTCTGACACACGTTGATGGGGGCATCTCTGGCCCTTCACTTTTTTTTGACACCCCGGTTGCTCATCAGCATGGTTCCATTGTGTCCGTCACAATTTTTTGAGTCGAGTTATGTAATTTTCATATTTTTCTTGAGTCATATCATGATGTGACACCACTATGGGGGGTGGTAGCCACAAGACCAATGAGCCTTGGACCTAGCAAGCAAGTAATTTACGGACTGGCGACTTCACTCGAGCGGACTCACCCGCTTAGCGCACACTAGGGCCCGTAGGCAACCTAGTGAGGGTCCAGAATGGGACCTCGCTGCTCCGAGGGTTGGCTAGCTTAAGATTGAACCCCTAAGGGTCTAGGGATGCCCACTCTCATGGGCGGCCAGCACGCCAAGGGCGTGGGATGTAATGGCTCTCTCATAACTTGCTCCACGGTGTACACTCAAGTTGATTGATTTTTGGATCGGACACTCCCTCACCACCAACGGGCAACTAAAGCAATACTAAACAAGAAAGTTAAGACCAAAAAAGAAGGGGCCTGAAGCTCACCTGACCGGTGTGAAGACGTCGATCCCGGTTGGAGACGAGGGCGAGCGAGGAAGCGTGGGCTTTCCCGCACACCGCGACGATGAAGCTTCAACCTGAAAATTCAAGTTACATGCACCACGGCCCATGCAAGGGGGTTGAACTTGGGATAGGAAAGTCAAAGTTACATTTAAACACTACCTCCGACAGGGAGGGACAGTAAGTCGGCCAAACGGGGAAGGGGACAGCCTAAATGAGACCGAACGAGAGGAAGACATCGGTTCTGCCCGCTCTCTAGAACAGGGGACAGATAGTCGGAGTTGACACTACTACAGCCACTCCTGAATTTTTTCGATGATGAGACTAGTGGGATAATCTTCGTAGTTGGATGAGGATAACGTCTAAATTTTGTGAAATTTCTTGGTCATCGGTGCTGGTCAGGGATGGGCCGCAAATAGGGTCCCTAAGTTCTGATTCTGACAGTAGAGGTACCTCAGTAGTAGGAAGAATAGGCTGCCACGAGTGCTCCCAAACTCTGAATCGAGTGTGGCTGAAGTATTTGGAACCGTTGTCAAGTCTTCTTCGAAACGTGATCCACGGAAGCACCAGAAGATGTCAGAGTAGCCCTGAGCAGCCCAAACAATGATCTGGTGTCTGTTCAGTCCAAGAGTGGATAGAACAGCACACCTGAGGGAGAAAATTGAGAAAATGCCGCTCCGGAGGCCGAACGAGGTGCCGCTTCTTGGAAATGGAAGGGGACTTGTTTCAGAAGCTCTCAGCCAAGTGGCTCCTCAACAAGTAGAGGGATGTGGCCGTGGGAGCTTCTGGAAGTGGCCTCAGGTTGCTGATCAGATCTGTCCTGCGTAGTCGGAGAAGAACGGTTCCCCCGAGTGACCACGAGCTCAGAATGGGACAGGACTACTGCTGTTGTGAAGAGGACGGAGAGACGCTTCCAACGGTACCTCTTGCGCCTCCAGAAACATTAGGATGAAGTCGTGACCGCCTCTGCAAGTTGATGGTACACTGCTACCTGCGAACTAGGAAGTGCTAGCTGAAGATGAGCGGTGGAAAAAGGGGGCAGGCTACGAGAGCCGAAAGAAGCAGGCTACGAGAGCCAAGATCGGACAGCAGGCCACGGAGGCCGAGGCTGTGAAGAAATCCTTGTCATTTTAAAGAACCCTCAGTCAGCATAGAATAGGCATGAGGTTAATATGCAAACATTATACATGCACAGACTTATAAGAGTGAAATGTGCACAACATGCGCAGACTTGCTTACAGGAGAATGCAAGGACTTGAACTCAGATAAAAATGCACGGATGCACAATGTGCATGAATGCACAATGTGCACGGATGCACAATGGGCGAATGTGCATGGACTTGTTTACAGAAGAATGCAAGGACCTGAACTCAGGTAAAGTGCACAGATGCAAATGTATGCTCAGACTTGTAGAGAAGACATGATGCATATGCTCGGACATGCAAAGCCTTTATAATAGTGTATGCTCAGACTTGCAAAGAAGTCATGATGCATATGCTCGGACATGCAAAGCTTTCATAACAGTGTATGCTCGGACGTACACAGACTTGCAATAGTGCATATACTGACATTAATACAAGACTAACAAGATGATGCACAGACTTGATAGCAAGTCGAGGGCTTTATGAAGTAGGGCAAAACATGCATGAATGCATGTTCTGTGAAGCAAGGCAAAACATGCACGGATGCATGTTCTGAGAAGCAAGGCAAACCATGCATGGATGCATGTTTTGAGAAGTAGAGACAAAAATATGCACGGATCCATGTTTCAACTGAACATGCATGGATGCAATTTCCTTCCAAAAGGAAATGTGCACGGACTTGCTAAGCTGCTGCAAGGACAAGATGCACAAAGAAAAAATATGCATGGGGTTTAGCTTGCACAGACCATGTGAAGACATACAAGGACTTGGGATGCAACCCTATCAACAAATAGACTAAGTCCAAGACGTGCACGGGGTTTGACATGCACGGACTTTGTGAAGTTGTGCATGGACTTTAGTAGAAATGTGCAAGGACTTAAGGAAGATGTGCAAGGACTTAAGGAAGATGTGCTAGGACTTAAGGAAGATGTGCAAGGTCTTAAGGCTGCTTGGACATGCAATGCACAGAGTTTGTTCATGCTCGGACTTGAACAACGCATGCACAGACTTATGTTCTTGACTGAGGCCAGAAGATGCATGGACTTCCTACGCAATGGACTATTCATCCACGGACTTGGACAATGCATGCACGGACTTATGTTCCTGACTAAGGCCAGAAGATGCATGGACTTCCTATGCAGTGGACTATTCATCCACGGACTTGGACAATGCATGCGTGGACTTATGTTCTTGACTAAAGCCAGAACATGCATGGACTTACTATGCAGTGTATTGTTCATGCTCAGACTTGAAAGAACAATGTGCACGGACTTGTTTGATACATCCACGGACTTGGAAGAGTGTGCATGGACTTTAATCATGTGGGTCGGTGGAATGTGCACGAACTTAGAATGTGTAAGCTGGTGGAATGTGCACGGACTTTATGAGTGTGCACGGACCATGCACGGACTTGATGAAATGTTGCTCAGACTCTACATAGCTAAGGCAGATGTGCTCTGACCTTGCTACAGTATATGCTCTGACTTGGACTGAGCCTAAGAGCTTTACCGCTCTTGGGAGGCCTCGTGGGTTCCAAGTGGTATCAGGTGTATTCGATAGTCCTATCGGGTATATCTATTATCCAGGATCTAGGTCGTCACACTTGTGTCCTCAGATAAGATCGTAGTTCTGGAAGAGTGATCTCTGAGAGATTATGGGTCCCAATTGGTAGCTCTGAGCGGCCAGTAAGCCTAGCTGGGTGGTCGACCATGGCAAGGTCTGTATTATCAGGGGACCCATGTGCATTGGTCATGGCATCGTCGACCAGGTTGCTGTGATAGCAAGTGGCACTTGGTTGCCTTGGAGATGTGTGTCGTGGATTGTGAGAGATCATGTCTTGTGGCTCAATAGTATGAGCGGAGCCAAGGATTGGCAGGCGACCATTTGGAATAATGGTGATGGAGTCGAGATGAGATTGTGTGATGGATGATACCTGTGTATGGAGGTCCCTAGAGGGACGTTGTCGATGGATGGTGATCCTTGGTCTGTGATCAGCATGAGTGGATTTCCCTATAAGTCTGAGTTGAGTGCTGCTATGGACCGAGGGTTGTGGAATCCTATCGTTTGGTTTCGCTGTGGTCCCCTGAGAGGGTAAAGTTGGCGTGAGGAGTAGGATCGGACATGGTGTCTAAGTGAGGATTGGCTCGTGATATAGTGATGGTCTGTGAAAGAGTCAACGGATGGCTTGTCGAGATTTAGAATGTACTTTTTAGATTTGGTGAAGGACCAAGAAAGAAGGAAGAAGCTGAGTGAGTCCCGGATTCCCGTTGACGAATAATTGGTAACAGGTGGATGGTCTTTCACAGACAGAAGATCCTAGTTGCAGTGGCTTGAGAATGGCGAGAGACGTGTGCAAGCGAGGCCTTGGGTGGTCAATTATGAGATGTACCTTTTTCTCAGATTGGATCTGAGATTTGTCAGAAGTTTATGTTCTGGCAGAATTGGTCCAATCCTATTATTGGCATTCGGCTTGCTAGGTGTGAGGTGGTTCATGGTGCAAAGTCGACGGACTGTGGAAATCAGTTGGGATGATTGGGTGAGCTAAAGGAGGCTTAGTAATGGTCATCCCTACTGTAGGGCATGAGATCAGTCAGCAGGTTGTGAAGCTGATGATCGATTGGTCCATCGAGCTTGAGATTTTATCAGTGGCTGCTTCTCGTGATGAGGATTGCGTCTCCTCGGTGAGTGAGATGATGGCAGTGATGCCATGATTGGATTTCATTGAAGTTGAGATGATGCCAGACTTGTGTCCTTGTGTGCTATGCCTGCTCTAAAGATCTTCGAAGAGAGTTACCTTTATGGGATTGGAATGGTGAAATACACAGAATGGAAATAGTACAAGATGAAATTGTCGCGGGAAACTGTTCTCCACGGGATTTGAAATGAAGTGAAAAATAACGGAATAAAAATGACAGAAATAAAACCGTTGTGAGAAGTGATTCTCCGCGGGATCTAACAGAAATAGGAATGACTGAAATAAAAATGACAAGAAATAAACCTCTACGAGAAGTGACACTCCGCGGGATTTGAACAATACGAAAACACTTATCCTATATGACCTATATGTATCCTAGACCAAAGAAATGAGTTTTCTCACAAGGTGACTAAGGTTCACCTTAAGTCAATATCCACCATTGGTCAACGGTAAAGTAAGAGGTGGGATAGTGGTAGGCTCCCCTTACTATCACAAAGATCTAATTGAATAACTACTTACCCACTTGTTCGCGCGCAGTGGAGGTTTCACCGGCACGGTGTGTGCTGTGACCGGAGTGAGGGGTAGGATATAACTACGGGAGAGATGTCAGAATATAGTGTGCTTCGGGCACCCCCTCACATGGCCATATCTTTCTCAAAGTGGCATCGTGCACCTACCTTTTACGAAAAGTCGAGAGGAGATCAAACGGCACAGGGGGTTTTCGAGTTTTGAGGGAAATGTAGCTGGGATGCGGGCGTGCCAGTCGGTTTCTCGATAATCACCCATGGAGCCGAAAGCTGACTGGGGAAGCGCCGCCAAGGCAGGGCACGTGGACTCGAGAGGTGAGGGACACGTGGAGGGAAGGTCAGTTTCGTAGGTGCAAGTGCGCAGGCAATTGTGGGGAGTCGTGTACAGGACGTCTTTCCCCATTGACCGCAAGCAGTCAGTGTTTATTTACATCGGATTGAATCTGAACACCTTCGTTCTGTGCTGAAGAGAGGTCTGTACAGGCCTGGAGTCCTGGGTAGAGAGCAGGGGGCACTTTGCAGCTGTGGGTTCACACTAGACGGGATGATGTTGGCTGGGGTTAGAGGTGCTAGGGGACTCACGCTAGGTGACAAAAAGAAGGGGGACTGAGGGCCTGAACGTGGATACGAGTGCATACGTCCAAATGGCTGTACAATTTCTGAGAGCTATATGGCTTTACAGGCAGGCCATGGTGGCTGAGGTACAACAGGAGCAAGCCACGGGCCAATTTCGACACAGTGGTCGGTCCCTGGGTCAATGCGTAACAAAGCGGGTATCCGCGTGTTTTACAGAGGGTTCCTCTCGTGGCATGGGCTGTGTTTGCTCCGTAAAATGAGGGGCTTGTAACTGGGTGACTAGTGAGTGCATTAGACTGGTGCCTGGATGAGGGTCAATCAAGGGTCAGATTGAGCAGTCAGACATGGCCTCGTAAGTACTGGGAAGCGTGACGTCACGTGCGTGCATGGTCGTACCATTGTCATAACGTCTCACGCATGGTGGGGATAGACTTATATGCCATGGGAAAGTTTGGTGCGAGGGAAGTACAAGTGACATACCCTCGACGTCCTTAGCCAACGACCAAGTCACCCACACACAATTCTCCTTGCTTTGCCTTGCTGCTGCTTCAAGCTTGAAGGCCTTGGAGTTGCTTGGATTGATGCATGTATCTTGTATATCCTCTTCATCATGCACCCCTTGAGCTTCTAAGGGGGTTTTATAGAGAATTTGAAGGGGTAGGGTAGGGTTTAGGCGGGCTATGTTGAATGGTTCAAGCTAGCCCAGGTAAACCCATTTGAATAGTGCATTTAGGTTGCACGTAACTGAGTAGGGGAGAACTACAATAATAAAGTAGGAAAACTAAACTACAAAGCTATAAAAGAAAACTAGAATGGAAAGAGTAGAATAGCTAAAAGAATAGGGAAAAGCTGACAAGCTTGACCACCGAACTAATCTCGGCTCCCAAGCTACTCCGAGCATAATAGAATGGCCAACCTTGAACTCGGAAGGTCAAGAGTCACTGATTTGTCGACAAGCGCGAGGCCTAAGACAAAGGCCTACGAGATCAGACAACAAGCCTAGAAGAAAACCTAGACAGACAGGACAGACTCTACAGCTTACACGACTGGATTGCCGTGCATGCTCCCCTAAACACAACAGCAGACACGACTGGAGCGTCGTGCACGTCACAACAAGCTAGTCCTAGGAAAAGCCAGACACAGACCAACTCAGCAGGGGAAGCTGATCTTGGACAGAACCAAGAATAGGCTAACTCAAAAGGTGACACAAACTCCGAGAAACACGAGAGTCATGCGTCACGTGATGGAAGCACCCCTCACTAGAAGAACAACTAGCTGCGTCCACTGACATCTTACACTGCGCCTCAAGTACCTCTCTACGGACGCCTGGAATGACAGAGACTGAGGTACTCGCTGAACCAGAACAGGAACTAGAGTAATGAGTGACTAGTCAAGGTTACGCTCATCAGCGCAAGTCCGAATGCCCCTGACCACGTGTGCACACACTGGCTCTCACCTAAGCCAGGCCTCTAGGTTGTATTCCCCTCCGTAGGATGCTACGGTTGGACTGGGGCCCACGGAACTAGCTTAAAGATCATATCTCGGGAACTACCACGCCACCATTCCCAGGTGGGCCGACACACCGGAACATATCGTCAGGCTACGACTAGTGGAGGCTCACTAGACACAGACTCCAAAACATGAGTGCTGGAGTACAGACTAGCTAAGCACGCACTGTCACCCGTACTATAAAGCACCAAGGCAGTACAACAATTGCCAACAGACTCAGGACAAGGTAGCTAGACCTATCAACACAACGATACTTGAGTCTCATGACTCAGAGACAAGATCATCGTGGAACGGCGGACAAGCCGTCAATCTGTCTAATCCTAAGCCAGAGGAAATGACATAGCAGAAGGAAATGACTCACGTGGACCTGAGGGAACACTAAGACCCTCAGCACACCTTGACACGCAAACTGAGGTGAGACGATACCTTGAGACATCCAGAACCATTGTCTCGGGCTAGACAGAACTACCGAGACATGCACAAGGTCACCTGTCAACCACTGGGTCACACCGAGTTAACCAGAACCCGACAACGACACACAGACATGACACCATACACAAGCACTACTGGCCATCTCATTATGGTCATAGCCCTCATAGGATGCCAACAGACATCCAAGGGTCACGGGCAAACCACAAGGTCAAGCCAAGACAAGCAAAAATCGAAACCACGAGAAATGACACTTTGGGCATAAGCGATCCATCACTCGGCCGCTAGGCAAACCAAGCAGTCAAGGAAGAGCCACTACACACACAGAGACAAGGACACTGGCAGTCCCCTGGCTTAGGCAGAAGACCATTCATGACGCCGGGCAAGCATACTTAACGGCTTAGACGTAAAGTCATGACGTCGTACAACTTGACTTAGGCAGAAGGCCATGACGCCAAGGTAGAATATTTATCGACTTAGGCGGAAGATCAAGACGTCGGACAAGGATATTTTTGTTGGTTTACGTGCCAACCTAGACCAAAGGTCATGATGCTGGCGATAAAAGTGGTCTTTTTACTCTTTTAACTGGATGGAAGGACATAGCCACAGGTAAAAAGGATCCTTTTGTTGTCTGGTCGAACAAAAAGGTTCAAATCAAATGTCAAGGGGTCTTTTGTTATGGGTGAGACGGAAGGTCCGAACCAAAGGTGAAAGGGCCTTTTTGTTGACTGACTAGGCGAAAGGTCCGAGCCAGAGGTAGAAGGGTCTTTTTGTTGTCTGGTCGGACGAAAGGTCTGAACCAAAGGTGAAAAGGTCCTTTTGTTGACTGACTGGATGAAAGGTCCGAGCCAAAGGTAGAAGGGTCTTTTTGTTGACTGGTCAGACGGAAGGTCCGAACCAGAGGGGAAAGGGTCTTTTTATTCTCTGACCGGATGGAAGGTCCAGACAATAGATGAAATATTGATGTCGACCTGACAGGATGTCGGAGTCAACAAACCTTGCTTAGACGGTATGTCCAGAACAAGGGCAGCAATAAACATTGTTGTCGTCTCGACACCATGTCGAAACTGACCAACCTGGAACAGATAAAGGGTCTAGGCCAGGGTAGAATATGGTTATTGACATGACAGATTTGCCAAAGTCAACCAACTTGGCAAAGGCATGAGACCTAGGCCAAGGGAGGAATATAGGATATGGATACTGGCCTAACGTCATGTCGGAGCTAACGAACTTGGCAGAGGCGTGAGGCCTAAATGGTAGAATATAAAATGGGTGTCGACTCGACGTCCTGTCGAACCCAACAAACTTGGCAGAGGCATAAGGCCTAAGCCAAGGGTGGAATACAAGATAAGTGTTGACCCGACGTCCTGTCAAAGCCAACGAACTTGGCAGAGGCGTGGGGCCTAAGCCAAGGGTAGAATATAGGATAAGTGTTGACTCGACATCCTGTCAATGCCAACAAACTTGGCAAAGGCGTGAGGCCTAAGTCAAGGGTAGAATATAGAATGAGTGTTGACTTGACATCTTGTCAAAGCCAACGAACTTGACAGAGGCATGAGGCCTAAGCCAAGGGTAGAATATAGGGTAAGTGTTGAATCGACGTCCTATCGAAGCCAACGAACTTGGTAGAGACGTGAGGCCTAAGCGAAGGGTAGAATATGGTTGTGAGTGTTGACTCGACGTCATGTCGGAGCCAATGACGAATGAATTTGGCAGAGGCGTGAGGCCTAAGCCAAGGGCAGAATATGGTATAAGTGTTGGCTCGACGTTATGTCGAAGCCAATGGGCCCTGCCCCGATAGAAGGTTTGGGGTGAGGGTTGACTAGAATATAGATGTATGAGAGGCCCAGACCTAGGGCTAAATATCAATGTCAACCTCTAAATAAATGCCATAAATGACGAGACTCATGGGGGCGTCTCCAGGCTGTCTCCGAGCCAAATGGAACCTGCCGTGACTCGCGTGGTGCTCCGCGTACGGTACCGGTGGCTCGTCGGCCCGGACCGGTCAAGTGCTCAGGTGTCCACACCAATTGGCAGTTGAGATAGTGTCATTACTTTGTTTAAATTAAGTCTTTCCATTAAGGCGTTACTTCCATTCCACAGTTATTTATTTAACGAAATCAGGAAGAACCATACTCAGGGAATTGGCGCCCTGGGCAAAGCCATATTTTCTGAATATAGCACCTAGGTCAGGGGTGCTATATCAAACAGAGTCTTTGTGCCTGTCGTTGTTTCATCCATGTGTAAATTGGACATGAATAGTGTCACTTTTTCATGGAAAGAATTTTACAGAGGTGAATACATGGATAGGTAGAGAAAAATAGCAAGAAACTAGCAGTATGCTCATGCATTAGATTAGATGTCATGATTCATGATTTTTAAATTTTGAACATGTGTATTTAACAAATAATTAACAAGTTAATGACTATATGTACAGTCGTGTAATCAATAGGCGCCCAGAGAAGGGTCACTCTATTACTGTGTATCAGAAAATTAAATATAAAGCCACTGAACTCGATACCAAAGGACCTATATGCATGCACATGACCTAGGGCTAATTAAATTGGCTTAGTACTTGAGAACACCTACCTTTTTGGGTAGATTTAGATGGAAAAATCGTGAAGAGATTGAAGACAAGGTAGGATCAGCAACGATAATATTCCCAGAAATGGTACTCTGTTCTGAACCCGTGAACAGAGGAACTGGGTGTGAAGCAATGGCAGCAACTGCAGACCTTCAATGGACAAAGGAAGATGATGCTCTTCCTTTACACTAGCTGAACGAAGAAACAGTAGATGATAATCCGCTGCTGCAACAGAAGAAAGATGCAGCGTCAGGGAACAGAGGCCTCTCCTCCACGTGCAGTCGCAGGAACAAGAGTAACAGTAGGCTTCTCTTTACGAAAAGAAGCAGTAGGGAGTAGCAGCCTCCACTCCGCTTCCGAAAGAATAAGAGTAGAGAGGGAGAACATCGGAGATAGATGAAGCAGTAGCCGGTGTTCGATCGATGGGGCAGGTTATTTATAGAGGTAAAATCCTACTGGAGGATTAGGGTTCGATTAGGATTGTTATTCCCTACGTAAGAATCCTTCTATCATGTATTAATCCTTCCAAATCAATACCTTCACGGATAGCATCCAGCTTCCTAGTTCGAACGAAACTCTGCAGTCCAGCTTCTGTTTTTCATTCTACAGGGAAGTAGCGCCCAGAGGAGGGTTGCCCTTCAAGAAATGGCGCCTCCATGAGGGATCTTCACTTCATCAAGTAGCGCCCTTAACCTTTCCTTATTTTAATGGACATTATTTATAGCCCTGAATAAATAGCACCCTTGTGAAGGGGCACTACTTCATGAATTGGCGCCTAGTATAGGGGCACCCTTTCCTTGACCCATTTGGGTAAAAGGGTAGCTGAGGTGTATACCTGAAAGGGCACCTCAGGCAAAATCGGGTGACCCCCTCGTATGAAAACCCGCAAGGGCATACCAGAAAAAGGTAAAGGGGGTAAGCTCTGGCGAAACCCATAAAGGCAGTAGAGCTAGTAAAGAGAAAAATAAAAAATCCTCTCCTTCTCTGCTCCTTACTGATGAGGGTCATCGACCCCGACATTTTGTCAATGGCTACCTCAGTATCACCCCATGACGATGGTGACCACTACACCCTTGAGAGTCGGATCACACCAATTCTAGTACCAGCTCCCAGTCCCAACACAGTGGCCTCAACACCTTTACAGGCCAGCCACCCAGTTCTAGTACCAGCTCCCAGTCTCAACACCATGGCTTCAACACCTTTATAGGATAGCCACGCCAATTCTAGTACCAGCTCCCAGTCTCAACACCGTGGCTTCAACACCCTTAAAGCCAGCCACGCCAGTTCCAGTACCAGCTCTCAGTCCTAGCACTGTGGCATCAACACCTCTATAGGCCAGCCACTCCAGTTCTAGTACCAGCTCTCAATCCTAGCATCGCGGCTACAATGCCTCCACATGCCAGCCGCTCAGTTCCAGTACCAGCTCTCAGTCACGGAATCGTGGCTTCAACACCTTTACAGGCCAGCCGCTCAGTTCTAGTACCAATTACCAGCTCCAGTATTGCGACTATGCCGCCTCCCCAGGCCAGCTGTTCGGATCCAGTACCGGTCGCTAGTCTAGTAGTTCGGTTACAGTGCATCTGCCAACCAGTTACCCAGACTCTGGGCCAATCACCTAGACCCAGTACCAGCGTCCAGCTCCAACATCTCGGCTGTAATCCCATCACAGGTCAGTCGGCCAGCTCCAGTCCCCAATCGTAGCTATCGGCTGTGATGCCTCCCAGGGCCATTCGGCCAGCCCAGCTCCAGTCTCAATATCCTGGCTACAACGCCTTCGAAGGCCAGTCGGCCAGCTCTAGTTCCAGTCCCCAACACTAGTTGCAATCCTAGTTCCAATACCAGTCCTAGTCCCAGACCCAACTTTAATCTCCAGTTCCAATCCTAGTCTTAGTTCTGGTCATCATGCCTTCCGAGGCCACCTGGCCAGCCCAGCTCCAGTTTCCCAAGCGAATGTGAATCACATTTCTGGCTAACAACATGTCAACAGTTGGTACACTACCATTCGGTCTATAGCCGACACACTCCAGAATCACCCCAGTAGCCTTAACCACATAGGCCAGCACCCCCTCTCGGGTCGGCCTCTAGCTTCTAGACCCCAACAGCACAGACCAACGCACCCTCAAGGGTCATCCTTTGGCTCTCAGTCTCTAGCAATAGAGGCCAATACACCCTCATGAGTTGGTCTCTGACTTCTAGTCTCTAGTTATATCAGCCAACACACCCTCACGGGTTGGCCCCCAGCTTCTAACGACATGGGCCGACACACCCTTACGGGCCGGCCTCCAGCCTTTACCCTCCAGTAACATCGGCCAATGCACTCTCGCGAGTCGGCCCCCAGCTTCCAGTTTCGAATTGATGCTTTGATTTTCCACGGAAGTTCATCTTTAAGGCCCCCCACACGCCCCAGTATATCTGTTACATCCCAGCTAGCGGCAATACTAGGGAACCAAAACCAGGGATCATGTGTATCAGTATTGGAGTTAACCATATCTTTGATTATCATAGTTCTTTGGTCTTCTAGCTGCTTGTAATAGATTGAACTCTTCACTCCTCTGGTCCCCTGTGACTGTGGTATGGACCAGCCAACACCATTGAGCAACAGTTTGGCTGGATTATAGTCCATTGATGAAACACTGGAGAATGCTGTTCTCTGGATGTTTGCATTTTCAATGCCATCACTCCTAGAAGTTTCTCCAACAAATTCCACCTGCAATTGATGGGGTGCTTGGAAAATAGACTAATATATAAACTATGTAACAGAAGAAGAAACTAGAATTTATAGTGGGGGAACCATGGTAACAACTTGAAAGCCCTAATGTACCTTCCAATTGTGAGACCTCTCTAGAAACTGCTCCAGAAGAAACCACGTGGCACAACACTGACGCAATTTCTCTATTCCAATCAGTGATACAAAGGAAGGATATAAAAGCAACCTGCAAATGCTCAAGAAAGATACTGTAACATGAGAAGATGTCCGGCAAACGTGCCACACATTCAAAGGCAAAAGATCTCAGCCAAGACAGCTCTTACACAAGATCCAAACGACTCTTTATAGGGACCTCATTGTCTAATTTTGAGATGATAGGCTTCAAGTTTCTTCCTGAATAATGAGAACCACTAGTCTCTTGCGAGAAGGCAAGTTCATCAAACACTTCTTTGAGCTGTGGTAGGACATGTGCAGCAGTAAACTCTGCACCAATCCGTTGGCAAACAGTGATAAGTGTTGTTGCAACAACCTGGCAGAAAGCCAGCAACTAAAGTTTATTACACTGATAGAAACGTTTAACTTCATCAAGAACTGGGAGTCAATTTTTGTGATGCAACTTGATGTGTAAACAGGCACCAAACAGAGTAAAGGAGCATGCCTGGATCACAGAAAGGTCAAGATGAGCCTGCATAAGAACCTTTACATGAAGGAGTTGATCCTGTGAAATAGTAGAAATGGCATCAAGAACATGCTGCTATCAGCCATATAACACACTGATATAAGGACAATTACAGAAAATATGTACCAAAACTATTTCTTTGAGGACCACATCCTTTGGCAAGAGCTTGACTAGGCCGTCTAAGGTAGCAAAACAGTCAATCAGTGCTAAGGAATTCCAACTCTGAAGTGGCTCTGGCTTATTCACATGGGAAGCATCAATGCATGACAAGACGATGCTCCTTAGTAAGGGAAGAAGATGTCTGGTGACAAAAATTTCCCCAAGGACCCCGCCTGCAAATCCATACCATACAGAAATAAAAGCACAATAAATCATAAACAGATCAATATGGGAGCTAAAACAATGAGATTCACTGAACAAGAACAGAAAGGAAGTACCAATTCTAACCAGTGCATCAATTCCATCAGCTGAAAGTCCTTTCCCAAAACAGTGCATAAGGGGCAAGATTGTCTGTTACATGACATCAGAGATGAGTTCTCGGACAATGATAATCAAAGAGAAATCCACTCGTCAGTGATTGATCTGACCTGATGAATGGTAACAGGAAGGCCAAGCTCTTCACTAGATCCAATTAGCAATACAGATGCAGCAGAAGCAGAGATTTTGTTAGGAGTATTGCACAGATTTGAGATTATTAGGGGATGCATTTTCTCCAGGTATACATGTTTACCCAAATGTTTCCACACTTCTTGAACAAAAGAATCTTGGAGGAGGGAAATCTTCAAATTCGAACAGTCTGCTCCCTGAAGCACTAAACCTTCGTGTCAAAAAGATAGGTGCATTCCCATAGCTAATTAAACTCAGAAATTTGTCTTGGAATAACTGGGACACAAGCCAAGGAGTGAAGCATAAGCACTGTGTTACTGGTTTGTGGAGCATACCTGTAAAATCCTCTGAATTGTCGGGAAGATCAATGACTTTATGGCTTGGAACTTCAAGCATTTCACAAACTCTTTTAGTAAACATAAAGCTGACTCAGTTTCAGTATCAGATAAAGGAGTCATTACAATGGCTAAGCAATAGGGAGCACACATTTCTGCAGCAAATGGTCCCATAGCTTTCAAGGCCCCTTCTCTTGCAAGCTTAGCAGCATATCGAAGCCGTGCTGCAGCTTTTGACAGAATCTGAAGTGGGGCAACAAAATTATACACAGACCTGACAGTCTGAGGGAAGTACTGTGATTCCAGTAAACTTTTAGCTGATGGCCTCCTGATACAAAGAAGAATTCAGAGCAGATATTAAATAACAACTAGAATAAGTTTTGACACTAACTGTATGCCATGTACATGACAACAAGAACAGATTGAAGTATGGAGAACCATAAGTGGAACCTGGACAGTCATGGGGCATATATTTCTTTTACTTTCTCCTTTTCCATTTTCACTGAAAGGAATAAATGAAGTTTTTTTTATTTCTTTGCTCCCTAGCTGCACAAAGAAGCTCCAGAATATGTCTTCAAGCTCAATGGGACTCGACACATGTACATTTGAGAGTTGAGACTTCAACCTAGCACTCATGAGTAGATGACTCTGGAAGTTGGGAGACAAGACGCGTTAATGGGTGGAGGTGATCGAACCCAATTATTACAGAAGATCTATGGTGTGGGATATTTCATTGGCTTTTTCTAATGTCTCTTGCCTTGGGAAAGGTATCCTCAACACAAGGGATGTGGCATTGTGGTTGCCGTCAGGTGACCCTAGTTTTAGGCAACGGACATAGGATCCTCTTCTGGCAGGACTACTGGTGTAACACTAGACATCTGATTGTGTTCTTTTCTAGACCTTCAGAGCATCTATTGTGCTCTTGCTCCTGTAGCATAAGTGTCTGCGCTAAGCGATACAGGTGGAGGCTGCTTACCTTCTTTTTAGAAGAAACCTACATTAAGGCAAGATTGTTCAACTAAGCTGACTCTTATCTTCGTTGCAAGAGCATACCTCATCACAGGATAGTAGGGACAGTGGCAGTGTGGATGGGATGGTGATGGTAATTTCACTGTGGGGTCTGAACACAGGTTGACTGCAGGGCTTCAGACTTCAGAGTGCCCACTTTCCAACAATTTGGAGTCCTTGTAGCCTGCTAAAGGTTACACTCCTGTTGTGGAAAGTTGCTCATGGCCACTTACATACTTGTGATTGCTTGGTCCGTTGATGGTACAAGAATCACTTGCTACTTGTAAGATGAGGACAATGAAAGCCCTGAAAATTGGCTGGTGTAGTGCCTCTACTCTCAAGTCTCAATTGGTGTACAGAAGTTTTTTTCCAGAGAACAGAACTCCAATGGAGTCTACAAGTGTAGCTATGATCTTCAAAGATTGGTGCAGGACATGAGGGCCAATGGGTGACAAGCAGGTTCATAGATAATCCTATACCCTACCTTTTGAGCTTTGTAGGGGAAAGGGAATCAATGACATCTTTGAAAACAAGAGCAGGATGACAGATCAGCTGGCACTTTATTTATGATGGTGTTAATGGGCTGAGTTTCTGGGATGTGTAGAGGCTAATTCCTCCCTGTTTTTTTGTGGGTTTTATAGATAGTTTGGCCGCACAACCTTGCTGTGGATTTGCATGGGATCTTAAGAGGGTTTGGGTAAACGGGGGAACCAATTTCAGAATAAATTGGAACATGGCGGATATTTTCTGGTTTTTGGCACACTTTTTTCTTTTCATACATGTCCATCTTTTTTTCAAGTTTATCAAATATGTGGTACCATCCACTTTCAAAATAAATGTATGATTGCAATCAAAATTGAATAAATCACATAAGATATTGAGTATGCTCTCTTTGTTCACTTTTCTTCCATGTTCTGTCACGTAATATGTTATAATCATTTTTCTTCATTTTATATAACAAGTGTCACATAGTGTGTGTGAACCAAAAACCAGAAAAACTAAAAAAATCACAAAATAACATAAATATCACTCCGTCGGTCTGTCGCTATCCCCAGTGCCCTCGGGTCGCTTCGCTAGTGGCTCCATGGCACTGTGCTCCTCTTCGTCTCTCGGGCGTCTTCTCTCCGCCTCCTCATTCCTCCAGTGAGTGGAGCAGCTAGCCAGGATGTCGCCTATCGACGTGCTCAGTGCCGTGCTCCGTGAGCCTCCTACTGCGCCACTCCGTGACGTGGTCCGCTCGGGTGCCTGGCCCATCATCCAGACAATCTGCTCCATCATCTGAAGCTCGATCTTCAATTCAAAAATCTTGAGCCGTGCCTCATGAGCCTCGGCATGGTATCGCTCAATGTTCACTGCCTCCCCACTCAGACGGGTCACCTCGCCGCTCAGTTGGGTCACCTCCCCCTGGAGTCGATCGACCTCTCCCCGGAGATGAGGCGCCTCGGCTGCTTCCGCCAAAGCTGCAGCTAGGTCCATTGCCTGCACATTGCATTTGCATATCCGTTAGTTTAAGAACATGCATAAGTCATAAAGTTTTTAAAGAAAGTATGGTATACCCATTCCGCGAGGGTAGCCTCGGCCTCCTCAGCTTGGGCTACAGCTTGGGTGAACTCTGCGTCCCACTCAGTCCGTCCCTCGGCTAGCTGTGAGGAGGAGGACGGCGCATCTGGTCCGGTCCTCTGGGCTCCCTCAGCCCACTGCATTTTAAAGAGGTCGGTCAGGTTTGCATAAAGCATTTCAATCTTTGGTCCAGAAAAAAACTCACCAGAAGCTCTAAGGCTGCTCGGTACTCATCCCGCTGCTGCACGGTAGTGTGGAGGAGTCCCTCGAGCTCGGCTATGCAACCTTGTGGGTCCAGCTGCGTTTAGAAAGCAAGCATCATACATAGCATTCATTCATTCATTTACAATAGGAACAATTGAGTTTAGCATTTTCATACCGGTCGTCGGGTGCCGCGGTAAACCTGGCTACCGTGCCGGCAGGTGAAGGCCTTCAGATACACCTCGTCACTGTTTGCCCGCTCAGTCACTGCCTTGCCTTTGTGATTCCAATCTTGAACATACTTTCAGGCTCAGCCGATCCAGTCAATATTACTACCAATGCCCTTGGCAGATTTCCCCGGACGCTCATCGTGACGATGAGGGAACCTCACCACTGGCTGGTGCACTCCCCGTGTCCTCATAATCAGACGGTAATGTAGGGGCTCAATTACATTGATGCAATGTATCCAAACATTCCGCCCCCGATAAGCCAGGGAGGCCTCGACCCACGGTTGTCCCATATGGTCCTCATCCGGATACGGTGTCCAACGCACCTGAAAGGGCCATTCATTTGTCAGTATATAACATTCATGCATATAGCATTCATGTAAGAAAAGCATTTAGAAGCATATAGAAGAGCATGTAGGAAGTCGGGCTATTTACCGATGCATGTGGGAATGAGTCCAAATCCTCTTGGATCGCCCGATCATAATTTGATCTCCATATAGTAACTAACTTATATAAACTTACTTCCCATGTCAACCAAACCCTAAATTCATGTGAGATCCGAACGTTAATGGGTAAAGCCGACGGTCGTAGCCATTCTCTGGGTCGCTGATCGGTTCCCATTAAGATCCGATTAGCAGTCACGTTTCGCTTTTACGGTTTTACCCCCGGTGGAGTGGTCTTTCACTCCATGGCCCTCGTCCCACCCTCCGGTGATCGGGGAAACCCTCGGTGTCGTCCATGGCGTCGCCGCCGCCCCACAGCCAGCACCACCACCTTCACCCATCTCTCCTCCCGGCGACTCCTTCCAGACCCTGTTGTTACTGTTGCTGCTGCTGCTGCTGCGTCCGCCGCATCCTGCTCCACCATCAGCACCACCACTTCCACCACCAACTCTTCCACACGAAAGCCCTCTCCCCATGGACGCCACGCGGCTCTCCTCCCTTCCTTGTTCCCCGCCCAGGCGTTTGCCCCCCTCCTACTCTCTCTCATGGGAGGGATCAGTGTGGAGTCACCGCTCAGGGCGCCGTCGAAGCTGGGGAACCGTTAACAACTTCTGAAGACACTTCGTCGAACAGGTTAGCGGCTAGTTCCTGAAACTTTTCGTTTTTCTTGACGCCTTTCAGCTTCCCATTTTATCTCGTTGGATATTTCCCTACGTTGTTGATATTGTGTCGGATTGTTCCTGCTGTAACTGTGTTTTTGAACGGCCATAGTCCGTTTTCGTGATGGATTCCACTTTCGTTTTGATTTGCTTGGAAATTTTGGTCCTCACGCTTGCTCTTCCGGAAATAAAATGGATGAAATATTTGCTTTTTTGTCTCTTGCAAATGCCAATTTTCTCACCCATTTGTTCTCGGTCTCACTGTGAACTTCATGCTGACGTCGATACGGCTGACTCGCCAAATCCACACTTTTCGTTTCTAGTCTTGTTTTCTCCGAATTGGGATCTACATTTGTAGCAGCATGTTACTGTGCCATCCGAAAAACTACGGTTAGTGTCTTCCTTCTGTTTTGCTCCTACCATATTGATGGAGTTCCAATGTGTATGTGCACTAACAGATTGCAGGAGGAAACGTGGCAAGAGAAATTCGAAGAGGAGGTAGGAAGAGGAGGAGAAGAAGAGGATGAAGAAGCCGTGTATGTCTTGACTGATGAATGGGCAGAGTTTTTTGCTAAGTCTGAGGCTAAAAGGCAACTGGGTAGACATCTTTCTCGTAACTTGGGTATCAAAAGTTGTTGTTGCTACTGTTATTACTATTTCCTTTTGTTCATATGATATAATTGACTGTCTTTTTTTTTTCTTTTGGGTCTATTTGACAGAGAGGAGGCAGAAGAAGCAGCAGCAGAAAGGAAGCATATGATGGAATGGACTTGGTGGTTTCGCCCTATGATCCTTTTTCCTTGTTGGGTAGAGAAGATTTTCCATCTCTTTTTGTCAAGTAAACATGATACTCTGCCTGTTTCTTGCACTACTATATATTTTGGATGTGAATTTACTCGTGCATATGTGCGGCCCCAAGGCAACTGTCCATCCCAGGAGTTTGACCGTTGCTTGTGACCATTGCACAGTGCACTGGGGTGTGCTGCCAGGGTCTGGCCGCATGACCCTTCGTGCGGCCAGGGGCAGGCCACACGTCACCTGGTGACATTGGCAGTGGTGTGGCCAGAGTTGGACCGCACATGCCTTGTGCGGTGAGGTCCTAGATGCCCTTCCTTTGTACCAGGGTCCAACTGCACATATGTTTTTGCCGTTGGAGGATGGACGGCTATGCTGGACCGCCCATCCCCCACGTGCGGCTGAGAGTCAACTGTCTTTCCTTTGTGTGGCCAGAGGTGGACCGCATATGCCCCGTTTGAACCAGGAGAAGGACGGTCTGTGGATGGCCGTACATCCCCTGGTGTGGTGCCTGTTCGACTGCATGTCCCTGAGCGGCCCAGAGTGGACCGTTCAAGGGTACCAGCTTGACCGGTGTTTGATTTTGGCCGATTCGAGTCCCAGGTGCGTGGACCTTGATCCGCGTGTTGACTCGTGGTCTGACAGATGCTGGGCATCATGTTGAGGCCAAGTGTTGTGCTACTGTGTAGTCTCGGGAGGTGTGTTTTCAGCTCGTGTCATCGTGCAATGGTGCTGGTATGAGGAGCGTTCCTTGTACTGCCGGTTCTGACATTATTTTCCATAGCTTGAGAGTCTACTCCTTTAGAGACACTCCACTAGTCGTAGCCCGCCAGTACGCGTGTGTTGGTATCCACCTGGGAGTGGTGGGACGGCTACCTAGAGGATGATTTTTAGACTGGTTTTCGTTGGGCCCCACGTCGTCGGCCAGAGTCTGGCTGAGGGGGAAACCAGTTAGAGGCTAGACCTAGGACGCATGGTCTGTGTGTGCACACATGGTTGGGGACGGTAGACGTGCGCTGACGAGCGTGACCCTAGCTAGTCACTCGCTTTGCGGTTACTCGAGTGTGTCTGAGTCTCGCGCCTGGGGCATGGTAGCTAGACACTTGTGAGGTGGTATAAGACGTCAGTGGACACATCCGGTCGTTCTTCTAGTGGGAGGTACTCCTGTTCTTGACAGGGAGTGACAGACTGTCAGTTTCAGTTACCTTGACCTTGAGTTTTGGTCGTGTTGGCTGGTGAGTTCTGGTTGTTTCACCGTGGCGTGTGTGAGTGGTTTTCATGCCGTGAGACCGGTGTCATAGTTGCAGGGTTTACCTTTATAGTACTCACTTAGCTGCTAGCGTAGTGGTTTTCCCGTGTTAGCAAGGTAGGGTTCAAGTGATCCCTACTGAGTCTTATTCCGAGACTCATCCCCTACGTGTTTTTACTGTGTTTAAGGCGAGGCGGGGCTTCAGGGGAGCACATCTGAGGCTCGTCGTGGTGCTGGTGCCCAGTGTTAATTGCCAGTGGTGAGTGCCGGGATATGTCCCGTGTAGCTGTACTTTTCTTTCTATCTCTGTACTAGTTGTGGACTACTGTTGTTTAATTTGTTATATTGTGGACCATGAAAAATGTAATTTAATTTCTTGCTTATTATTAGCATATAGTTAGCTGTTTAAACTATGTACATAGTTTTCACAGCTTTGCTATACCTGTGTTTAATTTATGCCATTGTATGTTTCTTGCTTTAAATGTATGCTCTAATTGCTTTTACATTTGCATGTCCACTTGTTTAGTGCGAGGTAGGGATCCACGTGACCCCTACTGAGTCTGGCTGTGACTTACCCTTCCTTCTTTCAGGAGAGCAACCGCAGCCATCTGCTGGTGGTTCCCGTGCTTTTGGAGACCGGACCAAGCTTGCCAGTAGTAGTACAGTTGTCCTTTTGTACTTTTGACTGGGGTATGCCCCAAGTAGTTATACTTTTGGGCTTGTGTTTTGTGGTTGGACTTGTATATTTTTAAATATGGACTACTGTATATATTTTTACCACTCTGATATATTTAATTTGCTTCCGCACTACAATTCAAATTGTTGTATTAATTAATTCTACGCGCGTGCAATTCCAATTCGTTATGCAACCCCTCGACAAAACCCTTCCAACCCTTCAGGGGCCTCATCAGCCTCTTAGGTGGCTTCCCCAGTTCTTGGTATCGGTATGTCGATTTCATCGATATATCGGTATCCGGATCTCCGGGTCATTACACGACCTGTCAGGGGAAGGATCCGAGCTGCACTGCACATATGGAATGTGCAAAGGGTGAAGTCTATGCACATGAAGAACATGCAGAGGTCTGGGTTGATGCACATATGGGATGTGTGAAGGGCCAGTTGGCCAAGGTTTGTGCATGTTGAAGTTGAGGTCAATGCAAGCTGGAGCTAAGGTCGACGCTAGTTGGGGTTGGGCTAGGTCGATGCAAGCCTGAGGTCGATGCCAGTCTGGGTGAGGTCAGTGCAGGCTGGAACTAAGGTCGACACTAGTGGTCCTCTAGGGCAACTGAGGTCGATGCTAGTCAGGGCCAACTGTAACTAAGGTCGATGCTAGTCAGGACCAAGGTAGCTAAGGTCGATGCTAGGGTCACCCAAATGCAATTGAGGTCGATGCAAGGGACAACCCTAATGCAACTAAGGTCAATGCATGTGACGACCCTAATGTAACTAAGGTTAGTGCAAAGGGCAAGGTTTATGCACTTATGAGGTGTGTATAGGGCAAGGTCCGTGAAGGCCCAAGCATGGGAAAGCCAAGGTCAATGCATACGCAAGCTGAAGTCTGAACACGTTGGGGGTAAGGTCTATGCAAGATTGGGCCAAAGTCTACGCATGTTTGGGTTGAGATGAGGTGCACCAGGTAAGGGGGTGCAAGTGTGTCGGGCAAGGCACGGTAGGGTGTGCCGACGGAGGGGTAGGTCAAGGGTGTACCGGGCAGGGATGAGTTGGAGCGTGTTGGGCCAAGGCTTGCTCAAAGGGCCATGCATCTGTGGCTTGGTATGGGAGGTTTCTCTCTCTCTCTCTCTCTCTCTCTCTCTCTCTGTGTGTGTGTGTGTGTGTGTGTGTGTGTGTGTGTGATGCACTTGAGGAGTTTTTTCTCTTTTATTCATGAAATGCATGCAATGAATTTTCTTTTATTAGTCGACTCATCACGGAGGGGAACGACTGGGTCCACCGGGGCACCTCTATTTTTAGCCATAATTTTATTGTTGTTTTTGCTGCTATTTTTTTTTTTAACTTACCTAAGAGCCTAGCGGCTATGCTGTGGTTGATGCAGTGGTACCCCTGCTCTTGTCACTGCGAGGACGAAAGTGGGAACCTATCTTCTAAGGGTGTCTGACGATGACTCTGAGAGGGGCCTGGCTGGTCCACTGGCTTGACTGGAGAGGAGGACTGGAAAGAATGTTTGGTTCGGTCTTCTTGGAGAGAAGACCAGTTTCGAGGGCTGAGACTGGGAGTGTGTGCACTATCCGGTGTGGCGTGCGAACTCGTGTTCTGGAGCGTAGTACAACTTTATGTGCTTGCCATTGAGAGGCGAGAACGGTCGGTGGCCCTTGTGGTCCATGACCGTGTAGGCCCCACCCTCGTAGGTGTCGCAGATGATGTAGGGGCCTCGCCAATTTGGCTGAAGCTTGCTAGTGGAATGGCCTATCATCACTTCTCTTTCCTTGATCATGACGAGGTCACCTCGCTTGAAGGCTCGTTGCCTGACGAGCTTGTCATAGGCTTGCGCCATGCGTGCCTAATATATTTATAGGTGTTTGTAGGCTTCAAGCCGTTTGCCTTCTAGATCAACAATCTCTTCTAGCCTTCTCTAGTATTCATTTTCATCAGGGCCGGCCAAGCCGGTGTGTACCACTACGCGGTAGGATGCTAGCTGGATTTCGATAGGGATAATGGCTTCCGCCTCGTAGATGAGGGAGAATGACGAGCATCCCATGGGAGTTTTGTAGACTGTCTGGTAAGCCCATAATGCCTCGGAGACCTTTTCACCCCAATCATGTTTTCGGTGACTGACGATTTTAGCCAAGAGCTTGTAGAGAGTTTTGTTGAAGGCTTCGGCCAAGCCATTGGCCTGTGGATTGTAAACTGAAGAGGTTCTCCAGTCGAGGTGGAACTTGGCCACCAAATGGTATACGGCCTTGTTCTTGAATGGCGTCTCATTGTCAGAGACTATACGGCTAGGTGTACCGAAATAGTTGATGATGTTGTGTTGGATGAACCTGGTGACGACCTCGCCAGTGACTTCCCATAGGGGAAGGGCTTCCGCCCAATGAGAGAAGTAGTCAGCGGTAGCCAGAATGTACTTATGGCCTTTGGAAGACGGTGGGAAAGGCCCCGCGATGTCCATACCCCATTCAGCAAATGGCTAGGTAGGGGCAGTGGGACACAGTGGATTGGGAGGCCTTCTCGGTACTGGGCCGAAGGCTTGGCATTGATGGCATGTACGAGCATACTGGACACAGTCCACGTACATGGTAGGCCAATAGAAGCCTTTCAGCTTAATGTTGTGCTTCATTCTGTCTCCGGCTTGATGTGCGTCGCACAGTCCGGAATGAACTTCACACATAATAGCTCGAGCCTCGGCTAGGGAGACGCATCTCAAGAGGATGGACTTGTCCTTCTCGTGGACGAGTCGGTACAGGGAGTCACCAATCAACTCATATGACTGTCGGGGGCCCATTATATACGATGTAGAGACCCAACCGAAGTGGGCCTATCACGATAGGCTCCACATGGGTCGAGCCGGTTTTATTCTCCTCACTAGCCCCCCACTCTCAGATGTTGAGCACCTTCTCGAGATCTAAGAGGCGATTTTGAGAGGGCATGCGGGAGGATAGCTCTGAGGAGGATTTCCTCATATCACTTGGTCCAGTGGGCCCAGACTCATGCTTGATGTGCAAGGCACTTTCGGTGGTGGCAGGCGACGTCATGGTAATCATGGCGTGGGCTATCTTTGTCTAGGGACACGAGCGCGAATGGTCGCTTGAGTTCGGCGATTGTACAATGATGGCGACAGGTGCCTTTTCCCCTTCTGGTGTGATTTCAAAGTGGCTGTTCTGCCTTGGGGAGATATAAGACCCACCGCAGGGCCTCTTGGGAAACCCTACCTGCTCTTCCTGTGCCTGCTATGAGTGTTGCTTGCTCCTTCTCTGACTTCTTCTTATCTTGGTGAGGGCTTCCTCTTTCTCTTAACTTCCTGACTCATGGCACCTCGTAGGAGGACCCTTCACATTAGCTCCACATCCTCTACTGAGGAGGCAGGAGTTGGTCGTGAGGGCACCCCAAGCACATCGGGCGTTGGCCCCACTCATCCTCCTTCCCCTCCGCTGGTCGCTTATAAGGTAGTTCATGGACTACGGAAGGTCTTCCAGACTCCCCCTGAGTTTGACATTATCTTTCCAATCGTCGAAGATAGCCTATGGAGTCATTCCCAAGGTAGCATCAAGGTCCCTATAGAGTCCTTCCGGGCTGACTTCCGCCTCCATGTACATCATTTCTTCAAGTCGGTCCTTCATCATTATGGCCAGTATCCAGGGGACCTCTCCCCCAATTCTTAGCACATCTTGTGCAGTTTTATCTCTGTCTGCAACCGAGTCTTAGTTGCTCCAAACGTCTTTCTCTTCCGACAGTTTTACAGCCTTCAGTGCACTCCTGCCGATACATCTTCTTTTTACTTCTGGGCCAAGAGTGACCAGACCCTTGTTCAGGTCACTTCCATGGTGTCCAATATCAAATGCTGGTCCGAGCGCTTTATTTTCATTACCAAGAGAGGGGGCAGCGGCCATCTGAGTGATTGGGGATTTATTGCGGTTGCCTACCCTCCTAGGGTAGATAGGTTGCCCAATTCGACCATCGAGGAGTCCTGGGCGATCAAGAGCCTCCTTCGCTTCCAACTCTTTGACGCTGATACTAAGTTGACTCCGACAGTGCTTCGGGAGTTGGGGTTGAGCCCCCCATTGTCCCATGGTACTAACCCCGCTGCGCTCTTGCCTTTCCCATTGTTCGTCACACTAATCCCTTTGGTGTTGCTTTTGCAGGGGCATCGGAGTCGACGGAGCTATGGTACGAAATGATCGAGCTCCTGCTGCATGCTCCTCGCCCCGTCGACCACATTGAGATTGTTGAACCCCCTCCGTATATAACTTGATATTCTGTTTTGATGTTGACCAAATTCATATTGAACTGAAAATGATAAAGAATGACCCAAAAATTTTGTGGGCCCAGTAAAGAACTATTCGTTCTTTATTTTTTTTATTTTTAGACCGTACCGTTGGGGGGGGTTAGAGTGTGCATATAGTCTAACATCTCGCCATATTTTTAAAATAAAAAGAGAAAGGAAAATTTTGATATACACCCAAAATGCTGTGTAAATGACTTGGGCGTGTATAACAAGCCTTTCTCTTTTAAGATTTATATATAATCCTCATTCCTTAATGACATTGGGAATTTAGGAGTTGCTTCTTTTTAAGTTCTTTTATAATGTTCATGCATGCTTTTATACTTCATGTTGTGATATAGATGTTAAGTCCATCACATAAGGTGGCAACATTGAGTAATGTTAAAGGGCAACAGACACTAGCTTCTGTGCAGTTATTGTAACCAGCTAGACAAGGGAGGAGGTGCCCCCTATCTGTAGAAACATTTGATAACAGAGAGGGGAGATGGATATAATGAAGCTGTTGGCTGTCCAAATGTGCCTGTGGAAATCAAAATTACAATGGTCGAACACCTACGGGGCGTCAGAGCTGAGACCCAATGCATGGAAAAGAAGCAAGTGAGGACGGCTCAGGAGCGAATCACCTCCGGCGTATGCCAGTTTACATGAGGATGAGAGGTGGTCTAATGGTGATGAGGACATGTCTCGACCTTCTCAGCTTCGTGTCCATGTCACAGCATGCAATCCGTATGTTCAGCAACGCCGGAGGGGGTTGTGCGAGAGCAGGCAGGAGGCATGGCCAGAGAGTGGAGGAAGAAGGTGTTAAGGGTTCAATTTGTGGAAGGTGGAGCATCGAGGAGTATAGGTTGTTGCTAGTTTCCAGTTAGTCAGGGGTAGCCCTGTCAATGGAGCAGCTAGATCCGATGATCTCATCCGATTTCAAAATTATTTTCAGATTCGGATCAACCCTCTGATCCAAAATGCTGCACGTTTTGTGGATTCGAGACAGTATTTTTCTGATCCGAAGTCACTGATTTCGGATCAAATTTGCGGGGTGCCGTTAAAGCTTTCATTTCGGGGCGTCGTCTTCTCTCCACCCTCTAGGGTTCTCTCCGCCGCTCTCCACGGACCACAGCCTCCACTCTCCAGCTCCACACCTCTCCTTGATCTCACGGCGGCAACGACGACGGTGACCTCCCGGTTCTCCTCGATCAGCCTTCCTTCTCTCTCTCTCTCTCTCTCTCTCTCTCTCTCTCTCTCTCTCTCTCTCTCCAACAAAGATGGATCTTTTGGGAGACTAGGTTTTTTAAGAGACTGGGCTGCGGATGTGCTGCAGATCTGAAGGGGGCGCTTGGGAAGAAGAGGAGGGACGAGAGGGCATCCCCCTTGCAGCCGCTGACGACAATCGAGCGTGTGCATATTGGACGGCTCGTCGACAAATATGGCGACGACTACCAGGTGCGACACCTCCCACTAACGCCCCCCGTACTACAACAATCCTCCACCTCCTCCTCTTCCTCCCGTACAGATGTTTTTAACTTTTTGTGTGGATCTTGTTGAAGATCCCTCGAGCAAGGCGTGCATTTGGGGGTGGCTTATCACAACCAACCGCCTCTAAAGAACGGTGCCCCTACTAAGGTCATACCCGGGATACAACCCAACCGAAGAGGGCGGAAGAAGAAAATTGAGAGATAAGATTTGTGCATGATGGGAGATATCAGGACTCGAATTCCTCCCAGGGCACTACCCCTCAACGAGTAGGTCTGTTGCGCTGGGACGTTGTGTCTTTGATTTTGACGCCCACATTTATTAGGCACGCATACAACCGGGCTCATGACGTCCCGCGGGACTTCGCCACTCTTGCCATGCTGTTAATTCAAAATATTACTTTCGATTTTCATATTGACTTTCACTTGACAGCCCTTATTGGCCAGATATTACAATAAAGCTCACTTTTTGAGGGTCAAGACTGCCCCTATTTGAGAACTCTGCCGTATTGGGGAGCGCCTAGGTTGGTCATCTCATCCGTCCATCTCTTGTCCCTACACTCGGCCGAGCAGAGAAGAGAAAAGGCCTTTGTGCATACCCAGAGTATGGCCAAAGCAACAATGATGTTGCTCTAGAGGAGATCGACTATGGCTCGTCGTATAGTGTGTGAAAAAAAATCCTCACTCAAGAGGTCACCCTCAACGACTGGGGAAAGAAATTAGACTCCCAGCACGGAGCTATCACCAACCTAAGAGTGCTGCAGAAGCCTACTCATTTTCTAGTTTATTTTTTTATCAACTAAGACCTAACCAAGCCGCTCAAACGTGCCTTAAGGAACCATCATTATAAGCATGCACATAAAGTAAACAGAAATAATAGAAATGATAGTATGTTCTTGCACAAAATAAAGATACCATGCAAATCCATAGCGTGAAGACCAACGTCCTGAAGTAGCTTTGATCATCTAGCTTTGAGTAGCACGAGCAACTTTGTATTCCTTGTTTGACAGGACAAAGATGAAAGGATAGCCAAGGATTAGATTCCTTGACACGGAGGAGCGGCAGACACCAAGCTGGATGAAGAGGGATAAAAAGAAAGAGAGATGAGGGCTAGAACTCCCTTGTTAAGGCACCAAGGTCCTGATAACAAGGAACTAGATATAGAAGAAATGGAGACTAACTGAGATCAAGGCGGGCTAAAGCCTCAAAAACGGCAAGAAAAAGGGTAAGAACCCTGAAAGGGTGAAGAGGAGTGAGTAGAAAGAGGAGAAGAAGAATCATCCGACGCAGTCGGTGAAGAGAAATGAGAATCACCCGATAAGGTCGGGGAAGGAGAATTGTGGACATCCGACGGGGTCGGAGAAGGATTGTGGACATCTAACAAGGTCAGAGAAGAATCAAGGATAACACCCGGATGTCCCAGGGAAGGAGAATCAGAATATGTCCCAAAATTAGGATGAGGAGATGACGTAGGCCGAGGCCTAGGATTGGGAGAGGAAGGAGAATCTGGAGACTCTGGATGGGAAGAAGAGGAATGGGGGCTTGCAGACCCTGGAAGAGAGGAGAAGACCGTAGAAGCAGGATTAGAAGAGGGAAGATAAACCATATAAAATATTTTAAACATGGCGCACATGGAACATGAATTGCATTAGAAATTACACATGCATGCTTTTGAAATCTCGAGGTATCTAACGGACTAGGACTGCCCCGTTACATACCATAACGGATCAGGGAAGGACCGCTATGCTTCACAGAACTCAAAAAATCTACAGGAAAATGAGACTATAACGCACCAGGGCAGGCGCGCTATAGGACTATAACGCATGAGAGCAGGCGCGTTAAAGTCGACAGGAACATAGCACAACTGACAGGGGATATAATGGACCAAGGGTGGGGCGTTATAGTGAACATAATGCACCTCTCGTGGGCCGTTATGCCCACCAGAACGACTGGAATCCACAGGAAAATACGAATATAATGCACCTCAACAGGGGCGTCATATGAGTTTAACGCATAGGGGCAGGGGCGTTAAAGGCAACGGACCTTTAACTCAATACAAAGGGACTATAACGCACCAGGCGAGGCACGTTAAAGCCACCCGAACATGAAAATTCATAGGAAACTCAGACACTGACGATATAATGCACCAATAGGGGTGCGTCAAATGACCATAACGCACCGGGGCAGGCCCGTTATATCACCTGGGTTTCGCGACTCCGGAGGTCGGAATCGGAACCCATTGCCGACCGATCGAAATCGACGGGGAACGCAGCGGAATACAAAACCAAACTAACCTGCCAACCCATACCGACCATTCAAGCCTACGCATGCCACTAGAAATGAAATATGATGCCCATGGAATTGATTTTAACATTAAAAGATAATTTCAGACATTAAAAGATTAAAAATGTACCAAACGGGAACATGAACGAAAAATGATGCAGAGGGCGTCAGACCATAGCGCAAGTGGTACCGGCGGTGTCGTAGTGAAGTACGGGATCCATCCCCCTACCTGGAATTCAATGAACCTGGCGTTACGCTGCCGATCCGGCGAGAGGGCAACGCGGCGCCTCTCGGCCTAGCTCGACTCCACGCTCCGCGAATCGAGGAAAGGTGGGCATCAACGTGATCCTCGTGACGCGACCAATCTAACGGTACCTCTTTGGCTTCGATCAGCGACCGTCTGGACCAGAAATCAAGAGAGACACGCAAATCGAGAATTAACCTTAAAATCACCCAAAATAAGAAATGCATAGAAAACGAGGAAGATGGCGACAGATGGCGATGTAGAAGGCGTCAACGAATTCCTGGCGAGATGAGGAGTCCGATCCCCTACCTGTTGCGGGGCGAAGATCGTGAATCGATGCAGATCGGGTGATGGGGGTCACGCCGTCTTTTCACTCGCACGTGTCTCTACGCTCCATGATCTGAGGGAAGAAGGGTATTGCCGCGATCCTCGCGTCGAGCCCGTCGCGTCGGTACATCCCACGCATTGATTGGGGTCCGTTTGGACCATGAACCGAGAGAATGGGGGTGGAGAAGAGAGAACGTATGATGGGGAGAGAGAGAGTGTCGAGATGGAGAGAGAGAGAGTTTCGAGAGAGTGAGGAGAGAGGGAGAGTGGGGAGAGATAGGGATTAGGTTTGGCGGTCGTGCGCTGCCTCATAAATTATTTTAGGATGATTTCTGACCTAGGGATAGGCCAGATTGACGGCATGGAGCTATCCTGTACGACGGCCTTGACCTGAGTCCTATGACTCAAGGGCCATTGGATTTAACAGGTCTAGTGGGCTACCCAGAGTCTGGTGGCATCGTGCCACCCATGTTCTGAGCTAGATATGACAAGCTTGTGCATAGCCTGTCCGTATTTCGATGGTTTTTATCGAGAGTCGTCTGCTTAGTGCCCCCCACTAGTCATAGCTTACCTGGGCACGCGTGTGCCGACCCACCTGGGAGTAGGTGGAGAGCTAGACCCGAGTGTGAGATAGTTTCTAGGCTGGTTGCCATAGGGCCTCCCACTATAGTGGCTCAAGTCTGGGCTGGGAGGAAAACCAGCTAGAGGGCCTGATGTAGTATAGTCATTTAGTGTATGCACACATGGTCGAGGATTACGAATGCGTATTGACAAGCACGGCCCCGACTAAACCCTTGTTCTGTGGTTACTGGTACGATGTCTCAATGTCCGCCTGGGGTGAGTAGGGAGACACCTGAGGCATGTTGGGTCTCCTCTGGCCTTGATTAAACAGACTGCTGTGTATTGAGGGTGTTTTGACCGATTGGCAATAGTGAAGTTGACCAGGTCAACTATAGAGTTGACTTTAGTGATTTCATCTTAACCTTGATAATATTGTGTATTTTGATGTATCTTTATTTGTCAAATCATTACCTAGATCACATTTACATCTTCATACTGAAATATGTCATTTCATCAATCAGTTTGTTCATGAGCCCTTACGCTCATTTCAGTCCTTTATAGTTCGTGCACACCGTGGTCACTCAGGCTCTAAGGTCTGTGCATTTAGGCCATCCAGCAAAACAAGGACTATGCATAGTTGGTTCGTGCATGTCCAAGTCTGTGCATATTTCTTTTTGTGCACACTAAAGGTCCGTGCATATTCAGCATCATGCACATTCGAAGTCCGTGCATATGCTCACAAGATCCGTGCAAAATTTCATTCAGTGTCTCATAAGTCTGTGCATAATTTAGCCCTTATGGATTGCAAGGTCCGTGCAATTCCCGTTGCTGCACTTATACTAGATCGAAACACTTATGTGTTCGTGCATGTTTTTACTCCTTGCACTCTCAAGTCTGTGCAAATGAGGTTGGTGCATTTTACAGTCGGTGAAAGTTTTTATCTCTGACAGAATAAGGTCCGTGCAGAGTTAGAAGTAAAGGTTCAAGTCCGTGCATCTTTTGCATTGCACACTTAAGGTCCGTGCAAGGTTTGTCTTGTGCCTAGCTAAGTCCGTGCATATCCTTGAACCAAGTCTGTGCACGTTAGGCCTATGGCATATAAGGTCTGTCCATATATTTGAACTAAGTCCGTACACATCTCCCTTGTGCACACTGAGGGTCTAAGCACATTTTGCCTTATGTATGGTCAGGTCCATGCACGTCTTATTTCTTGCACATGTTAAGTCCGTGCACATTAGGCTTATGGCATATAGGGTCTGTGCTTCTTTTGTATCATGTACACATGATGTCTGTGCATCTTTTAGCCCTACAGACATATTAAGTCTGTGCATAGTTTCATGTCTAAGCATACTTGGCATATAGTAGGATATAGTCTGACCAAGTCTGCTCTGTGAATAGTTTGAGTCCGTGCACATTTGTTCCAACGCTCTATCAAGTCTGTGCAATTTTCATGTGTCTGATTGTCATATGTCATCTAAGTGTTCGATCTTTTAATAGAAACTTTACTTAAAGGGCTCCAGAGAACCAGGAGAAATATTATTCGTGAACTTTAAGGAGGGTACGTGATCCGAGGTGAAAAGTGAAGTGATACTCGTGACACGTGAAAAGTCATTAAGCTCAGAAGCTGCCACGTGTCCAATGGAACTCAGATCTGGATGAATGTTTGGGTGGGAAATGTGGTTCCCACACGCCCATCTCACTGCTGCCTATAAGTAGAGGATTATCTACAGAGAGAAGGGGTTGATCGCAACTGAGAGTAGAAAATACTTCCAGCCAGAGACCAAGTTCGATCCAACAGAGCCAGAGTCAGAAAGAGTTAGAGCTAGCAGATCAGAGAGAGCTGTGAGGGCTTTGTAAGAAGAGCATTTGTCAGTCTGTCTTCAGTCTCTTGGTTTAGAACCAGAGCCGATTTACTCGTCGTTAAGAGCTACATTTTCGTTGTATGCTTTGGTTTTCTATTCTCTTCGTTTACTTTCAAAACTCGTGTTCTTCAAGATGTATGTCAGCGGACCAATTAAGCTGTAAACCTCAGCGGTAGAGGAGGATTCCTCTGGTAGCAAGTTGTGAAGCTTAGTGGTCTAGGATAGCACTCCCCAAAGCTATGGATCAGCGGTTGTAGGGAAGATTTTCCCCTAAGCTGTGGATCAACAGTTTTGAAGCTATGTAATCAGCAGTGAAGCCACACTAGACTTTAGTGTGGGGTGGACGTAGATCTCTGGATAGAGGTCGAACCACCTAAAAGCCATTGTCTCGTGGTTGATTATTTTGTGATTTGTGTTCATCCCAGTTTTCTCTCCACCACTCGTTAGATGGATGCTTAGGATCGATTGAGAACCGATCTACGTTAGTGGTTCTATTCTGATAGTGTTAAGAATTCATGACTGTCCTACAGTAGTTCGATTCAATTCTACACTAGTAGCAGCTGTAGAAAATTTCATTAGGTGATTGATCTATTCACCCCCCTCTAGATCCCACATCACTTAGTATCAGAGCCTAACTCTTCTGCAGGGACTAACATCCTGAAGAGCTAGATTCATTATGGATGCTAGAGGTATGACAACCGAAGGACACTCCACAACCAAGCCTCCATACTTCGATGGCTCAAACTATGCATACTGGAAGAATCATATGCAAGTATTTTTGAGGGCAAAAGATTATGAGATTTGGAGAGTAGTCAATAAGGGACCGTTTGAGCTCCCTGGAGATGAAGAACTCTGGACTAAGGAGCAGATTCGAAAATCCACTTTGAATTGGGGAGCCATTAACGTGATTCAATGCGCCCTTCATCCCACTGAGTTCTCCAGGATATCATCCTGCTCTACGGCAAAGGAGATGTGGGATAAGTTAGAGGTGATATATGAATGGACTTCTCAAGTCAGGGAGACCAAGGCGAACTTGCTTGTATCAGAATATGAGGCATTCAGAATGAGGCCAAGTGAGACAATCACTGAAATGTATGCTCGCCTCACGGTCATCACCAACGGTCTCAGAAATCTTGAGAAGACTTATTCTGATTATGAGATAGCGAGAATGATTTTGTGATCACTAACTCCAATTTGGCATACCAATGCTACAGTGATCGAGGAGTCTAGGGATCTGAAGAACACCAAGGTAGTTGAGCTGATTGGTTCCCTAATGACTTATGAAATGAACCTGCCAAAGACCGAGGAGCTGGAGAAGAAGAAGAAACCTGTTACGCTGAAGGCAAGCTCTAGTCGATCTAGTCACAGTGGATCATCCAGTGATCAGAGTTTGTCTGGATTAGAATTTGAAGGAGATCAGCTAGCCATGTTGACCAGAGAGTTCAGGAGATTTCTGAGAAAGGAAGGAAGAAATTTCGGAAGAAAATAGTATGGTGGCAGAAGACAAATGAGGTATAAATCTAATCCTGCCAAAAAGATTGATACTAATGTGTGCTATCACTGCAGGAAAGCCGGTCACATGAAGGCAGATTGTCCGGAGCTCCAAAGGCTGAAAGAGAAATCAAAGAAGAAGAATACCAAAGGGAAAGCTATGGTGAGCACCTGGAGTGACGAGGACGAGGGCAACTTAAGCTATACCTCAGAAAGTGAAGAAGAAGAAAGACCAATCTGTCTGATGGCTAAAGATTGTGATAAAGAAGAAGAAGCTGATGAGGTAGGTTCACTCCACCGCGGCGTAACTATTCTCAGGGCCAAACTTTAGCAAGTGTAGGTCGAATGCTCAAGGGTGAAGGTATAGTGGCCACCTAGGGCCAGAGAGTAAGGTCAGAAGGCCTGTTAACAGGCTTTGCAGATGGTGACGAAGTTGCCAGGAGGCCCAAAGTATGTTCATTCCTTGACAGGGGTGGAGGACCTGAGTGAGATGTAAGTTCATTGTCTTCCATGAACAATGAGGAGGGTCAAGGGTAGGTTTGTTGGTTGACGCAGACGGAAGGTCCGGGCCGAGGGTTGATTCCACCGATGGTGATGAAAACTGGGGGTAGGGTTCATTTGTCGACATGGGTTGAATGTCAAAGTAAAATTAATTTGTTCATTAACAAGGACGAAAGGTCCAAGTTAAAGAGTACTGACCGGTCTTGCCGATGGTGACAAGGGTCAGTGACGATTTGTTCATCGACATTGGTTGAATGTCAAAGCAAAGGTTTACTCATTAACAAGGACGAAAGGTCCAAGTTAAAGAGTATTGATCGGTCTTGCCGATGGTAACAAGGGTCAGCGATGGTTTGTTCATCGACATTGGTGAAATGGCGAAGCAAAGGTTTGTTCATTAATAAGGATGAAAGGTCCAAGTTAAATAGTATTGACCAGTCTTGCCGATGGTGACAAGGGTCAACGACGATTTGTTCATCGACATTGGTTAAATGTCGAAGCAAAGGTTTGTTCATTAACAAGGATGAAAGGTCCAAGTTAAAGAGTACTGACCGGTCTTGCCGATGGTGACAAGGGTTAGCGACAGTTTGTTCATCGACATTGGTTAAATGTCGAAGTAAAGATTTGTTCATTAACAAGGACGAAAGGTCCAAGTTAAAGAGTACTGACCGGTCTTGCCGATGGTGACAAGGGTCAGCGACGGTTTGTTCATCGACATTGGTTAAATGTCGAAGTAAAGGTTTGTTCATTAACGAGGATGAAGGGTCCAAGTTAAAGGAATGTTGACCGATCTTACCGATGATGACAAGGGTCAAACCTGGGTTTATTCATCGACATTGGTTAAACGTCGAAGCAAAAGAGGTTTATTCATTAACGAGGACGAAAGGTCGAAGTTAAAGAAAATATTGACTGATCTTGTCGATGATGACAAGGGTCAAACCTGGGTTTATTCATCGACATTGATTAAATGTCGAAGCAAAGGAGATTTATTCATTAACGAGGAAGAAAGGTCCAAGTTAAAGGAAATGTTGACCGATCTTGTCGATGATGATAAGGGTCAAACCTAGGTTTATTCATCGACATTGGTTAAATGCCGAAGCAAGGGAGGTTTATTCATTAACGAGGACGAAAGGTCCAAGTTAAAGAAAATGTTGACCGATCTTGCCGATGATGACAAGGGTCAAACCTGGGTTTATTCATTGACATTGGTTAAATGTCGAAGCAAAGGAGGCTTATTCATTAACAAGGACGAAAGGTCCAAGTTAAAGGAAATATTGACCGATCTTGCCGATGATGACAAGGGTCAAACCTGGGTTCAGTAGGACCAGTCCCGCCCCACTACCAGCGACGCAAAATGATCCGTCGACATATAGCTCCCATATTGGTCCCAAGGACTGCTCAGAATGGTTCTCTTCGGGTATGGTGCACTCGACGATGAAGTCGGCGAGGGCCTGGGCCTTGATTGTGGTCCTTCGATAGAATTTGATGTCGAACTCACCCAACTCGATCGCCCACTTGACCAACCTTCCTGATGCATCAGGATTCTGGAGGATTTACTGCAAAGGTTGATCGGTCAGGACGATGATTGGGTGACCCAAAAAGTACGATCGCAACTTGCGGGCAGCCATGATCAGGGCCAAAGCAAACTTCTCCATCCATGAGTACCGAAACCCTGTCCCCTATAATGCCCAACTTACGTAGTAGACTGGCTTCATGATGTTGCCTTCCTCCCGCGCGAGCACTATGCTCATCGTGCTCGGTGTCACCAATAAGTGCAGAAGCAACTGTTCTCCTTTCTGCGGCTTGGAAAGTACGGGAGGGGACGCTAGGTAATGCTTCAACTCCTCAAAAGCCTATTCGCATTCCTGATCCCATTCAATCTGCCCTTTCCTCTTCGGCTTGCTGTTGGCTTGCTTGATTAGCCGGAAGAAGGGGAGGCATCTCTCTATCGCTCGGGACAGGGATCGAGTTAGGGTGGTGACACGATCGGTGAGGCACTATACGTCTCTCACCCACGCTGATCGTTGCATTTCCTGCACTACTTGGATTTGGTCGAGATTCACTTCTATTCCTATATGGGTAACGAGGAACCCGAGGAACTTTCCCGACTTTACTCTGAATGTGCACTTGCTTGGGTTGAGCTTCATGTTGTACCTTCTAAGTGTCGTGAACATCTCCGTCAGGTCTTCCAAGTGCTCGGCTGCTCAAAGGCTTTTGACGAGCATGTCATCGATGTAGACCTCCAAGTTGCGGCCGATCTGTGCATTGAACATGTGGTTGACCAGGCACTGGTAAGTAGCCCCTGCATTCTTTAACCCGAACGGCATGTGGGTGTAGCAATACAGGCCGTGGTTGGTGACGAATGCTGTCTTATCCTAGTCGGGCCCGTACATGCTGATCTGATGGTACCCAGAGTAGGGATCCAGAAAGCTCAGCATCTCGTGCCCGATCGTAGCATCGACTAGTTGATCTATCTGGGGCATGGGGAAGCTATCCTTAGGTGTGGCCTTATTGAGGTCCATGTAATACATGTACATCTATCACTTCCCATTGCTCTTGGGGACCGGGACTACGTGAGCCACCCAATCAGGGTACTGGGTTGGCCGCAAGAGTCCTGATCGTAATTTCCCACCCATCTGCTCTCGAATGATCGCTTGCGACTCGGGGTTGCAGTGCCTCCGACAATGCTGAATCGGGCGACAGCTCGGGTCTAGCTTCAGGTGGTAAGTTATGATTTCTGGTGGGATTCCTAGGAGCTCATCCTCGGACCAGGTGAACACATCCTGGTTTGCCACCAGAAAGTTGGTATACATTTTCTACTCTTGGCCGGACAAGGTGTCTTCAATCAGTCTAATCTTTTCTTCCCTCTGCTTGGGCAGTTGTTGGTACTTGAACCATTGCATAAGAGGGTCTCTCCAGTCAGGTAGACCGACGGCTTCTGCTGTGACCACCTCCCCATTCTTCTTCTTCTTCTTTCAGTCCTTCTTCTATCATGCTAGGCACCTGTCGCTGGTTGATCACTCGAATGTTGAGTGACCCATCAGGCGGGACTGCTAGCGAGCTTGCCAACTTTGCCAGGGCGTCGACTTAAGCATTCTCTCCTTTGGCGACGTGGCCTATCTCAAGGAGGTAGAACCGCTCCGTGAGCCCCTTCGCCTTAGTGTGGTAAGGGAGTAGCTCCATCTTTTGGACATTGAACTGTCCCTAGACTTGCTTGACGACTAGCAATGAGTCGCCAAATACTTGCAGCATTTTAATCTCCATTTGCAGAGCAATCTGGAGGCCAATAATCAGAGCTTCATACTCTGCTACATTATTTGTGTAGGGCTTGTTGATGCAGCAAGAAGTGTGCACCACTTCTCCATCTGGAGATTTAAGGACGATGTCGGCTCCAGCCCGTATCTTGGTACGCCCAGAGGACGCTGTTTCTATTCTAGAGGCCCCATCAAACTATAGCTGCCGGACAGCCTGCTGGACTAGGTTCGCTTCCAGTACTTCATCTTTGAGTAGTTTCGTAGCTAGCGGGGAGTCTTCAGGCACGGGTTGTACCGCGAAGATGTCCGTGATGGCTTGCCCTTTGATGGCCTTCTGTAGCCCATAAGTGATGTCAAACTCCATCAACAACATTGCCCACTTGCCGAGGTGCCCCTTCGCGACCGACTGGGAGAGAATATGCTTGACGAGGTCAACCCTGGAAATCAAGCTCACTTCATGGGACAGCATATAGTTCCACAGCTTCTTGACCGTGAAGACCAAGGCGAGACATACCTTCTCGATAGGAGTGTATTTGGCTTCTGCCCCTACTAGTCTTCGGCTGAGGTAGTAGAGAGCATGCTCCTTCCCTTCGTCATTGTTCTAGGCGAGCATTAGCCCCAGAGAGTATTCGGTAGCCGCTATGTAAAGGATGAGCGGCTTGCCTTTGACAGGTGCCCCCAGCACAGGCGGGGTCTTTAAATAATCCTTCAGCCGGTCGAAGGCATGCTAGCATTCATCACCCCAGCTGAACGGTGCATTCTTCATCATCAGCTTATGGAACGGCTGGCAGCATCTCGATAGGTTAGAGATGAACTTGCGGATATAAGCTAGCCGGCCCTGCAAGGACCTTAGTTCTCCCAAGTTCTTCGGAGGTGGGAGCTCCTGGATGGCTTTTATTTTGAGGTGGTCGATCTCGACCCCTCTATGTTGGACAATGAAACCCAGGAATTTTTCACTGGAGATGCCAAAAGCGCACTTCAGCGGGTTCATCTTCAGTTCATACTGCCGAAGCCTTTGGAAGATGACTCTGAGGTCACTCAGATGGTCACCCCTCTTCTTCGTCTTCATGACTAAGTCATCAATGTAACATTCGACCTTGCTGTAGAGCAGTTCATTGCATCTATACATGTCATTGCATTTCGCCTATTTAATAAGGCTCCACCCCTTGACCAAATATTAAGAATTGGTCATTCTCTAACTTGCTACAGGCAAGGGGTTGAGCCTAAGAACAGATCTAACTTATTTTCTTGTTCTAAGTGTGTGCAGACACAGGTTCAATTGACCAAGGTTCAAAACTCGTAGGTTTCTCTATCTCTAGTCCCTTGGGTCATTTAATAGACCGCTACAATTCACTTGCAGTCCGAATTGCAACCATTTTCCTTGCCCGAGGACTAGAATTCTCAGTTTCTCTGTACATTATTCCTTGCGGTCTTTCGATAGACCATTTTCACTTCCCTAGCGGTCCAAATAACAACCGCATGGAGTTCCCAAGAGCCAGAAAACTCTCAAATTTTCTGAGCGCTTTCTCTTGCGGTCTATCGCTAGACCATTAAGAGAGCCTAGCGGTCCTTTTCTAGGCCATTTGTTAGACAGAGAACCCTATTCTGAATTGTCCTGTCTATTCACTCAAGCTCCATAAGATCATTCATTGCTCATCTTTCAAATCAACCTTTTATTCCACTCAATCAGAGTTCATTGGACATCATTCTATTGATAATTTCAAGTATTTTCAAGGAACAAAGCTCAAAGTGCATTCAATTTCCCATCCGCGCGGGGCCGGATCTTGCACAATTCCTTCACATAAGCGCGGTAGTCTTCTTCATCTTCTGTCACTTCTACTTGCAAGGGATGAACTCGGCTGACCTCCCACATGATCAGAGCACTCCGAACTGATCGCTCGTCCTTCTCGGTCCCGATCTTCCTAGCTTGAAGGGGAGGGAAGTGTGATAGTGCTGGAACCATGGTACGAGGAAGCCCAATCTGCAAGTAGCACCGGTGTGGGTTGTAGATTGCTAAGATAGTGTTCCCTACTAGCTACAGGTCTAGGCCCAATCACCGGGGTAATCTGAGAGTGGTGCCTTGAAGATCCCTTGGCCGCATTATGAAGTTATCAATAGGCAAAGTGTTGAGGTAAAGGCGCCAATCATCCCATGTTTTCTTGTCCGCGGTCTGGCACTCAACCTGTTAAAAGAACCCAAATGTGCCTCCTATAAAGAATAGAGGGTGGCTCCCAAATATACGGCTAGCTGAAGGCATGTCCTCCTTTGGTAGAAATTTTAACCTAATGTCCATCCAACACTCAAGGATGATCATCGAACTGAAGAGTGGCCCCCCTAGTGAAGCTGACCTAAGGCCTTCATAGAGGTAAGAAAGGACCACATGTGAGATGGATAAACCCTGCCACAGCCCACTAATAATGCTGGGGTTTTGGATGTCTAAGAGGTGGTCGGTGGTAGAAAAGAGTAGACCGCGCACAAGCATATAGAGGTAGTCTTGGCTATGGCTTCAAATCTCCCGCTCTTGTTCTTACAATAAGCAGTGATCCATTGAGCCATGGGTATCAAATGGATATGGCGCGGGCTAATCATGGTCCTAACATCCTTTGGATTGTGAATAAAATCCCCCAATATGAGTGATGGGTCTATAGCAGAATGGAGTGGTGAAAAGGAGAAATCGAACTCTGGTTAAGATGGCTCGGACCTTACTAGTGGAAGGTAATTGTAACGTCCGTGATTTAATAGATCCTTAGCGGGTCAAGTCTAGAAGTTATTCCGGTGATTTCGTGTGATTTTTACGGATTTTTGGGCTATTTTTGGGCATTTAAATGAATTGGTTAAAGTATAAAAGTAATTGAATTGGGTATTTTAACAATTTCAGCTTTAAAAAGGTTTTATAGTAATTTAAGGTTATTTTTCAAAAAAATAAGAAAATTAAAAATTTAACAAATATCTCAACCCACCCACCCTCTCTCTCCTCACTCTCTCGATTCTCTCTCTCTCTCCGTCGCTCTCTCTCTCCCTCTCGTTTTCTCCTTCTCTCTCCTCCACTCCCATTTCGTTGGTTCACTGTCCAAACGGACGTCGGTCGACGCGTGGGAGGTACCGACGGAAAGGGCTCGACGCGAGGATCGCGCTGGTACCCTTCTTTCCACAGATCATGGAGCGTGGAGACACGTGCGAGCAAGGAGACGGTGTGGCCCCCGTTGCCCATTCGGCACCAATTCGCGGTCTTCGCCGTGCAAAAGATAGGGGATCGAACTCCTCATCTCGCCAGGAATCCATTGACGCCCTCTGCGTCGTCATCCATCGTCATTTGCCCCATTTTCTGTGCATTTCTTCTTTTGGGAGATTTTAAGGTTTTGATCTCGATTTACATGCCTCTCTCGTTTCATGGTCCAGACGACTGCTGATCGAGGCCGGAGAGGTACCGTTGGAATGGTTGCATCGTGAGGATCGCGCTGACGTCCTCAGTTCCTCGATTGGCGTGACGTGAGTTCGAGTCGGGTCGCGAGGTGCCATTTCTCTCTCACGCCGGTTCGCTGTCATATCGCCGCTTTCGCCATCGTCTAGGTAGGGGGATGGATTCTCTATCGCGCTAGGACACCGCTGGTATCACTTGTGCCGTGATCCGATGCCCTCTGCATCGTATTTCTTGTATTTAATGCCCTAATGGCGGCCAACTTGTTCGTCTTGCCAAAAGAAAGAATGGCCTGGCCCCCGAATGTGGATACCTGTCGGTACTATGTCTTCCATCGACAACAGGGCACAATATAGATCATTGTTTTCATTTTAAGGATTACATATATGATTTGAATGATTAGGGAGGCATTGACTGGGACGAGATGAGGAAGTTTGTCACTGCCATGAAGGCAAGAAGGCCACCGCATCAGCAAGCGCCACAGTAGGGTCAGCAGTCGGTCCAGCCAGTTCAGCCGCAGTAAGTCCAAGCACCATAGTCGGAGATGGGAATCATCCAAAACCCTCTATCGGAGCACCAAAATCGACCGGTAAACCCCATCACCGCTTTCCAGGAGGTGGAGAGAGGACAGGGGTGGCACATAGAAAGCGCCTCCCTCGCCTCAATTAACCAAAATCCTAATCAGTTTCCCCATCTTCTAAGAACCATCCAACCTTCTCTAGTTCCTCAACCTTCTCGACCACTGATATGCATAGTATTCCAATTCGTTATATGCTCCCTCGACAAACCTCCAACCCTTCAGGGGCCTCACTAGCCTCTTGGGTGACTTCTCCAGTTCCTGATAGCGGTAATCCGATGTTATATCGGGTTATCGGTACCCGGAGATATGGGTCATTACAGATGGTATCAGAGTGGTGTTAAGGAATCATGTAAGGAATCAGAATCGTACAGCTATTGTCCAGAACTAGTCCATTTACGTTGTCTATTGCTGGCATAGGATGTTTTCCTTGTGATTAATGGATTCCCTTGTGTATTATCTGTGTTTTCTAGTCATTTCAAGATGCTGCCTCAGCGTCGGAGAGTTTTGGTTCCCTAGGAAGCGAGTACTGTCCCTCAAGATGCTCCTGCTCCAGCTCCTATTATTCCGGCTCAAGAGGATGCGCCTGACAGTCACGGACGTGCTTTGAAAGAATTTTTGTTGTTTCATCCGCCGACTTTTGAAGGCCAGACCAATCCTGATGCCGCCAGGGTTTGGCTGGACGTGACCGAGCGTGTGTTCTGCTCTATGGAATGCGAGAAAGATGAGAAAGTGATGCTCGACACTTTTTAGCTCTAGGGCGTGGCGCTAACATGGTGGAACACAGAATGGGAGATTACTTTTCAGTCTCGTCCGCTCTGATAGATTTCATGGGCTGAGTTCGTCACCACATTTGAACTTACTTTCAGTCCGTCTTACCTCAGGATGGATAAAATGCACCAGTTCTTGTAGCTTATCCAGGGAGGAATGTCAGTGCTCAAATATCGAAACAGGTTCATGGAATTGGGCCATTATGCGCCCCATGTGTTGGCGAACAAAGCTTTAAAGACTGAGCAGTTTCTTCGTCATCTCCATGCTGAATTGAGGCAACCGTTCATTATTGCTGATGTGACTAATATGAATGAGGTGTATCAGGCTGCGACAGCGTTGGAGTTGGACTTGGCAAGATCCCAGACTCCTTCTCAGGCAGTGTCAGTTCAGCTGACGGTTCAGCTTACATCTGGTTATCCGCCTCCTGTTCCAGGTTTTTCTTCTGCCACTCCAGCTGCTAGTGTTGCTGCTTCTTCGGGCAAGTCCCAATTCAGGAAGTATAAGAATAAGAAGAAGTTCAAGAAGTGATTTGACCAGCAGGCATCGTCCGACGCAGTATAGTAGTCAGCTCCTTCTTTCCAGTAACACTAGGGTTCTGCTAAGAGCTAATTCAAGGGTTATGCGAAGTCTGGTGGCAGCCACCTAGGCAAACGGTGTTCTCTGTCGGTGGTATGTTTTCGATGTGACCAGTCAGGTCACGTGGTAAGAGACTGTTCTTTGCGATCGATCCCAGTGCAATTTGCTACGACGGCTCAATCTCAGCAGTCTCAATCGTAGTTCAGGCCTCCACTTCCACCACCGTCGCCATCTTAGCAATTCCAGCAGTTCCATCCTCAAGCTTCAGCAGCATCCTCCTTCCATGTTGTGCATATGTTGTCTGCATATGTTGTCTAGCTTTGATGATGTCAACATACATAATATTCTATTTTGATGATATCTGTCCCTCAACCCCAAGAGACCTCCAACAACCTCCCTCCCTCTTCCCCAGCCATCAACCCCCGCTCCCTTGCCTTCCCTCACCCATTCCCTCACCCTCCATAGTCCCCACCACTAGCAGTCCTGGTTCAGGTCGCATGTAGCAGAAATCCCAAAGCTTGCAGAGACAGCCACGGCGTCATCGAGAGGCTTCAGGAGGCTCACCATATACTGTCAGAATCATCGTCCTGTTAGATTCGCAATGAGTCCAGCCCCGCCATCCTCTGAGCTTGGAGCTATTCGAACGAGCCAATCTCGGTGACCTGCATAGTTCCTCCTTGGTAGACAACCAGAGAAGGCTTGTAGAGGCTCCCACGGTCTGATTTCTGGGATTCTTGGAGCACCACTTGGCTGAGAGCTTCCCCTACAAGTCCTCTTTCATCTCCAAGAAGCAAAGTGAATTTAGGGCCTTGGCAACAAAAGTTCTAAATTTTCTCTCCAAGGTGCGCTAGGTTAGTTTCCCAGAGCCAGAACTGAGACCCCCCTACTATTTGTGACTTCATGATCAGCTCTGACATTTGTCGATGGTGCTGTTGGTCGTGGCTGAAAGAAGACTCGACCACGATCGCAACGGCTCTGGTATTGTCTTCAACAGAGCATGGGACTATTCGTGGCACCCCCATCATCTAGCAGTATCACCCTGGGAGCAACCAGAACCAGCGCAGTCCAGCCCTATTCCAGACCCTGCCTTGGTCGATGACATCATCACGAAGTTACAAGAAATTTTAGGCATCCTTCTAAGTCAAGTCAGAGAATTTTGGCACTGGTTGCAGCTTGTTCGGAGCTCGGTAGTAATCATGGCGGCACCATCTCCAACTATCTATTCTGCTGTCCCAGAAACGGGCAGAACCGGTGGATTATGACGTCTCAGTTTCTAGCTTGAGTCCCCCTCCCTGCCTGGCCGGCTTACAGCCTCTTCCTGCGTGGAGGTAGTGTTTGGTTGTAAACCCCTTAACCCTCACCCCTCGATCCCCCCTCCTATGAGAGGTGTAGTGTTGTAACCAGCTTGTTTCAGGTCAAGCGCCATCACCGTAGCGTGCGGGTGTATGCCCATGCTTCCTGGCGCGCCCATGTCTCTGAACAGGATTGGTACTTTCACACTGATCAGGTGAGCATCTGGTACCCCTTGGCTGGTTACAGTCTTTACTTGTTTAGTACTATCTTGGATGCCCGTCGGACGGTGAGACAAGAGCCCAGACTCGCAGACCACTTTAAGTGTGCCCACCGCAGACCGTGAGCTAGTGCCACCCAAACCCACGCCCCGGCGTGCCGGCCGCCCATGAAGTTGGGAATCCCAGGCCCTTTAGGGTCAGCCTAAGCTCGCTAGGTCTTTAGAAATGTTTGGGTCCCACCTCAGACCCTCGCCATCATCCCCTGGTCACCATCGGGAGATTGTGTGCGCCATGTGAGTGAGCCACTAGCGTGAGTCCATGTTATTTACTAGTTTACCTTGCTGCTACTTCAGCTGTGCCCATCTCAATTATTAATTGAAAGGCTTCTAGTGGCTTAGTCTAGATAGAAGGCTTATGCCGATACCAGACGGAGAGATTTCGAATTTCAAGTTGGAGATCACGTCTTTCTTAAGATTTTTTCAGGGGGAGGAATTAGGAGATTTGGTGTTAAGGGCAAGCTTACACAAAGGTACATCAGACATTTTGAGATATTAGACAGAGTTGGCGAGGTTGCTTACCATGTTGAATTACCTCCTCAACTGTTCGACGTCCATAATGTGTTACATATATCCATGTTGAAAAAGTATGTACACGATCCATCACATGTCATAGATCATGGAGACCTAGCGATACAAAAGGATCTCACATATGAACAAAAGCCCATGAAGATCCTTGATCGCGAGGTGCGTGCATTAAGGAACAACACAATTCCCATGGTTAATGTGCAATGGAGCAGATGCTTAGAACAAGAGGCCACGTGGAAAACTGAGGAATCTAAGCGGAAGCGATTCCCTAACCTATTCTAAATGGTATGTGCTCCACACCCTCCACGTAAATATATATATAATTGAATTTGGGGATCAAATTCTTTTAAGTGGGGGAGGGTGTAGCAACCCTAGTAAATTAAAGGAATAGAAATCTAAAATAATTTAAAACAAACCATTAGCCAAGGCCCAGACCACATACACCATACCACAGTACACTAACGGGCCTTGCACTTCTATCGAATGGACCTTACCCTTAAACCCAAATGGGCTAAGGGAAAGGACGTCCATCACAAGGGCGCTAATTCCTTAAATAGAGCCTCTCTGCAAGGGTGCTAGTTCCCTTAGGTGCTGAGTATGCCATCGTTAAAAAAAGGTAAGGTAAAGGTTTGATGAAGTAATGACCCCTTATAGAGGCGCCACTTCTGGAAGAGCACCCCTCTCATGGGTGCTATTTCCATGCAGTGTTGTGTTCGGATAGGGAAGTCGGATGCTATCTGGGAAGGGCTTGATCAGGAAGGGTTGATACGTGGGAAGGTTTATTTTCGATAGGATTTCTACATGGGAAATAGTAATCCCAATCAAACTCTCAACCCTATAGGTTTTCTCTCCCTATAAATATATCCCTCTAGAAGCCATCAGAGGTTATTGCCTCTGAGTTCTCTCTACGACATCGACCTACTGCTCGTGAGAGTCATATCTTCCTCGATGTAGGAGGGGCCCTGCTTCTTCTTTGCTTCTTCATCCTTCTGCTGTACGTGAAGGGCAGACCCTCTGCTCTCCACAATCCTTGGAGCTGCTGCTACTACTGCCTCTTCTTCTCTGCTCCTATTCCGTCTTCTTACGGAAACAGAGTGGAGGTTGTTGTTCCCTACTGGGAAGCTACTCGTCTTCCTCTTACTACCGGCTGTACGAAGAGGAAAGCTCTTGATCCCTGGAAGCTGCATCTTCATCTTTTCCTATTGCTGTGAGGAGAAACCATCTTCTTCCTACTCTGTTTCACAGATTGCAAATAGAGTACCATTTCTCTTTTGACCTATGTTGTTGATCCTTCAATCTCTTCAGTTCAATCATCCACATCGATCAACCTATTCACCCCCTCCCCCTCTAGCTTGATCTCCAGTCTCCCAACATGAACCCCCAATCATGGGCAAATCGGAGGCACTTGCACACCCATGAGCCGAGTCAGGCTACTACCGAGTCCAGTCTTGCACAAACATAACTCCCTAGCCAAAGGTGTTAGGAAAGAAGCTCACCAGCTGGGGCATCCCCCTCGGAGACCCCCTCGATATTGACAAACTCCTCGTCGCACCCAGTAGACGCAGCGACACCAAGATCGTCCCCGGCCACCCGGGCCGTGTCCCGGGGAAGCTCTCCCTCCTCCAGTGGAGAAGAGGTCCCTGCAACCAACCCCCAATGAAAACTTAGCATAAGTGGGTAAAGCAGAGTAATCCACTATGAAATAACTAAGTACTCAGCTACATACCTAAGGGTCCCTTGCTGGACGACTCCACCAGCCCCACCGTGCAAGCCGACACCACGGTCGGCAGAGGTGGGAGGGGCAGCTTTTCCAACAGCCCCGGTAGCCAGCCCAAAGTGTCCCCGACGGTGGGTGGGGGCACAGAGGTCTCTTGCCCAGCCTCATCCCCGAACGACGGGAGGACAACTGATGGACCGGCGTTCACCAGTTCCTAGATCATCTCCATGGTGGCCGCCGCATCCTCACCTGCCAAACAAGCGACTCAGACTAGGTCAACAACTTTAGCTTGCCAAGAGTGTAATTGCAGCAGGAAGACTCCCTCCAAAGTAATCGAACACTTACCTAGACAACTGCCAGTCACCGTGGGGGCTGGCTCCCCGGCCTATTTAGGCTCTCCGTCCAGTGCCTTAGTCGGGGCCTTAGCCCCCGATGTCTTTACCTCCTCTGCACAAGCCAGATGGCCACATCAGTGGCCAGAAATGGGTGAAGCCACTACTTACAGTCACCACCAGAAGCCCTTACCTAAATGGGCTCCTCTTCCACCTTCCCACGACTCAAAGTCGGGGAAGGCCTTGACATTGGGTGCCATCTCATCCATCATTTGGAGAAAACTCTCCGTGTCAATCTCACACTCAGCTCACTCTGCATAGGGAGGGTCTGCCTCCCGAGGGGGTGAGAAGGTCGCCTCCACCCTAGCCTCCACGGGAGCTACAGGACACAAACCTAGCAAAGCAAGATCAGCCCGCTACCATGGCTAAATTTACCAAGAGTAAAGAAGGCAAACGGCACTTACTCAGAGCTGTCTCTGCCTTAGCTACCCCATCAGCCCCGAGTCCTCCAGAAGACTCGCCAGTCTCGGCTATTACAGCCTCTACTCGATGGCATTTTTACCTCGGCTACAGACTTCCGTCCCCGCTCCCCGAGGATGCCTCTGTGGAGGGGTTATCCCCCTCCGTCACCGAACCTGTCAAGAGACACAGCATTATACAATGTCCCAGTGTTATAACCAGAAAGTAAAAAATAAAAAAGGGATGGAGTATCCCAAACAAGGCCATACCTAGAGCCCCGAAGGGGGTCGGTGGCAACAGTACCAGCTGCTCCAGCTTCAATGCCAGCACCCGGGCCGCATTCGCCACGGCCTCCCAGATGTCCCGCAGAGTACGGGCACACTCAATGTGGGACAAGAACTCCACAAGCCTGGCAAACCCGATTGCGTGAGCAATGTGCCGCCGCCAGTCGTCGATCACTGAGTTGGCAAAGCTCTCGTGCGGGAGCTCCCGACCCAGCGAACCCTGGCTCTGAAAGTCACAATCAGCCAAAAATTGGGCCAACCAAGCCTTAGGTGCCCTCGGTCAGGACCCCTTTCCACCTGTCGCCGCTGCTCTTGCCGAAGTCTGGACCAGGGGCTTCAGTGCCCTACCACTGCACTGACTCCTAGAAGTCGAACCCCGGCCACCCCGGGGCCACTGCTCCATAACCCGCTCAATCTCTCGACGGATCTGAGCAACACAAGTCCTCAGGTGCCCGTCGTCTAGTGCAATAGGAGGCAAATCCTCCCTCAGTAAGCGGCTCTCCTCCGCCTTCCGGATCGTGGAGGCCTTCTGATGGTACAGGTGGCTGTGCTCGAACCACCACCTAGCGTAGTGAATGTCGAACCTCCCTCGACGTCCCTGTCCCGGCATTGAGAACTGCTCCGGCTCCCAGTGGCTGTAGAAGTCCCACCATGCTGTCGCTAGTAGGTGGGTGTCTCTACCCCGGTACTGCCTGCCTATCAAAGAGAACTCCCGGTTCAGCGGGATCCCCTAGTCGTATCCAAAGTTCCTCATGAATCGATGTGGGTAGTACGGCTCTAAGGAACTCATCGCTGATCGGTGCAACGTCAGCACCGTCGACTGGGTACTCAGTATCCACTCCATTTGTAGCCCAGCATCTGCCACCTCCTAACCAGGATGGGCGCTGGTCGCCCCTCCACCTGAAGCCCCCAGGAAGAGGCTGGAGTCCCTCATGGCGCTGTCGAAAGGCATCCCCTCCTCACCCCTGGCGGGCAAGTAACAAAGGGCTAGCCTAGCCCCCTCCAGCTGCATCTATGCATCCCCGTCAGGCTGCCCAGGGAAGCTAAACAAGAGCGGTGCCGTTGGGTTCCTCACTGTCTCCCGCATCACCAAGCTTAGAAATAACAACCCAGCCTACACACTGAGGTAGTGGGTCGGCAGGACTATGCTCCTCTCTCTCGACACCGGGTGCGCCGCCAGAACTCCCAGCCCCTGGTAGATGTCGGCCAGTGTAGCAGGACCTAAAGCCAACTATCTCCCCTCAGCTAACAGATAGGCCAGCCACAGCAGCTCGGCCCTTAGCAGACCATCCTCCCCGTGCAGAACCACGAATGTCGCCAACCAGTAAGCCAAATAGGCGGCGAGGTGTGTCACGTCTGGCAGACCGTGAGGGTTCCACCCTCCCCGTGGAGCATAAATGTACCGACTGTAGGTCCTGAAGCGCAGCTCCACCTCTGTGTACTCCTCCCAGGGAGTTTGGTCCCTGGCGAACTCCTGGTAGAAGCAGAACGGCCCGTTGTAGAAATGACGGACCCATACATTCAGTGGCACTCTCGGAGTCTGTGCCGCTCTCTCTCTCCCAGCCAAAGCCAAGTCCCTCCAAGTCTTCAGGAGGTACCGATAGCTGAAAGGTACCCAGTACCTCCCCTGTCCATCATTATGACTGTAGTGGAGGTCATCCAGCACTACCTCCTCGTATCCCTCGCCGCTAATCGACAGCCTGAAAATCCTGAATAGAGACCACAAGTCCAGTGAAGTCTCCCCCTCTACTGTGGCCACCGTGTTCCAATGGTAGTTGAAGTGCTCCAGTAGCCCCTGCAGTAGCCCAGTGTAGCAGGGGTACGCATACAAGGCAGTAATCACCGCATACCTGATCCCTGCTCGCTCCAATAGCACCCAGTAGTGATGGATAATCCCCATCAGCCACTCTGTGGCACCCTGGCGGTAGTAGTGCGACGGAATCACGGCCTAGCGATCGTACTAGCTAGTGACAGTCTGTCGCATGACTCCATCCAGCATGCTGTGGTCGTCATAGCCCTCTCCAGGATACTGCATGCCCGAGAAGCTAGGGTAGCTATAGGAGGCTACCCCATGCAGGCTGTCCCTACGGATCAAAATGGCCCGCTCAAGCCGACGACAGGCTCCAGGAATCCGCGAGTCGTCCTCCTCCATGCCAGGAGGAACATAGCTCCGGAGAAACTCAAAAAAATGCCGATCCAGTGGGAACTCCAACGGGTAGCCTCCACTCCTGTCATACATGTACATGCTGCCGACCTCCTAAATCCTGGCCACCTCCACAGTCCCGACTCCAGCGGCTCTCTTGCCAAGGGGACCCTCAACCACCACTATATGCCCACTATCTAGCTGCTTTATGCTAGCCACTATAACCATCGTTGGGCCTAGAGGGGGCATCTGTCGATCAATCCTCCGCACCCAGTGATCCTCCTCACAGGCCATCCGTCTCGGGACCCTATATTTTCACAACATAGATACGTGGAAAATATTGTGCACTCCAGATAATTGAGGTGGTGAAGCTAATCTGTAAGCAACTTCTCCAACTCTCTCTAGATTCTCGAAAGGGCCAACGTATCTCAGACTTAGCTTGCCACGAATGCCAAACCTTCGAATTCCTCTCATGGGTGAAACCTTCAAGAACACATGCTCGCTGACTTGAAACTCTAAGGCTCTCCTTCTACAATCGGCATAACTTTTCTATCTCGATTGTGCCACTTGCAGACGATCTCGGATAACATGGATATTCTTGGATGATTCTGAAATGAGATCTGGTCCCAGGCATTGCTTCTCTCCTACCTCATCCCAACACAATAGGGATCGACAACTTCTTCCATAAAGAGCCTCAAACGGAGCCATCTGGATACTGGACTGGTAGCTATTATTGTAGGCAAATTCAATCAAAGCCAAGTGCTCATGCCAACTGCCTCCAAAATCAATCATGCAAGCTCTTAGCATATCTTTCACGATCTGATTGGTTCTTTCAGTCTGTCCGTCTGTCTGAGGATAAAAGGCAGTGCTGAAATTCAGATGGGTTCCCAAGGATTCTTGCAGTCCTCTCCAGAAATGCGAAGTAAACCTGGGGTCTCTATCTGACACAATATTTATCAGTATTCCATGAAGTCTTACCACCTCCTTTATATACAGAGTAGCCAAAACATCAACTGTCCACTTTGACTTAATGGGCAAGAAATGAGCAGACTTAGTCAGTCTATCAACAATGACCCATATCCCATCAAATCCGCTACGAGTCCTAGGTAGACCCATGATAAAATCTATGCCGATGCTCTCCCATTTTCATTGTGGTATATCGAGCAGTTTTAACTTCCCAGCAGGTCTGAAGTGCTCAGCCTTCACTTGCTGACATACCAAGCATCTACTCATAAATTCTGCTACTTCCTTTTTCATGCTCGGCCACCAAAAAGACCTTTTCAAATCTCGGTACATCTTAGTACCACCAGGGTGAATAGTATACTTGGACCTATGGGCCTCTTCTAAGATCTTACTTTTTACTTCAGCTACATCAGGAACACAAGTTCTTCCTCGAAATAACAACCTACCATCATCGGCTAAAATAAAATCAGGTCTATTGCTCAGACTTTCCTTGATTTCTACCAACATCGGATCATTTCCCTGCAGGGACTTGATTTCCATCAATAACTCTAGACGAAGCTAAATCTGCGTGATCATGACTCGATCCTCATTGACATTGAGGTCTAAACTAGCCAACTATTCCAGCAATCTCCATTCTTGTAACATGAGACTTGACAACTTTGCTATCGACTTGCGGCTTAAAGCATCTGCCACCACATTACCTTTTCCAGGGTGGTACTCTATAGAAAAATTGAAGTCTTTCAAATACTCAAGTCATCTTCTCTACCTCATATTAAGCTCCTTCTGAGAAAATAGGTACTTCAAACTCTTATGATCAGAAAACACCGTGAATGTTTCTCCATACAAGTAGTGCCTCCAAATCTTCAAGGCAAATAGGGATCACCTGAACCCTACCTTACAAAAACGGAAAACCGCTATGCTAGCAGCTAAGCGAGTACCTCAGGAGTAGAAGCCCTACACTACAAGTATCAATCTCACGGCATGAAAACCCACACATGCACGCCACGGCGAAACAACCGAAACTCACTGGTCAACACGACCCAAACCCGAAGGTCGAAGCAACAGAGACTGACAGTCTGTCACTCCCTGTCAAGAACAGAAGTATCTCCCACTAGAAGAATGACCGGATGCGTCCACTGACGTCTTATACTGCGTAACAAGTGTCTAGCTACCATGCCCCGGGAGCGAGACTCAGACACACACAAGTAACCACAAAGCGAGTGACTAGTTGGGGTCGCGCCCGTCGATGCATGTCCAACTGCCCCCAACCACGTGTGCACACACACACCATGCGTCCTAGGTCTGGCCTCTAACTGATTTTCCCCTCAGTCAAAGTCTGGTCGACGACGTGGGGACCGACGAAAACCAGTCTAAAAATCATCCTCAGGGTAGCCGTCCCACCTCTCCCAGGTGGATACCAGCACACACGTACTGGCGGGCTAACGACTAGTGGAGTGTCTCTGAAGGAGTAGACTCTCAAGCCATGAAAAATAACGTCCGAACCTGATGAAGTACAGGGACCATCCCACGTACCAGCACCGTCACACAGTGACCATAGTCGGAGAAGAAACGGGACTGCAAACCACCCGGTGCAGTCCAGAGCCTGGCGGACCTACCCAGGCGCGCCACAAGCTCTAACGGTCTACCTCTGGGCCGTCACAGCAGTCTGATGTCCCAACACAGGGGCGTCAGGCCAAAGGTGCAAAACGCACTGTGACGTGCCAACCCTGGTGCATCACAGTCTGTGGCGGACCAACACAGGTGCGTCACGGTAACCTGACGGACCAACACAGTTGCGTCACGGTCACGAGCAAAGACAAAACGTAACGCGCTCCTCTAGGGGCGTTATAGTACCTAACGGACCAATACAGGTGTGCTAGGCCACGGGACCAAGTTGGCTATAATGCGCTCCTCCAGGGGCGTTATAGTACCTAACGAACCATCTCAGGTGTGTTAGGTGGAAGGTTGGATGCGTTAACTCTAACGCGCCTTCCTAGGGGCGTCACACTACCCTAACGCCCCACCCTGGGTGCCTCAGGCGACCATGACCCCCAACGGTCAAAAACCAACGGTCGAATCACTGTGACGGGCCAACCCAGGGGCGTCATAGTCACGTGGTGGTCTATTGTGGGACCGTCGAGCCCACGAACGCCAAAGCCCAAAACAAAGGGAGTGTAACGCACCTGTCCTGGCGCGTTACACCCTGTGGCGGTCACTAGAACGACCGCCATAGCGTCCTGGCGATGAAACGGTGAACTCAACACAAAAATTATAACCACGCCCCCATACCTCCACGGGAGAGGGGGAAATCGCGGGGGAAGACCCCCGGGGACCCCTAGCATGATTCTATGCCATCAAAACGCCGAATCGTGACTCCAATCCATAGATCGGGCAAACTCTCTTTATTTAAACCAACCCACCCCCTCTCTCTCTCATCTCTCACGCTCTCTCCCTCTCTTCTCTCCCGTTCTCTCTCATTCTCTCTCCCAGAGGTGTCCGACTGTAGACGGACTGGCTCGTGGGCGAGGTGGCGACCGCGGGAGGCTGTTGAGACGCGTGGTGGAGCGAGGAACGGCGTGGTTTGGGAGCGACCCCGAACAGCGGATTCGAAGTCGGCAGTTCGGTTTGCGATGGCATTTCCGCGGGGATTAGTCACCCATGGCACTCAATTTCGTCAGTGGAGGTAGGGAGATGGACCCCCTGCATTCTACACGTTTTCCCTATAGTTTTGCATGGTTTGGTGTCCGATCGGGGGATATCGGGCCAGTTTAGCGTGAGCGTGATTTTTGGGGTTTGTAGGGTTCGCCAAAAAATGGCAACCATTCGAGGCATAGTTAGTGTCAAATCGACCACTAGGATGTCTGGATCCCATTCACGTAGATTTTGTGTCGATTGGTCGTCATTTGGGGCCGGTAGGAATCCGGGAACCCTGGTGACTCGATTTGGGTCGATTCATCGAAATCGCCCGGATCACGTGATCCAATGCATTTCGTCGCGTGCATGTGGTATTTTTGGACTCCCAGAGTGATTTCTCGTCGATTGGGTGTACTTCCCCTACGCTACGGCGTGCATGGGGCGTGGAACGGGCTGATTCGGCCGTTTCACCATTTTGACCGTCGGATTGGCATAACGGTCCTACCAAAGGCCGTTATGTGCATAACGGTCCCCCGATAGACCGTTATGCATCGTTCGTTGGTTTTTGTCTTCGGAGGTCTTGGAGCATAATGGACTAGGCCTAGTCCGTTATGTGGAGCATGACGCCCCTGCCCAGGTGCATTATGATCAGGTGGTTTTCGAGACTGACTGTCATGTCAGACCCCTCGATGACCGTGTCTACCTCAAAGACTGTGTCAGTCAGTTTGCATAACGGATTCCTCCCCGTGCATTATGTTTAAGATAATGCCCAGGTGTAGAGCCGTTATGGTTCGTTGACCGATGTTTTGACTGGGTATGGCGGTTGATATAACACACCTCACCCTGCGCGTCTTGTAACTATGACGGATTAGGTGTGGTCCGTTATATGCCCTTGGCTTGTGATTATTGGGTTTTCGTGTCTGTTGGGTATAACACGCCTATCTTTGTGTGTTATATTAGTATGACGTGCCTGTTGTGGTCCGTTATACTTCGTGTTGTTAGTGCATTGGTCTGTTGAGCATAACGCACACCCTCTGGTGTGTCATGTTAATATAACGCTCCTAAGCTGATGCGTTATGTCGTCTGTTTGTAGTTTTCGGTCTGGTTGACATGACGCTCCTCCTATGGTGCGTTATGTGGGTATAGCGCCCCTATGCTGGTGCGTTATAGTCCTGTTTGCCATATTGACCATTTACTTATTCTGTGTTGTGTGTCCATCTATTTTAGGTCCTTGTTTAGGGCGGTGTCTGTCTGTCGTTGGTTGTCTGGATTGGTCGATTAAGGTGACTGGCTGTTGTCTAGATAGTCAACAAAAAGACCCTTTCACCCTTGATTCGGACCTTCCGTCTAACCCCATAATAAAAAGACCCCTTGAGATTTGATTCGAACCTTTTTGTTCGACTAGACAACAAAAAGATCCTTTTTACCTGTGGCTCTGCCCTTCCATCCAGTTGAAGAACAAAAAAAACCTCATTCTTGTCTGGCATCATGACTTTTCGCCTAAGCCGGTAAATACCCTACCTTTCCGTCATGGCCTTCCGCCTAAGCCAAGTTGTACGGCATCATGACTTTACGTCTAAGCCGTTAAGCATCCTTGTCTGGCGTCATCACTTTCCGCCTAAGCTGGTAAACACCCTAGCTTGGCATCATGGCCTTCCGCATAAGCCAAGTTGTACGGTGTCATAACTTTAGTCTAAGTCGTTAAATACTATTGTCTGGTGTCATGGCTTTCTACCTAAGTCGGTAAACACCCTGCCTTGTCGTCATGACCTTCCGCTTAAGCCAAGTTGTACGGCATCATGACCTTATGTCTAAGCCGTTAAGTATCCTTGCTCAGCGTCATGGTCTTCTGCCTAAGCCGGTAAATACACTACCTTCTCGTCATAGCCTTCCGCCTAAGTCAAGTTATACGACGTCATGACTTTATGAGCCATTAATGTCCAGCATCATGGTCTTCTGTCTAAGCCAATAAATACCCTGCCTTGGCGTCATGGCCTTCCACCTAAGCTAATTTGTACAGCGTCATGATATTATGTCTAAGCCATTAAATACTATTGTCCGGCATCATAACTTTTCACCTAAGCTAGTAAACACCCTATCTTGGCGTTATGGCCTTCTGCCTAAGTCAAGTTGTACGGCATCATGACATTATGTCTAAGCCATTAAATACTATTATCCGGGGTCATGGCTTTTCACCTAAGCCAGTAAACACCCTACCTTGGCGTCATGGCCTTCCGCCTAAGTCAAGTTGTACGACGTCATGACTTTATGTCTAAGTCGTTAAATACTATTGTCTGACGTCATGGCCTTCCATCTAAGTCGGTCAACACCTTGTCTTAGCGTCATGGCCTTCCGCCAAAGCTAAGTTGTATGGCATCATGACTTTATATCTAAGCCGTTAAATACTATTATCATGGCCTTCCGTCTAAGCTGATAAATATTCTATCTTGGCATCATGACCTTCTGCCTAAGTCGATAAATATTCTATCTTAGCATCATGGCCTTCCGCCTAAGTCATGTTATATGGCGTCATGACTTCACGTCTAAGCTGTTAAATATTCTTGTTCAGCGTCATGACTTTTCGCCTAAGCTGGTAAATATTTTACCTTGGCGTCATGGCCCTCTGCCTAAGCCAAGTTATGCGACATCATGACTTTATGTCTAAGTCATTAGATATTATCCCTTGGCATCACGACCTTATGTCTAAGCCAAGTCATTCGACGTCATGACCTTCGGTCTAAGCTGACCTCTTACCATTGGCCCGAGATTGCTACCCGAACCAATGAATGAAAAGACCCCTTTGATTTTACACCAACCCTTGATATGGAGTAGAGGAGACATGCTCGAACGAGTGATGGAGAGGGAGAAGTGAGAGGACATCGAGAGAGAGAAAGAGACAGAGAGCGCTAAGAGTTCGAGAGGCGAAGATTACGTATCTCCCTGATCGTCTAACTAAGATCTTATTTATAAAATTTTGTTGGAGTTTACTTCGTTGACTTTTCTCCTATGACTTGATGTTCTCGAGATTGTCTTGACCGCAAAATCGCGAGTCACCCGCTTGCTCGCCCAATAGGACATGAGAGACGTGACACCGATCCGTCATTCCATTGTCGGAGCTGTCGACAATGACCCGCCGTTCTTTTATCTTCTAATGATAGTTCTCCTAATAATGCAGTGATGGTCGTAAAGACGTACCCCATTCCGGCCGAACGACAGAGACACACAGTGTACAAGGCCTGGACTCCATACCAGTCCTCCTATAGACCTTGACAGACCACGTATTGAACAATCGATCAATTGTTGTTGAGCCGAGAGATGCGGGCCGACTGATGCAAAGTCTTCTTGGGCTGAACGGACTTCCCCCTTCTCACCGTTCATAGCTCGAAATTTGATTCCCCTGCGTACTCATTCATGAGAAGTAGAAAAGATCTCAAATATTCCAGGTTACCGTGAATATATGACTTTTTTTTTCGCGTGGTGCCTTTGGCGATCCCTTCCACGTAACGCGAAGATCTGTTTTTATTTCCTCCCCGTTTCTCTGTCGCATGGCAGAATAAAGAAGGCACTTTTGGCATCGGCAGTCCTAGAAGTGATGAACTGCACATTCATGCTAAAAATTCGATAAACGGTACACAACCGAAGTGTGTCTGTGAACTCTACATCTACAGAGTACATTACCTTGTCCAGTGTTCAAGAAGGCTTACAAACACCAGGCCCTTCATAAGGCATGAGGCCACTCAAAGCCCATTATGATGCACGTGGCTGCTCTTTTTCTCATCCGGAAGTCGACTGTTTAAGACCGCGTGTAAGACCTGTTAATCTCCAGTGAAAGCTAGTTGCTTGAGTGTGCGCCTTCTTGATCGGCCTCTTCATTCTGGTGAGTTGTAGAGGAGTTGGAGACTGAATTCTCTGCTGTCAGGTCCCCGGCCCCATCACCATCTTCGCCATGAAAGAACTGTGCCAAAGATAGTGGATTATAGGTGGAGCTGGCTCTTCGGAGGCCCTGTATAGCCCGCATGGCTGCCAACGTGCTACGGTACACATCCACGGTGTCCTCTTGAACGGATGATGCCTGTGTGGCACCTGGATCATCGGGTCTGTACGCCTGATCTTGCATGCTGGGCTCGATGATCTCCGGTTCTAATGGGAATAGAAGCTCGAGGTTGGCTTCACACTCCCGAACTAACCTGGTCAGGGGTTCTGTTGTGAAGAAAGGTTGGTGAAGGGCACGTTGGATGAAAGGCAGCTGGAGTAACCCTCCGGTTCTCTTGTCATACTTCTTTAATATCTTAACAAGCCCTATTAAGAGAGGTTGTTAAGAGCAAAGCACTTCAGAGGTTGCTAAAATGTCTCCGTGTCCTAGTCCCTAGCTATTTTGGGGATGATAAGCCCATATTGCCTATGAGGTTAGCCCTCTCCCTCTCGACTGGGTCCTGGTAGTAAGCGGCTCAGGCACTCTTCGTCAATCACTCTACATAATCTGTCAAAGTCTCCCTTGATCTCTGCCGGGCATCTCCCAACCCCATAGCCCTGGTCAAGTTTGTATGGGCAATCGTCCTACAAGGGGGCTCGTACACTGTGTCTAGGCCTAAGAGCCTCTAGGCCAACTCATTATAGTCCGGTAGGGCCACCCCACTCACAGCCTCCCCATCCACCCTGAGCTCGGTGATCCTAGTGATATCCTCTAAGGACGGCACCATGTACCCCCGGGGCATCAGAAATGCCCGACTGACCCTGTCCCATCTCTCCCTCAAAACTTGAATCAAGATCAAGTCAGGGCATAACGGCTCAATGCTCAAAAAGGGCCCGAAGCCCATCGCCTCAATCCTCATCCTCTGGAAGTCGGGCAGCCCATCATAAGCCGCTCTTACTTGCATCCAAGAAATACGGGTCTGGATCAGTCCCTGCAATACCAAAATGATGTTTATCAGCAATAGAATATCAATTTATGAACAAAATAAAAAGAAATTACACTTATTTAAATGGGTGACTGCCTAGTAGTCTCTAATTCTTAAGTTGCGGCCAGACCATGGGCGTTTTCTTGTAAGGAGTGACTGCGTCTAGGGCGTTATTTCTTAGGGGTATTATGGTTTGCCCACCTCTTTGTTTTTGGTGCGACCCTGGCTTGGTCGCGTTTTCAGAAGGTGCGCCACTATGGTGAGCGCCTCTTCAGTGAAGGCGCCATGTAACTAGTCGCCTACTCAAGAATAGCGCCACTAATGTGGTCGCCTTTTTCCTGTTTCATCTTCCCCCCGCCACCGCCTTTGTCCATCCCTCCTAGAATGAAATTAAAAGAAAAAAATATAAATATAAATAAAATAAATAAAAAGAATAATGGAGCGGTCATTACCTTCTTTGGCACCGGCACCATATGACCACTGCAGACGGGCGGTTGAGGAGGAGGAGGGGGTGGTGCATCACCGCCATTGCCATCGCCCTCAACGCCACCGTTGCCATGGGCATCGCCACCGTGAACACCATCACCGCCGCCTTCACCTTGAGCACCATCGCTGCCTTCCCCTTCTCCTCCTCCTCCTTCTTCCCCTTCCCATTCTATGTCTCCAGTGTGCTCTACCACCGGAGGTGCATCTTCCGCCACGAGGGGAACGTCCTCCCCATGCCCTTCTTCATCTTCAAGGAGGACGACGGTAGGGGCAACAACGCGATGTCTCTTCAACAAACTCGGACCAACGCCGGTGTGATCCATCGACGGCGAGGACTGGGGGGGGCGGTCGTCGGCGAGAGAGAAAACAAGAGAGAATGAGAGAGAATGGGGGGTTGCAGAGAGACGAATGGAAGGAGATGGAGAGATGTTAACATGAGGGTTCTGCATTTTGCAGTTTTAAAAGAAATGGCGATTGGATCAGGGGCGCGTTAAATGCTTCCTGGTGTTTGTAGGCCTCCACGGGCGCGAGACGACTTCCCTCAACAAATAAATAGAGAAGGTGGTACGTGGTCTAGGAACCATTTTCTAACCTCTACACTTCTTGGCGCCGTCTGTGAGAATCACGAGCGAAAGGCTATGGTGCCTCGTGGAAGCCCCCGCAACACCAGCAATCGGGGCCGTAGGTCCCACCAGGGACCCAGCTCCCGGCGGGAGTCGCAAGAAGCTTCTTCCACCCATCCTCGGCAGGAGGTCACCTCAGGTGACCTCGACGAACTGCGTCAACAAATCCGAGCCCTGACAGAACTCTGCCAGAAACTCCGGGACCAACGGGCCGACCCCCAGCGTATCTTGTCCGAGCGGTGGGAGGACGAGAGGGGTCAGACTGGGGGGAACCCCCGCCAAGCGCGAGAGGCGTCCCACGCCTCAGCCACAAGGACTCGGCGATCCCGTAGCGTGCCCGCACCGAGGGTGCGCAGCCCATTCCACTCCAAGTTGGAGATGGACTGACGACTCTAGCGCTTCGAGGAGATAGAGGATAAAGTCTGGTACTTGGACGACGTCCTCTTTGCCGCCAAAAATCACGACCTAATCGATGATGACCTGAACTTCCATGCTCCCTTCTCTAGGAAAATAATGGAAGTCCCCATCCCACCGAAGCTCCAGTTGCCGTCGTTCACCTCTTACGACGGCACCACCGATCCGGTCGACCACATGCACACCTTCGAGTCCCACCTGGTGTTCCACTGGGCCTCAGGCACTGTGAAGTGTTTGGCATTCGTAACAACCCTCCGGGAGAACGCCCGGGCTTGATTTGAGTCCCTACCAGCCGGGACTATTTTCTCCTTCTAGCAGCTCAAGAAGTTATTTAAGGAGAACTTTATTGGCTGCCAAAAAGTGGTCAAGTCGGTGGTGACCCTGCTCGCGCTCAAGCAGGGAAAGGAAGAGACGCTATGGAACTATGTCTCCCGCTTCCATGCGGAGGCACTACAGATCCCACATCTCGACGTCGGCATCGCCACCACGGCCCTCACCGAGGGGACGCGGGATCACATCCTCTGGCGCCCCCTCTGGGTCGAGGCCCCGATGACCCTTCCGGATCTCCTCACTCTAGCGCAGAAGAATGTGCGCTGCGAGAAGAATACGGTGGCCCTGGGCCGCGCGGCCGAAACCGATCGGTCTGACCGCAAGAGATCTGCCGACCCGTCGTGAGAGGGTCAGAGTAAGCGGGAGCGACGCGACGGAGATCATCGCGATCGCCCCGAGAAGGAAAGGGGCAATGATCGCCACTACACTCCCCTGACGGCCCCGCCCGATCAGATCTTGATAGAGATCTACGAGGAGCCATTTCTCAAGTGGCCTCCCCGGATGAAATCAGATCCGAGCATAAGGAGTAAAAAGAAGTACTGCCTCTACCATCGTGATCATGGCCACGATATCGCCGACTGCATCAACCTGAGGGATGCCATCGAGGACCTCGTCCGGAGAGGACTCCTCGACAAGTTCCTTGCCAAGGCAGCAGACACACATACAGGGGCTCAAACACATGGAGGCAGTGGAGAAACTCAAAGAGCAGGAATTTTTATTCATAAAAGAGGGGCCACAAAGGGCCATGCACATTTCAAAATCATGGATTGGAAATTTCAACGATGGGAGTGGGGAAGAAAAGAAAGGAGAAGAAGAAAAGGGGAGGAGCTGGGGTTGAGCAGGGGCGATGGCTCCCCGCTCTCCCCCACTCCCCCTATTACACCTCTCTCTCTCTCTCTTACTCTCTCTTTGGGTGGTCATCGGAGAGGAATCTCACGGTGGAGCTCTCTTCTTCTTCTCTTCTTCCTCTTCTTTCTGTCCGTCTGTCTCCTGTGTGTGTCCCTGTTCGTTCGCCGGGGAAGAGGAGTGTCTTATACTCCAACGGCAGGGGCTTTCGAACGCGAGATGGCGGAAGCGAGAACATGGTCGGCATTAATGAGGATTTGACCTTGGTCGTCCTCAGTGGCAGGGGGTGTAGCCCGCGTTCCATCCTCTCCATTCGACACCTCAGCACGCTCACTACGCGCCAAGGATTTGTAGGGGATGGGTGCCATGTCTGTTTTACCGGTGGTGCCAGTGAAGAGGACGCTTGGGCATGCCGTGGGACGCCATAACCATCGTACCGTTGAAGGGATGGCAGGGTGTGTCGCTGGACGGCCACCCTGGGCATGCCGCTGAAGGGGCCCACAGGGGCGTGCCGGTGAAAACACCCAGATGGATGTACCGGTGAAGGCGCAGGCGAGATGTGCCACTGAGGAGACCAGAAAGGGCGTGCCGGTGAAGGGGGGCACATAGGGAGCGTGGCGCTGAGGGCACCCCCGGGGGTGTGCCGTGGGAGCGACACTGCGGGTGTGTCAGGGAAGCGACACCACGGGTGTGCCGAGGAAGCTACACCACGGGCGTGCCGGGGAAGCTACACCGTGGGTGTGCCATTGGAAGGAGTGTGCCACTGAGGGCGCGGGCTAGCAGTGCGTGTCACTGAGAGAGCACTCGAGAGCGCCGGTGAAGGCCCTCATGGGTGTGCTGACGAAGGCCTTTGATCGTGTCGTTGAAGGTTGATAGGCGTGCTGTTAAGGGCACGTCCATGCCCGTCAAGAGCACGACTTGAGACCCGTCTGATTTTCTTCGGGGCCCACGAATCATGAGCTTACCGGGGGTTGGTTTCTCTACGCTACCGTGACTCCTGAGGCGGCTTCATAGCAGTGTGTGTTTGTTCGGAGGGTCTGGATGGGACGCGTTCTCCGCATTTTCTTCGGTGGAAGTTGTTGTTGACGCTGGACTGGTCGAGACATGCGGACGTGCGATTTTACACGTCCACAAATGCCCCCCACCCACGGGTAGCGCGGGAGAAGGATGAGCCAGACAGTGCCCGTGGGTGCATTGGTTCTTCAGGGTTGGACTTGAGGTCTCGACGTCCCGGGAAGATGACGGTCCTGGCCCATGATTCTGATGCCCGCACTTGCGTATTAACGTATGCCATCATTATATATATATGAATATATATGTACATATATATATATTTATGAAGCGACATAACCCCAAGGTGGCTGCCTTGGCCTTTTCGAGGTACTTGATCATCGCCAGCTCTCGGGCTTCAAACTCTCCTCTGTCCTGGTTAGCTACGAGTATGGAGTCGCTGGAGGCTCGTAAGTTGGTCGCTCTAAGCTACTTCGCCATCCGTAGGCCCGAGAGCAACGCTTCGTATTCGGCCACATTATTAGTGGTCAGGAAGTTGAAGTGGAGGGCATATTGCAGTTCTACTGCCTTCGGTGATAGTAGGACGAGTCTTGCTCCGCTACCAACAGCGCAGGATGAACTGTTGACGTAGAGTTCCCATACAAGTCCCGAAGACTACTCGGGAGACTCCTCCTCGAGTAACGTACACTTGGCGACAAAGTTGGCAAGAGCTTGGGCTTTAATTACGGTCCTGGGGTGGAATTTAATATCGAACTCACCCAGCTCAATGGCCACTTGATAAGTCTTCCCGAGGCGTCTGGGTTAAGAAGAATTTGGCGCGGGGGCTACTCGGTGAGAACAGTGATTGGGTGCGCAAGGAAATATGGTCGCAGCTTGCCCACTGCCGTGACCAGGGCTAGGGCGAACTTCTCAGTCTGTGAGTAGCGAAACTCTAGTCCTTGTAATGCTCGACTTACATAGTAGATCAGTTTTATTATCCTGTCTTCCTCCTGTGTAAGCATAATGCTCAGGGTGCTCAGGGTTACCGACAGGTATAGGAGCAATTATTCTCCTTTTTGTGGTTTGGAGAGCACGAGAGGGGACATCAGGTACTGTTGGAGTTCTTCAAAAGCTCGCTCGCATTCCTGATCCCAGTCGATTTGCTCTTTCTTCTCCGATGCTTTGTTTGCTTGCTTGATGAGTCGAAAGAAATGTAGGCATCTTTCCACCACGTGAGATAAGAATTGGGTCAGGGCAGCGATGAAGCCAGTAAGACACTACATGTCCCTTACCCGCGCCGGTCATTTCATCTCTAGCACTGCTCAGATTTGGTTAGGATTTGCCTCTATCCCCTTGTGGGTGACGAGGAACCCAAGGAATTTTCCTGACTTGACCTTGAATGCGCACTTGTTCGAGTTGAGCTTCATATTATACCTCTGAAGGGTGGCGAATGTCTCCGCCAGGTCTCCAAGGTGCTTGGTCGCCTTGAGACTTTTGATGAGCATGTTGTCTATGTAAACTTCCATACAGCGACCGATCCATGCATCGAACATATGATTGACCAAACATTGGTATCTGGCCTCTACATTCTTCAGCCTGAAGGGCATTCGGGTGTAGCAATATAGTCTATGATCGGTAACGAAGGTTATCTTATCTTGGTCAGGCCCGTGCATGCTGATTAGGTGGTACTCAAAATAGGCTTCTAGAAAACTCAACATTTCGTGCCTGACCATGGCATCGGCTAGCTGGTCTATTTGTGGTGTGGGGAAGCTATCTTTGGGCATAGCCTTGTTGAGATCAATTGTCACGTCCCGACGCAGAATATCAGGACTGGCAGTAGAAACAATTAATAATAATATGTTCATTTTTATACATGGCGTATACGAGTACTGCGGCCCTCCAAAGCTTGTGGTTGACTCGATTAGGTCTCCCTTTGACCTTGAAGGGTTAAAAGAAGACATCTCAGGGTTGACTCCCCACCTTTTCACTGGGTGCCATGTGGCGAGGCTTAGAGTCGGGGAGCCCCTAGGTTGGCCCGGGCCGCCATGTAGGGTGCGGGCGAGGCCCGCCGATAAGTAGCCGGGATTGGTCTCGGTTAGTTGCTTGTGTAGCCACACCTTACGGTGAACTGGCTAGGGCCCTGGTGGGGTCCAAGGAGTTGTAGAAATGGCTGGGTGGCTCATGCCTTGAAGGTGTTCGGGGGAATTCCCGAACCCCTATTCCTTGGCATTTTGCTGGGAAATTATCCGGGTACAACAAATGCCCCCCACGGGTCGTGCGTTGGAGGCGAAGACGAGGGCGTACGGCCCATAAGCCCCCTGTTCCAAGTTGTTGTACTTGTATTTTGACACTTCATGTGTCTTTGCTTTGTTATGTTATACAAGTTGACTTTCTGGTATTCTGATCATTTTGAGTGCCCTGTCTTGCGGCTATGGCACGATTTGGCAGAGATGAGCAGGTCCCAAGGCATGTGGCTCGGGAGGAAGACCACTGGGTGTGACGGATTGAGCGATCGATGCACCCTCTGGGTCCACCGATGGTCACCGTGGCTAGTGCAGAGCAGCTGGATCTGGGCCATATGATAGTAGCTGAGGGCCCAGTTGGTGAGAGGGGAGTTACAGTTGGGGTTGTGGAGGCAGCCCAGATTCTGGAGGCGAGCGGCCTATACACCTACGACCAGAGTGGAGGCTACCCCATGGAGTTCCCCCTGGACCGCCACCTTTTCGAGTTCATTAGGAGCTACGTCCCCCCTGGCATGGAGGAGGATGACTTACAGGTTTCGGGAGCCCATCACCGGCTTGAGCGGGCCATTCTGATAGGAAGGGACAGCCTGCATGGCGTTGTATTCTACAGCTATCCGCGCTTCTCTGGGGACTACTGAAGGCAGTGTCAGTTTCCCAGTGTTGAGTGCCTGCGGTTCTTTAGCAGAGCAGAGCAATTTGGAGTCAGAGTTGGGCTGTTGGGCCCTGCCTCCTGGGATCTACACAGCCACCACCGTACTGAGATAGAGGGGACAGCCGGGCTAGTGCTGGAGCCTGTAGGTCTGCAGTACGCTGGAGAGGGTTATGATGACCACAGCATTCTGGACGGAGTTATGCGACAGACTGTCATCAGCTGGTACAGTCGCTGGGTGGTGATCCCGTCACACCGATACCGTCAAGGGGCCACCGAGTGGTTGATGGGGACCGTGCACCACTACTGGGTGCTATTAGATAGAGCTGGGATCAGGTACGCTGTGACTGCTACTTTGTACGCGTACCCCTATTACACTGGGTTGCTACAGGCGCTGCTGGAGCATGTTAACCGCCAATAGAACATGGTGGCAACAGTAGAGGGAGAGACCTCACTCGACTTATGGTCTCTATTTCAGATTTCTGGGTTGTCGATCAGCAGCCAAAGGTATGAGGAGGTGATATTGGATGACCTCCACCACAGCCATACTGACGGACAGGGGCGATATCGAGTACCTCACAGCTATCAATATCTTCTGAAGACTTGGCCCTAGCAGGGAGAGACAGAGCTGCACAGACTCCCAGGGTGCCGCTGAATGTATGGGTCTGCCACTTCTACAATGGGCCCTTCTACTTCTATCAGGAGTTTGACAGAGATCAGACTCCGTGGGAGGAGTATACTGAGGTGGAGCTACGCTTCCGGACATATTCCAGATACATATATGCACCACAGGAGGGGTGGAATCCCAATGGCTTGTCGGAAGTGACACATCTTGCCGCATACTTGGCATACTGGTTGGCGACATTTGTGGTCCCGCATGGGGAGGATGGCCTGCTGAGGGTAGAGTTGCTGTGGCCAGCGTGCCTGTTGGCAGAGGGGAGGCAGTTGGCCTTAGCTCTAGCCGCATTGGCTAATGTGTATCAGGGGCTGGGAATCCTGGCGGCGCACCCGACGCCTAGAGAGAGAAGCCTATTGCTGTCGACACACTATCTAAGTGCGTGGGCTGGATTACTGTTTCCGAGGTTAGTAGCTCGGGGGGGCATGGCGAACCTGACGGCACCTCTACTTTTTAGTTTCACTGGGCAGCCCGACAGGGATACCGAGACGCAGTTGGAGGGGGCTAGGAGAGCCGTATGCTACCTGCCCGGTCAGGGTGAGGAGGGACTGCCTTTTGACAGCGCCACAAGGGACTCCAACCTATTTCTGGGGGTGTTGAGTGGAGGGGCGGCCAGCACCCACCCACATCAGAGAGAGCTGGAGGTTGGACAGCAGACAGAGTGGGTGTTGAGCACCCGGCCGGTCGTGTTGACGCTTCGCCGGTCGTGTTGACGCTTCACCGGTCTGCGATGAGTTCTCTAGAGCCGTACTACCCGTTCTGATTTGCCCTGAACTTTGGCTACGACCAGGGGATCCCACCGAACTGGGAGTTTCCTTTGATAGGTCAGTAGTACAGAGGGAAGGACACCCATCTACTGGCGACAACGTGGTGGGACTTCTACTACTGTCGAGAGCCAGAGCAATTTTTGATGCCAGGACAGGGACGTCAGGGGTGATTCGACGTCCATTACTCTAGGCGGTGGTTTGAGCACAGCCGCCTGTATCTGCAGAAGGCCTCCATGATCAGGAAGGTGGAAGAAAGTCATCTGCTGAGGGAGGATCTACCTCCCATCCTGCTAGATGATGAGTACTTGAGGACCCATGTCGCTAGAATTCGCCAGGAGATCGAGCAACTTGCGGAACAGGGGCCCTGGGGCAACCGGGGTTCGTCGTCCGGGACCCGAAGCAATGGTGGGGCGTTGAAGCCCCTGAGGCAGGCACCGGTCACAGTGGCGATGACTAGGGTGAAGGTGCCTCGACCGAGGGCACTGAGGAGCTGGTGGACCCAGTTCCTGGCTGATTGTGACTTCCGGAGCAGAGGTTCGCTGGACCGGGTGCTCCCCGAAGGGAGCTTTGCCGACACAACGACCGACGACTGGCGGTGACATATCGGCCATGCGATCTGGTCGACCGGGCCCGTGGAATTTGTGTCCTAGATCGAGTGTGCCCACACTCTTAGGGGCATTCGGGAGGCCATCGCGAAGGCAGCCCGAGCACTGTCGCTGAGACCGGAGCAGCTGGTACCCTTGTCGTTGACCCCCTTTGGGGCCTCAGGTAAGGCTTCTCCTTTTAGTATGCTATCTTAATTAGGTTGCTTTCTAGGACATATAACTGAGGCATTCTATGTTGTTGTGTTTGTTGAATGTTGGTGTTTAATGTGGATATTATGGTTAGGAAGTCCTATCCTAGGCCTAGAAGGGTTCTAGCAGGGATTAGGCCTCTTTCTATTCAACTTCAGATGTCCTTTAGAGAGTCCCGATCAAACTCTGCTACTGATTCATTTATCGGTCTATCGTGGACCCGTTATAGTATCATAATGCTCTCCTATTGGTCCGTTAAACTCTGGCTGTCAACCGCCTTCGTTCTGTGAAGTATAACGCATGGACCATGGTCCGTTATGTTACTTAACGGTCTTAAGGAGATCCGTTAAATGTTTCTATTATAGGATGAGGATCTGTTTGTTCCCTCTGTGATTGATCAAACCTGCCGATTTCTCTTCCGCATTCCACACACACGTCCATCGCTCTGTTCTACATTTTTTTACCCTATCCACATTCACATTTCCCATTCACACATTCCCATTCACACATTACCATTCACACAATCATTCATTCACACGTTCACATTCACACTCACATCTACACATTCCCAAATCATACGTTCACATTCACATTCACATCCACGCATTCACAATCACTTTTTCATGAACCAAATTTTTTTTCCCCTTCATTCCATCACATGTCAATTGTCACATACATATGTGTGTCAGAAAAAAGAAAAAAACAAAAAAACAAAAAAAGAACAAAAACCAAAGGCAAGAAACCAAAACAAAAAAAATGTCACTCGGCCAGTCTGTCTCTCGGGCCGCCACTATCCCCAATACCCTCGTGCCACTTTGGCGGTGGCGCCATGGCACTATGCTCCTCCTCCCATGGGCGTCTCCACTCTGCCTCCTCGTTCCTCCGATGGCTAGAAGAGCTAGCCAGGTAATCTCCCACCGATGCGCTCGGTGCCGCGCTCCGCAAGCCTCCTGCTGTGCCACTCTGGGACGCACTCCGCTCGGATCCTCGGCCCATCAGTCGGACAGTCCACTCCAAGGTCCGGAGCTTGATCCTCAAGTTGTGGACCTGGAGTTGTGCCTCACGAGCCTCGGTCCGGTACCTCTCTATGTCTACCATCTCTCCACTCAGCCGGGTCACCTCCCCCCGGAGTCGCTCGATCTCTTCTCGGAGACGGGGTACCTCTACCGCTTCTGCTCGGGATCACTCCGCCGCAGCCAATGCTATGGTCAGTTCTCTCGCCTGCATATTGCATTTGCATCATGGTCAGTCTAGGCGTTTGCATAATCATGAAGCATTTTTAGGAAAAGATTTGGTTTCTTACCTACTCCGCGAGGGTAGCTTCGGCCTCCTCGGCTCGAGCTACGGCTCAGGTAAAATCTGCATCTCGCTCAGCCCGTCCCCCGGCAGGCTGTGTAGAGGAGGACGATGCATCCGGTCTGGTCCTCTGGGCTCCATCGGCCCGCTGCATTTTCAAAAGTCAGTCAATTTGCATGAACATTTCATTTTTAAAGTCTAAGGAAAGCTAACCAGAAGCTCCAGAGCTGCTCGGTACTCGTCTCGCTGCTGCACGGTGGCATGGAGTAGTCCCTCAAGCTCGGCGATGCGTCCGCTTTTAGCCTTGCTGCCTATTTTACACCCTTATGAGGCTATTTTTCACCCTTATAGCCTATCTATCAGCCTTACTGACTTATTTTTCACCCTTAATCTCTTGAAGCCGTTGCCACTACTACTTCTTTCATCATTGTTCTTCAGCTTGAGTAGCTTGGTAACTCAACTTGGCTGTGTTGACGCACAAGGATACTGCGTCGACGTAACAATGTTTCTCATCAGCTGGTTGATCTATTTTTTTTCTTTTAGGAAGGCTACGTTGACGCACAAGGATGCTACGTCGACGTAATAGAGTCTCATTTGTCACTCATCAGTTGGGTGATCTATTTTTCATCCTTAGGAAGGTATTTGTCACCTCTATTGCACATTTATCACCTTTAACTAGCTATTTGTCACCCTTATTTGTACAAGCTATCACCTTTGTTCCTTTTCATTTCTTTGCCTTGTGAGTTGCTCTTCTTCTTCAACTTCTTCTTTGTGCTGAACCATTTGTCAACCTTGTGATGTTTTGGCAGCATTGCTTGACTGTGTTGACTCCTTCATGAAACTATGTTGACTAAGTTGACTATGGACTTAATTACGTTGACTCTTCATTATACTGCATTGACTCTTCATGATAGCACATTGACTCTTCAAGATATTGTGTTGATTATGTTGACAGTGTTGACTTTTCTTCTAGAGTTTAACTGGCTGTCAACCTGTCTTCACATAGATTGTGAAAGTGCATGTATATAATAGCATGTATATAATATCATCAACACAAACATGAAGACTCGTGAATGAGTCATAGTTTGTCATCATCAAAACACAGGGACACAACAATTGTTGTGTGCAGGGACGAGATCTAGAGGGGGTGAATAGATCCCCTTTTAAAAATTTATGCTCAAATAAAAACTTACCCTACTCAAACTGAACTGAGGAAAGCTAATTGCAAATGAAGGCTCACATGAAACAAATCCCAAACACTTAGTGGATTTAATGCATAAGCAGATGATGGCTCACATAAAAGCTGCTAGTTAAACCGATGATATCACACTCACAAGATGTATGTCAAATATCAAGCACACAGCCCATCCTGTGAAGGAGATAGATGAAAAGGATCACACACACACACAGCAAACCACGAACACCTGAGATTTTTAGGTGATTCAGTCCGCACCAAGCAGACCTATGTCCACCCCCCACTCAACCAGAGTGAGGATTTCACTGACTAATAGCTTGAACCGCTGAGCTTCACAGCTTGCTACACAACTGAGCCTCAGCTTGTTACACTGCTGAGCCTCACAGCTTGCTATCCAGAGGAACAAATCCTCTTACAGCTGAGCCTCATAGCTTGCTCGATGAAACAAAGGAAACATGAGAACAAAAAAAAATCAATAGAAGAAAACAAAAGATATAGCTCTGCGAGAGCAAGATGGCTTGGATCTGATCCAGAGGCCAAACAAGTAAATAACTCTTCAAAGCACTCCGGCTGCACTCAAACTTGCATCTCATGATGACTCTCATTCTCTATTCTCTTTTCTCTTTTGTAGTGCTCCACAGAACCACCCTTCAAGGCGCCACCGATTCAGTGAGGGTTATTTCCGTAATTTTGACATTTTGCCCTGAATTTGACCCGGTGAGAGCTTGTAGTCCAGAGTAACCCAGGAGTTGATTTAGCGGCCTCGGAATGTGCTTCAAAGCCCTAGTTTGAGGTTTCCGGTGATTTAGTAGACTTCTCTGGTTTTTCACCGATATCGCCTTGGGCACTAGATATCGTGCCTTTGGGCCTACTTTGCACTTACATGAAGCGTCTTTATTGAGTGGGCAACCGCTATGAAAGTTTTAATCCCTACGAGATAGCTTTTCGGCCACTTACGGACCACTTTGGCACTTTGGGCACCCTAATCGAGTCATCTGGGTTTTCCGCTGATTTAGCCTTTGGCTCCCCATTTTGAGGAACCAGGGGCATTTCTTCTTCATCTTGGGAGGGCTTATTTATCAAGTGGGGAACCACTTGGTACATTCTCGTCCTAGCTGGACGGGGTGTGGAGATATATCCGACACAATTACTTCGTCACTGATTCATTGGCTCTGACCGTTATCCGACCTTAGTGAGCTGTGGTGGATGTTTTTACCCTGAGATAAGGAAATGTAGAGTCCCCACAACTTCTTATGGGGTGTCTTGAGGCTTCATCTGTCCGAGTGGACCCGTCTTTGACCTTCAATTGACTCCTTTGGGCACACAATTATTACCCAGTCATATTTTGAATGTCAACAAATGCCCCCCAGCCGCAGACGTCGCGAGCGAGGGATGAGAGGAGCGAGGTTTGCAGATGTGCTTGCTTTAACAGGACCTTTACAAGTGGGTCCACTTTGTTTGGTACCTTGAGTCGGTGACACAGCTCGGATGGTGATTCGGTGATGTTTCGTCATCCACTTGAATCGGTGGCGGGTTGACTACTTGATTCGGTGGAGGGCCGCATGCCTTGAATCGGTGGTAGCGGCGGGATGTTTGAACCGGTGGTGGAGGGCCTGAAAGGGCAGAGCGATGAGTCGATGGTGACGGCACCAGCTCACCCTCCCCCCTTCTTCTCTTCTTAAAACCCCCGTAGGGTTTTAAACCCCCTTATCCTTTATCCCATCTGCCCGACCTCTTCTCTGGCGACGGCTAGGGTATATTCTTCTAGGCGACGAGGGTTTCCTCTTGGTAGCGGTGGCCTCTTTCTCTGATGGTGAGGGCCTCTCCTCTGATCGATGAGCTTTTCCTCATCTTCTTCTTCTTCACCGGGCATGGCGGGAACGGTGAGCGTCGCCCACTCTCCTTCTTCTTCACCACCGTGAGACAGTGGCCATTGTATAGCAACCCGAGGAGCGGGCTTTCAAGCCCATTCAAAGGGGCTCACCCCTCCCCATTCAATGGCTTCGGGGAGGTTCCTATTAGGTTAGGCCTCGGAACCGGCATTCGTTGTTGTCCATTCGACCTAGGTGTATCGCCGGTGGCTTTGTTTTTAGGGACCGCCCCACCTTAGTGTGTGGACATGCTCCCCTGTTGTTCTGAGATGCTCCCGACTAAGCCCCAAATTCACTTGTATATAAATGTGGAGAGTGTAGAGTATGTACCTCTTAGAATAGGTTGGGGAATCACTTTCTCATTGATTCCTCGGTTTCTCATGTAGCTTCTTGTTCCGAATGCTTATCCCATTGGACCTTTACCATGGGAATAGTTTTATTCCGTAGTGTGCGCGCCTCTTGAACGAGGATTTTCATAGGTCTTTGCTCATAAGTAAGATTCTTCTGAATCACCAAGTCTCCATGGTCGATAATATGTGATGGATCGTGCACATATTTCTCCAGCATAGAAATGTGAAATACATTATGTACTTCAGACAGCTGAGGGGGTAGAGTGATGCGGTAAGTAACCTCAGCAACTCTTTCTAATACCTCAAATTGTCCGATAAACCTTGGTGTAAGCTTGCCCTTAACACCAAATCTCATTATCCCTCGTCCAGGTGATATCTTGAGGAAAACATGGTCACCCTTTTGAAACTCAAGTTCCCTTCTTCGTGTGTCAGCATAAGCCTTTTGTCTGTTTGGGCATCCTGAAGTCTTTCTCTGATTATGCCAATCTTATCAGTGGTATCCCTTACCATATCTGGTCCTACTAGTTATTTTTCGCCCACTTCATTCCAGCATATGGGTGATCAACAACTCCTTCCGTATAATGCTTCGATGGGTGCCATCTGTATACTTGCCTGGCAGCTGTTATTATATACAAATTCGACCAAAGACAAGTGGTCATACCAACTTCCACCAAAATCAATTATGCATGCTCTGAGCATATCCTCCACTACTTGAGTTGTTCTTTCGGTCTGACCATCTATTTGAGGGTGGAAGGCCGTGCTAAAGTTAAGTCTAGTCCCCAACGAATGTTGTAGACCCTTCCAAAAATAAGAAGTGAATCGCGAGTCTCGGTCAGACACAATTGAGGCTGGTACTCCATGTAATCTGACTATCTCTTTTATGTATAGAGCAGTAAGAACATTTACTGACCATCGACTCTTGATTGGCAAGAAGTGTGCCGACTTAGTCAGATGGTCGATGATGACTCATATTCCATCATGTCCTGCCCTTGATTTAGATAGTCCCATGATGAAGTCCATATCGATATCCTCCCACTTCTATTTAGGAATATCAAGAGGGTGTAACTTACCGGCAGACTTTTGGTGTTCTGCTTTCACTTGTTGGCAAGTGAGGCATCTAGATACGAATTCTGCTACTTCACGTTTCATGTTAGGCCACCAGAAGGTCCTTTTTAAGTCTTGGTACATCTTGGTAGCTTCTGGATGAATGGTATACATTGATCTATGAGCTTCTTCTAAGATTTTCTTTTTTCAGTTCTGGATAATACGGTACGCACATTCTTTCATTGAACATCATTCTCCCATTAGATACTAACTTGAAATCGCATTGCTCCTCCTTAATTTTACCCTTGATATCTACCAATGCTGGGTCATTATCTTGTAGTTCTTGAATTTCTGATAATAGATCTGCCCGTATTCTTATGTGAGACAATGTGTTAACCTTGTCTTCCTGGTTTATATTCTACAGGAGGCAAGGTGAGAATTCACTTTTCACACAAGCATATCTATGCATATCCATGCTTGCATAGAACCCCTTGTTTGAATTGTGGTATGCACTTCATTTTAAAATATCTTTAAGAGCAGCATCTAAAACAACATAAGGTGGAGATTTCATCACCCTTCCTTGACCCACAAATCACAAATTTCTCCATCTTACATAATCCTAAGCCTTCTAAAATTGAGTAGCAAGTGCCTTTAGGGTTCACACTGTGATAAATACTTCATCTTGAGTTTACTTTCATCTTGGACTCCGGTGTCTAAGGCTAGAGGTCAACGAAAAACGTTACAAGCGGGTTAGTGATTTTTAATTAGGACCTTGTAAAAACAAGGGGAGCCTTCCACTACCACACCTCTTACCTGGCTGGTAACCAATGGTGGATGTCGAGTTAAAGTGAACCTTTTTCACCTTGTGAGAAAGATCATTTCTTTGGTCTAGGATATATCTAGGTCATATAGGGTAATTATTTTCATAAAAAATAAAAAATCTCTTCTCTCTCTTCATCCTAGTGCATGCAAGGAAGAAGATCTCAAAACCCCAATCTACTAGGGCCCATACAAGAAATAGAGAGGATTTTATACCCAAGAAACCATTCTCCATGAGATCTAATGGCCAATGATGATCATGATCTTCCAAAGCAAATGAAGGATTACTTCATTCCTAATTAGTATCAACCTTCATCCTACATTCACCTCCCGCAAAATCAGGCCATTCAATATGAGATCAAATCCAACACCATCCAAATGCTTCCATCCTTTTTTGGGAAGACTAATGAAGACCCCTATAGATATTTGGATGAGTTTTTAGAAATCTGCTCCACTATAAACATACAAAATTTCACAGATGATGCCCTCCGCCTAACTCTATTCCCCTTCTCACTCAAGAATAAAGTCAAATCCTGGTTGGGAACTATAAGGATGTCGAGTCTCTCTGGATCATTTTGATGATAACAAAACTCAGAATCGAGTTTTCATCTCGTGTCGTGTCAACGCAATCAATATGAGGATTAAGTAGTCTTAAATGTTGGTTCAACATCTTGCATAAAGATCAAATCCTAAAATGATTCAACATCCTCAATTGAATAAGCCTAACCAAAATAAACTCCAAAATGTATGAAATATGTGAGGACATAATGCCATTATCATTTAGACATGTTTCACTGGGCTAACACTTTGTTTCTGCAGGTATTCCACAGTTCGGTCGACCAACACATATGGGTCGGTAGACCAATTTTTTCAGCAAGTAAAAAATTACAATTTTTCTCAGAACAGTCGACCGATGGGCAGTGGCCGATCGACCGAAATTTTCATAAACAAAAAATGTTCACCCTGCAATATTTAGGTCGACCGACCCAATGGTATCGGTTGACCGAACCGCTCGAAGCCCCTATTGTTGACTTTGTAATTCAAGCACGAGGAGGCGCGGCATATGGTGGAGCAGGTAAGATCACAGCAGGGCACACTGGTGATGAAGCCGCTGTTCGGCTCGCAGGTTCTCAGAAAAACCCACCTCTGTCCTGAGTTTTCTGAGTCTGTCAGCCAGCAACTTGTAAATTCGACCAAGGCCAGATCTAGGAGAGTCAAAATCCTTTCCCTGGACATAGATCGAATTAATTCAAGTCAGCTTTCCAACGGTACCTCTTTCGCATCGATCTGACATCGGGAGTGATCGCAGCAACTGATCTCGCCAGATCGCGCGCTGTAAAAATAGAACTTCAGATCTGTGGGTAGCAACTCCAAGTGGAGACCGGAACCGACTCGCCTTCCACAAGACAAACCAGCATGCCGCTGTCCCAGGGAGCGCCTCTCCAGGAGCCACCGTCACAGCGGTACCACTCTGGGCCCACTTGGAGCAGCTGACTAGCATGTGGGCCCCACAACTAGCAGTTTGCGCCGTCCGAATCGCGCCGATGGGGTGATCAAAGTGGTACCCGTCAACCCAAGATCGGTCCTCCCCGGCCGACTTATGTCGCCCTTTACCTCCCTGGGTGGAGTAGGTAGAAAAATTAACTTCTTTAATTATTGTGATATTTTGTTACCGGGAGTCACCGTACTTGGCCGGGATCACCTTCCCCACGCTTGGAGCGTAGAGGTAAACCCGCTCCCTCTCTCTTTCGCATTTGCTTTACTCATATCTATTTGTATATGCCGCTACGAGTGTTAGGATTCTTAGCCTGATATATTGTTATCACCGCTGCAAGAGAGCGAGAGTGAGTGATCCGTCCTGTGACTCAATCTGATACCTGAGACTCATTATCGGTTTCTCAACCGTGCACGGTCCCATGCATCCCTCGCATAGGGACGATCGCGAGCTAGAGTCCCAGGTCGCGTGTCTGTCCCGCATCAAATTGGTATCAGAGAGAAAGGTTCAGTCTAGGGTTGTCATTACATGAAAAGGGGATAAAAAAAAGTGTCTTAGAGTCTAGGTTGGTATTCGAGTCAGTCTGTCTAGTGTCGTGTCACCAAGTGTCGGCATGGCCATCCCATAGCTTCCCGTGTCCCATGGATTACCAAAAGCCCACATCCTATGCAATGTGGCGATACGTCCAAAGATGGGAAAACCAGCCCGACCACCCCGTAGGCCCGTAGCCCGGGACTTCTATGGCTCTAAAAACCTGAGTGACTACCTAGAGTGAGAAGCGGTTATGGACGACTACTTTGAGGTGTATATTATGTCCGGTCCCATGCAAGTTGACTTTGCCAAAAGGTGACTTTTTTACGAAGCCGCCAAAACATAGAGGGACATCAAATACTTCCCGCAGGATAGGAGGCTAAGGCCCATCGAGTCATAGTGGGACATGAAGAGAGTGCTTAGGAGGGTCTACCTTCCCCGCCCACCTACCTCCAACCATGGGGGTCATACCACTAGTCGACCCCACCAAATCACCCACAATCAAGAGGGCCACACCTCCAACCAACCCCGTCCCTTTACCTCCATCCAAACCCACCAAAGCACTCCCAATCAAGTGACCCACCCAGTCGCCTCCAACCAACATCACCTTGGTGGCCCCGTGCGGTCCGCCAAGCTTGGAGAGGCGAAATGATGGTAGGATGCTTCCTATATTTAATACCAAGGAAGGAAAATCTAGGAAGACCTGGTTTCCAAAAGGAGATGATTCTATTTTGGCAATTAATATAGGCGTCATGGTCTACAAGCCAATCCACACCTAAGATAGCATCGTAGCCTTCCATGTCAAGGCATACAAGGTTTGCCAGAAGATTATGCCCTTCTACAATTACCTCACTATCGGGGTAGTAAGTGGTAAGTTTTGTTCCGGGACCTAAAGGTGTAGTAATAGCACAGTCCTAAGGTAACAGAACTGAGGAAATAGATAAGGTTTTTGCAAAAGTAGTAGATATGAAAGAATGAGAAGCACTAATATCAAATAACACGAATGTAGGATGGGAATAGATTTGGATGATACCTTCCATAAGCCCATCATTCTTGGGTGCTTCTTCATCATTTATGATGGCATTAAGACGAGCCTGTCGCTTATGCCCATTACCGGATGATTGTTCTTTCATGAGGGGGCAATCCGGCATGTGGCGCTCCCCGCTACCACATTGTAGACAAGTGCCAAGACGCTTCCAGCATTCCTCGACCACATGCCTAAATTTCTCACAGAATGTGTAAGCTGCCATAACTTGCTTATCATCTTCTTTAACCTTCTTGCTCTTGTGGTAGCCACTACCACTCTCTTTCTGGGATCTCTTCTTATTATCACGGGATTTGTAGGGTTCCGTGATGCTAAACTTTTTCTTATTTTTATGCTGATCCGACCTTCGACTTGGCTTCTCCCCTTTGCCCTTAAGTCTCTCGACCTTCTCCAAGGTCCTTTTACATAAATGCACCCGTTGGACCATCTTCGCATATGTACAAATATTTTGAGTCCCGAGTTGCCGAATAAAGCCAGGCCGTAAACCATCCATAAACTGGTTAGCTTTCAATAAATCAGTACTAACTAAATGGGGAGCATATGGTGACAGCCTAGAAAATTGGAGTTCATACTCCGCTATGGACATCATGCCCTGGCATAAAGAAGCAAATTCCATAGCTTTTCGCTCCTTAACATGTTCGGAGAAGTATCTGGCTTGGAAGAGTGTGAGAAAGCCCTCCCAAGTGTGTGGTGCGTCAGCAGGTGGTGCAGGAATTGACTTCCACCATGTACGAGCATCTTTATTGAGCTAAAAAGTAACAAGATGAACTTTCTCTTGGTCGGCACATTGCATGACCTCGAATATGTGGTTCATGTCATCAATCCAGTTATCAGCTTCATCTGGATTAGAAGAACCGAAAAATCTTGGAGGATTTAAACTTTCGGAGTTACGGTGTAGGACTCCAGCGCCGGCTTGTGCCATGTTTTGTAATGCCTGGGTAAGAACTGTAACAGTTTGCTGCATTCCATCCCAATCAACATGATGAGCCATTGCAAGACTGAGGTACCTGGGAAGAAGGCATAAATTTGTCAAGTCTAATAGAATTAATGGGGTGAATTGTAGAAATAATTCTAATTACTATCTCGCCCCGGGTTTCTACCCAATTCTCACACCTCCATTTTGAAGCCCTTCCACTCTTCTTTTCTCTCTGAGTTCTTCTTAAAAGTTCCTTCTAGCCCGTAGATCTAGATTTTATTATTCTATCACTTTCTCTAATTCCACTTCATTTTTAAGTTATTTTTAGTTTTCCACAGTTTAATTTTTGGTGTTGTTACTGTTCATCCGTCAGACCACTTCTACTCTTCCTCTGTTTTCACCATCTTACTCATATTTTCTCCCTTTTCACTCTTCATAAACTTTCTTCCTCTCTTCTTGATCTTCAACTTTTATTTTCACCACTTCTTCTAATTCTCTTCATTTTAAAGTTATTTTATTTCTAATCTTTCCATATTTTCATTATTTCAGTTTCACTGTTTTTAAACTCTCTTCTTCATCTTCTATCTCTCCCCTCCTCCATTTTCATCTAGACATCCCCAAGGCGGATTTTCTCCTTTGGTGCTCTAAAGATTTCATCTATCTCCACGGCGGGGCGACCTCTTCCAAGGCTCGGCACGGTGATTTGGCAGCGCCATTCTTCATCTTTGCTCCTTCCTTCCCTTAGCATTAATGAATCGTGGATGCACTTAAAGCTTGCTGTGAGAGCTTGCCGTGAAGTTTCATCGTGGCTTCGTCTTCCTCCCCCTCGGGGGGAGGGGGGGAACCCCATTCCGGTTCCTTATTAGGGGTCCAGCACAGAGGTCCATGTCTTCTCTGCACTGACCACTTTCGCTCCGGCGCTAGTCTCCTCCTTGCAGCCTCAGAGAGTTGCTTTGGAACTGCGGCCACCGACGTTCACGGATGCTGGGGAGCCTGCCGTCTTCTTTTCTAAGGAAGAGGCTCTGTGATCTGAGGAATCCCTCAAGTTTGCCATTGTGGCGAAGTGTTCATATGGGAGGCCATCTTTCAATGATATTAAATCATGTCTCTCGCAGCGTCTTTCGCTCTAACATAATTTGGTCTTGAGTTCGCTCAACCCCCGCCATGTTTTGTTGAGGTTCGAAGCTGAGGAGGATTTTATTAAAGTGTTGGTTAGAAAAAGTCCCTCTATTAAAGGTTTCTTGTTCAAATTCTTTCGCTAGACTAGTTCCTTCGACTTCCTTTCTGATCCAACTCTTCTCCCGACGTGGGTTGGCTTCCCTGGATTGCCTGTGAATTTATATAATGAGGATTACCTACAGGCTATCGCCAACAATCTTGGGCAAGTTCTGTGCATTCACGATTCCACTCTTGCCTGGACACAAACGACAGAAGCACTGGTCTGTGTGGATCTTGATATAGCAAAGCCTTGGCCGGAATGAATTTGGATTGGTTATGGTGATGGTGATGGATTCTGGCAGCCTGTCAGATACCATCGCATCCCCACCATTTGTTCCTTTTGTGATGCGGGACGATGGATGCGAACGCGACACCGAGGTGAAATGCACACCAAGGACTCTAGCAAGCTCGCGATCGTCCCTTAGCGAGGGGAAGCGTTCGGACGTGCACGGTTGAGAAACCGGCAATGAGCTAGGGTGGTCAACTCTCAACCTCGTGCCCGGGTCCCTCATTATCCTTCGTCTAATTTTAAAGATGAAATTTCTTTTAGGGGGGAGGGACTGTAACACCCATAGTTTAACGGATCCTTAGTGGTGCAGATCTAGGTTCCGTCCACATGCATGCCCATGCGTAGGCATTTACATCATTTTCCATGCAAGGTCCATTTTAGGGGTTTTTAGGTTAAAAATGCTTGTAAAATTGATTAGGGCCATTGTTTTTGTATTTTGATGCATGTTGTAGTTGTAGAAAACTTGTTATTCAACTTCTTCTACCCCTTTTCTTTTGTTTCGCGTCGATCCGGCTTGACCGGAGGGGAGTTCGATTCCGAACTCATCCCTCTCATTTTTCAGTTGATATAACACGCCTGCCAGAGGCCGTTATATGCTTAACGGACCCTAGGGTGTGCGTTATGCATTGCATGGTGGACCACTCTTGGACCGTTATGTGATCGTGATTTTTGTAGGTCTGTAGGTTGTGGGGCATGATGGACTATTCCCAGTCCACCATAGCCAATATAACACCCTTCTCGTAGTGTGTTATATGGTGGATTAAACTGTGGAGTTTTTCTGAGTTTCATATGTTCAGGTGACTTTAACGGACCAGTCCCAATGCGTTATAGTCTCATGACGCACCTGTCATGGCGTGTTATGGTCCGCGTGATTTTGGATGGTTTTCTGGTGTGTATAACGCGCGGGCTGAGGCGTGTCATACATTACATAACGCCCCAGAGGTGGTGCGTTATGGTCTGCATGTCTGGGTTTTGGTATGTGCACGGGTGAGCATAATGGCCTGGGGGAGGCGCGTTATAGTCACATAATGCCTCGTCCCTGGTCTGTTACACTCTGCTAGTTTAGGAATTTCAGAAATGCATGTTTAATTCCCGTCTATTACATTCTATGCTACGTCTATGTTATAATCGCGTTATTTTATAATTATTGGCTCACTCCTAGTATCCCAATGGAGTGCTTGGACTTTTCATGTGATGGAACCATTAGATGTAGCCCTAGACTTCATGGATGGTCGACCCACCTGGGAGAGGTGGAGGGACAGACCCGTCAAATGGTTTAAGCTAGTACCGTGGGCCCGCGGCTCGACCGTAGACCTCTATGGGGAGGAAAATCTAGCTGGAGGCCTGGCCCTAGGCATGGGTCGGTGTGTGCACACATGGTCAGAGGTGAGAGCTGACACTGACGAGTGTTACTCTGACTAGTTCTCGGTTTGTACAGTTCGATTATGCCTCTCGCTGGTCACGTTCAGAACTGGCGAGTTACTTGAGATGCAGTGTAAGTCGTCCGGAGGCGCATCTGGTCTCTCTCTTCTGGTGGAGTTCCCTGTCCTTTCTTCTATCACTAGAATGATTGAGTTATTTCTGTTGGTAGATGTAGTTTTACCGCTAGTTCTCGTTGCTAGCTGTCGATCCGGTTATTTAGTTATTTAATTATATTGGCGTCTCGTTAGCCGATTCACTTACCTAGATAGACTTTCCTGTTCTAGTCTAGTAGCATGTTGATAGTACATCTGCTTGGTTAATTGGTCGACCCTCAGGGTCGACCCTCACTGGGTCCAGATCTGTCTGAAGTGGTTCGCTTGCTGGAAACTACAAGGGTCGACCCCCCTTGACTAGAGTTCTAGTTAAGATGTTCTGTGCAAAACACTACACAGTGGGTCGACCCCCTTTGTCCAGACCTTTGTCTAGGTAGTCCTGAGCAGAGAATGCTCAAGGGTCGACCCCATGGGTAGACCCTTTCCGAACGGGATTTACGAAAACATTTTAAATCCATGGTTTTGCCTTGAAAACATTACCATTATGCCCCCAAATGATTCCTACACCTATGAGGGTGTCTTTAACATGTTTTAGAAGGCATAGTTAGGTCTTTTGGCCACTCCTTGCTATATATATATCTCTACTCCAAATTTTGGAAGAAGAACCCTATGTGCTAACGTTTCCTATCTTGTACGAGAAGAAAGGGAAGAAGGAGAGAAGGAGAAGAAGAGTGGGGGATATCGTCTACTCCAAGGCATTTTTGGAGCTCGTGATAGAAGAAAAAGAGGAGCGGTTGAAGAGAGGAACAAGAAGATGCGGAAATCGCGAGCATCCGTTTACATCAACTAGAAGACCAGGAGCATCTAGAAAGGAGGAATTCTATACATGATGGATTTTCTTGGTTTTGGTCTTTCTAGCATATCTTGGGTTTGAATGTAATCATCTGAATATATCTTTGTCTTTCTGAACAAACATACTGTGTGTGTGAGTGCGGAGAGTGGGTTCTCCGAGTGTCTGTGTTGACGCTTGTGCGTCGTCTTGTGCGGAGGATCTCCGCGTGTGGTTTGGGGGTTGCTCCCCGTGTGTGGTTGGAAGTTACCTCCCGTGTGTGTGCAGGTGGTTGCCTGCGTGTGTAATGGAGCATGTCTCCGCGTGTGTGGGGATTTATCCCCGTGTTGTTTTAACAGTAGTGAAGCCTCACTCAGTTGAGTGAGGGGTGGACGTAGGAAGCCCGGTGTGGTCTCGAACTACCTTAAAAATTGATGTGCCACTATGAATGCTTGTGTGATAGCTCAATACTTCTACCCCCATTCACAGGATGGTATGCTAATCGTTGTGCAAATCTAGTTCCTTTGAGCTGCAATTGTCTTTCACAGCAATCTTAGTTTTACTCACTCCACTGCATGTGAATGTATCGATCTGTTAATCCATCGAACATCTCAACACACACCATGAACGGCTCCATGTTAATCTAAATATACGTCATCAGATATTAAGTGTTTGCATAGTTTCCGCTGTAAGGAATTTGTGGTAAAAATTGGACTTAAATTTTCTGAGGGATCTATTCACCCCCCCTCTAGATCTGTCTTCCTACACTATAGGACCCAACATTCTGGTCCCCACAAAATTCTTAAAACTTGGCTGGCCAAGCATTGATCATATTGGTCCAGTGATCTGATCAGCCTTAGGCAATACACATCTTCTTAAGCAGAACATTACTTGTCACGCCCCGAACAAAGGCGGAATTATCGGGGCGTACGGTTAGAGGCACGCTAGAATGAATTTAGTAAAGTACTAATGAAAAATTTTATTTTAATATTTTACGAGATAGATCGAGATGAAGTGAGACAAGATCATCTCGTTCTATCTCAGATCGTGATCAGAACGTACGGATGGATCTGGACGAATCTTACATTAACCAACTGCTTCTTTGATGCACGTACGCCTGGATCACGCCGCTTTGTGCCCGTGTCTGTGTGTGTGTGTGTGGTGTTTGTGTGGGTTGGGGGCGGGGGGTGCGGAAACAGTATGCATACGCCATGGCATGACTGCGGAAACGTTCCCACTTCCCAGTGAGACTAGACACACGGTACTACATGGTACATACTAGACGGGCAGCGCCAACAGCAAATGCATCCAGAGAATGCCGCCAATAGAAATAAACCAAGGGGGGGAGACGAGTCCAAACGACACCAATCCTTTGGCAAATCCAAGAAGCGGGCGGCGCCACCGACGGCATTGCCAAAGCCTCTCCGCCCTGTCCTCTTCCCAGCTTCACCCCCTTCGTCTGCCACCCCTCGATCCGCCAGCTGCTTCCTCGAAGGCCGCTTCCTATCCCAATCACAGATTTGTCCGACCCAGATTCTGCGCTTCTTCTCCTTGGGCCGGCCCTATGCAGGTGGGCCCAACCCGCACGCATCCTCAAGTAAGTACAAGCTTGCTTTCGGACAAAAAGGAGTGGCTTTGACTGGGTCGCTAAGCCGGTTTTGGGAGGGTTGAGTGAATGGAAGGGCTTTGATACGGCGCGGTGCGCGGTGAAGCATGTAACTCCAAATGCTCCGGGTTAGAGATGGGTCTGTCACAAAATTCCCCCTCTCAAGGCTGAACACAAGATGGACAATGGGACAAGCCTCCTTAATTGGTATAGAAGGAGAAGAGACGGGTTGTTGTCTCAAACGGGGGCAAGATCAAGGGTAGTTGGTGTTATGGTATTGCTTCCTGTAACTTGCGCGCTCCCTTGAGAATACAAACCCCTTGTCTAATTTGGTGGGGGCAAGGTGTAGTGTTCCCAAGGATTTCGGTGGTTCTCGAACTGTTTCATCCCAAGTAAAGATGATAAATTCGCTATGTGGTAGCCTGAAGAGTGATCCTACAAGTGCGGAGAACCCGTCCTTGAAGGGGCTTCCACCTTCGCCTGCCGCATCAGTGTCGGAGTCCAACGTTGTGGCGTCCGAGCTCGATCCACGCACCCAACAAGACCCATCAAGCTTGCCCCTGGAAGGGCTCACATTTGAGCCAGACATCGGTGGGGAGGTCCAGTCCCCAGATCGCACGATATGGGAGGCCCTTCTTCTCCACGACCAGATGGATCACCACGACGGCGCCGACTTCATGATCTCCTCGCCGCTGAGGGAGTTCATAATGTGGTCGCCCAGGAAGGACCATATGATCTCCTCTCCCAGGAGGGACTACATGGTCTGCTCTCCCAGGAGGGATCAGTTCATGGTCTCTTCTCCGAAGCCGGAGTGCATGGTTTCCTCTCCAAGGAGGGAGTACATGATGGCCTCACCAAAGAGGGAATATACGGTTTCCTCTCCGAGAAGGGAGTGCATGATCTCGTCTGAAAAGAAGGATCACTATGTGATGTTCTCTTCCCCGAGGAGGACAAGTATGCAAGCAGCTTACGGTCACAACGGTGGCAGTGTTCATGCCACCCACGGGCAGAGCCTCTTCGTTGCTTGTCCTCCTCCATGCAACCCATCTCTCCTAGGAGGCCTCAGTACCCACGATTACAGAAGGAAGCCGCAGAACCCTTTTTATTATAAGGTATTTAGCAGTCCTTCCCCTCAGTACGTTCATGGGCAGAACCTTGTTGCACCCCTATGCGTGGATGAATATAACAGGGATGCATACGCAGCATACCCAGTGGCAAAGGCCCCAGGTATAGATTGCTTGCTTCAAGACTTGGATGTGCCCTCGACGCTACCGTCACTGCCGGCGACGTTGGACAACGTGCCGGGAGAACCAACTTCGAGGTTTTGTGGGCCGGCGGGCGACACGGCGCTGGCAGCTCTCCAGGTGCCAGACGAGGGCGATTTGTTCAAGATGAATCAATTCGCGACTGCGCCTCTCGCACAGCCACAAGGGCAGGTGCAACAGGAGAATGAGCTAGTCGAGGGCCTGTTGGCGGACATGTCAAACAAGTCCGAGCTTGTTGAAGCTTCTTCTCAAGGCATGCTGGGTCCTGTTTCTGCGGAGTCTGAGCAGGTTCCTCTCTCTCTCTCTCGTCTCATGCACATAGAGATTCACGTTCGACGCCATGTCTACAATTTTTTTGTTGCATGTATATTGAGGTCTATGCGCAGATTATGTCGTGTTCCATTTCATCTGCTCGAGCTACTCTTTCATTCCACTGATCAGAGAAAAAAAAAACAGTTACTCTTTGATTCACCAGAATCTGGCTAGCTATTTGTTAGCATTTAACATCCCCCGTTCACATGTTACACAAATTACTCATATACACAGGAGCACGACAGTGGGCTTCAAATAGTGCACCTCCTCCTGGCCTGCGCCGAGGCCGTGGCCAAAGACGACCACATGTCCACCCAGCGGCACCTCCATCACCTCAATCGCGTCGTCTCCCCTCTCGGCGACGCCATGCAGCGCGTGGCCGCCTTCTTCACGGACGCCCTCGCCGCCAGACTAGCCGGCGCCGCGGCGGGCAGGGCCTCCCCATCCCCTCAAGCTTTCCCCACCCTCGCCGCACCCATGGTGGACGTCCTAAGGAACTACCAGATACTCTACCAGGCCTGCCCCTACATCAAGTTCGCCCACTTCACGGCGAACCAGGCCATCTTCGAGGCCTTCGAGTCGGAGGAGCGCGTCCACATCGTCGACCTCGACATCCTGCAGGGCTACCAGTGGCCGGCCTTCATGCATGCCTTGGCGGCCCGCCCGGGTGGCACCCCCTTCCTCCGCATCACCGGCGTGGGCTCCCCGCTACACGCCGTCCGGGAGACCGGTCGCCACCTGGCCGAGCTCGCCCACTCCCTCCGCATCCCCTTCGAGTTCCACGCCGTGGGGGAGCGCCTGGAGGACCTGCAGCCCCACATGTTGCACCGCCGGGTGGGAGAGGCGCTGGCGGTGAACGCGGTGTGCCGGCTGCACCGGGTCGCCGGCCCTCAGCTCGGGGGCCTCCTGGGGATGATCCGGGACCAGGCGCCGAGCGTCTTCACCATCGTCGAGCAGGAGGCGAGCCACAACGGGCCCTACTTCCTGGGGCGGTTCCTGGAGGCGCTGCACTACTACTCGGCCATCTTCGACTCGCTGGACGCGACGTTCCCTGCCGACTCGGAGGCGAGGGCGAAGGTGGAGAGGTACCTGTTCGGGGTGGAGATAAGGAACATCGTGGCTTACGAGGGGCCGGAGCGTGTGGAGCGGCACGAGAAGCTGGAGAAGTGGAGGAGGGTGATGGAGGGGAAGGGGTTCAAGGGGGTGCCTTTGAGCGCCCACGCCATGGCGCAGTCGGAATTACTGCTGGGGCTCTACCCCTGCGACGGCTACCGGCTCAAGGATGAGAAGGGGTGCCTCCTCCTCGGGTGGCAGGATAGACCCCTCCTGGCCGCTTCTGCATGGCGCTGCTGAACAGGTGAGAGAAGAGGGAGCCACCCCTCAACACAGCCCCCGGCCCGTCTACCACCCAAGAAAGAGGAAAGCAGTGGAGAAGTTGTCGTAGTTCACAAGCTGGCAGATGAAGAGTAGTAGCTAAAGAAAGAAAGATAACAAGCTCGATGCTCTCTCTATATTGCTTGTTAGCTGTGAATGGCTTATACAGGATATCATCCTGTGCGTGATATTTATTACTATTTGTTGTATAACGATGGAAACTTCAAATTATTTATTTTAAAAATTAGGCAGGTAACCGTGTTTTAATTAACGCCTTGAGCAGAGGCGTGAGTACATCAAGTAACGCCTTCTTCTGAGGGCGTCCATTCGTTAACTCTTCACCATACCCCCCCCCCCCCCAACAAACACAAGAAAAGACACTCAAGGCCACCCACGAATCTGCACTGTGTACTCAGCCCTGCCGTGTGTTTTTTGGGGGGCCCACAAAACACCACCTACCACCGAAAATAAACTGACATGTCTGAAGTGGAGCGTGCCGAAGCTAGCACCAAAACCTCACCTATGGCTCTCCCGAAGGCTCAAAACAATTGCCCCCTATAAGACAAAGCCAACCCCCCTCCTCCCATACCGTAACTGTATACCTTCCTCATCCCTCTGTTTCCCCTCCCTCCTCCCATACTGTAACTGTATACCTTCCTCATCCCTCTCTGTTTCCCCTCTTCTATTGATTTTCTCTGCCTTAGCCTTCCTTGCTATATCCACTGCCATCTATGCTGGATTCTGCAGAAGACGGACCTTATGCCTTTCTCAACACCTTCAATGGACACACCTATTAGACTTGCCACCTCTTTAACTTAAAGTCCCCATAAAACTCTCCACCTTAGCTATAATTTCTTAGACCTCCTCCTTGCTGAGGCTCCCCTCTCCCTCCCCATTTGCGACCCTGACCAGATCCGCCTCAACACGAAAAGGCACTACCTCCGGTTCCATGGGCGGGGGAGGCAATGCTAAGAGAGCCAATATGAAACAAACCATATAGGATGTTAGCATCAATTAGTTTTGGCCACATCTAATGCAGAACATAAAGGAGTTTTGCATCAGACTGACGGCAGGCCCAAAAGCTATGCTTGAAAACTATGGGACCTTGACATCTAGGCCCCAAATCGACCCCAGATTGATAGGATAATCCTTTATGAAAACATCAAGAGCCACAAGTTATTAGCAGTACAGAGTATAAGAAACGTTTTACCTATGGACCTTTGTATCCTAGGCTGATTTACTTCATTCTCCCAAAATATAGGAGTATTCAAAATGCATTTGTAAGATTAGAAATCATCCTACGTTTAGACAAAGAACAATCAAGGAGCAAAAAAGGGTGTTAAAGTTCCTGATGGACCCAGACCGAAGGTGATTATCTGAGTTGCAGACATCTCAGACCAGCTGGGGTCCAAAGCAAACACCAGACAAACGAGATGATCAGCCATGGACCCAAGGCAAAGACCAGGCCAAGGAGATGATCAGCTATGGACCCAAACTGTTAAGTATCAAAGAGTACACCAAGATTGGAACATGATGACTCTAAAATCCAGTTTGAAAGAAACATAAACTCCGAGTGACTGAGGCAGATTTTCAGGGTTACAGGACTAAAAGCCTACTTACACATTAGCAGTTTAAGATTATTATACTTGTTTTATATAAATGCTGTTACTGAAGAAGGACATCATGCCAAATCCAGCACAAAGAGCCCAACAACTGAAAAACCATCTTATCTCTGATAAACAGAGTTAAGTCAGGATGTGCTGTGTAATAATGCTAATGGCCAGTTTGACGCGGCGGCGACGTGGAAGACGGATCGACGGCTGCTCCGGGACGCGAACAGGACGGGATAAGTTGCTACCTCGGGGCCAAAGTGCCTCTTCCATTCGTGGGTTGCTGGTCGCATCACACTTAGAGTCTGAGGTTCACATCACTTAGAGTCGGTCCCTCTGTCCGTCCTGCATCAAAGGGGCTACATCAAAGGCTGGGCACTATGGGCCTCAATTTCCCTAACTCAATTGCATAAACACTCCATAACTCCCGGTCTTCCCCTATTTGCACCATCGCCTTCCGTGGAATGCTTGTCTTCCACGATGCTTTGATCACCTTCATGTCCTTTGCATCACTTTCTGGGGCCAGCTCCCTTTCCTTAATCAAATGAAGGTCGGAAGGCATAGGAAAAGAATAGCGAGGGAGGCCAATTTGAGGATAACACCGATGCACATTGTAAAGGACAAATTCGGTTGCACCAATGAGTGCGAGTTCCATGGCAGGAGATGATCTTGCGAGAAGCTCGTGCGGGAGTAAACATGTCGGCGCTTGAGTAAACATGCCTTGCGCCATGGTATTGATGTGAGTACGTCAATCTCCATGGGTCTTCATCCAAAGAGCGCGATTCACCACACTCCCACCAAAGCCCAATACATTGGCCATGTAATAAAGGGGGCTTTGTTGGAAGATCCTGGAAGTAGTTCGCACCTCCTCGCAGCAATCAAATTTGAAATGGAAATCAATCCAGCAACTGAGAAGAAGCATGCACCCATAAGGAGGTCGGCCCATGCTGGAAGCCGTGAGACCGCTGTAAAGGTAGGCGAGGATAGCTGACCCCACTCGTTTCCCCTCTCATAATCCATAAATTGTACTTAATTGATCTTCCTCCACTATGTTGTCAGTGCTTGGGAAAAGGAGAGCTCCTGCCAAATAGATCGTGAATCCTTTCATAATTTCCTCCAAATGATTGTCACATGTTGTTTCTTCCAAGGCTTTCATGACCCAGTCTGTGAGCTTTTGGAGATTAATTCTCTTTTGGGTTTGGACGCCCTTAATAGCTCCCGTAGGCATAAAGCTTCTAAGGACATCCTTGGAGGTTACCTTCTTTAGCATGGGACGGATCTTTATCTTGCCTCCTTTCCTGAACTTCTTCAAATCGAGTGGGAGTTCCATCTCCTCGAGAAGAATAGTCACCTCGAAAGTGGGAAAGATGAAGGTGTGAGTTTGAGGGTGCCAAACTTCTACCAAGGTGCCCATAGCCGCCTAATCCATGTGGATGTTGTTGTAATGCTTGGCATGAATCACAAGCCCTTGTAGGTGCCATTTCGAGATGACGGCCCTCATGTCGATGGTGATATTGGAGGTGAGCTTCGAAAGCCATGGCAGTTTAGAGAATCTCCTCGGGCCCGGAAAGAGAGGATACGACTGAGGGAGAAGAGTGAAGAAATAAGAAGAAATTCGTGTAAAGGAAAAGGAAGAAACTGTTTACTCACCTTCCTTAATTGGATTCTCTCGCTTATATGACCCCCGATGTCGATCAGCCTTTTAAGGTCATTGCTAAGCCTGCTCCTTTTCGCAGGACAGAAAAGCTCCCCCTCCATCTCAAAATACCAAAATTGACCTTCATGGGCTCCTCGATACATGCAATGAAATCCTCAGAAATGAAGGAGTGAGAAGCACCTGAATCAAATAAAGCACGGACTGCACAACCAAAAATAGTAATCGTACCTTCGATAAGATTTGAAGCCACAGCCTCAGCCCGCAAAATATGAGTCACCTTGCCCTTAAGCTTTCTACTGACAGCTGCAGAGGACTGGAAAGAAGATGCTGCTGAAGCCTGTGGGTGAATCTGCTGGAACTGCTGAGATAGAGGCGGTGGTGGCAGTGGAGGCCTGAATTACGATTGAGACGGCTGGGATAGAGCTGCCAGAGCGAATTGCACTGGAATCGCTCACAAGGGACAGTCTCTCACCATGTGACCGGGCTGGTCACACCAAAAACACGCCATTGGCAAAGAGCATGGTTTGCATGGGTGGCTGCCACCACACCGCGCACAACCCTTGAATTGGCTTTTAGCAGAACCCTGACGCTGCTGGAAGGAAGGGGCTGACTGTTGTGTCACACCAGACGATGTCTGTTGGTCAAATCACTTCTTGAACCTCTTCTTACTCTTAAATCTTCTGAACTGGGACTTGCCCGAAGAAGCAACACCACTAGCAACAGGAGTGGCTGAAGAAAAACCTGGGACTGGAGGCGGATAACCAGATGGAAGTTGAACTGTCGGCTGAACCGACACTGCCTAAGAAGGAACCTGGGATTTCGCTAAATCCAACTCCAATGTTGTCGTAGCCTGATAAACTTCATTCATGTTAGTTACACGGGAAATGATCAGTGGCTGCCTCAATTCAGCACGGAGGCCACGAAGAAACTGCTCCATCTTCAATGCCACATTTGCTAGCACATGGGACGCATAACAGCCCAATTCCATAAACCTGTTTCGGTATTCTAGCACTGACATTCCTCCCTAGACGAGCTACAAAAATTGATGCATTTTATCCATCATGAGGTAAGGCGGGCTGAGGGTGAGTTCGAATGTGGCAACAAACTCAGCCCACGAAATTTGTCAGAGCGGGCGGGACTGGAAAGAAATCTCCCATTCTGTATTCCACCACGTCAGCGCTATGCCCTGGAGCTGAAAAGTGCCGAGCATCACCTTCTCATCTTCCGCGCATTCCATAGAGCAAAACACGTGCTCGGCCGCATCCAACCATACTCTGGCGGCATCTGGATCAGTCTGGCCTTCAAAAGTCGGTGGATGAAATGGCAAAAATTCCTTCAAAGTACGTCCGCGACTGCCAGGCGCATCCTCTTGAGCCGGAATAACAGGTGCCGGAGCAGGAATATCTTGAGGAACACTGCTCGCTTCCTGAGGAATCGGGACTCTCCGACGCCAAGGCAGCATCTTGAAACGACTAGCAACATGGATAATAAACAGAAAAAATTCATTAGTCATACGAAAAACATCCTAAGCCAGCAGTAGACGACGCAAATAGACTAATTCTGGACAATAGCTATGCAATTTCAATTCCTTACACGATTCCTCAACACCGCTCTGATACCAACTGTAACGACCCAGAGCTCCGGATACCGACATCGTCTCCATGGTGTGTAGGATATGTCTTTCCCGATTTGCTTCGTTTGAAGTGTGTAAAGCCTCACCAAGTTGGTAAGGGGTGGACGTAGGTAGACGCATAGGTCTCGCCGAACCACCTTAAAAATTTCCTACGCACTCCTTGATTGATTGATTATCTTGTATTTGTTGGATATCTTCTCGAGTGTGAATTTGTGAACGGTGAGTGGAGAGAACATTCTTTCATAAGTTTGCTTAATTTGTGAATTTCATTGAACATCATCTTAATAGTTTCGTTAGTTCGTGCGAACTGGGGGTAAACAATTCAACCCCCATTCTTGTTTACTTATAGTCTGGGCCAACAAGTGGTATCAGAGATGGTGTCTCTAGTTATTAGTTAGACCTAGCAGTCTCAGAGTAAAGATCATTTTTCCATGGCTAACAGAGGCATGCTTTCTGAGGGACATTCGATTCACCGACCCCCTTTCTTGGATAGGAATAATTATTCCTATTGGAAAAATAGGATGAGTGTCTTTCTAAGAGCACAAGAATATGACGTCTGGCATGTTGTAAATAAAGGACCCTATGAATTACATGTGGATAAGGAAAAATGGAATGATGAGGATATTAGAAAATCCTGTGCTATTTACAAAGCTATGAATATTATCCAATGTGTAATCCATCTGAATGAATATTTACACATTTCAATGTGTTCTTCTGCGCAGGAGATGTGGGATAAGCTGAGGCTCATATACGAGGAGACTTTCAAAGATAAAGAAACCAAGACGAATATACTCATCAGGGACTATGAGTTATTTGCAATGAAGCTAGATGAGACAATATCACAAATGTTTACAAGACTTAGTGAGATCACAAATGCACTAAAGGCATTAGGGAAGAAGTACACCAATCAAGAGCTGGTCTAGCAAGTGCTATGATCATTGTCGCTACAGTGGCATAGTAAGGTTACAGTAATTGAAGATTCTAAGGATCTTACCACACTCACTCTTGATGAGCTGATCGGGTCGCTCATGAATTATGATCTGAATATCAAGAGAAATGAAGAGGAAAGCAAGAAAAAGAAGATGGTTGCCTTGAAAGTTAACTCACAATCGTTTGAAGAAAGTGACGGTGCTTCAAGCATTGGAAGCGATGAAGAGGAGCTTATGGCTCTTATCACAAGAAGAGAGAGAAGGTTTTTTAGGATGGCCAAGAAGGATGGGAATTTTCCAAAGAAATTTCAAAAGAAGCCATTGGACAAGAAGGGAGAATTAAGCAAAAAGGACGAGGTGATGTGCTATGAATGTAAGAAGATGGGACATATGAGGGGCGAATGCCCTACACTTTTGAAGAAGATGAAGAAGAACAAAGTCAAGAAATCGAGAGTAATGAAGGCTATGTGGAGTGATGAAGACGAGGATGACTTCAAATCTGAAGAAGAAGATGGCATTGATGAGATCATGAAAAATCTTTGCCTGATGGTGCAAGGAGAGGATTCAGAGGTAAATTCTAACTCAGAGAATCTTTGTAGTGAACAATGACAAATTGCAATTAACTTATATCATCGAATGCATCTACGAGTCCTCTTTCTTTTGAGATCAAATAACCCAATTTTTGTGTAGTAGAATGTTCATAATCGGGTTTTTAATCAAGGCATGTCGAGTTAGGGTTCCAGTGGCCTTCCTTTCATTCTAAATTGATCTAAAGTTGGATTATTGCAGGCTAAACCCTAATTAAGTGCTTCTATGTTGTGTGGTTTTTCATCCTCTTTCCATTGATAGTAAAATGCCCAATTTCTGTTGATGATACAGTGAGTTATGGTTATTCTTCGTAAGGCCTATCAAGGATCGCCGAAGCGGGACACAGTCTCCAAATAGCCGTTCACCAGAAATTGCTACATGAAAGCCGCGGTCTTGTGATAAACTGCATCCTACCAGTCGTGGAAATTTTGAATTTTTGGTCAAAATTGCGCGAATGTGGTCGTTGACCGACCACTACCATCTGGTAGCGGTTCTCTCCAAACCGCAGTCATCGCTCAGATTCCTATTATAACGCTATGTTTTCCATGTACTTTATCCTGCTTAGACAACATGTTCCAGGGCTAGAAACGCATGTAATATTTAGGGCTTTATGAAAGAATCATAAATTCTAAAATTTATTCACATCATGGTTCCTTGATTATCATTATTTTCTCATGATTGTACCCTACAAATTAGTAGATTAAATGCAACTTAATCTGATCATAGCCATGATAGATCTTGCAATATACTTGTTGCTATTGATTAAATTGCTAGGTTGTTTGATGGTCATGCCACTCCGGTGGTAATGACTCACTGCTCATTCCCGTTTTCCACGTTTCACACCCTCAATCTTGTGATAATCTAGACACTCTACCGGATATTCCTTCCGTCAGACTAGAACCATTATTACAAGGCCTCCATAAGTCTCCGCGAGCCTGGGATTCCCACTAGGACACCGAGCAGGTGTACCTTGAAAGCCTATACTAAACGACTCGACCCGATTTCATTTCTAGGTAGTCCAGACTTATGACTATTCCGCGCAATCTCGACCAGAACACGGCCCTGAAGGGACCGCTACCTTGAGTTTGTGGTCAAGGCATGACCATGTTCTTCTTTCTAATCTGGCCTGTGTGCCGTTTGCCTAGTTGACTGTAGCTTGTTCCAAGTTGACTTAGCCCTGATTAGGTCGACCTATGTCACCTCACTTGACCAAGGTTAGGTAGACTAAGCTTTGTTTCTGTCTAAGCCATGACCCCAGGTCGACTGAGGATCTTGAATTGGTCGACTGAACAATCTGCTTTGGTAGCTTGGTAGCAGTTCTCCCTGAACCGCCACCATCAAGTAGCGGTTCCCAATAGACCGCATCTTTCTGACCTGCCTATGTGGGTCGACCCACCAATCCTTTATGTCAATGCTAGCCTGATAGCAGTTCGATCTAGATCGCTTTCCCCTTGTAGCGGTTCTACATTGACCGCGACTCTCCTCGTGTTCCTATTTTTCGTGGGTTTTATGTGATGCAACACATGTCAATATTAGCCCTCCAGGCTACTATCCAAGATAACTAGCATGACTTAAACCTGTGATGCCAAAGCCCGGTTAAATCATCCTTATTTACAGCAAGACACAAATTTATATGTGCCGCATCATCTAAATCAACCATATAGATGTTATTGACTCTTTTTTCAGTGAATTTTACTATTTCAGAATTGGGCTCAAAGATGGTGCATGCTAGTGAGTCAAAAATAACTTTACGACCCTTATCACATAAGTGACTAATGCTAAGGAGATTGTAAGTAAGGCCTTCAACAAGTAAAACCTCTTCTATACAGCAAGAAGAACACTTTCCGACCTTGCTTGATCCTATGATCTTCCCTTTTGTATTGCCTCCAAAAGTTACATGACCAGCATCTTTCTCCACTAACATGCAAAATTTTCCTTTGTCCCCGGTCATGTGCCTAGAGCAGCCACCATCAAGATACTAGCTATTGTAGTTGGCTACCAGGCATACCTGCAAACATGATCAAGCAGAAAATTTTGGAACCTAATACTGTTTGGGCCCCATTTCAATAGTCAACTCATGCAAACAAGTCAACAACGATTTTGGTATCCACATTTGTTTATGTGATTTATTTGGGTTGTGGATTTCTTAACTTTCTGCTCGGTCTGTCTTCTCTTTTCATTCTGAGTTTTTGGTGATTTTTTCTATGGTGTGGCTTTCTGAGTTTTAACATAATGAGAGTTTTTGTGCCAGTACTTGGTCCAACGGGCATTGGAATGTGTGTGTGCACTATAGACCCTAGGTTGAACAAACTTAGGATGGACAAATCCATAGGAGTTCTGGTTCATGAGTGTCCTAAACCTAGGCTGCACAGAGGCACTCCAGGGGTAGCGTCGATGCACCTCGTAAGGATGGAATTTCTGATTATTTTGCTGTATCGACCTCACATAAAGGCTGCCTAGACCTTTCCTACCAGAGTTGTAATGATAGGAGTTTTGGTACGATGGATAGGTCGGTGCACCATAGTAGTAGCATCGACCTGAGATGCCCTTGCTCTGACTTTGACTTCTAAAGGACTGGAACCCAGATGAGATATGTGTAGGTGTAGTGTAGTTGTAGCATCGACCTTCCTGTTGAGGTTGGGTTACCTTGGTTTTGGTGGTTCCTTGAACTTGAGTTCTGACTGATTGACCCCTAACCTGACCTTTAGACTTAAGTGTAGTAGTGTGAGTGTTGGATCCTCTAGGCACCTCTACCTTTCCTTTGCCCTTGTCCTTGGCACTGAGCTTATTTTGTTTATTATTTTTTACACATTTTTCATTGTAATTTTCTTCACAATTCATTCTTATCATGGATTGGATTTTGATGTTCCTTTCTCAGCAACAAAAGAAATGGTCTTAACATCAAACCGTTTCTTATTAGTTGGGTTAAAACCCAATCCTTCTCTTCTGAAATTAACTTTGGTTCCCAAGATGGTATTTAGATTGGCTGTATCTTGAGTCATGCCCTCAAGGGAATTCTGTTTATCCTTGTTTTCTTTTTTCAAATTTTCAATTGTTTTCCTTAATTCCTTATTCACACTATTTAGTCACTTTGCCTTTCATCTTTCTACCGGCAGCTGCAGAAGACTGGAAAGAAGATGCTGCTGAAGCCTGAGGAAGAATTTGCTGAAATTGTTAAGATGGCGGCGGTGGTGGAAGTGGAGGCCTGAATTGTGATTGAGATGGCTGGGATGGAGCGGCTGGAGCAAACTGCACTGGAATTGCTCTCATCGGATAGTCTCTCATTACATGACCTGGCTGGTCACATCGAACGTACACCACCGGTAATGAGCATGGTTTGCCTAGGTGGCTACCACCACATCGCACACAACCTTTAAACTAGCTTTTCGCAGAAGTCTGTCGCTGCTGGAAAGATGGGGCTGACTGCTGGGTAGCACCAGATGAAGCCCGCTGGTCAAAACACTTCTTAAGCCTCTTCTTGTTCTTAAATCCTCTAAACTGGGACTTGCCAAAAGAAGCAACACCACTTGCTACAGGAGTGGCAGGAGGAAATCCTGGAACAGGAGGCAGATAACCTGAAGGAAGTTGAGCTATCAGCTGAACCGATAATGCCTGAGAAGGGACAAGAGATCTTGCCAAATCCAATTCCAACGCTGCTGCAGCCTGATATACTTCAGTCATAGTGGTAACCCGGGCAACAATCAGCGGCTGCCTCAACTCAGCACGGAGGCCACGCAAAAATTACTCTGTCTTCAATGCCTCATTTGCAAGAATGTGGGGCGCATAATGGCCCAATTCCATAAATCTGTTTCGATATTCAAGCACCGACATCCCTCCCTAGACAAGCTGTAAAAATTGGTGTATTTTATCCATACGGAGATAAGCCGGGCTGAAAGTGACCTATTTCTCTAGAAAGCACTCACTTGACCGAAGTTTTCTATGCTCTGGATAGATAGCGGCCATCGGGAGACCGCCACTGTCAAGTAACGGCCTTCCTGCGACCGCGTTTTTCCAGAAGTTCACTACGTCGACCCTTTCCCTTCTCTGGCATCGACTCGACGGTCTGGACTTGACCACTATACTCCATAAATTGGTCATGGAATGACCGCATCTTCAAGAAACGGCCCTGGCGTAAGCGTTTCCTATCCCAATCTGTTCAACCCGAGGTTTGACCCACTGGTTAATTTTTCTATGCTCCTAGATGGTCTATCGATTATCTAGAGCCCCAAAATCTCGTTCCATAAGTTATTAATAAATTATCAAAGTTAATGAATGTGCTATTATGCTGCCAGATTGCTCCCGTAGCATAACCTTGTCATTAAATCATCCTTGAACTCATATGTTCTTATTTGGTGCATTCTTACCTTGATTTTGTTGTCATGAACTTATTGTTGAACTTATATTACTGGCCGAACTTTATTGTTATACTCATCGAAATAGTTTGATTTATAATGTGAAGATGCGGAGTGGACACAGACGGTGTCCAAGGGCTCGACGCTATCCCCCTTGGTTGATTGTCGGAAACATATTATAAATCATGGGATATGATGAACACTAACGTCACATTGCGTCGGAAGTACTTTTTTTATAGATGGGCGAAATCCACGAATCTCTGCCGAGAAGCTTCCGCGTGGGGGGGACTCACCCGAGGTAGCCGCGACCTCTCATCCCTGGCCACTTGGGTCCTCATCAGGTCGATGAGGATATCCAGTTTGGCATTGAGGATTTGGAGAGTATTGGGGGCCTCAAGGGTGGGTTGTCCCTCCGCGGCCGGCGGAGGTAAGGCATTAGCTTGTCGGTTGGAGAGGGGGCCCGTGGAGGAGTGGGTGGGCCCATGCTCCCCTTCCGTGGTCACCGGTGCCTTTCGTTTGTCACCGGTGTTTCTCCTACTGGAACTTCTTCTCACCATGCTAGCTCTTTGTACGTTTCCCACAGACGGCGCCAAATGAAGAGGGGTGATCTCGTGCAGAGTCCCGAGCCGTCCAATCAGGTTGTCGTCACTACGAACAAGAGATCTACAAGACAGGAAATGGATCAGAGAAGCCCAGGGTAGAAACCCCAGGGGAAACCCTCTGATGCTTAAGTCAGCGACCTGGCAGAGCGTAGGTGGAATGGGAGTAGGAGAAAGAGTAGGGGACACGAGATCGCTCTCCACCAAAGGGTGTGGTGTTAAGGGCTCAGGATTACCTTACCTTCTTGGAGGGTTTCCTTGGAGTTTATATAGCTGCTAACCCTTATGGCTGGAGACAGGGCACCTGAAGGGACTAGGGGGCGTTATGTCTCAGAGGAGGACTCTTTCTTCTTCCCCGTCCCTTCGAGTTTCCCTTCTCTGAGCGACAGCGAGATTATCATCGGGAGAAATGCCATATCCGTTGGTGGTCCGAGCGAAGGATGCTCCCAGGTGAGGCACTTGGGCTTCTCCCGAGCGTGGTGGGAAGCGTTGTGACAGTTATGCTCAGACGCCAATTAGGCTCTTCCGAGCGACCATTACATAGACTTCCAGGCCGAGAGACCGCCAAAGAAGATTTGATCCAAGCGTGTTTGGGCTTCGAAACAAGTGGGCCCGGTCGTGGGGCTATCACTTGGGGGAGCTTAGCCTGGTTTGGTCAAAATGGGCCTGGTTGGGCAAGTCTGGACCTGATTTGGTTGTCCCAATCCGCACGTATATTTGGGCTGTGGATTTATCCCTCTCCAATAACAATGAATAAAGCATTAAACATAGCATTACATGGATCAAGGCATTCAATCAACATTAGACGTGTGAAGCATAGCATGAAAGGCATGTCATAGGAAAAGTGTGTATAGCATAAGAGCAGAGAATGTTTAATCATCAAAGCAAAGCATTCATGCAACCATTAATCATTATTTTTTGTGTTTGTTTGAACCATGAGGATGAGAAACTTGGAGCAAAGCTAGCAGGAACAACCTTTGAAAGATTGGTGCTTGAATGATCAAAGTGATGCTCAGAGCGGCAGGAATAATCAGATTGATATGAATCACTATTTACAAAGATAAAGAGATGATAATCAATGGTGCCCAGAGCAGATAAATTATAGTGATCAATATGGGGAACATAGGGAAGGATCAATAATGATGATGATGTAAGTGAAAGAGGACTCATCCCGTGCTCTTGGTCCTTGCGTGAGGGGTGGACGTAGATTGTGGGTAGCAATCGAACCACCTAAAAATTCTCTTAGTCACCTCGAGTGATTTGTTTCTTTGGTTCAATGATTGCATGTGTGGATTCGCTGTCTCCAGGAGGTATATCAAAAGACACAGCTTAAACGATAGGTTAGGACTATCTGGAGGGTTGCCTTCTTGCGTGAGGAGACTCTAGGGTCGAACCTCCGCCTCGTATCCCTGGCGGCTGTCTGTTATCTCATTTAGTTTCCTCCTCTATTCAGCTCTCTCATTTCATATAGTAGAGCATCTAATCTTTAGTCTTCTTGCTGGCATGATTTGATCGCTGTTCCATCTAAGCTTGGCGTTTCTAGCAATTTTTATTGGTTGAGAGGTGATTCACTTACTGTGTTTCAATGTTCATCGATTAAATTCTATTGTTGGGGGTAAGTTGGGAGTGATCTATTCATCCCCCCTTCTAGATCACAATCTCATTATTTATCATTGATGCCTTGACTTCCGTGAATGCTTTAGCTTCCGCCCACTTTGTGAAATATTCTGTCGCAGTGATGATGAAGCACTTTCTTCACACTTCGCCAATTTTGTCTTCTAAGGGACCGACTACATCGAATGCCCACATGGCGAAAGGCTAGGGGGTGATGAGAGGGTGAAGTAAAGATAAAGGAGCGTGCACCTTGTCCGCATGAAGTTGGCATTTAGCACAATGCTGAACATAACAGGCACAGTCCTCGTGCATGGTAGGCCGCCGCATTCACTGGAATGCACCATGCGACCATCTACGTGGCTGCCGCATTCACTGGAATGCACCGCTTCGACAACTGCCTGGGACTTGGTCTCATCGAGGCAGCAGAGTTATACTCCACTAAGGGATTTTCGACACAGGAGACCTCATATGATGGCAAAACGCTCCGCATCCTGACGAATGGCTCGTCGGTCAAGGGCAGTAGCATACTCAGGGAAGGATCCATCCCAGAGATAGTTCTCGATGTCGAAGAACCAGGGATTGCCATCCTCGAGGTCGATTTTTGGCTCATGGGAAATGGCATGGACTTGAAGGGAGGATTCTAAAAATTGCTGGAACCAATGATCCAAATGTGAGGGGATGGGCAGCCTCTACACCATGACAGTAGCTGATGACTTTTCACCGAGAATTGGAAGAGAAGATGCTAGAGAAGCTAGAGCATCGGCTAGAATGTTTTGGGCCCTAGGAGTGTGCACTAGGGTTAGCCTCCTAAGCCGCTGGACTACCCTACCGACCAAGTCTTGGTAGGGCTTTAGTTTCTGGTCCCGGGTTTGATACTTGCTGAGGGACTGTTAGAGTATAAGTTGAGAATCCCCGATGATTCAGAGCTCATTAACTCCAAGTGCCAGTGCCATTTTTAAGCCCATGAGGAGCGCCTCATATTCAGCCATGTTATTTGTGGCAGGGAAGGTTAATTGACAAGCACGTGGAATCATAACGCCTTTTGGGGATTAGAGGACAGCTCTAATTTTGCAACCTTTGGAATTGAGTGCACCGTCAAAGTAGAACTCCCCCCATTTTCGTTTAAAGTTTATGCATGCTAGTCTAGGGGATGGAATGGGGGCATTCAACCTCTTAGAGGCGGGTTTGGGAGGCCATGGGGCCGTCACCACCAGCGGGGGAAGGAGTTGATGCCGTCGGGGAAGACGGTGATAGGGCGGTTCAACAGGAGCCACCCCAGGAAACTGAACGGCTCACATAGAGCCGCGTCCCCCCCCCTACAAGCGCGGCCCATGGGTGGCCGCTCCGTGGGATAGGAACCGACATTGGCATGAGACCTAGCACAATTTTTAAAAGACCGTGATGCACTAGAACGGGCCATTAGGTTTCGTGTAGTGTACGAAACAATCGAAAACTGAGCGGCCCCCACCGGGCCGTGGACCTCAGGATGGCTGAAGGAAAGTCGTGCAGGTTCAAAGAACGAGAGATTCGAGAGGGACCCAGGGCGGTTAATGAGTAACTGTGGGGATGCTGAGCGGTAAGAAAATGGCTGCGGATGAATGGAAGACTGGAAATTGAGCGGCCCCAACTGGGCCGTGCACAATGTAGAGAGGTCCATGGGGACCCGCTCTTTTAGTAAAAAGTGTAGTTTTTAATATTTCTATTTATTTATTATTTCTATTTATTTATTGAATAAAATGAATGAATGTATGCAATTATGTGAATGAATGCAGGGAAAGCGTAGGACCAGGATCTCATGGCTACAGGTCCGGGAGGTGTACCTAGCACTGCTCGACTTCCAGCGTGAGAGGCTGGCAGCCATGGGATTCTCGGAGTTCTTGAGCATCGAGGTTAGCCGGTTTGACACACCGCTCCTTTACGCTCTGCATGACTACTGGGACCCAGTGAGTCATACGTTCCTTTTCCTGTGGGGGCACATGCTCCCCGCGTTGGAGGACGTGGCTCGGATCACGGGCCTACATGTGCACGGGTCCCCGGTTAGTGGGAGTACCTCTCCTGACTACCAGGAGATGGCCCAGGAGCTCTTGGGATTGGGCTTGCTGCACCCTGAGCGGCAGTCCACTACCCTGACCCGAGCAGCACTCCAGGACAGCTTAGGACTGCGACGTGCTGGGATTGCGATAGGGGAGCTGCCCGAGCAGCATCTTCAGAGGCTGGTGGACTGGGTTCATCCGCGAGTTGCAGCGGAGCCAGGAGCTGAGGCAGATCGGGTGCTACGGAGGTTTCTAACACTCTTGTTCGGCCGGGTGCTATTTGCTACGAGAGCAAATGTCATCAGCTGCCGCTTCCTTCCGCTACTAGAGGACCCAGACCGGGTCGGCGACTATGCGTGGGGAGCCATAGTTCTTGCATTCCTGTTCGATACTCTGAGCTCCACGAGCCGGCGGACCATGCTCGGCGGGTTCTCCCCCCTTCTCCAGGTATGACTCGACCCCCAGACTTGATCATGTAATTCCTATATGTGTCCTATATGCTAACGTGTGATGAAATGTGATGTAGGTGTGGGCCTACGTGAGACTGCGTGGGCTGGGGAGAGGCGAGGAGACCCACCCTGCGCTACTACCGATCGCGAGGAGGTGGACTGCACCTCGGGAGACCGGAGGCCTTCAGAGACAGGTCCGAGGGCTCTAGGATGACCTGGACTCACTACCCTATACTTCGGTACGACTCTTAACTCAGACTCTTTAATCAAATGCAACGTATATGCTTATGATGCTAATGTGACTCTTCTATTGTGACAGGTTCGGTGGACACCCTATGCAGACGAGGGGCATGAGGGCCAGCCTTGGGTAGTGGGGGGCCTCGCCTTCTCTGGGCGCGATGTGTGGCTTCACTGCATGAATGTAGTGGAGCCACTCTACTTTAGGCTAGTGATGAGGACGATTGACGTCCATTAGCCAACAATAGAGTTCCCGGTGCCGGAGAAGCCATGGGAGCGCGCAGGGCAACACCCGCGAGGCGCGGCGATGGTGCTTGACTGGACAGTGCGAGCTGCAGAGCAGATCGCGGATTGGACGGCACTTGGGTGGGTCGTGTCTGCCCGAGCGGAGAGCGAGGAGGTGTACTACACAGCATACGCCAGGCACTACCGAGACCAGGTGTTCTGTGGTGCCCACCGACCGGTATGACTTCTAACCCTAGCACTCTTTCTATTATGCTTATAATTTCTATATGATGGTGCACTGACGTTTGGATTTCCTAAATGCAGATTGACCCCCAGGGATGGATTGTGGAGTTGCAGGGTCTCCTCTACTCTATGATCCGAGAGTGAGATGAGGCCCGACAGGCCCTGGCTCTACTGGTGAGTTTTCTAGCCTTTAAACTTTAAATTGTGCATTTTGATTATGATTATGCTATGAAATGATTGACCTTGGAGTTTCTAAATGCAACGAGCTGAGGGGACCCAGCGACAAGGGACCGACGCTCCTTCTTCCTCTTCACAGACCCCAGCCGACTGAGCGGAGCGGGAGGCGGAGTTTGCCCAGATGGTGGCCCGAGCCTAGGCAGCTGAGGCAGCATTCTCCGAGAGGGTACGTTCACTACACTTCCCTTATTAATTATGCTTGTATTAAATGCAATTGGCTAATGATGATGCATGTATTCAGGCGACAGAGCTGACGACTGCGCTGGGCAAGAGCACCCGGCTATGAGAGGAGACGGCCCGCCTCCGGCAGGAGCTAGCACAGAGCCAGCCAGCAGACGCAGTAGAGACGGCACTCCTACGGGCGGAGCTAGAGTGACTCCGAGCTAGTGCGGAGGAGTTAGTGCGAGTCCGTGCCGAGGCTGAGCGCCACCGGTCTGAGGCAGAGCGAGCCCAGCTCCAGGTGGCAAAGCTGGAGGGGTTAGTGGAGGGCCTTAGAGAGTCGAGTGAGGAGCGCAGCAGGGTGGCACCGAGCGGCAGCCACGGCACCCACGGCACCTTCCGCAGCTACTTTACGGGTTCCTCTGGTCGCCGGAGGAATGAGGAGGAGGAGCGTCACCGACGGCGGCACGAGGAGGACACCAGCTCTACGATGGCCCCGCCATCGAAGAGGTAGGAGGGAGGAGGAGATAGCGACAGGCCAGAGGGAGCGGCCTGACTTTGTACCCCGACACACTTTTGTACGTGATATGAGATGATATTATTTTTAGTTGATTTTCTTTTGTTATAAATGAATGGGTGTATGAATGTAGATGCAAACGCTAATTGACTTACAACTGACTCGAGAGAGCAGAGAGGAGAGAGAGACGCACCGACTCATGAGAGAGTGGAGAGGAGAGAGACACATCAACTCGTGAGAGAGTGGAGAGGAGAGAGACGTCGACTCAGAGTGAGAGAGCAGAGAGGAGAGAGACGTCGATTCAGAGTAAGAGAGCGGAGAGGAGAGAGACGTCTTACGAGTGAGAGAGAGGGAGAGACGCTGACTCACGAGAGAGAGAGAGAGAGAGAGAGTACAAAATGGTGTAGCAGGGGGGGTGAGCGATTACAAAGTGGCTACCCAGGAGATGCACGGCTCGCGTGGGACCGCGTGAAGCAAGTTTGACCTTGACAAGCATAGCAGGTGAACGGTCCTTGATCGACCGTGCAATAGAAGAATGGTGAGGGTTAGACCGTGTGAACCCTAGGATTCGAACTATCTAGAAGTAAACAAATAGTCGTCAGATGACCACTCGATAGGAAGGGCGATCTATCACAAGGCCGTGCAACCCCACGCACTGGGAGCCCGATCGGGACTCTCTTGGAGAGTCCTAATCCGAGGTATGGTGTTCTAATCCAACCCAAACACTAGCCTATCCCTATTTAGATGTACCCTAGCTTAGTCCTAATGGGTTTAGGCTTCTATGCAGACTCTATAAGAAGAGGGGGATCCCAAATTCGTAACTCATACCACACCCCTCTTTCGAGGCCCCAAACTTTTGCTATTCTTCATCAAACCATCATGAAAAGATCCTTTGAAGGGAGTTCCATGGAGGGGGCAGCTTATGAATTTTTTTCTTTGATTTTTGATTATTTGGTTTTTTTGTTGTTTTAGTTTTTGCCAATGCAAATGCAAATGGAATGACTAACCTATTTTCTACATGAATGCAAGGGAAAAGAAGAACCAGAATATCGTGGCTCTAGATCAGGGCGGCGTACCAGGCACTTCCTGATTACCAGAGAGAAAGATTAGCTGCCATGGGGTTCGCAGAGGTGCTCAGTATAGAGGTCACGAGGATGGACACACCATTGCTGTATGCTCTACATGAGAGATGGGATCCAGTTAGCAAGGCATTCATCTTCCTGTGGGGTCATATGATCCCAACTTTGGAGGACATGGCGAGGATCACAGGCTTGAGGGTGCATGGGAAAGCAGTGACCGGCTATACTTATGCAGACTATCGAGAGCTAGCCCAGGATCTGTTGGGATTGGATTTCATCAGGCTGAGATGTCACTCGTCCCAATTATCAGGGGTGACACTCCATGATAGTCTGGGGCTGAGAGGAGCTATGATCGCTGTGGGGGAATTACCAGAACAACACATTGATTGGGTAGTCGAGTAGGTTCACCTGAGAGTGGCGGCGGAGGCAGGACCAGATGGAGACAGAGTTTTGAGGCGATTCTTGATCCTACTTTTCAGGAAGCTACTATTTCTGACCAAAGCAGATGTGATCAGTTGCAGGCTTCTACCCTTGCTGGAGGATCTGAGCAGAGTGGGAAGATATGCTTAGGGAGTGACAATGTTGGCCTTCCTTTTTGAGTCCCTCAGCATGACGGACCAGGAGACAATGCTAGGCGGCTTCTCGCCATTCCTACAAGTACATGCTGAACTCTAAATGCTTCTATATGATGATTACTCATGATTGCTATATGCTGACTTTTGTCTTCTAAAATGCAGATCTGGAGCTTTCTTTACTTGCCTGGGATCAGACGAGGGACACAACTACATCCAGAGAGGATCCCCATCGCGAGGCGGTGGGTCATAGCTCGGGACATTGACGGTAGGCTGACCAGAGAGGATCCCCATCCAGAGAGGATCCCCAACCAGAGACTGACCCGAGCTATCCAAGATGACATTGACTCATTCCCGTATGCATCGGTAGGCTCCAAGACTTGAATGCTTCTAAATACTCTTAAATGCTTTCTGAATGCTTTTCTAAATGCTTTCTAAATGCTTACATGGACTCAATTGCCCTCTTAGGTGCGCTGGACACCGTATCGAGACGAGGGACACGAGGGACAGCCGTGGGTGGAGGCTTCCCTGGCGTATGATGGGCGAGACATTTGGTTGCACTGCATCAACGTCATCGATCCCCTTCACTACCGCCTAATCTTGAGGATGCAGGAAGTACACTAGCCTGAGGTTGAGTTCCCTGGTAGAGACGATGAGCACTACGGAAGGTCCTCAAAGGGACTCAGCGACGACGTCGATTGGTGTGTTCGGGCAACCAACCAGATTAGAGACTGGACACAGAGGGGTCGAGTAGTAAAAGCCCGAGCGACCAGTGATGAGGCTTACCTGAAGGCCTACGCTCAAAGATAGTCTCAGCGGTCCAGAAGTAGGGAGAAGACATGCCACCAAATGTTGAGCCCTCTCCCAAACCGCCCGCCGACTGTTGAGCACTCTTCCAAACCGGAGTAGCAGGAATCTCCCCCCTACGGCTGTCTGCATCTTCGTCCTCTGAAGCGCCTTCCATGTTTCGCCAAGACCTACAGTTCAACACTTCGCGGAAAGGGAGAACTGCAAGGGATGGCCTCAAGCGATGAAGAGAGGAAGAGATGCCCTTCGAGACCTTTTATAGGCCGAAAGGGAGCTGTTGCCTTAAATGACTTTCCCCTCGAAGAAACGCGAGAGGCAGAAACCCTTCCCTTAAGGCGATTATCTCGTTTCCCCCAACACCCCCTCAATGGGAACACGCGAAGTGGCAAGTCATTCAAAGCATGGAAAGACGTACAGGCGCCAACACCATGCCAGTGGCTTGACCAATCAACACGCGAGATATCTACAGAGAAAATCCCCGCCTTCCCAAACCACTACAGATACGGTGGTCAAATCGTGCCAAAGGTGGTAAGAAGCAGTCAATTCGGCATTTAATATTACCGTCATCATATATACAAGGAAAATTTTACATGGCCACATTAAAAAAAAGAAGAAGAGAAAAGTCAATACATCAGGCCTCCGGCCCATCGTGAAGCTCGACAGACGAAGGATTCTCGGCACCAGGCGACCTGCCCCCAGCACCCTCGGTGACGGCCGGTCCGGGCACTGACCCCACTTGCGTGGGAACTGTCTCGACCGCGTGCCCTCCCGAAGCTGCCGGAGTTGGTGATCGCTCGGACGAGGCGGAGGCGTCCCGGCTTCCCCCTTCGCTCGACGTCGGGAATGAAGAATCAGTAGCGTCTAAGTCCGAATCATAACGCTGCCCAGAAGGGAACACGAGGTCCTCGAGCACCTGGTCTTGAGCCTCTAGGACAGCCCGATGGAAGCCTTGAGATAACCCCTTCTGCAGACCTCGACGATAGCCCAGCTCATAGTAAGAGAAGGCGGCCTTTTGGAGAGGTGTCTGATAACTCTCTAAGCATTTGTATTGCTCGAGTGCCTCCACCCCGGCTAGCTCCTCCTTTCTCTCAAGCTCGGCTGCCCTCTGCTCCGCCTCAGACAGCCTCTTCTCGGCTTCCACCCGTGTGACCTCGGCTTCCGCCATCTATCACTTGGCCTCTCGGACTCGGCCCTCGAGCCCCCCACGCTCAGCCTTCCACTGCTCACCACGCTCGACCTGAACTTTGCCCTCCGTCTCCAGTAGCCTATCCTTTAGCTCGATCATATAACGAGCCTAGGCCAGTTGCTCGGCTGATACTCGACCCTCCTCTTGGCTCGATCATACCTGCACTTGTAGCTAGGTCACTTTCTGTTGAAGGTCTCCAAGATCAAGAGTCAACCATTCGACCTTCCGATCGGACGTGCCACGGGCCCAAGAAAGAGATTTCCTCTCCGATTCCACCAGTGCAAACAAGTCCACCATCTCAGCCCCCAGCTAAGCCTGGATCAGGCCGCCCTCCATAAAGGATGAGACATTTAAGGAAATCCCAAAAGTAAATTTATATAATATGGATTTCATCACTAAATTTATGAAGCTTAAGCCATCTGGTGCAAGGGTCCAAGCTCAAGAACCAACAGATCAAACTGAATAGCAAATGGCAGAGCAGCATGCCCAACCAATGGAAGAAGAACAACAACCAGTGGAAGTAGAAGTATAAGAAATGCAACCTGAGTCAGAATATCAACATCAGCAACAAGATATAGAACAAGTGGAACAGCTTCAGTAGGATGAACAAAGTTAGGGGGAGCAGTAGCCACAATTAGCTGAGCAAGAAGTGGCAGAGCACATGGAGTAGCAGGATGATGATGAAGTGCTGCATGATGAGAACTTGCCAGAACAGCCAGAATAGGAGGCTGAACAATCTCAGGAAGTACCTCATCCAGAGCTGCAGGATGAGTAGCAACCAGAACAACAGGAAGAAGAAAGGGAAGATCTAGAAAGAGAGGTACAACAAGAACAACAGTTTCATGAGTTAGAAAAATAATTTTTGTCAGATGAACAAGTTATGCAGTAGCTTGATCATCATATTGATCAATTAATTGAACAGATAGAGCAGCAGCAGTAGTAGTTTGAAATGCAACCAGAGTAGTAGAATGAGCAAGAACATCTATAGGAGTAGCCACCTGTTGAGCAGCACCAAGACCAACAAGGGGTGGAAGAGCTACAGTAAGAAGAACCACAAGAATAGCAAGGAGTTGAGGCTGAAGTGCCACAAGAAGACTCTCTAGCTCCTGCCACATTTCATGGACCTTATCATGGACCTATGATGGCACTAGGTATTCAGCCACCTTTATCTCCTGAGGAACCTCAAATTCCACCAGAGTTTTAGGCCTCAAGTTCAGTTGGACCAAGTTCAGGTCAAAATGCTGCTGATGTTCATCCCTCACTAGTAAGTCTTTTGTTGAATCAGTTTAAAACTATGAATGCTTCCTTTATGTAATTGAATATGACTGTAGAGAGAATTGATGCGAGAATGATCCATGTAGAACAAATAGTCAACCACAATATTTTGCTCCCTTCTATCTCAACCAAATTTTATTATTTTGTATCTCATGCATGCACAACACTCCCACCTTTTGTTTGTACCTATTTATAGGGGTTAAAAACCTTCCCCCGATGTGTTCTCCCCCTTTCTCTACCCTTATTTCATCATTTTTTGGGACATATGCTACGCTCATGTTTCTTATGGGTTTTCTCTTATGTTTGTGGCTTTGTTTTGTAGGAGACTATCAATAGGACGTGAGGTCCTCTTCCTTTAGCCGGCTGGAAGGAGAGGAGGTACGATCCCACAATTTTTCCGCACCCATCTTCAAGGCCCGATCACATTGTAGCGGCTCCCCTTCGGGCCGCATCTTCTTCCTCATTTTCTAAGGTATACAGCACCATCTTCATCCGTTCTTCATCCTTTTGGTGTTGTAGAACTTTGGTGGCGATCACGGTTCATTTCTTCTCTTCATCGCCCCTACTTTCATTGTTCACGTCGCATATTTAGTTGTCTATAGGTCTCGACTTCAAATCCATCTCCTCTTCGCCTACAACCTTTCCAGTTGGTATCCTTCCTCATTTTGGCTCTATGATTGTGGAAGGAGGATCTACATCTTCCTCATTTTCCCCCTATAAATACCCTCTGTTGCATCCTCCTGAGGGTTCCTTCAGCTGAAGATAATCTCCAGTGAACTAGAGATCTCCTTCAAGGTAGTCCTTCTTCCAGAGCGATCCTTTGCCTTCCCTGTCTCTATTGCCGTTGCTGCGTACCCTCGTCGCAACCAACATAAAGATAGCAGTGGCCGAGCCTGCTCTTCTTTCTCTGTCCTGCTTACAGGAGTAGAAGGAGGCCCATCATCTTCTCTGTTTCCATTATTTGTTCTGCATATCATCACTTAGCTAACCATAATTTCACCTCAGCATCATATTTCTTTGCATACATCTTTCCCATCCTTTGCTCCTCTTAGAGGTTTTAAACCAAAACACAAGGTGTGTTCATGCTCAATTTGCAGAAGATCATACTCAAAGAGCTTTGATACTACATTTTTGGGTCATCCAATTTGTTTGTTCTTTTTTTATGATCTTTCTAAGGGTAATGAAAGTAAGAACTCCCTTCATCGGCTGGCCGATTGGAGGAGGAAGATAAGACCACATCTCACCCCTCTGGCGATCACCCTCCTTAGTAGCATATCATGCTCTTTCTTTAGTTATCTACATGCTTTAGTTTAATTTTTCCTTAATCAACCCCCCTTTTCTTTCATGCAAGATAATTAATCATCATTATTTTTCTTTAAATGTCTATGTGGCACGTTCACACTAAGGACACCGAGGGTATGTCGCTTGTACTTCCCTCACGTGGTGTTTTGCCATGATGCACAAGTCTATCCCCACCACGGGTAAGATGTGATGACAAGGGCGAATGCCCCACCATGTCGGGATTCCCCTCGCGTGCCCGTCAACCACAACCATGCACGTACCATGATGACACGCTTCCCCGCAGTTGCGAGGCCATGTTTGATCGCTCGACTTGATCTGTGATCGACCCTCACCCAGACACCAGTCCGACGCTTTCTCCAGTTGCCCAGTTACAAGCCCCTCGTTCAACGGAGCAAACATAGACCACGTCACAAGAGATGTCCTCTATAAAACATGTGGATACCCGCTTTGTCATGCATTGACCCAGGGACCGACCGCCGTGTCGGAACTGTCCCGCGGCTTGTGCCTGCTGTACCTTGGCCACTATGGTTGTCACGTCCCGAGCCTTTATTTACAGCGGAAGACTCACTCGGGAGACGTGAACAGTCGGCATAGTAAGCCTCTCGCAAGCAAGCATGACCAGAGCGCGATACAATCACACATATGATGCATGCACAAGTATATACTCAAATTCCAACTTCTATTACATTAATAATCAAATACTCCATTACAATCACTAATCATCTTTTGACAAGTTATCAGACTCAATAAATCAGAAAATTACATGGACTCAATCTAGACATTAAGACTCCTATGTCTTCGCTCGTAACTTGATCCGTTCTTCCTCTCTCCTCTCTCTCATTCCTCACATCACTCTCTCCCTCTCATTCTCTCTCCTCTCTTCTCCTCTCTCCGTGGGGCGTGCGACTGTGGCGAGATGACTGAGGCGGGAACATGATGGAGTGATCGTGGAGCGTGATGGGGTGAAAGATGGAGTGTGGCGTTGGCGCGATGCCTCGGTGGATTCAAAGCTGGCGTGGTTTGATCGTCGTGATTGTTTCGAGACGGTTTAGTCACTTCGGCGTGTGAGAACTTCGATGGAGGTAGGGAGATGGATCACCTACTTCTCTACTACGCTTCCTCACGATTTGGAGCCGAGCGGTGCGAGAATGAGCGAGTTTTGCTTCAGTCTGGGCAAATCATGCTTAGGGGGTGTGCATCGGGTTCGCTGAAAAATGGCGACGATTTTCAACTAAATTGGTATTATTCGAACCCCTGGAATGTCTGCATTCCATTCCCGCTAGTTTCGTCGCGATTGGTCGTCATTTGGGACCGGTAGGAGCTCGAGAACCCATGTGACTCAATTAGGGTCGATTCGGTGGAATCGCCCATTTCTTGTGATTTAGGTGTCGATTCGACCCCTTCCGGACTGTGGAAGGTTATTTTCTTACTTAGGGTTGTTTCCCCTTCGTTTTAGAGTGAATGGGGTGTGGAAAGGTCGAGATCCGGCCGATCCCTAGTTTTCCTACCATATCGTGCTCGCGGTCATTTCAGAGGCCGTTTCTTACCTCTCGCGGTCCATTAGTCGACCGCTAAGCGTTGAGGTGGTCGGTTAAGTCTTAAGTCGGTTCGGGCCTTAGCGGTCTCGCGATAGACCATTTCTCTGGGCTAGCGGCCCATTATTGGACAGCTGAGCTCTGTCCAGCGGCCCATTAGTCGATCACTTGACATTAGTGATAGAACAGTTTGGCTAAGCGGTCTTACGATAGACCGTGAAGCTTGCGTTTGCGGCCCTATGATCGACCGCTAAGCATCGTTGACCCTAGTCAACAATTCTAAGTCAGTTAAGGTAGCGGCCTAAGCTTAGGCCATCTATAGTCTTTAGCAGCCCATCTCTGGACCGCTAATTCCTGTTTGACCGAAGTCAATTGTTTAAGTCGGTTAGGGTCGGTGTCTCTCGCGGCCCATATGTAGACCGCTAAATCCGTATAGCGGGTCTATTATAGACCATTTGGTGGTCTAACTGGGTATGTTGGTTCAAGGGTTGACTGGCTCTAGCGGCCTATTTTGTGACTGCTACAGTCATCTCGCAGTCCATTCTATGACCGCTACAGTCTCCTCACGGCCCTGTCTATGACAGCCAGAATTTGTGTCCCCGTGTGGAGGAGCGGCTCTTTTGCTGACTGCTTGGCTTACCTAGCGGTGAAGCGATCGACTGCTTATCCCCGGAGTATTATTTTCCCGTTATTTTGGCTTTCCAATCGTCTTGGCTTGACCTTGTGGTTTACTCGATGTCACGTGGATGTCTTTTGATATCCTATGAGGGCTATGACCATGTTATAAGGTAGCCAGGAGTGCCTTTCTATTCGACTATTTTTACGTATTTTTTTGAATTAGTGTATTTTTAGTGGAAAATACAAATTTTTAAAAATTAGGAAAATTTCTAATTTTCCTTCTATTTAAACCACCTCACTATCTCTCCTCCCTTATTTTTCAACTATTCTTCCTCTCTCTCGTTCTCTCTCCCCTCTGGTCCGTTCGGCGCAGGGTGCACAGCGTTGCGGAGTTGGTCGAGGCGAGGACGCGATGGAGTGATCGGAACGTGGGATGGAGTGACGGTTTGAGTGTGGCATGGCACGATCCCTCGATGGATTCAAAGAATCAACACGGTTCGTGTTTTGGCGATTTCCACTTGGTTTAGTCGCTTCGGCATGCAAGATCTTCGGTGGAGGTAGGGGGACGATTCCCTAGCTCGTGTATTCTATTTTCCAATAGTTTTGCATTCTATGGTGTGAGAACAGGCGAGTTTAGGCTCGTCGAGATTTTGTAGAGATCGTAGGCTTCATCGGAAAACAACGATGGTTCTACGATCGGTTGGTGTCAATGGATTCCCTGGAATGTCGACATTCTATAGTCACTGATTTTGTGTCGAATGGTGGTCTATCGGGGCCGGTAGGAGGCCGGGAACCCCGTTAACCCCATTTGGATGATTTCGTTAGAATCGCCTATTTCTTGCTATTCGTGCGTCATTTTGACTCTGGTCAGAGTCCATGTGATTGCCAGGGTGATTGTGGCCGTATCCCCTTCGTCTCGGCATGAATGGGGCATGGAAAGGCCACGATCGGATGAACCCTTGGGTTTGTTCGCCGTGACGGTTGGGCAGTCGAACCAGGGCCCGTTCATGGTATGGGCGGCTGGCTCTGGACCGTTCATCCTCGCTGGGTTTTGGGGCTTGTGCGGTCAGATGATAGACCGCACATGGTTTGTGTGGCCTGGTAGGGTCTGCCCATCCCCACTTGGGCGGCCAGCTTCTAGCCGCCTATCTTCCTATCTGGGTTGAGTGGCCAGGATCTGACCATTCATCCCTGTTGACCCTTGGTCAACTATTGAGTGTCAGTCGCAATAGGCAGTTTGGTCAAGACTATTTTGACTAGCATTGTAGTAGGTCGGTTCCGTTCTGCGGTCCGGTCAAGAACGTTTTGACCAGGAACTATTTTGGGTCATGGGCTTGAGCGGCCAAGACTTGACCGCTCATCTCCTTGGGCGGTCCTACCCTTGACTGCCCATCCCCCTTTAAGCGGGCTGTCTCAGACCGTGCATGCCCTTGTGTGGTCCTCCTAGGACCGCTCATCCCTGTGTGTTATCGGTTTGCCTTAGTGGCTTATCCTGTGACCATTTGAGCGTTGTGTTGGACTCCGGTTGACCCGGTTGTGACCCAGTGGTCGACTTTTAGTCTCGTGAGTGTCCCGGACACCCTGGACATTTTGTGTCCATGTTTTGAGGTGTCTGTGGGTTCCGTGTTATCGTGATTTCAGACCTAGGGACTAGGCTAGATTGACGGTGTCATGTCATCACGTTCAACAGTCTTAACCCTAAGTCTCGTGACTCAAGGACCTCCAAAGCCTCCAAGTCTAGCACACTACACAAAGGCGTCAACGCCTTGGACATACTGCGTCAACGCAGCAGTATAGGAAATTTTCATAAAATCAGAAATATCAAGAAATGACGCCTCTACCAAAGGGTGTGCTTTAATTAAAAGACGACCCTAAAAAAGTCGTTATTTAAGAAATGACTCCTTTGATTAAGGTGTTACTTACCAAAAAAATGTAAAAACTCCATATTAAGTAAATATTAAAGTCCAATCTGATTATCACAAAATAATATGAGATTTAATCAACATAGCATCAAATTTGACGTGTCTACAGCTAGCAGCAGCGAAGCCGAAGATGTTGAAGCGAAAGGGATCTTTCCCTCCAGTGGAGCCCCACTGATGATGACATAATCACCTCTCGTGCCAATCGGGGAAGCCTCAGCCGACTCTGATCAAGAGGTATATGTCGCCAAGAAAGAAAAGGCTACTTCTACTGCAGATATGACTGCCCCAGAAGGCGAGACCTCCTCACCTTCTACTACAAGACTGGAATGCTGCTCCAGCCCAGCAACAAATGACCACCAGTCTGTCATGACTGCAACCCTATCTACAGGGGGTGAAGCTACTTGCTCACCCTTGGAAGCTACAATGACGGTGGATTTGCTGATAGAACAATCCACACAGCCGCTATCGAATGAGGCAGAGAACCCTCCGGAAGCTCTGTTGATGTCAAATGAAGAAATTGAGGTTCTTAACCTCGAAGATAACATTCCAGATTTCATCAACCTCCAGCTAACACCTCCAAAAATAGAAGACGGAGGCCAAGCTACCATTGATGAGCTGGTAGAAGTCAATCTGGGAAGTGAGGAGGATCCCAGGCCTACCTTCCTCAGCGCCCAGCTATCCGTAGAAGAACAGGAGCAGTACATCTAGATGCTGCAAGAGTACCGGGATTGCTTCGCCTGGACTTACAAGGAGATACCAGGGTTGAGCCCCGCAGTTTCACAACATGAGCTGGCAATAAGCCCTGAAGCTGAGCCAGTGAAACAGCCACCGCGGCGCATGAGGCCGGAGCTCATCACTCAAATCTGCAAAGAAGTGGACAAGCTCATTGATGTGAGATTTGTCGAAGAAAATCAATATACCACGTGGCTGGCAAATGTCGTCCCCGTGAAGAAGAAGAATGGACAGATCCAGATATGTGTTGACTTCCAGGACCTGAATAAGGCCTGCCCCAAGGATGACTTTTCGGTGCCAATAACGGAAGTCATGATTGATGCTACAACTGGTCACGATGCCTTATCATTTATGGACGGGTCATCTGGTTACAATCAGATTTGGATCGCAGAGCATGACCGGGTCCACACTGCCTTTCAAACTCCTAAGGGCATCTACAACTACAAGAGGATGCCATTCGGACTGAAGAATGCTGGCGCAACTTATCAACATGCAATGACTAAGATATTTGATGAGTTGCTCTACCACAAGGTCGAGTGCTACATAGATGACCTGGTAGTCAAGACCAGAAGAAAAGAAGACCATCTGCAGGACGGTTAGAAGTACTCCATACTAGTCCATCCGCTGCATTGGCATTGATATGATCAGTGTGTAGCTGGTCACAGAGATTTGTGTATCCTGCCTCCTCTTCGTTGAGATTTCTTCTCAGGTGGATCTGTCAGTGAAACTGCCCTGCCATGAATTGGTAATGCTGATGCACCGTACTCCATTTGTCCCTGGCCAACTGAAACATCCTTGGGAAAGATAGCTTCAAAAGTTCATCTCCATATCATCTGTCCATCCAAAACAGTGTAGTCATCTGATTGCCAATTTATTTTCTGATTAGAATTCCTTTCCAAATCGCTGAGATATAAGACCTATTATCCATATCCAGACAGAAGACAGAACTTCTTGTGTTGCCTGAAATGCTTTTGCACCATGATAGTCTTCCACAATGGGTTATTTGTCTTCCAACAGTTCCCCCAACCACTTGCCAAGAAGGGCTAGGTTCTGACACTGAAGGTTTTTGACACCTAGACCTCCTAACTCTTTAGGCTTACACACAACCTCCCACTTCGTCAAGGGATACCACCGGTATTCTCCTTAGGTCCTTCCCACAAGGATCTCGTCCAAATAACCACAATCTTGTGACTAACATTGGCAGGCATATAGAATACCGATAAATAATGTAAAGGCATAGCTGACAGGACAGAATTTATTTGAGTAATACGACCTCCCAATGAAAGGTGTTTGCTTTTCCATTCAGACAGCCTCTTTTGCATCCTGCAGATGAAAGGGTTCCAATCTTGAGGTTCTTATAGTGCAGCGGCAAGCCTAAAGATTTTATTGGCAACTCTTGGAACTGACAACCCATTACATATGCAAACTGCCGCATCAGATTACTGTCCACATTACTACCCACCATGGAAGTTCTATCAAAGCTGATTTTTAAACCTGAACAGGCCTCAAACCCCTTAGAACATAGATCAGTATATCCAATTCTGCCTGGCTGCCCTCCAGGCAAATCAATGTGTCATCTGCATATTATAAATGGGAGATTTCCCTCGTACTTGCACGTATACCAATACCACTAATTCAGTGTAAGCACTCTGCTTTCAACATCATGTGGGTAAATATACTAGCTACCAGCACATACAAAAGTGGGGAAAGAGGGTCACCCTGCCTTAACCTGCAAGAACTAGAGAAATACCCAGAAGCTTTACCATTAAACAGGATAGAAAAGGTTGCTGAAGAGAGGCGTTTTTGCATGACAGTAATAAAACCAGTAGGGAAGTTCTGTGCCCTCAACACTGACCATAAACATTTCCACCGAACTCGGTCATAGGCTTTACTAAAGTCAATTTACACATCAAATGAGGTCTTCTACTTCTTCTTGCAGCAAAAAAGACTTAATGGGCCATAAGAAAAATATCCTTGAACCTTCGGCCCGGGATGAAGCCCAATTGATTCGCCCGGATCAATTTTGGTAACAGAACACTGAATCTTGTTGCCAGAATTTTAGCACAAATCTTATTTGTACTATTAAGCAAGCTAATCGGGCAGAAGTCTTTGAGTTACATGGCTTTATATTAACCCACCCCCTCTCTCTCCTCTCACTCTCGCCATCTCACTCTCTCTCCCATTCCCTCTCATTCTCTCGTCCCTTCGGCTCCAGCTGTAGACGGAGGTGACTATGGGTGAGCTGACGATGCCGTGAGGCTGCTGAGATGCGTGCGGGTGTGACGAGCGGGGCGTGGCATTAGCACGATCCCAAACGGTGGATTCGAAGCCGACGGTTGCGTTGATGTTGTGGTTTTCGACGTGGTTTAGTCACCTCGGTGCTTGATTTCTTTGGTGGAGGTAGGGAGATAGATCGCCACTTCGTTCTGCACGTTTCCCCTGCTTCTGTACGTGATTTGGTGCCCTATCGAGTGAGATCAGGCCAATTTAGATAAAACTGTTATTTTTGGGGTTTTTAGGGTTCGTCAAAAAATGGTGACGATTTGCAGTACAATTACTGTCAAAATGACCGTCAGGATGTCAGGATACTGTACCCGCCAGTTTCTTGTCGATCAGCTATCATTCGGCGCCGATAGGAGTCCGAGAACCCCGATGACCAGATTTGGGTCGATTCGTCGAAATCCCCCCGATCCCGTGATTCGTTCATTGCATGTGCCGTTTTTAGCTTCTAGGCATCTTCTGTGGTCATGTAGCTTTGTTTCCCCTGTGCTTCAGCATGAATGGGGTGTGGAATGGGCCGATTTGGCCATTCCACTATTTTGCTCGCCGGTTCGGTGTAACAGTCGTTCCATTGACCGTCACCTGTGTGATAGCCCCACAATAGACCGTCACAATCGTTAGTCATTTCACGATCTTCGGGGCTGGGTCAGTGTGACGGACCAGCATAGGACCGTCATATGAGACTGACACACCTATGGTGGTGCGTCACAACCTACTTGTGTGTCTCGAAGATCGTGTCTTCCTCGAAGATCGTGTCGATCAGTTGGCTCTGACGGACCTCCCCTTATGCGTCAGAGTTTTGTAACGCACCTCCTTGAGTCTGTTACAGTGTATATGACCGATGTTTGATAGGGTATGGCGGTTGCTGTAACGCACCAACCCCCATGCGCCATGGTTCTGTAACAGACCTCGGCTGGTCCATTACATGTTGTTCATCCGTGTTAAGATTTTTGGGTTTGTTGGCCCTGACGCCCTTGTCCTGGTGCGTTAGAGCGTGTAACGCGCCTATAGTAGGCCGTTACATCATTCGAGTGTAGGTTTTAGGCCTATTCATCCTGACGCCCCTGTCCTGGTGCGTTAGAGCGTGTAACGCACCTATAGAGGTGCGTTACAGTCTTGTTGTTGGCCGTGATGGCCGTGATGGCCGTTGTTCTATTCTGTGTCTGTTCGTGTGTTAGTCTTTCTTAGGTTTGTGTTCTAGGGCAGTGTCTATATGTCGGTGGTTTCTGGATTGCTCGGTTCAGGTGGCTGGGTGTGATCTTTTCCCGACTGCGACAGTCCCCTAATGACTCAATCTAGAACTACCAGTGTCCTTGTCTCTGGTCGCATGGCGGCTGTCCCTTGACTGTCGGGTTCACCTAGCGGTTGAGTGGTGGTTCGCTTTACCCAGAGTGTCGTCTTCTCTACTTGTGTATTGCTGTGTGTGTCTATGTGTGTGTCGTGTCTGGTTCCGTCAACCTGGTGAGACCAGGGGTTGACAGGCGACCTTGTCTATGTCTCGGCGGTTCTGTCCAACTCGAGATAGTGTTCTGGATGCCTCGGGGTACTGTCTTACCTCGGTTGCGTGTCCAGATGTGCTGAGGGTTCTTGGAGTCCCCTCGGGTCTCCGTGAGTCATTTCCTACGGAGCGCTATTTCCTCTGGCTTAGGAGTAGACTGATTGGCGGCTTGTTCCGCTGTCTGTGACGATCTTACCTCCGAGCCGTGAGACTCAAGGATCGTTACGTGAGTAGGTCTAGCTGCCTTGTCCTGAGTCTGTCGGTAGTTTCTTGTGCTGCCATTGGTGCCTTGGAGTACAGGTGACAGTGCATGATTAGCCTGTCTATACTTCAGCACTCGTGTTTTGAGTCTCTACATCTTGTGAGCCTCCACTAGTCGTAGCCTTACGGCACGCTCTGGAGTGACGGCTGTTATAGCGAGGCACTTTCCCGATTTATGGTTCTTAGGCTAGTTCCGTGTGCCCCCTGTCCAACCGTAGCGTCCTTTGGAGGGGGAATACTAGCTAGAGGCCTGGCTTAGGAAGTGGGCTAGTGTGTGCACACGTGGTCAGGGGCTTTAGACTTGCATCGTTAGACGTGACCCTGACTAGTCACACACGTCATGGTACTATTCTAGTTCTAGCAGTGTCTTTGTCTCGGCCTAGTCCTTGTGGTAGGTTACGTGGACAAGATGCTAGTAGGCGCAGCATAAGATGTCAATGGACACAGTTGACTGTTCTTCTGGTGGTGAGGCGCTCTAGTCACGTGGCACGTGACTCTTCGCAGTTCTCTTCGCGTTCCTCGCATGTCGTGACTTTTTTTGGTTAACCTTCTCTCAGCTTTTCCTGAGGTCGGTGTCTTGTCGCATGAGCAACGTTCTAGTCATGCGTGGGGCAGTGTGCATGACATTCTAGTCATGGCGCGTCTATGTCTGTCTAGGTCTTTTCTAGACTTTTGGTCTGGTCTCGTAGGCCTTGTCTTTGGCCTCATTGTTGTCAACAGATCGGTGACTCCAGATCTTTTGAGTTCAAGGTCAACCCTTCTGTCGTTGTTAGGAGTAGCTTTGGGTGCTGAGGTTAGTTCAACAACCTTGCTAGTGTGGTACGGGTTCTTCCCCTCTTCCTTAGCTTGCTCCCTACTCCTGCTCCCTATCTCTTATTTTACAGCTTTCTAGCGTAGCTTTACAACTTTGTAGTGTAGTTTTCCAGCTTTGCTACACCTGTCATTTTTACTATTGTTCCATGTTACTGCGTGTTTTCCAGTGGGGATCCGCGTGACCCCTACTGAGCCAGTGACACGAGACTCACCCCTACTTTTTAGGTGGTCACCGTCGTCGTTCATTCTGCTTCCATGGTTCTTGGAGTTAGCGTACTCGTGGTGGCCAGCTGGTACCTTCGTCGGGCTTCCCCCGGCCTTCTGGTACGTCTTTACTTTTCTATCGACTGTACTTGGCACTTGTTATCTTTCCTTTGGACTTGACTCTGGGCTATAATTGTTAAATTTAAATTGTTAATTAAAAAATAATTTTATTTCTGCTACTTTAGCAAACCGATCTAATGAAATATTATTACTTACTGCTATATCTGTCAGCTCAATGTATCCCATGACAATCCCTTTTTCCCTTTAAGGGGCTTTACCGTCATTGGGAGGCCTCGCGGGTTCCAAGTGGCATCAAGTATATTCGATAGTCCTATCGGGTATATCTGGTATCCAGGATCCGGGTCGTCACACTCTCCCTCTCTCTCCCTCCCCCTCCCTCCATCTCTCACTGTCGGAGGGAGAGACGCCTCCGTCCCTCCACTAACTCTTTCTCTCCCTCCCCTTCCATCTCCCTCTCTCTGTCACCATTTCTCTCGCTCCTTCTTTTTGGTCTACCATCCTCTCCCTCTCTCTCCCTCTCCCTCGCTGCATTCTCTCTCTCTCTTCCCCTCCCCCTCCCTCCGTCTATCACCGTCAGAAGGGGAGCTGCCTCTTGCGTCCCCCTCCCTCCAATACTATATCTTTCTCTCTCACCCCGTCCCCTCCCTCTTTCTCTCTCCCTCCCCCTCCTTCCCTCTGGCACCGTCTGAGCGAGAGATGCCTTAGGCATCCCCCCTCCAAGAGCGCTATCTACTGCCACTGTAGTGCGCTCTCTCTCTCTCTCTCTCTAGGGTGAGGCCCAACATTAGTTAAGATGACTGCCGGATGTCGAAGTGTGGGGAGAACATTGGTCGAAGTGATGGAGGGGGAAAAGATGCCAACGGAACTCTCTCTCTCTCTCTCTCTCTCTCTCTCTCTCTCTCTCTCTGATCAAAATACATGTAAGAGCACGAACAATTTTAAAAAAGTGAAAATCCCTTTTCATGGAAAAGATTCATTTCTAAATGCTCATGCACATGTTCAAAACTCTCATGCAAACAATCATGCCACACATAGGAAAATAGCTTACTGCTCTTACTGTGATAGATATGGTCACAAAATGCATGACTGCCTTGTACGCAGAAATGATAAGTTAAGAAGCTACTGAAAAGTATCTGTATCGAAAAGGCCTCACTGTCACCATTGCAAGAAAACTAGCCATATAGTTTAGGACTGTTAGCATCTGATAAGAAGACAAAAGGTTCATGCTCATGCTCATGTGCATAATAAAAATATAAAACTCTTCAGTTCGTGTCATTATTATGGCCAGGCTGGGCACCCCATGAATGATTGTTATTTAATGTACATTGATGATCAGAATGCTTTGAAAACTTGGAGAGCACCCTTGAGAGGTGTTGCTAATCCTTTAGGACCCAAGAGGCATTGGGTACCTCTAAGCAGAAAATGAGAAGTTTTGTTTTGCAGGTACGTCTTGGAGCAAGGAAATAAAAAGGGAGTTAAAATAAACAAGGCAACCTGGTTTGACAAACCCCACTGTTCACTTAACATCTTGAAGTTGATTTTATGTTGTTTACTTCTAGTGCTTGATTGTCTTGATTGTTGATCTTGAACATATTGTGAATTGCCAAATGAATGCTTTGCTGAATTTGAAAACCTACCACATAAGAATCTTCTTTAGACATTGTTGTTCATATCAACTAAAATTGCATTGATTGTTGCATGATCATGCATGACTCTATGGTATATCAAATGGCGATATGCGGAAGGTCAGGTCAGGCCTGTCCGAAAACTATCCTCATGCATGATGGTGGTCATCAGACCTGTGTTCTCCACCAAGTACCATGGGTCAAATTGCATTGAGCATATTAGACCTTCATGAATATATATTTGTTAAGTCATGCACCTCATTCTTGTCTGTACTGGTATCCAACTCAAATGAGTAAGGGGGAGTTTGGCTCAGTTCATTGTATGATCTACTGGATTAATCAGTTCTTCAAGTGAGGGGGAGCTTGACGCTGGTCTCTTAATGAGAAGCAGATAAGCCATGTTTAAGGAGGAGTATTTCTGATTGTTGCTCATGTTGGTTTAGTAGTTATGTCAGTGGTTGATGTTTGGAATGTGCCAGAAAGATATAGCCTGGATAGGTCGATGCATTAGTTCAATGCCTCGATGCAGCTGGTGTTGGTCATTCAATTGATCTTGATAGGTCGACGCATCTATTCGATGCCTCGACGCATCTGACTAGGCTTGTCATATTCTATTGTTCATTTGAGCTTGGAAGATCGAAGCATTAAGGTTGAAAGTTCGAGCCATACATTAAGCTGTCTATCTGACTAGCTACTACCCTTGTGCCTCGATGCATTCATTCAATGCCTCAAGTTAGTATCCTACTTCACTACTTTACACACAATCTTGAGTCTGTCACTCTCTTCCTGACCATCCTTCTACTCTCACTTACGAAAAATTCGCATGCTGATCAAATTAGTGTTTCAGCTTTTGGACCCCCTAACTTGAGCTCTTTGGTCTATTTTAAAGTAAGTTATAAGGGATAATGTTATTTTGAGCATCGAAACCATACCTGGTATCTGATTCAGATTCCGTCAGCTCTCCTAGGTCACTCTCACGACTCATATCATATTGGAACAATCAACATGCTGATCAGGCTGATATTTTAGATTTTAGACCCCCTGCAATTTAAGTTCTTTGATTTTAAGCTAAGTTAGTTCGAAAAAGAGTCATTTGAGTGTCGAGCTCAAACCGGATATCCGATTTGGATTCCGTCAGCTCTCCCAACTCGCTCTCACCACTCAAGTCATGTTGGAATAATTGACATGTCGATCAGACTGGTATTTTAAATTTGGACCCCCCAACTTGAGCTCTTTGGTTTGTTTTAAACTTTAAGTTATAAGGGAGAATGTTATTTTGAGTGTCGAACTCAAACCGGATATCCAATTTAGATTCCATCAGCTCTCCCAAGTCACTCTCACCACACAGATCGTGTTAGAAGAATCGACATGTCGATCATGCCAATTTTTTAGATTTTGGAGCCCCAACCCGAGTTCTTTGATTTTAAACTAAGTTAGTTAAGAAAAGGATAATTTAAGCGTGAAGCCCAAATTAGGTATCCGATTTTGATTCTGTCAGCTCTTCTTACCACCCAAGTCTTATTGGAACAATCGACATATCGATCAGATTAGTATTTCAGATTTTAAATCCCCAATTTGAGCTCTTTGATTTGTTTCAAACTAAGTTATAAGGGAGAATGTTATTTTGAGCGTCGAGCCCAAACCGAGTATCTGATTTAGATTTCGTCAGCTGTCTCAGGTCACTCTCACCACCTAGGTCATGTTGGAACAATCAACATACCGATCAGGCCAATATTTCAGATTTTGAACCTCTCAACCCGAGTTCAATCTCAATACTAAATAGTAGTATTATAACCCTAAATAGCAGTATTATAACTCTAAATTCTGTGATATTAAATATTAGAACAAACACTCACATGAGGGGGCTATGCTGCAGTCGAGGGTGCTCCATGAGGTAAAATCCCCACCTGGGAGCGGAGGGGGCGACGGCTTACGTAAAGTGCGCCTCGATGCTCGACATCTGTGACTGGACGCTCGATGTAATCTCCAACTGGATGCTCGACGTAATCTCTGACTCCAAATGCTACATCTCCTTTCAGATGATATCTCTGATGTCGCTCGAAGTACTGGGGTTTGAGTGGCATAGTGAAGGCACTGGTATTGGTCCAGGCATAGCCTGGACTCGTACAAGATGATATCACCCTGCTGGTGTCCAAGCTCTGTCCAAAACTGTGCAACTGGCCTTTCCTCAGTACGCCAGTTGCCACCATCCATACCTCATGATCTAACTCTGACTGCTAAATGCCCTCCTCCCTGTACTTCTCAGTCATCAGCCTATCATATGACTCCTGCAAAATAAATAAAAAAGATTATAAATATCATATTAATCATTCATATTCTGCCTTTTGCGATTCTTCGAGGGGAAAATCTTTTAAGGCAATAGCTCCCATTCGGCCTATAAAAGGCTCCGAAGGGCATTTCCCCCTCTCTTCACCGCTTAAGGCCATCCACATAGTTTCTCCTCTCCGCAAAGTGTTGCGTTGTTAGTTTTGGTGAAGCATGGAAGGCATTTCAGAGGACGAAGATGCAGACGGTAGGAGAGAGGAGGGTCCTGCTACTCCGGCTTGAAAGAGGGTCTGATAGTCGGTGGACAGCTTGGAAGAGGGTCTGACATGCCAGAGCATGTCGCCTTCATACTTCTGGACGGCCGACACTACCTTTAGAGGAAGATAGAAGCGGACGGAGGCAACATCCCCTTGTCCCATTCTCTCCCTTCCACCTCCCCTTCCCTCTCCGCCCTCCATCTCATCGCCGATGGGGGGGCGGTTCTTCCTCTTTCTCCCTCTTCTACTCTTCAACTAGCCTCTCTTTTTTTTTCTTTTGTTCTTCAACCAATCTCTTTTTCTTTGCCCTGGATCGACCTTCCCTCCTCTTTCTTTCACTCTTTGGAGGATGCCTCCTGTCATCCTCTTTTTCATCATATTCCATAGAGGGTCCTTCCAAAGAGTTTGCAGCGGAGGTCTTCTCTTGTTTGGGGTGGCATCCGGGAATTCCTTCCTCTTCTTCTCCCTCTTCTTCTGGCACTTATCCCTCTGAAGTTCCTGAGCAAACAAGGTCAGTCATCCCATTTTCTAAGCCAGTTTCTACGCTGGGCAGAGTCAGTGACTCGCTTCGAGAATACCAGTCGAGTTCACATTGAGTGATCAGATTGCACCAACGGATATTGTACTTTTTATTTTGTACTATAATGGCCTCGGCCTATCCGATGTATCAAAGAAGTATTAATAAGAAAAAGAGGGCTTGCTTTTGCTCTATATTACTTACATGTGCGTTTGTGAGAGAGGCTCAAAAATAAAATTTGTGTAGTGTTGCCGCATTCCATGTCCGAGGGATGGGCGTTCCTTCCATGGTGGCCAGTCGGTATGCCCCCTTCCCGAGCATCTCGACCACTCGGTAGGGGCCTTCCAATTTAGGGGCTAACTTGCCCACCGCCTCCAGTGGTCGAGAGGCTTCGACTTTTCTTAGGACGAAGTCTCCTGGCTGGAAGTGTCTATCTCGGACTCTAGCGTTGTAGTACTGGGTGAGGCACCACTGGTATTCTGCAGCTCAGATGCTTGCAATCTCTCAGATCTCACTCGCCAGATCAAGGTTCTCCAGTAATTTTTACTCGTTCACCTTAGGCGAGAAGTTGGTAATTCAGAGAGAGGGGTTGCCGATCTCCAGTGGGATCACAGCTTCAGTGCCATACACCAGTTGAAAGGGGGTTTCATAGGTGGCCGTTCTTGGAGTAGTTTGGTGTGACCATAGTACGCTTGGTAATTCCTCCAGCCAACTGCCCTTGGCCTTGCCGAGCCTAGTTTTTATGCCTTTTAATATAGCCATGTTGGCATTTTCAACCAGCCCGTTGGCCTGAGGGTGGGCCACCGCTGAGGGTGGGCCACTAAAGTGAAGTGGTTGCGAATATTTAGGTCAGCACATCTGTCTCTGAAGTAATGAGAATCAAATTGCCGACCGTTATCACCCACAATCACTCGGGGTATGCCAAAGCGACAAATGATCGATTTCCACACGAAGCTCTAGACTACCGACTCAGTGATTCCGATAGTAGCCTCAACTTCGATCAATTTTGTGAAGTAGTCGATGGCGATGATGATGAACTTCTTCTGGGCCTGAGCCGTAGGGAATGGCCCTCGAATGTCGATTCCCCACCGAGCAAAGGGGTATGGCTCAGTAAGAGTAACGAGCTCCGAGCCAGGTTGATGGATCAGGTGGTCGAAGCGTTGGCTTCAGTCGAATTTCTGTACGTAGGTCGAATAGTCATGCTGAAGAGTGGGCCACCAGTAACCTTGCCGAAGCAAGATCCTGGCGAGCGATCTTTCTCCCTGGTGCATGCCGCAGACGCCTTCGTGCACTTCTTGAATTGCTCGGCTAGCATCTTCGGCACTAAGGCACTTAAGGAGTGGTCCGAACAAAGACCTTCGGTACTGAGCATCGTCCAAGACGACGAAGCGTCAGGCTTGATACTTCACTCTCCGAGCCTCCTGAGGGTCAAAGGGCCCCTAAGAGTCTCGGAGCTAGGATTGGTACGGGGTCCGCTAATCACTCGGTGTAGCCGGGTCAACGATCATGAGCTCGGACTCGATGCTCAGTTGTTCTAGCTCTTCAAGGAAGACCGATCGAGTGCCTTCTGGTCCGAGGGAGGAGGTCAAGCGAGAGAGGGCGTCTGTGTGGGAGTTTTCTTCCCGAGCTATCCGGGCTACCTCAAAGCTCTCGAATAGCTGGGCTAAACCTCAGACCATTTGAAGGTACTTAATCATCGGGGCTTCTCGAGCTTCGTAATCACCGTTGAGCTAGCTAGCGACTAGCTGGGAGTTAGTATGGATTCTTACTTGCTCGGCCCCTAGTCGTCGCGCCATCCTAGCCCTCGAAATGAGGGCTTCATACTCAGAGACGTTATTGGACGCCTGGAAGTTGAACTTCAAGGCATATTGTAGCTCAGCTCCTTCGGGCGACTTGAGGAGTATGCCAGCACCACTGCCAATCGAGTTGGATGATCCGTCCACGAACAAATCCCAGATGGGTCCTCGGGCGGACGAAGGTTCTTCCTCGAGTGGGACCGTGCTCTCTGCGATGAAGTCGGCTAGGGCCTGTCCCTTGATGGCCGTGCGGGGGTGATAAGAGATGTTGTAAGCCCCAAGCATGATGGCCCAATTGACAAGGTGCCCCGAGGCCTCGGGGTGAGAGAGGATCTTCTTCAGTGGTTCACCGGTCAGCACGACGATGGAATGACCCTAGAAGTAAGGTCGAAGGTGCTTGGACGAGGTAACCCGTGCTAGCACGAGTTTCTCAGTTGCAGGGTACCTTCTTTCAGCCTCGTTGAGCCCCTTGCTAGTGTAGTAGACCGGCCTCTCGACTCCCGCGTCATTTCAGACTAGGATCGAACTTACAGTGGATAGGCCCCCCAGCAGTCTCAGCCAGAGAAGGGCACTGAAGAGCAGCCAGAAGAATTCATCCCCGAGACACAATATGATCTGTTTAAATATTTGGATAAGACACCCGCCTGAATCTCCATCCTTGAGTTGATTACAAGATCCACATCCCATCAAGAAGTTTTAATGGAATATCTTCAAAAGGTTATGGTGAATGAAGACCTCCCTGTAGAGAAGATCTCGACAGTACTAACGCCGACGGACACACAGCCAGCTATCACATTTCACGACCGTGGGTTTGCCCCCAAGGAGGTTCAAAAATATGCACTATGTGTTTTGATAAAAGTCAATGGAATGCTCGTGGATCCATGCTTGGTTGACACGGGTGCATCTATAAATGTGATCTCTATGAGCACCCTCCAGTTATATGGCATTGACATAGAACAGATAAGGCCTTCATCGATCACAGTCATGGCCTACTATAATAGCAAAAGGCCTCTAAAGAGGATGATTACCTTAAATGTGGAGTTGGGCTCTGCATCAGTCTCCACGGAATTCCATATCCTTGATATGGATCTCACATTCAAGGCCATACTAGGCCGCCCCTACATTGAAGCCTTGAATGTTGTGCCATCCACCAACCACCAACGCTTGAAATTTCAGTACAATGGATGGATTATCAAAGTGACCAGTATGCCCATCCTTCATACGATGGATGCTATTACTACCTCTCTGCCCTATGTCTGGCCATCCCACATGCCTATTTTTTCACTGTTAGATGTGTGACCCTCGTCGGGCCCTGTCAATACAAGAAAAGCCTCTCCCCTCATCAATGCCACGTCTCCCTTCCCATTCTAAAGGATGAAAAATCATGAGAAATATCGGCTACCAACAGGGCCAAGGCTTGGGGGCACAATTACAAGGAAGGTTGAGACCGCCGAAGAAGACAAGGATGATCCTACGGGCTGGTCTGGGTTTTGAAGGGCCACTCGAAGCATACAGGAAACCCCTTACATGGACCTTGTATTCCCATTTCAAGAAGGGTCATGTCATTCAGATGGGGGATTACCCACAAAAAACACATGAGGAGTCACAGGTTGCATACTTAGCCGAAAAATGTTCAAGGGCCACCAAGAGAGGCAAGGTCGATGACCCAGAGTACGAATGGAACAAATGGTTCGACACACCTCATATTTTCATTGCACTACAGCAGATGTTCTCGCCTCCGTAGCTAGAAGGGCAGCCTTCGATCTCCAAGGTGCTAGGGGATACCACCACTGTTGCTAGAATTCCGAATCATCCTTGCCAAGAAGACTTTGTCATCGACGGATTGATGTCCATCATCAGCTTTGCCATTGACAGCTCATTAGCCATCATCTTCTCTATTCGCTCATCTCAGCCTTTGTTGCTGTCCTCTTCCTGGGCCAGACGGTTGTCTGATGATCTTCCCAGGTCCCCTTCTCTACTTACATACTTGCGCGGGTTTCTTAACCTACGCCAAGTTTTCAATCATGATTGGCTCCATGAGCCATCCAACCCCCTTACTATAATTCACTGGGGTCTCTCTCTCCCTCCATCTTCTAGCCGTTATCCTCTTTTGTCCCCCCTCGCCGTTGCGACTCTCCCCTGCTCTCTCTCACTCCGTCTCGCTCTCTCTCTCAAACTCCTCCTGTTGCGTCCCCCTTACCCTGTCTCCCTCTCACTGTCACACACGTCCCTCTCTTACTCTCCACTTCACGCACACGCACACCTCACTCATACACACCACGCAGCTCTCCCCTCCCTGCCACACATACACCAAGGCATTCTTTTGTGCCTCACTCCCCTCCTGATCTCCCTCTCTTCCTCGCCGCAGCACACACACGAGCCTCGTGCGGCTCTCTCTGCACTCCTCTCTCCACTCTCTGCTACATCACCTGCCCCACTCTTAGCCCTCCCATCCGCTACGTCGATTCCACCACCGTCTCCCTATGCTCTGACCACTGCATGCATGGCATGCATGCACACTCGCACACCCTTGCACGTTCCCTGAGCACCCCCTCTCACTCTCCTTCGTTCCCCACACGTCACACACAACAGGCACTGTAGCCTCTTCCCTCACCCCCTTCAACCCCTCTCTCTTCTCTTCACATCTCTCTATCCTTGCCTCTCTCTCTGTCTCGCTTTAACCCATCACACACACACACACACAGTCCACATACAACACACGCCATAGGGTCGACCCTCACCTCCAATGGAATCGACCCCCTTCCCACTCTCTCTCTTCTCCCCACCCCTCACGCACCTTCACTCTATCTCACTCTCTTATAACAAAATAACAAACACAATAATACAGAATTGAAAAAACACACAACTATGGGGCTTGTAGTAACGGATGGGCCTACAACTTAAAAGGCCAAGCATGTGGGATATTTTAAATCCCCGTTAAGGGTGCCAAGGGGAACGGATAGGTGTCAAGAGCAACACCATATGCCATGTGGTGTTTGACGACGAAAACAATGCAGCAATGTGCTGAACAAACATCAATATACATGTTACTGACAAATATTCCAAGTGGCAGAAGCAATAAAGACCATTGAACATGTGAATAATGAAGCATCTCACCTATGTACCCATCATTTTACATATCGTCAAAACAATGCAAAGTAGTGGGTATCCCAGCCCGTCCCGTCTTGTCCTAGACATGTCCTGGCCAGAATATTGCAAGCACCTTAAATACTTTTATAAGCTTATTTAGGGGGGCCATTTAGCAAATATACCCTCTATAAACTTCTTGACTAAGCCTAACTTAACCCTATTTCCTTGAAAACCTCCTCCTGTACCTAAGGGGGCACCAGCCAGTGACAAAAGAGGCTCATACTGCTCACACCCCTAGATCTTCACGGCACCTGCTCCAACTTTGAGCTGGGAGCAATAAATTATTGTAACGTATCCTTTTATAAAGATTAGGATGCATTGACGCTATTTTCATGTGGTATGTTTATTTTGCTGCATAATATCAAGTTTACACAAAATATGTAGATGAAAAATTCTGGGGTGGGATGGCAGAATTGTCCAGGACATCAGGACATCCCAATAGAATAGATACTGCTATCTTGTATGCCTGCATGAGCTGCTTCTCTGGTATATCAAATGATGATTAGCGAAAAGTCAGGTTATGTCCGGCCAGAGGCTTTTACTATGTGTGAGGGTGGTCTTCGGACCTAAGTTCTCTGCCTGGTACCGGGAATCGACTTAATAAATAAATACTACCATATTATGTGCTTGCATACAATCACATCTTTCATATATTCTATGGGCCCCATGGTCCTTCTATTTTGACGATTAATCAAGAGTTGTCCCCCTTTCGGAGGGACGTAATTAACGCTACAGTTTTTACGATACAGCGGGTTTTGAGTCCCAACACAAACCTCACATTCGTCTGACCAAGTCAGATCGAGCATACAATAAATTGTCACTCATGTGACTGGCACGCCTACGCATTTTAAATCGTTCCACCACCCCACCACCCCACAAAAGCTCCAGGTCTAGGGGAGGTGTTGCCAGATTTTCGTCAGAAAACTTAAACAAAGCGTAAGATCAATGATATATAGAAAATTGATGAAGTGAACAAAACCATCCTAACAGACGTGCAGTAAGCATGAGGTGATGAAAAAAGAAAACTGATGCAATGAGGACCTTGATTTAAGAGATTGCTAAAGGTAAAGATTAAAAAAATGGAAAAGATGTCGGGAACAAAGATTTCTAGATCAAACAAAAATCCCTAAATAGCCAATTGCACACGACATGCATCCTCTGCATGATCAATTGATGCTCCTCTTAAACCAGGTTTGAGAGCCTACTACTGTGAGAGTGGACTCTCCTTCAGGCCAGACTACTCTTCAAAGCAAAGCTACCCTAATAAAAAGAAACAAACACACAAAAAAGGGATCGAGCATGGCATGTGCATGGTAGATTTTGCACAATCATTTCTCATGAGTGCAAGGTTTAGGTAGAGCATATGCATGATAATTTCTCACATGATGGCTCCTTCTACTACATATGCACATCAAGTCATGACAGATTTGCACTGAGTTGCATGAATACGGGCATAGATGCCCTTCCACTACTCTTTCGTAAATGGGTGTCACATTGGCATCCTTGTGCATGCTTGGATTCATATATGTGTTGACTCATACAGGCAATCAAAGCCCCATGCATGTTTTAACTGCTGAATGCCTGCTTGCCGTGGTCCTCGGTATATCAAATAGTGAGCAATGAAAATTTGGATTGCGTCCGGGTGAAAATTCTCACCATGCGTGAGTGAAAAACTCCGCCTCATACCAAGGATCACTTTGCATAAATGCATGATCAAACCCTTACATGTTGCCTAAAAATTCACAAAACCATCTTCTTGTATTCTTCCCAAGGGCATGGCCTCTTTGGTCACCAAAATATGTATCAGCGCATTTCATGCCATTTCTAAAAGAATGAGCAGAAATTAATTCAGTGGCTTGGAGCAAGTCAACTTGGTCTGACCCCTAGTCGACTTGCCCATGATTCCAGCAGTAGAAATCTGCTGGCTGACTTGGAGCAAGTCGACTTGGTCTGGCCCCAAGTCGACTTGCACATTTATTAAGGATTTTCTAATTAATTTCTCATAAATTTTATTTATTAATAAATCGAGGGTGCTACACTCTACCTCCCTCCTCGCCACCTGAAGGGCGATCCTCAGCTCCAGAACATCTTAGGAAAACTCATCAGCCACCTCATCGTGACGCCCTAGCTCTGCCTCTAACTCTGCCACGGTGGCCATCTGGATGACTCGCTCCTCCTCCAACTCGGCTATCTGAGCATCACGCTCTGCCACGGTGGCTGCACAGGCATCATGCTCCTCCTCAGCCTAGATTGTGCGAGCCAGTGCATCTCGGACCTCCACCACCTGCCAAGGAGCAATCATCTCTCAAAATCAATAAAAGAGCAAAAATGTGTAATGAAGGTCTGTGGTGAGCGAACACTCACCCGAGGCACAAGGTCACGCTCGGCCTCCTCTGCGGGGGCCACCGCTCTGGCCAGTTGCTCCTGGAGGGAGGTGACCTCTAGAGGTGGAGCCTGGGAGCTGGAAGATGCTCCACCTATCATCCCCGCTATCGCTGCTAGCTGGGCACGCTGAAACAAAGGAACAAATGACAGTTAGTGATTAAGCATCAGGAATCCAGGCAAAAAAATTTCATAGCCTTGCCAAGAGTCTAGCTCCTGGCGCGTAACAGTCAACTGCTATCTAGCATCTGCTAATTGAGCCCGCAAGATAGTGATGATGACGTCGTGGGCATCTTGCATTCATAAACATATAAATTAGTGTTACATGCATGTGTATACATTAAAAAAAAACTCTTCAGTCCATACTTACCCCTGCGGGTCTCCCAAGGTAGAGACGTCCTGCGTAGGTCTCCCGGTGGCACCGCAAGTAGTCGACACCATCCTGTGCCTGCGACGCTACTAGGACACCAGCCTACTGCCAGTCCTGGAACTACGTAGGGAAGCGTGCGCGCTAGTCCACGAGCTTCACCTTCCCTCGGGTCTTCCGCCCGATGCGGCTCGACTCCTCCACCTCCACCTCCACCCATTCCTAGGCAAAACCTAGGGTCCTCATCGCCAACCTGAGTAGAAGTGGCTCAATCTCGCTCTGGCAGTGGACCCAAACGTCTTGCCCGAAGCGAGGTCGACCAGCCTCGGCCCAAGGCTGGCCCACGTCGTCCATGCCCAGGTAGGGCCTCTACACCACCTGCATCATCACATGTGTCAGTTTTCACATATTGTAAATAAAATGTACACCAAAAAAAAAATCAAATCATACCATGGCCTTGGGATACTCCGACAGCTTACGTCGGAGTGATGACAACTGATAGGAATGTGGCGCTGCAATCATAATTGGCCCCCACTATCTGGCTAGTGACACGATCGCCAGGTCCTAATGCCTAGCCCTCCCCATTAGGAAGTAGTAAGAACTCCACACCTGCATCCATGATATGTCATTAGCATAGTTGATTGTATAGCCATGAAATAGAACCAACCACAAATAAAATTAATAAAATTAAATTAAATTACCTGGATAAATAGTGCGAAGCCACTGACTATCATCTCTCGCTTTGTCCCCTCCAACCTCTCCTCCCTGGCCGCCCGGGTCCTCATTAGATCAATGAGGATGTCCAGTTTTGCGCTGAGGGTTTGAAGAGCGTCCGTGTTCCCGGTGGGGGGTTGCCCCTCCATCGCGGGTGGGAGCATTCCGCCGGCTGGGTCGCTGGAGTGAGATGGGGTGTTCCCCATAGGATGCGAAGGTGCGCCTTCCTCCGTCGCCACGACTTTTCCCTTGTCATCGGTGGTCCTCCTACTGGAGCTTCTTCGCACCATGTTGGCTAGTTGCCCATTTCCCACAGACGGTGCCAGATGAAGTGGGGTAATCCCATGCTGTCTCTGAGCTGAGGATGATGACCACGATTGTGAGAACTGCAAGAAGGGAAATGAATCAGGGGTCTCCAGGGATGGATCCCCATGAAAAACCCTCCGATGCTTAAGTCAGCAAATATGGCAGAGCTCTGATGCGAAGTAGAGGGGTGAGGAGGAGATGAGGGCGTGAGATTTCTCTCCACCAAGTGGTGAAGTGGCTCTTGCTCAGGGTTAGTGTTGCTTAGATGCGCTTACCTTTCGCAGGAGGGTCTCTCAGGTTTATATAGTGACTTATGGAATGTAAGAGCCCTGTGAGTCGAGGAGTTGTAGGGGAGGTTACGTCCTCTTCATGGGGTTCTTTATGACCCAGGACTCTTGATTTCCGTTATCCTCTTGATTCTCCTGCTTATAAAGGGCACATAACGGTCGCATAGATAAGGTTCCATCAGTCGGTCCTAGCATGGGACCTTGGCTCAAGGGGGTCCCCCGAGTGATAGGCACTAGGCTCAGGCGGGATTCAAGGTCCCGAAGGGACTTTTTCGATCGATCTGACGCTCAGACTTCCGAACCCGTGAGCCGCCTAGGAAGCACTTGATCCGAGTGGGTTATTAGGCTTGAAGCTAGTGGGCCCTGAGAGGGGCTGTCACTCTAAGGAACTGAGCCTCGTTCGGTCTGGAGGGACCTTGTTAGGCCATTCCTTTCTGGGCGGTAGAATTCCCCCTCTCCAAATGGTACAACCAACTCGGCGTCCTAGTGGGAATCCCAGGCTCACAGAGACTTACGGAGGTCTTGAAACAAGATCACCTAATCTGGTAGAAGGAATATCCAACAGAGAGGATCACAAGTCCAAGATTGTGTGCTTAAGTGCCAAAAGTGTATCTAATGGTCACATACCAGAGTATAGGCCATGTACTTATGAAATGACTCAGAGACGAGAATAGACTGCGATGAAACAATGATCAAATCTCATAGTCCTCTTAAAAATAGTATCATTAATACAAAGTATATGATTTTGGCATAAAATTAACATAAGTTTTAAAAATAAGTTCTAGATGCATAGGGAACATGAATTTTACTGCAGTGAGTAATAAGTATAGCCAACTATATGAAAACAGCACTAACACAGGGTCAAAAACCTACTTAACTAGGCTTATCAAAGGGTAATTAAGACTATCCTACATTATGTTTCAGGTTAACATAAATCAAAACTCAGGAAACATAAACGGTCTAGCTGATGGCCCCTAGCGTCCACCCTCTAGGCCAGAGGTAGGGAATGATGGTCGGGTGATCGATTTGAATTCAAATCGACTGGACCAGTGCCAGCGGGTTGGGCCGAATATTGGGCCGGCGGGTTGAACCGTCAAAGGGCCATTAGTCTTTGGTGGTGCGGGTGGGCCGGCTCGGTGCAATTCGGTTGGTTCGGGGTGTGAAGTGAACCCGGAAGGCGACCTAAAGGCCCATAACTTACCCGATACTGGTTTTGCTAGGATATCGGGTCCACACAGACCCACTTACGACCTGCTTCCCCGCATGACTTCTGAGTTGGCTACGAGGGACTGGTCGACGATCTTCGTCGGCGGGTGCACGCACTGGCAGCCCAACACATTGATCGTCCTTCCACTGCGATGGCGACGGTGCCTCTCTCTGGCATTTGCTTAGCTGAGAAGACACCCTCGACTGGGGATGGTGCCCTCAGCCTTATCCAACGTCGAGCGTCTGGCTTTTGTCTCTACCAGGAAGGACACTTCGGACATCTCGTCCTCAGCTATGGTGGCGGCGGTGGCAGGCCAAAAGGTGGAGGAGGGGGGAAGCTCACTCGACGCCCTGTGTGGAAGACTAGAGTTAGGCGGACTCTCTCAAAGAATGACACCGGCGTCCAGATTTTGTTGAAGCTTTTCTTGATGTCTCCTTGTCGGAGGTGCACAAAGGGGAATTTGATGACCTGCTGATCCACTGCAGCCTTGTTGGACCAATGGGGACGAGACACACGGCTCCGGGGACCTGTCGACGGACCAAAGGAGACGGCCAGAGGTGATGTTGCTCGAGAGGGAGGAGAGGAGTAGATGTTGGAGGATGATGAGGCCATCTTGGACACTCCGAGAGGGGATGGAAGTAAATAGCCTGACGGGGAGCAATCTGATAGACGGGTTCTGAGGAAAATGAAGGTCAAAGAGTTTAGGGGGTGTTAGAGAAGATGTCGGCTGAGCAAATGAGGGACTTAGCCACCAAGGTGGACATTTCCTTTGCTGGGGTAGAGAAGGATGTGAATGGAGCCTTTGCCGGGATTGAGAGGAGGTGGTTCCTACATATTGCTAGGAGGGCGAAGGAGGGGTAGTCCCAACTGAGAGGGGAGAGGGGGAATGAGGGGGAGGGAGACAATCTAGTGTCCCATTGATGATTGTCTCGTGGAATATGAGGGAGATTGGTGGGGGAGAGAAGCAGACGGTAGTGAAGGAGCTTGTGATGAGGAGTAAGGTTGATATCCTATGTCTATTAGAAACCAAATGTGTAGGGGAGGAGGTGGAGGTGTTGAGGGAGATGGGGGGATGAGACTTGCTAAGGGTGTGGTGTCTCCGACAGAGGGGATCTCAAGAGGAATTATGATCCTATGGAACCAGTTTGAGATAGAGGAGGTGGTACAAGACAGGTAGGTGAGCCGAGGGGTCATTTCCTTATATTTTTCAAAGTGTGAAGGATTGCTTCTCATGGGACTTAACGGGGGTATACGGCCCCTAGAGCAGGGAGGAGAAGAAAATTTTGTGGGACGATCTGGCATGTCAGTATCTCAGCTCAAGCAGACCTTGGTGTCTAGAGGGTGACTTCAACGCCACCGCGATACCTTGGGAGAGGACGGGTACTTATTCCAGCCTGGCCGAAATGGAGGACTTCATTAATTTCATTGACGACACAGCTCTTATTGATGTGGGCATGTCTAATGCCCGCTTCACTTGGTCTAACTTGAGGGCAGATCCCTCCTGCTCCAAGTCGGATATATTTCTAGTGTCTGTGGATTGGGAGGGCCACCTCTCCCATGTGCAGGTCTATGCTTTGGCCAGATTTGTGTCGGACCACAAGCCCATTTTGCTGTAGATGAGCCATTCGCAGAGGATGAGGAGGATTTTCAGGCTAAAGAGGTTTTGGTTCAGAGAGGTAGATTTTATGGAGACTGTCAGACAGACATGGATGGTGGATAGAGTTGAAAGGTCAGCCTTGGCCAGGCTGGATGGCAAACGGAAGCAGGTGGTTCTAACTCTCAAGGCCTGGGGTGCAGATAAAACTATCCATGGTAGGGCTGTTAAGGACAAGATTCTCTCGCACATTGAGGGACTAGATTGCCTGGAGGAGGCAGGGCTTCTTGATGAATCATACAGAAGATTTAGGGATTCCTTGAGGGCTGAATTCCAAGAAATTCTCACTAGGGAAGAAACACATTGGAAGCAAAGGTCAAGGGAGAAGTGGATAAAGGAAGGGGATAGGAATACCGTCTACTTTCAGCGCATTACCTCAGGCAGGAGAAGACTGAATTCCATCACTTGTGTCAAGGTTAAAGATCAGGTTTTCACTAGGGAGGTGGACATCAAGGAGCAGGCGAGAGAGTTCTATGCCACTCTATTCACAGAGGAGGACTACAACAAACCAGGAGTTATCTTAGACCACCTTCCTTGCCTCCCTCTAGAGTATTGGGAAGCACTATGCAGTACCTTCTCAGTGGAGGAGGTCCACCAAGCTGTGTTCTCTCTTGCAGGTGATAAGGCTCCAGGCCCAAATGGCTTCCCCATTGCAATCTTCTAGAAGTGTTGGGATATTATTAAAGGGGATCTCTAAGAGGCCTTCAGAGAGTTCTAGGAAGGAAGGACTCACCTTAAGGGTATCAATTATAACCTATTGGTTCTCATTCCTAAGAAGCAAGGGGCTCAATGTTTCAGGGACTTTAGGCCCATTAGCCTACTTAATGGCACATACAAGATTCTCACCAATATGCTACCGAGCAGAGTTGAAAAAGTGATTGGCAGGATGGTCATCGGGTTCCAAGGGGCTTTCATTAGAGGCAGACACATTCAGGAGAACTTTTTGGTAGCACATGATGTTTCTGTGTTGTGAGGCTTCGGAGAAGGGCAGGTGTGGTATTAAAGTTAGACTTTGAAAAAGCTTATGCCAGGGTTAATTGGTCTTTGCTTATTTGAGGCGATGCAAAAAATGAGATTTGATGACAGATGGATCACCTAGATTCGGGCATGCATCTCTTTTGCTACATTTGCAATCTTGATTAATGGGAAACAGACTGAGTCCTTTATCAGTGGTAGAGGTCTTCGTTAGAGGGACCCAATGTCTCCTTTGTTGTTCGTGCTGGCAGCTAATATTCTCAATCGGATGTGGTCCAGAGCTGAAGCTTGGGGTTGATCAGAGGCTTTCGTAGTGGGAGAGGTGATGTAACCATCACCCACCTTCAGTACGCAAATGACATAATTCTTTTTCTAGCAGAGGGTCAGCCCCAGTTCTATGTTGTTAGACTTATGATGGAGTTCTTGAAGGAGGTCAGTGAGCTGAAGGTTAACTTTGTCAAAAGTAGCCTAGTGGGTGTGAATTTTAAATAGTAGGGCCCGTGCCAGGGCAACTTTCATCATGTGTTGTAGCATTGGGACTTTTCCCCTTTCCTACTTGAGTCTCCCGCTATTCTCGGGGGCCCTACATTGCAGTGATTAGCAACATGTTGTGCAGAGGTATGAGAGCAGGTTGGCAGGTTGAAAGACGAAGCTATTATCCTTTGAGGGGAGATTGGTTTTATGCAAATAAGTGCTAGATAGTTTACTTGTTTATTTTCTTTCCATGTGTCAGGTCTTGAAGACTGGGGCTAAGAAGATTGAATCTATCTAGGCGAGGTTTTTCTGGCATGGTGGTGGAGAGAGGATGAGGGGTTAGCATGCCATAGCTTGGGGCAGAGTGGCTAAGAGCAAAGAAATGAGGGGAGTGGGTATCAAGAACATCAGAGACTTCAACCTAGCCCTTCTATACAAATGGCTGTGGAAGTTAGGAACATGGGAGGATGGACTCTGGACATAGGCCATTTGGCAGACATATTATAACAGAAGGAGGATATGGGATTTTACTCCAGCATCGCGGCACCGTACTTCACCCATCTAGAGGGGTGTTTTGATGTGCAATTTTCAACTAATAAATTAACTATAGATTCCAGTCCAACAAAGTATAGCCTACAGGGAAAGAAACGCACTCTATCGTTGGGTACATGCTCGGCTCTGGCAAGCTAGCACTATGAACCTCCGCACTGTACCTCCAAATCTCGAGGAGGAACCGCAACACCTGAAAAGGCAGGGGTGAGTCTCATCACATTGGCTCAGTAGGGTTCTCGCGGATCCCCACCACAAAACAATGGCAGTAAATAGCGGCGATAACCGCATGAACAACAACAATAGAGATAGTAGACGGCGGCGGAAACATGGCTCTTTAAACTAGTCCTACAAGTAACAGAAAGTAAACCCCGACCTCACAGTCGGAACTACCAAACCAAAGGGAAACCTTGGCTACACTGCCAGGAAGGGAAACCACAACATCTCCATCGTGCAGGCCCGTCCTCATTGACAAAGGCCCAACTCAAGATCACACGGTCCAAGGCACAGTCACGACCTCGCCGTCGTGAACCCTATACTGTCTATGGGTGAAACCTCGGTAACTCTACCAGAACCCTAGACCTCAACGTCGGGAAAAGCTCTCAGAAGTCACCCGAAGAAACACGAAGAAACTCATCTCGCGTGACAGGAGAACTGTCCACTAGAAGCAGGGCCGAATGCCTCTACTGACGACTTAGTCCGTAGCCTCAGGTGTCTCCCTACCTCGCCCCTGGTGGAAATTGAGACACTGTACACAAGTAACCACAGAACAAAGACTAGTTGGGGTCGCACTCGTTAGCGCGTGTCCAATGCCCCCAACTATGTGTGCACACACAGACTATCTGCTCTAAGTCGGGTCCTCTAGCCGATTTTCCTCGCAGCCAGACTCAGGCTGCAAAGACAAGGGGCCCTACGGTAACCAATTTAAAAACTGTCTCAACCGGATCTGCTCTCCACCTCTCCCAAGTGGGTAAGCGCATGCGTGCCCAGGCAAGCACCATCTAGTGGGGGGTCACTCGAAGCAAAAACTCTCGGTGGAAGAAACACCAAAGTACTAACGGGCCACGCACGCATCCGTCGTAAGTATCCCGAAGTATAGGGTGGTTCGGTGCCACCTGACTCTGGACGGCTAGCTAGACCTACTAACCCAATGGCCATTGAGTCGCTCGGCTCAGTCCAAGACCATTGTACAATACGACACCATGCTGTCAAATTACACTAGTCCAAGGGTCAGAAACTACGGTCAAAAGGACTCTCAAGGTGGCTCACAACCACCGGGTCCATTCCCTTTCTAAGGGAGACTAACAAGTCCCCAGCCCCTGGCTGGGTCACTAGACACTCGGTCACTGACCATACGCATGGCCCACACGGAAAATCACTTTCCGAAGAAGCTAACATCGTGCGGGGACAGCCCTCCACACCTATACCGATACACAGTGACTCGATCTAGCACAACAAGGAAGCTTGGAACACATAAGAGTCACCTGGACCTTAAAACCACACGGGCTTGCTAATCGAGATACAATGGTTCCTCCAGACACCTAAAAACACGAATCCAATCCCAGACGGCTCTGGTTATTGCAGGTCTTGTTCAGCGATCCCAGCCATGTGGGAGTTATTTGGGCAACATAAGACAGGGCCTCCATCTTGTGGGCTTTTCTTGATGCCTTCGGGTACCCAGTTCGTTGCGGAGGATTATGATAAACTATGCCTCCTGGATCGTATTGTGAGCGGCTCGGCGCCCAGCTGGTATGGTAGATGGAAAGTGACAACTTCCCATAGGTTTCACTTGGGGGCTTCTGAATGGTTGATGAGTGTCATTCACCATTACCGTGATATTTTGGAGCATGTGGGTATTCGCCATGCAGTGGCTGCTACGCTTTATCGATACCCTTGCTACACCGGGCTTCTTCAGGGCTTGGCTGAGAGATTTAATCGGCGCTTCAACACATTTGCTACTGCAGAGGGAGAGACGTCCCTGGACTTATGGAGCTTTCACCGGATTTCTGGTCTTCCTATCTCTGGTCATATGTATGAGGAGGCTTGCCTTGATGACTTGCACAGATCATACACTACTGGGGTTGGTTCTTATGGCTTGCCTTTCGGTTTCCGTTATTTGATGAAGGTCTGGAGAGACCTTGGTGGGGTTGGAAAGGGGAAGACTCCTTCTGCTTCCACCAGTACTGTGAGGGTCAGCCTTAGTGTTTGGGTCCGATATTTTTATAATGGCCCGTTCTGCTTTCAGGATAGCTTTGCAGCAGATGACAAGCCGCTTGATCAATACTATCAGCTTCTTCTTGATCCGCCTGAAAATAGACGATATTTATGTGCGCCCAAGAATGAGGGGTGGAACCCCCGCAAGCTCCCAGACAAGACATATTTGGCTGCTTATCTGGTTTATTGGCTGGCTACTTTTGTGGTACCATACGGAGAGGAGGGCATTGTACGCCCCAAGCTTATCTATCCAGCTTGCTTGCTTGTTGATGGCCGGAAACTTGCCCTTGCACCTGCGGCCCTGGCCAATATATATCATGACTTGCGTAATTTGACAGCTTCTAGTTCGCCACGAGACCGCAGTGTCCAATTGGCAATACATTATTTGAGCGCATGGGCAGGTTTGCTGCTTCCTGGATTATGCCAGAGTGTCAGGGTGGAGAACCCCGGGGCTCCCTTGATATTTCAGTTTCGTAATCGGCCTGATCAGAGTCCCCTGGAGCAGTTAGCAGGAGCTCAGAAGTTACTGTCTTTTTTGCCTACCCAGGGCTAGCCAGGTAGAGATTTTGCATGTGGCACGCGGGACTATCGCCCTTTCAGCATCGAGGGGCTTGATGGTGTTTCTTATCACCTTCCTTACTGTTCTAGCCCGAGCATAGTTTTTTATGATGACTGGTTGTATTGCACGCGTCCTGGTGTACTTGTCTTTCGGAAGGGCACCAACACTTTTCTTGAGCCTTACTATCCTCACCGCTTTGGGCGGAACTTTGGCTGATCAGGGGGTACCCCCGAATGCTGACTTTTCTTCGGGGGTGCGACTGCAGAGAGGACATGACAGACACCTCATAGCAGCTAGTTGGTGGCTTTACTTCACCCGCCCCGGGGAGGTCACCTCGGGGTCCGTGCGACCCCGAGTGGGCTGCCAGCCTGCGCGCCGACCCGCCTCCCGTACGGGTCCCCTCGACCCCGGACGGGTCTGTTTTTGGCCTATCTCCCATAAAAAACCCTCCTTGGGCCCCCTTTTTGCTCATTTTCTGCGCAGCAGTCACGTGGGGAAAGGAAGACGCGTTCCTGCTTGTTCGTTGTCGTCTTCTTCGCGTCGTAGGTCGTGAGGGGAGATCCGTGCTTGCTCGAACAGCATGGTACACGTGTGCGAGACTTCATTCTCGGTGTGTAAACCTCCCTTTACATCTCTTTTCCTGTTGTAGGAGCTTCATTTGCCCATAGTAGCATGTTCAAAGGAGGGAGACTTCATCCCTTAGGGATTGTTCCCGGAACCACTCGATTCTGACAATCGTGGTGAGTTTAATCCGGTTCTCGATCGCCTCATTTGCTGCGAGGGGTCTATAATTGTAGCAATATGTGGGCTATGAAGCCCGAAGTGTGAAAATACTCCACGGGGTGACGATACGCCGAATATTGAACCCGTGCGTGGAAATATTCCATGAATTGACGATACGCCAAATATGGACCTCGACCAATGCGAAGGTAACATCTCAAATTTTTTTTTCGAGACGAATAATGGGTGCAACAAATGCCCCCCACAGGACATCCGTCAATGCCGGAGGCATGGGGCGGGTGGCCCGTGTCTTCCATGTTTTTTTGCTAATGGTCGAGCTCATCAACGTGACAAGGATTTTGTAGGACTGCTCAATAATCTTATTGCTGTCCACGTGCTGATTTAGCCTTTGACTGAGTTTTGTTACTCATCTTTGTCTTTCCGGTCTTGGCCTTGCAGCTCTTGCAGACATGGCTTGTCCCAGCCGGAATAGAGAGACCTCCCGGAGGCCCAGGGTTGGAGGTTCGGATGACCACTATGTGCGGAGGACAGACAGACCTATGTCACCATTCCCTCCTCGTAGCATTACCTCTGAGGGTTTTGACACGATGGACTGCGGATGCACTTGGGTCACTGAGGGCCCGACAGGGGAGACTGCTGCCACTGAGGGCACTGATGATGTCTCCCGTATTATGAGGAGGCAGGAGGCTATGTCTATGATCGCTCGGGCGGATATCTATCGCACTTCCCACTGGATTGACATCTTCTACCTTTTATTTAGAGCTTTGTGCCTCCTGGTGTGGAGGATGATGATTCCCGCCTACCAGGAGAGAGGCGCCGTCTTGAGCGGGCCATATTGCTCAGAAGGGACAACATGCCGAGCACTTGTACTTTCTCTCATTCGAGTTTCCCGGAGGGCTTTGTACGGCAGTGGCAGTATCCTGATCAAAGGAGTCTGGGCTTCTTTAGGGATTTTGACAGCTTCACGGTCCGAGCAGGGCCGTGCTCACCGGCTATCTGGCATCTATCTGGGCACCACAAGGCAGCGAATGTCACTGTTGATGGGATGTTTCTGACTCCCTCTGGTGCAACTTTTGCACATGATGACTATGATCACGACTGCTTGCATAATAAAAAATAGTAGGAGAGAGATAGAGATAGAGAGAGATGGTGATGAGTGTTCGATTTAATGATAATAATAATAATATATTAGCATGTGTGGGTGGGGTGTGAGAGAGAAGGTGAGCAAGAAAGAAGAGAGAGGAAGAGAGAGAGAGGGAGAAGAGAGAGAAAGAGAGCGAGAAGAGACGAAGGGGGTGAAGAGAGAGAGAAATCAGAGAAGGGGGACTGTGTGTGTGAGAGAGAGGGTGTGTGATACGGACGTTGGCGGGTAGCAAGGCGGTCACGGGACAGAGGCAATGAGAGGTGATGCGGCCACGGTCGGGAGAGAGAGCAAAGAGAGAGAGGAGGGCTGTGTGCGTGAGTGGCTGTGCGGAGGTTGCCGGTGGCTGCGGACGGGAGAGGCAGGCGCGGTGAAGAGAAGGGAGATGAGAAGGTTGCCGCGATAGCTGCAGGCTGTGCAGGGGGACGGTGCCAGAGGTGCAAAGGAGAGATGGACGCTCGGGGGGTTGTGGTGTGTGTGTAGGGAGAAAGGGAACAGGCTAAGGGGGGCAGCGGAGAGAGAGGCTGTGTGTGTGAAGAGGAGAGGAGGGGGTGTGAAGAGGAGAAGGGGAGGTGTGTGGTGGCGGTGGGTTGTGTGCAGGGTGTGGTTGAGGAGGCTAACGGGGGGTGAGGCTAAGAGGGAGAGGCACTGACGAAAGGTAGAGAGGAGGATGGGGCCATGCTGTGTGTGCGTGAAGGGAGGTAGTTGTAGCAGGTAGAGAGGCAATGAGCGTGAGCCGTGGGTGAGTGTGTAGTGAGAGAAAGAGAGCGGGGTAAGACGGTGGTTTGGGGGATGTGAGGGTGCGGCAGCTACGGTAGGTGTGTGCACAAGTGGGTTAGAGAGAGAAAGAGAGTGGGAACGGGGAGGTAAGAGAGAGGCAATGTGATGGCGGGAGGGCTGCTGGTAGTGCGACGGTGAAGAAGAGAGGGATCGGCGATGGTGTGGAGCAAGTGGAGCGGAGGTGCAAGTTAGTGGGTGTGCATGGCTACGGGTGAGACGGCCGGTGCAGAGGCAAGGGAGGGAAGAGAGAAGGAGTGAGGGACGTGGCCTTGGCAAGAGAGTGGATGGTGGGGGGAGGTTGTAGAGAGAGAGAGGGAGAGAGGAGGAGAGAGATTCGACGGTGCTACAGGTGAGACCATGGTGATGGTGTGTGAGAGAGAGTTAGAGAGAGGGAGGACGGTGAGAGGATGTAGGAAGGTGGGGGTTGCGGTCTGTGTGTCAGAGAGATGGGAGGGAAGAGAGAAGGAGTGAGGGACGCGGGTTAGAGAGAAGAGAGAGAAAGCCACAAGGGTGAGAGAGAAGAGAAAAGAGAGGGATAGAGAGCGTGGGATTGCGGTGGTGTGTGTGTGAAGAGGTGAAGCGACCGCAGCCGGTGGTTAACGAGAGGTGCAGGGAGAGGGAGAAGAGAAGTTAAGGGAGACCGGCGAGTGTGAGAACCTGAAGAGAGAGAGAGAGAGAGCGTGGGGAAGAGAAGAGAGAGGGAGAGAGAGTGTCTCTCTCCGTTGTCTCTCGCGTACTCTCTGTCAGTTCTGGAGATCGTTGTTAGTAAGTCAGCATTCATATTCATTCGTTCTTTTTACACTTTAATGAAAGACAAAAGAAGGTTTTCATTTCACTAATAGGAAGCCATGTACAAGTGTCCAAAACAAGAAAAAAGTACAAGTCACTCAGTCGGTCCCTCCCCTGGGCTATCGCTGTTGCCTGAGCCCTCATGCCGCTTCGTTGGTGGATCCGTAGCACTACTCTCCTCCTCTCAATGACGTCGTCGCTCCTCCTCCTCATTCCTCTGTTAGCAAGAAGAACCGGTGAGATAGCCTCGGTACGCGCTGCTCGGCACGATGCTCTGGGTCCTGCTAGACTCTGACCTCTTTCCCAGAAGTCGGAGGGCATCCTTTAGGCCCGCTATAACTCCCCTCATCTCGATGGCCTGCACCCGAGACTGGCCTCGCTCACTCCTCAGACGTGCGGTGTTTGCTCTGAGTCACTCCATCTCCTCCTCGGCATGATGATGGGCTGCTCCTACACTCAGTCGCGCCACCTCCTCATGGAGATGAGTCACCTCCGCCGCCTCTGCTCGCCACCGCTCCACCTCGACCAATGCCATGGTCAGCTCTCTCATCTACATAGGCATTTCATCATGATTAGGTAGTTGCATAAGCATAAGCATTTAAGTCAAAGGGAATTTGGTTAGTTAACTTACCGTCTTTGCAAGAGTGGCCTCGCCCTCCTCAGCCCGAGCAACTGACCATGCGAAGTATGCGTCCCGCTCGACTTGGCCTCCCGCAGGCTGGGAGGAAGAGGACAGAGTGTCTGGTCCTTGCTATTGCGCTCCCTCGGCTCACTGCATTTGGAAGTCAGGGTCAGTTAATGATAACCATAAATTAAGTCTAAGGTTCAGTGAAACTTACCAGAAGGTCCAGCGTGCCCTGGAGCTCGTCCCTTTGCTGTATAGTGGCCCCTGGAGCTCCTCTATGTGTCCCTAGGGGTCTAGCTGCATGTAGCAAGTCAAGGTGTCCATGTATATGTGAATATTTCAAGTAGAGAAAGCATGAGTTCAGAAGTTCATACTGGTCGTCGAACGCCACGAACACCTGGGCACCAAACCTCCATGTGTAGGACTTCAGGTAGGCCTCATCGCTATCAGCTCGAGCTGTCACCTCCCGACCTCGGCGTGACCAGTCGCGTACCTGGTCGATCGCTCAGGTGATCCAATCAATATCACCACTCAGTCCCTTCGCAGACTGCTCGAAGTGCTCATCGTCCCACGCTGGGAACTCCACCTCCGGCTGGTGAACTCCTCTCGTCCTCATGATCAGCCGATGATGGAGGGGCTTAATGATGTTTAAGCAGTGCAGCTAGATCTCTCGTCTGGCGTATGCCTGGGCCACCTCTACCCAGGGCTACCCCTCGTGACCCTCGTCACGATAGGGTGTCTAGCACACATGAAAAGGGCAATCAAGTCAAGTGTCAGCATTTAGATAAGCATTTAATGAAACATTTAGGTGCATAAAGGAAGGTTGTGATATTTCTACCTTGTGCCTCTCTCTCTCTCTCTCTCTCTCTCTCTCTCTCTCTCTCTCTCTCTCTCTCTCTCTCTCTCTCAATGATAGCATTAGAGATGGACACCTCCTTCGTCCTCCCCTTCTCCCCCACCCACCAATTGGTGACTGCCTTCCCTCGCCATCTCTCTCTCAGGGCTCCGCCACCCCATGTGCTCCCTCGCCATTTACGGCGTTGGCTGCAAAGTTGGGCGAGGGCGACTGGCGATAACATCTCCAGGCGGCATAGCTTCTCTCTGTGTGGCTATAGTTACGAGGTTAACGTGGTAGCTGTGCCCTCCAAAGTCTGCCACTAGATAGGGAAACGACCCTGGCGCTGCTTCTAGTGCTTTCGGACTCCCCTCCTCTCTTGTCTTGTGTCTATACTCTCTCTCTCTCTCTCCACCAAGAATGTAGGGCGAACGTAAACCGCGGTTGAATGGGTGCATTTGGAACACCTTCCTCCGCGTCAAGAATTCAAATGATTAGAATTCCCACGGCAAGTGCTTCCAAACGCACCCTATGTCTCATCTATGCTCTCTAGCAACTCCGCGTGCTCCAACCGAGCCCGAGGTGGTCAGCCCACTACCCACGGCCCATTACTTGAGTGGGCCGCGAGAGAGCCGGACCAGGGCGCAACATCACATTTCTACCAGAATCCTCGAACGTTATCATGCATACATCCGTAATGAACTATGTTCCGCCTTTCATACTCTTCTCGTAACCCTCTTTGGGTAACCGCCTGCACCCTTCAGGCTACACGCATAGATATTCTCGGTGAATTTAGCCATTGCACATCTGCACTGCTAATGGAAGAAGCGCCCATCACTCCCAACCAAGTTTGGCGCAGAGGTGTGTCACTTGTGTTGGGAGCTCTCTGTGTTTTGGTCGTAGGAAGGAAGTGTTTGGAATGCTAAGGCATTGCATGCGACGTGTGAGAATAGTTACTTTGAAGGAAGAAAGAATCATGTTTTTTTATAGTTGTAGCGTTTGACGAGTGTTTTGTGTGATTTGTACTTAACGTATATTGTTGTCGTCGTATCTGTTTATTGCTATAGGCTATAGCAAACTATTTAAAATAATCGTATTTATGATCTAGAGATGAATAATTAAAGTGAATGGCATTAGTATCGATTAATGATACCAATAGTTGCAGGAGATGTTTTGATTAGTTTGCGTGGATCTATCTACTTATGTTTTTAGGTTAAAAAGAATTAAAAAGTAGTGAGCATCTTAGTCCGATCACCAACAAAGTACCTTCTGTTCTTTGTAATGTGTCTTTTTTGAATTTATGCTTGGACCATTTTCTGAGAACTGATCAGTATCCTCGCATCCTTTGTGGAAGTTTAATCACACACAAGTTCAAAGATGTTTTATTTTTTAAACAATAATATTGAAGATCTTAATAAGCAAGCAACATATACATAGTTCTTAGTTTCTGACAGTACATCTCCGATTTATTGACACATTAGTTATAAAAAAATAGCACGTAAATTAACGACTCTGTTAATACAACAGAGTCCAGTCCAACAAAAGTACAGTCTAAAGCAGTAAAATGTACCACATGCCAAGTGAACACTCGGCCCGGCATGCTGGCAATTGGGAACCTCCACGCGACGTCCTCGAACCCCGAGGACGAGCCACCGCACCTGAAAATCAGGGGTGAACCTCCTATCACTGGCTCAGTAGGGATCCCGCGGAACCCCAACTGAGAAAACAACAACGGGAGGAAAAGCTACGCTAGCTAAGCAACTACGAAAGCAGGAAAGTAACTACGGTGGTCAGTAAAACCTCGGCCTTACAGCTACTCCTACTGTACCGAAAAATACGACCCGATCTCACGTCGGGAGACAACCAAGTCACGCACCTGACATCTCGATTCTACGATCGAGAGACCACCAGACACGAACCGCCCTAATCACGCTACTAGGAAAACAACACGACGCCTCGGTTGCGGAAACATGCCCTCACAGCAGGGCCTGAATCGAAACCATACGGTCCGAAAATACAGTCACGACCTCGCCGTCGTGAACTTAACGCTGTCTAGGGAAAGCCCTCAGTGATGGTCACGGAAAACTCCAGACCTCGATTATGGGAACGCTCCCGAAACCACACACGAAACCCCATCTCGCAGACGAAAAATAAAAATCTGAGACACGACAACTCACGCCACGTGATAGGAGCACCGCCCACTAGAAGAACGACCGGATGCGTCTCCTGACGTCTTACACCGCGTCACAAGTGTCTTAACTACAACGCCTCGGGCGCGAGACTTAGACACGTATAGTAACCAGGAGTACCACAAAATAAGGACTAGCTGAGGTCGCGCTGGTCAGTGCGGGTCTGAAGCCTCGGTCTCGTGTGCACACTCAGACCATACGCCCTAGGTCTGTCCTCTAGCTGGTAATTCCCCCACCAGCCCCGACTCGGCGGTACGCGGGGGCCCTACGGTAACCAGCCTACTCACCGTCTAACTCAGGTACGCTGTACCAGTGCTACCGATGGGCCGACACATGCGTGCCATGGAAGTTACGACTAGTGGATGGGTCACGGAACATGGACTCCAAAAATCACGCACGCACCCACTGCAAGTAACACGGAGTAACAGGTGACACAACGCGCCTGCCCCGGTGCATTATAGTCATTTGGCGCGCCTGTAGAGGTGCATTATGTCATGCATGAACTGTGAGTTTTCTGTGGATTTTCGAGTTCGAGTGCCGTTAACACGCCTCGTCTGGTGCGTTATAGCCCCTGCTTGTTGAGTTGAAGGCCTATTGCCTTTAACGCCCCTGTCCCTGCACGTTACATTCATATGACACCCCTAGGTAGGTGCGTTATATCCCGTGTTTAACTGTGGATTCTGATCTTCTGGTGGGCATAACGGCCCATGGGAGGCACGTTATGTTCCTATAACGCCTCATTCTTGGTGCGTTATAACCCTTGTTTATTGTGTTGTGTGCTTGTTGACTTTAACGCCCCTGCTCCCGTGCGTTATAGTCCTATAGCGCGCCTGCCCTGGTGCGTTATAGTCTCGTTTACAAAGTTGAAAGATCACAAAATTTTCTAAGATCTAATACTCTTCTCTCTAAGTACTTGAATTAAGAAATAAAAATTTGAAAAGTACTAAACTCTAGTGGCATAATGTCAAATATATCATTAGTTCTTACAAATTATTTCTGCTTTAAGTGATAAGCTCCATGGGTCGGGTATTGAATAGCTTTTGCCCATGTAGTAGCTACATAAAGAATGTGCATTAATACAAGCTCTGAGATTTCAACAAACCCACACAATTACACTCCCCTCATGAACACAACCAACAAGATATACCCCACAGTAATGCACAAAATAAATGTAAAACTTGCTCAGAGGCACCTCTCAAACTCTTTTTTTTTTGGACAAAACTTCCCAAAGAAGATGGAAAGACACAATGTTTACATCCCAGTTCATCAAAATCAAACAAAAATAAGAAGCAATAGTAGAAAGAACAACAACAACAACACGAGGAAGAACCCATACTTGGAATTGGAATGATGCCTGGAAGGAGAAGAAGCACGGGAAAGGAGGAGGACAAATGAAGAAGATGATGCCAACGTCCGCTGCGACTGGTGAGGGTGATGGTTTATAGAGGCAGAGATGGACATGGTAGGCATAGTAGGCAGTGGTGTGGCCCTCGAGAGATGACGTTGGCATCATCTGTGGTTGGTGAGGACGATGGGGATAGGTGTTGCGCTCGCGAGAAGATGATGATGCCTGCATTAGCTGCTGCTGGTGACGACGATGGGGGATAGGTGTCGCCCTCGCGAGATGAAGCCGGCATCCACTGTGACTAGTGAGGATGATCGATGGCGGACAAGTGTGGCCCTCACGAGATGGCGTCGGCATTGGCTGTTGTTGGTAAGGGTGATGGCGGACAGAGGCAGAGGCAGACACGGGAGGTAGAGTAGACAATGTTATGGCTCTCGCTAGATGACACTGGGGTCCACTGTGACTAGTGAGGGCAATGGCAGATAGAGGTGGAGGCGGACACAGGAGGTAGAGCGGAATGGAAGATAGTGGTGGAGCGGTGTGCTCGTGAGATGACGTTGGTGTCAGCGACGGTTGGTGAGGGCGATGGCAAGGTGGCCGCGGTGCTTCCAGGGGAGTCGAACAGGGGGGAAGATAGAAGATGAGAATAGGGAAGAATGGGAGGCGTGATTTGGGGATTAGGGAATTTTTTGAGAAGATTTGGGTGGCTGAGCAGAAAAAAAAATCTCTAATTTTGTTTGGGCAGGAGTGGGCACTCAACCTGGCACCAAAGTCCATAAAATCTATTATTTTAAGTTCAGGTGAGATGATATGATCTACACTTAACTTGAGATGTCATTCAGCCTTTTTCCAGAACTAGAGTCTATTTAGTCCATTTGTGAATATCGATTCATTTGGTATAAGGACATTTAATAACTCCAAGTGGCAAATCTCTAAAACCAAATTCAACAAATTCATCTATCTCATCATAGCACTCTCTTGCATTCCTACAATATAGTACACATGTATAAAAATAGAAATATTAGAGCTTCTAAAGTATGAAGCAAGTGCGAGTTCTGGCTCCGAGAGGTGCACTTTCTGGGGCACGTGATTTCTGGTGATGGTGTTTCCGTGGACCCCGCTAAAGTCGAGGCAGTGGTACAGTGGCTGAGGCAGAGTTCAGTCACAGAGATTCGGAGCTTTTTGGGGCTTGCGGGCTATTATAGGATGTTTATCCAGCATTTCACTCGTATTGCGGCCCCAATGATCAGGCTTATGCGGAAGGATGTGCCGTTTGTCTGGAGGGAGGAGTGTGAGGGGAGCTTCATGGAGCTGAAGAGATTGCTCACTATCGCTCCGGTGTTGGTGTTGTCTTATGGATCAGGAGATTTTGTGGTGTGTACGGATGCTTCCGGGGTAGGTCTCGGTGCCGTGCTAATGCAGCATGGGAGGGTTGTGGCGGTGATCTTTGTCACATGAGGTGAACTACCCTGTTCATGATCTTGAGTTGACGGTGGTGATCTTCGCCCTAAAGATCTGGAGGCATTATCTGTATGGCGAGAAGTTTGAGCTTTGCACTGACCACCAGAGTTTGAGGTATGTGTTCACCCAAAAGGACCTTAACCTCAGGCAGAGGAGGTGGATGGAGTACATGAATGATTATAATTTTACTTTGTCTTATCAGCCTGGCAGGATGAATGTCATAGCTGATGCTCTGAGCAGGAGAGTAGTGGTCGGTCAGATGTTGTTGAGGAGGTGGAGGCTTTGGGAGCAGGTGCTGGCCATGACCTTTAGGCTCAAGATCCCTGAGGATTAGGGTTCGGCCGTCCTTGCGAGTCTGACTGTCACGCCAGCTGTTCGTCGACAGGTGACTGAGACTCAACACACGGACCCCGAGCTACCTCGTATTTTGTCGATGGCTGAGGTGGAGCTTGGTGAGGATGGAGCTGTGAGGTTTAGAGAAAGGTTGTACGTCCCAACCGAGGAGCAGGTGAGGCGCACGGTATTACGTGAGGCACATGGGAGCCGATACGCCGTGCACCCCAGTTCGGCTAAGATGTACCAGAACCTGAAGAGGCAATTTTGGTGGCCTGGTATGAAGAGAGATGTGACAGAGTTCGTGGTCGGGTGTTTGACCTGTCAGTAGGTGAAGGCTGAGCACCAGCGACCTAGAGAAACACTTCAGCCCTTGGAGATACCCGCGTGGAAATGGGACCACGTGGCCACTGATTTTGTGGTAGGATTGTCGAGGACATCCAGTGGTCATGACAGTATTTGGTTACTGGTGGATAGACTGACGAAGACGGCTCGGTTGTTGCCGATCAAAGTCAGTTGGAGCGTGCAGAAGTTGGCCCGTTTGTATGTGGAGCGGATCGTTCCGTTGCATGGAGTTCCCATCTCCATCGTGTCCGATCGTGATCCGCGCTTTACATCGAGATTCTGGAGGAGTTTCCAGAGAGCTCTAGGCACCGAGTTGACATTCAGCTCGGCCTATCACCCTCAGTCAGACGGTCAATCTGAGAGGACCATCTAGATTTTAGAGGACATGTTGAGATCGTATTGTCTAGAGTGGCAAGGGAGTTGGACCCACCATTTGCTGTTAGTGGAGTTTGCCTACAACAACAGCTATCATTCGAGAATTGGTATGGCTCCTTATGAGGCGTTGTATGGGCGACCTTGTCGGACTCCGCTTGATTGGTTCGAGGTGGGCTAGCGCATCCTGACAGGACCTGATTTGGTGCAGCAATGCGTTGAGGTGGTGCATTTCGTTCGGCAGAAGATGTTGGTAGCTCAGAGCCGGCAGAAGAGTTATGCCAATCGGAGGAGGCGACCTCTCAGCTTTGCTATGGGAGACCGAGTTTTCTTGAGAGTTTCTCCCATGAAGGGTGTGATGCGCTTCGACAGGCGTGGGAAGCTGAGTCCCCGTTATATTGGTCATTTCCTCATCGTCGAGCGCATTGGGGAAGTCACTTATCAGTTGTAGTTACCTCCGGATCTATCTACCGTGTATGATGTGTTTCATGTGCCAATACTTCGGAAGTACATGCCCGACGATTCCCATATTTTGGAGGGTGCCGTTTGGCCTGAGGAGACCCCAGATCTATCCCTTCCAGAGTACCTTGTTGTGGACGCATAAAATTTCACGTCCATACGTTCCACACCAGTCTCGCATCAACAACAGAACTGCATGAAGAGGCCCCCGAAGTGATGGGATACCCGGACTCCGAAGAATGTTACTACCCTCTCGGGGAAGTAAGAGATAATCCCCGAACATGTATGTTGTCGTTAAGCCATCATCGGAGTCCCGATGGTGAAGAAGAACCAACCCCAGGAAGCTCACAATCCCTGAGTCCCTGAAGAAAATCAACGAATCGCAACCATTGCTGGTAATGGGTTTGAACTAGCCTTCAGTGGCACACCCCTGCAGATGCCCCCAGCGGCACATGCCTCCAAGTGCCCCTACCCGACATGGTGCCTTGGGCTTCACCCGGCACGCCCTCGAGGGAGTTTCACTCAGAATACCCCCGAGGGAGGCCCTTACCAGGCACACCTGGAACGCCCTGCATCCGGCACACTCATGGAGACCCTCTGCTGGTGTGCCTTCCTAGCACCGGAGAATGGCACGCCTTCAGTGCCCTTTCAACGGCACGCCTTCAGTGCCCCTCCAGCGACGCACCGTCAAGCCCTCTCAGTGGCACACCCACTTTGAAGCCCCAGCAGCACACCCCCTGGGTGTCCCAGTGGCACACCCTTGAGTGCCCTAGTGGCACACCCTTTTTTTATCCTTCCAATGGCACACCCCCCTTGGTGCCCCTTTTAGCGGCGCAATCACTGTGCCCTTCCACGGCACACTATCTCGTGCCCTTCAATGGCACACCTCCTTGCGCCTTCCAACGGCACGCTTCTTCAACCTCCCAGCGCTACACTTTTTCAGCTTTTCAGCGGCACACCTGCTGTGCCTTCCAGTGGCACAGCTCTCCGCCCTCTCAGCAGCACACCCTGAGTTCTTCTTTGTCCAGGGCATCCGGCAAAAGAAATCTAACACCCATGCCCTATGATCTTCGGCGCGCAGTGGGGCCAGCCCAGGGATAGCTGAGGTGTCACCTAGGGAGGAAGGCACGCGGGCTACCCCCTGCCACCAAGGACAAGGGAGTCAAATCCCATTCAATGCGGTCATTCCCGCCATCGATGGCTCAGCCTGGAAGCTCCCGCCGCAGAAGGTATAAAAAGCCCCTTCTCCACGGTGAACAATACACGCACAACACATAAGAGAGATGCACAGACAGAGACTCTCCCCTGGATGGCTCCCCAGAGAAGAGAGAAGAGAAGAGGAGAAGAGGAGAAGAAGGAGCTCGTTGGTTGGCTCTCTGGAGCACCCTGCTGCTCCGACCACCGCCTGAGTGAAGAGAAGAAGAAGAAGAGAAGAAGAAGAGCCTGCTGCCCCATCCACCCCCATCCGCGTGAAGAGAAAGAGAAGAAGAGAAGAAGAGAAGAAGAGAAAAGTGTCGGCTGCCCCACCCACCATCGCCTGAGTGAAGAGATAGAAGATAGAAGAGAAGAAGAGAAGAAGAGTGAGAGAGGAGAGGGAGTGAGGTCTGGGAGGGGACAAGCCAATGCTCCATTCCCCCCACCATATCTTGTTCTTTCTTTCCTTTTCCACCGTTTTCTTTTTTGTTACAGTGTATTAGTCCCCTCGGGGCATTCCTCTTGCGAGAATAGAAGTAGAGGGCTTGTAAATATTTTTGATGTCTGTCAAAGGCATTTCTTACGTGTTTACATCCCTTGGTGTTTTCCTCCCCTTACGGTTTTCCACCAACTACTTCTGAGTGCCACAGCTCCCCTCAAGTGTTTCACCTCTAGACTGCCCCCCCCAAAGTCGGTGCACTCCCTCCATTCCGTTCACCCGACGCACCCTCAGCGTTGCCCCTGTCGGCACACACCAACGTGCCTTGCCCGGCACACCCTAACGGGTCTTACCCGGCACAGTCGATGCAATCAAGGTTTTTCTACTAAAGCCTACAACTCTAGCAAGGGTGACAAATAGCTCATATGCCTGAAAAATGATGACCAAGGCTGAAGAATATCACACAAGGCTGTCAAATGGCTACTACAGGTGGCAAATACCTAGCAGGGGTGACAAATGAAGGATAATTGTGACAAATGGCTATTAAGGGTGAAAAATAGGTCACCAAAGCTGAAAAATAGCCAAGATTGAATCAAGCTCACGTGAGACACTCAAGTGGACATCGTGCCTTCAAACTCATGATTCACACGTATTCCTAGGTCACGTGGCACCCTTCCAAAAGAATTGTTATGGAGTATATTCCCTTATTTCAATTGGATTAATCATAAAAAACTTTTGAAAATGGTTCTATTCAAAAATGCACCTTGCCTTGGGAAAAAGCCTCAAGCCGTTGTGTACTGCATGAAGGGGATTGGCAAGCCAATGAGATGACATCGTACCTTATCTCCCTCAAGCCAATCAGTGGCCATTCTTCTTAGGATCTGAAAGTTCCTATGGATCTAGACCATCCAGATTTCTAGCTATCGGATCAAGGGCAACATGCGTTGTACTACTGCATGCAGAAAAGGAAACTTTCGGCAACATAGGACAAAGGGGTGCAAGGGAGCGGGAGCTAAAGTAGGTGAGACAAAGAAAGAGCTGAAAAAGATCGAGTGGGGAGCACGCTTGAGAATAGAAGGGGTTCGAACAGAAGTTCAGTTCATCCAAGAGAAGAAGAGAGAAGAAGAAGAGCACCGCCATCTTGTGAAGACCTGAAGTAAGAGGACGTCCATTCCTTCACACTCGTCTTCATTCCGCAAGGAGAAGAAGCCCCGTCTCCAGCTTCCTGTGGCAAAGAAGAAGCTACTCTCCAAGGAAGCAGCTAATATGGGAACAGCCAAGAGCGCCCTCTAGATTTCAGACATGGGCATTTTCATCTTGTTTGAGTTTCCTATATCCTGTCCGAGTTTTATGTTTTGTTATCTTTTTCATTTTGAACATTTATCTGCTGAGACTTTAAACCATCCCTATCGGTGATAGTAGGACGATAGATTGAGTTGGTGTGCTCTGTTCTGTGGTCTGTAAACTGTCCCTACTGGCGATAGCAGGAAGACAGACTGAGCTAGTGTGCTCTGATCTATGGTCTTGCCTTGTGTGCCTTCTAGTTGCGTATCAGCAGTTTAATGTAGTTGCACTTGGGAAGCCTCACTCATTTGAGTGATGGGTGTACGTAGGACTCTAGGTAGAGTCTGAACCACCTTAAAAACTTTGTCTCTGTGGTTTGCTTATGTGACTTTCTTTCGCTAGATGCTTACTTAGGTCGGTTTACATACTCATGATTGCATCTACCGTGTGTGGTTCTTCCTTTGTTTAAGTGTTGACCCTAGGCACACGTATGGACAAGAAGGGGGATTGAATTGCCCCTGCCAAATGCAATGGCAATTTTAAAATTAAATGCAGCGGATTAAAATTTAACTACTAGCATGAAAGAAGATGGAATGAAGAGTAATGCCGTGGTGCCTCAAGAGCAACCACTGAAGCTAAGAATCCCTGACACCCTGCATTAAGTAATCTACAGGCTCGAATGGCAGAAATAATTAAACGAGAGGAACGGGATCGAATACCTTGAAAATAAAATGCTGACTTCACAGGTGGCTGAAAATAGACCTTCTTAGATCTACAATCAACCATAGTCCTGTACTGCTCTAGCCAATCCATACCCAGAATGACGTCATAATCTGCCAACTGTAGGGCATAAAGTCTCACCGGCAATTGTCGATCGCTGACCACAATAGGTGAGCCTTCAAGACATAACGGGGTAACCATAAAATCCCCAGATGGCAATTCAATAATCAAATCACATGCCATCTCGATCATGGGCTTCTCGATACATGTAATAAAATCCTCAGAAATGAAGTAGTGAGAAACACCTGAATCAAATAAAACACGGGTTGCACAACCAAAAATAGTAATAGTACCTTCAATGAGATTTGAAGCCACAGCCTCAGCCTGCGAGATATGAGTCACCTTGCTATTTGACTTTCTACTGGCAGCTGCAGAGGACTAGAAGGAGGATGTTGCTGAAGCCTGAGGATGGAACTGCTGGAACTGTTGAGATGGAGGCAGTGGTGGAAGTGGAGGCCTGAACTTAGATTGAGCCGCCGGAGCAAATTGCACTAGGATCGATCGCAAAGGACAGTCTCTCACCACGTGACCCGACTGGTCACATCGAAAAGATACCACCGACAGAGAACACGATTTGCCTGGGTGTCTGCCACCACACTGTGCACAACCCTTGAATTGGCTTTTAGTAGAACCCTAGCGTTGCTAGAAAGAAGGAGCTGACTACTACACTACACCGGACGATGCCTGCTGGTCAAATTACTTCTTGAGCTTCTTCTTATTCTTATATTTCCTGAAGTGGGACTTACCCGAAGAAGCAGCAACACTAGCAGCTGGAGTGGCAGAAGAAAAACCTGGAATAGGAGGCAGATAACTAGATGCAAGCTGAACCGTCGACTGAACCGACACTGCCTGAGAAGGAGTCTGGGATCTCGCCAAATCCAACTCCAACGCTGCTGCAGCCTGAAACACCTTGCTCATATTAGTCAAACGAGCAACAATCAACGATTGCCTCAATTCAGTACGAAGACTACGAAGAAACTGCTCAGTCTTTAAAGCTTCGTTCGCCAGCACATGGGGCACATAACGGCCCAATTCCATGAACCTATTTCGATATTCGAACACTAACATTCCTCCCTGGATGAGTTCCAAGAACTGGTGCATTTTATCCATCCTGAGGTAAGTCGGACTAAAAGTAAGTTCAAATGTGGCGATAAACTCAGCCCATGAAACTTTCCAGAGCGGACGAGACTGAAAAGTAATCTCCCATTATGTGTTCTACCATGTCAGCACTGCGTTGTGGAGGTGAAAAGTGCCGAGCATCACTTTCTCATCTTCCACGCATTCCATACAGCGGAACACGCGCTCGGTCGCGTCCAGCCAAACCCTGGCAGCATCAGGATCGGTCTGGCCTTTTTACGTGGACCAGCTTCACCCCCTCAAGCCAACCCGTGTAAACCCCATCCAGGGTAGGGGGTTTACGCGGACCAGCTTCACCACCTCAAGCTAGTCCACATAAACCCCTTGACCCTTCAACTTCTCCTATAAAAACCCCTTAGGGGCTCAAGGGGCAAGATATATGAAGGATCAAGCACTCAGCACTCAACTCAGCATCCGACGACTCCAAGGCTTTGAGCGGGCTCCCCACAACGGGTCGAGGAGTATTGTGTGTGTGTGACTTGTCAATCGGCTTAGCACACCGAGGGTATGTCCTTCGCACTTCCCTCTCGTGTTAACTAGCCGTAAATGCATAAGCCCACACGTGCCACATGTGAGGCGTAATGACAAGGACGGGCATCTCCTCATGCCGGGATCGCCCCTCACGTGCCCGTCAGTCGCGACCATGCACGTGTTATGACACCTTGCTCCCCCTCAGTAACGAGGCCACGTCCGACCACTTAACTTGAGTCATGATCGACCCTCGCCCAGATACCGGATCGATGTATCCCCTCAATCGCCCAGCCAGCCACAAGCCCCCGTTCGGCACTGCGGCTATGGCCCATGCCATGGGAGGAACCTTCTGTAAAACACACATATACTCACATATCACGCATCGACCCAGGGACTGACTAGTATGTCGAAATTGTCCCAAAGCATGCCCCTGTTGTAACCAGGCTGTCACGGCCCGCCTGTAAAAATATATACATCTCAGTGTTACACTGCCGGTTGGATGTATGCTCTCGCATCCACGTTCGGGCCTCCTATTACCCTCTGTGTCACCTGGCGTGAACCTCCATCACCCTTTACCCCTAGCCAACACTACCCAGTCCGAGATGAACCTATAGCTGCAAAGTGCTCTCAGCTCTTTACCCCAGGCTTCAGGAACATACAGACTTCTCTTCGGCACGGAACGAAAGTCTTCAGATTCAATCCGATGTGAATAAACACTGACTGCTTGCGGTCGGTAGGGAAAGATGTTTTGTACATGACTACCCACAGTCGCCTATGCACTCACACCCACGAAACCGTTCTTCCCTCCATGTGTCACTCATCCCCCAAGTCCATGTGCCACGCCCTGGCCGCGCATCCCCAGTTAAACATCCGGTTCCATGGGTAACTGTCGAGAAATTGACTAGCACGTCCGCACCCTAGCCATGTTTCCCATTAACCCGGAAAACCTCCCGCGTCACTCGCTCTCCCTTGACTCTCCATAAAAGGCAAGTGCACGGTGCTACTTTGAGACAGATACGGTCAAGAAAGGGGGTGCCCAAGGTCCATTAACTTCTGGCATCTCTCCCGTAGCTATATTCTACCCCTCACCCCGATCACCGCCCACACCGCCCCAGTGGGCCCCCCCTTCGGGGCGAAACAAAATGGATGACACTCCCGGCAGGACGTCTCCCGCCTTCCTTCTTTTTGCTAAAGTGAAAGTCCATGCCAGCCCTGAAGTCTGGGTGCCCTTTTCCTGTCCTTGTAGGAGGGGTAGCAGAAGAGCACCTGTTCGCTTCCTTTTTAATTCGTTTGCATGTTTTACTGCAGGTAGAGAGAGATGGCCTCAGCAGCTCCGTTCACAGTTGCACCTGATGTACGCCTGGTCATCACTTGGTAGAACATTAATGATCTTGACCAAGGGCGGAGACGTATAGCAGTGGTATCAGAGTCCTCTGACTCAAAAATTGACCCGATGGACGTCGAGTGGTTGAATCTTTCTGACAAGGGCCAATTTTCATTTGGACGAAGCCGAGGCTACAAAATGGATTCTCCGAAGGACAAGCACTTGATGTCCTTTTTGAGCCGCTTCAGCATCACGGGGAAGTGAGATATTATGGCTGTCCGATCCATTGAGTACAGTATACTTCTGGGCTGAAACAGCCTGCTTGACTCAGTGGTGCGAGGTGAGCCAGCTTATCTTCCAGGTGAAGCTCGCGAGTGGGGGATCGTAAGTGGCGTATTGGAGCTGACTCCTGACCAGGGAATGCTGACTCAAACTCTAGGGTTCACTCCTGCCAAGTGGGACTTATCAGCGGGGAATCTCCATAAGGAGAGGCACATGTTCAGTCTCTTCTTGGCCCCATTAAAGTGGGGATTTAGAGAGGAGCCCTTCCTCTTAGATTGCTTGGCAGTTAGGTTCAAGCACCAAGTTGCTGTTGGCTGGTTCACCGATTTGAAGGCCACTGATGCCCATGTATTTCGTGACAGAGCAGTGGAATTCACAGAGTATGTGCTTCAGAATTATGGGCCTATTCTGGTGAGAGCCGGGGTGTACTAGAGTGTTTATGCTTCTCGCTTTAGATACTCGATCTCCAAAGGTCTATGCTACGGGATGATAGAGGTGTTCTACCCCGAGTATAACACCTTTTATACAGCAGAAGGGGAGACTTCTCTGGACTTGTAGAGTCTGCACCAACTGTCGGGTCTCCCAATTGACGGTGAATCGTGTGAAGAGGTGTGCTGGCCTGACTAGCTCAAAGACCACTCAGATGGCAAAGGCCGCTACTATCTCGGGTACGCATATCGGTACCTCATGAAAGTATATCGGACACTATGGGTGTCCATTCAGGAAATCCCGAAGACTTCTTCTTCTGACACCCGCTCGCGCAAGGAGAGGAAGCGAGTGTGGATGGGATTGTGGCTGGAATATTTCTTCGGAGGTGAGGAGCAATACAAGGACTTTCCTTTTGTCGGGGTGGCTCCAAGCAAGCTGAAGAAATGGGCCCACTGTAAGACCCATTTGGACCCTTCTCTTCTGAAGGGGCAGTAGAGTGGGCCTAACCCGGTGAAGGTAGATCCTATCACACATTGTGCAACCTATCTGACTTATTGGTTGTGTTCATTTGCTCTACCTCAAGAGGACGAGACAGTTATTAGTGCTGAAGCTATATATCTGGCGTGCTTGATGGCATGGGGTGTGAAACTGTCTATTTGCCCCACAGCTCCATGTTTGATTTATAAGATGATGGGAGATCTTCATCATTCTCGTCTCTCGTGGAATTTGCGGACTGTTGGTCTGCTTCATTTCTTCAATGCTTGGTAATTTTATTTCTGCTACTTTAGCAAACCGATCTAATGAAATTTAATTGCTTACTGTTATATCTCTGTGGCTTCAATGAACTACAGGACAATCCTTTTATCCCTTCAGTAGTTTTACTGCTCTTGGGAGGTCTCGCAGGTTCCAAGTGGTATCAGGTGTATTCGATAGTCCTATCGGATATACTTGGTATCCAGGATCCGGGTCGTCACATCCACCATCTCCCTTCACCCTTTGACACTATCTCCACACCAATCTCGTTGTTGTACCTACAACCCTACTTGCGGTTGAGCGCCCCTCAGAGAAGCAGCAACTTGCAGAGTCAGCCACGTCATCATCCCATCATCCTTGGAGGCACAAGTGGTACCGTCAGAAGCGTCTCCCTGTCCCCTTCGCAACGGCAGTGGTCCTGTCCCAGTCTGAGCTCGTGGCTGCCCGGAGGAGCCGATCTCCCCGAACGGCACATCTCCTCCCTAACAATCAACTTGAAGCCACTTGCAGAGGTTTCCACGGACAACCCTTTGAAGTTATGGAGGTGAGACTTGGCTGAGAGCTTCTACAACAAGTCTTATTTCGGTGCCAAAAAGTGGCACCCCATTCGGTATCCAGACTAGTGCGTTCTCAATTTTCTCCCCTGGGTGCGCTGTCCTGTCCCCCTGGGACTGAGAAGACACTTGATCACTATTTGGACCTCGCCGGCAACTCTGACCTCTGCCGAAAATGCCGTGGGTCTCCGTTCGAAGAGGAGTCATCTACGAATCCAATGGTTCTGACCTTGCGCGAATCAGAGCTCAGGACCACCCGTGGTGACCACGTCTTCCTGCTATAGTGGTGCAGAAGCGGTCAAAACCAGAAGACAGAGACCCTGCTCACGACCCTGTCCCAACCAGCGCTGGCAACTAGAAATCCTCCCAAAAATCAGACGTCCTCCTGGGTCAACCCAGGAGGTTTTGCCACTAGTTTCGTCAACAATGGAGTTCGCGAGCATTCACAGCGGTGTCAACATCGACCCCCTGTCTCTTGTTCTTGAGAGTGGATAGAATCGGTGACCGCCTTCCAATGAGTTCCTAATTCAACTTTCCCCTCCCCGCCTGGTTGACTGACTACCCCTCCCTACGTGGAGGTACATTTTGGTTGTAATCTAATTTCCAACCCCTAGTACAACCCGCTTGCAACGGGCGTAGTGCATGTAACTTAAATTTTCAGGTTGAAGCTTCATCGGTGCAGCGTGCGGGTAAGCCCACGCTTCCTCACTCACCCTCGTCTCCGACCGGGATCGATGTGTTCACACCGGTCAGGTGAGCTTCGATTACCCCTTGTTGGTTTCATTCCGTTGCTGGTTTAGTATTGCTGCTAGTGCCATCAGACGGTGAGTTGAGTGCCCGATCTTGAATTGCTTATATTTGAGTGACCACTGTGGGCGAGTTGTGAAAGAGCCATTACATCCCACGCCCTCAGCGTGTTGGCCGCCTATGAAAATGGGCATCCCTGGACCTTTAGGGGTTCAACCACAAGCTAGACAAACCCCGGAGATCAGGTTGACTGTGGCCAGCCGCAGACTCTTGGAAGAGGGAGGCCAATGACGGCTCTTCCAAAGGAGGCTGAGGGGCTGGCCCATCCTTGCCGGACGGCCCTGCTTGTTCCGCAGGACAGGTCGGAACTGGTGCTAGGATCGAAATGCTGGCGGTGATATCCTCGGCGGTGACTGGGTCGAAGATGCTGGGTTGCCGCCGAATCTCCACTGGCAGGATCAGGGCAGCTCGTTCTCCTCGGAGGAGGATGACCCATTCGGGGTTGAAGGGAGACAGACGAAGTGACGGCTCAGGGACTCTTCCGCGACCTCGGCCACGGTCGGTGTATTTTGGGACTGGCTGTAGTCCGAGTGGAGTTGTAATCTATTGCCCGATTATGGCTGCTACTGGTTCACCTCACTGGGCGGCATTGATGTTATCTGGAGGTGGGATAGCCACCATGTTGCAAGCGCAGGTGTGAAGCATCTGTTCCAGCTGTTCCACCGTGATCTCTTTATCTTTGTAGAACAAAGAGAGCTCTTCTGGGATGCGAAGAGTTTCACCTTATTTGACCTTTTGGATCATTTCCTGGACCCAGTGTTAGAGGCGAGCTCGTTTCTGCATTTTTTCTCACGGGATGTAGCTATCAAGTGGGATAGGTAGGGCAAAGAGGAATGTATTCCTCCAAATTGTCGATGAGCCACTGCAACCTCTCGATAGGCATCAGATCTGCTGGGGATTGTAGGGCGGCCGCTTGTTTGACCTATTTCTTGAGCCGTCTCTTGATATTCTTCCTTCTGTTCCTCTCCTGTTTCTTGGCGATGGCTGCTTCCAGGGGAGGAGGAGGAGGAGGCACTGGGCTGAGGCTGACAGATCTCCATGGGGATATCGTCGAGCCAATGTGTTTGCAAGGCATGGTCGGTGACTCTTCTTTGCCCGGATCTCGATCCAGGCACCTTCCGATTGTTGTAGTTGGAAGGTGATGTTGATCGCCTGTTCAATGACCTCGAGTGGTAGTTCCTGGTAAGCTGGGATGCTAAGATTGGAGTCCGAGGACGTAGGCGCGGTTTAATGCCTTAACTGCGGTGGCTGTGGGAATTTACCACGAACCGGCTGACTTGTACTGGCGTCCGAGGACGTGTGCACGATTTGATTCCTTAGCCGCGGTGGCAAGGGAGGCTTCTCATGTTGAGCAGACGTATTGGTACTGGCGTCCGAAGACATATGCGCGGTTTAATGCCTTAGCTGTAGTGGCAAGGGCTTCTGCTGAGAAGTGGCCCGAGGAGCATGAGCGACGTCCTGCTTCCTGGCTTGACCTCGGTGGTCTAGCTAAGGGTAGGGTCGGGCGACACTCGATGAAGTTTTGAGGCCTTGCTGCCCCCATTGGCTGTCTTGATCTCACGCGCCGGATGGCCTTTGTGATGGGAGACTCGACTTTTGAATTGCTGGAGGACCTGGTCCGATCGAGCCAAAATCTCACCCAGCTTCTATTTTCCCTTCCTATCCTCGAGCATTGGAGTCGGAAGTGGAACGGGGGGAAAGTGAGAACCACTTTTGAATCATACAGTTGGCTAGTACAACTCTTGGCTTTCGACTAAGGACATCGGCTACAGGATTATCCTTTCCTGGATGATATTGTATTGTGAAGTCGAAATCCTTGAGATATTCCAGCCAATGTCTTTGTCTCATATTCAATTCTCTCTGAGAGAAGAGATACTTGAGACTCTTGTGATCGGAGTACACGGTGAACTGTTCTCCATAGAGATAGTATCTCCAGATCTTTAATGCAAACACTACCGCGGCCAACTCTAGGTCATGGACCGGGTAGTTCTCCTCATGCTTCTTCAGTTGTCGGGAAGAGTAAACTATATAACTCTTCCTTATTGCATCAAGACATACCTGAGGCCAATGCCAGACGCATCGGTATAAACTTCGAACTTCTCTCCTTCGACTGGTAGGGCCAAGACTGGGGTAGTAGTTAAGTGATCCTTTAGGACTTGAAAGCTTCTTTCACAATCTTCACTCCATTCATAACGAACCTCCTTGCGGGTCAGCCTAGTAAGAGGCACAGTGATTTTAGAGATGTCGTTAATGAATCGCTTGTAATAGCCAGTAAGACCCAAGAAACTATGGATTTCTGTAGCTGTTGTTGGACTTTCCCAATTCTTCACGGCCTCTACTTTTGATGGATCTATTGATATCCCATCCTTGGAAATTACATGTCCTAAGAAGGACACTTCTTCAAGCCAGAACTCGCATTTGCTGAGTTTGCATATAGTTGATTCGTCCTCAATAGTTGTAATGCAATCCTTAAATGCTCTTCATGTTCCTCCTTGGTCTTTGAATAAATTAATACATCATCAATGAAGACCACTACAAATTAATCCAGATGAGGCCTGAATATGCTATTCATCAATTGTATGAAGGCTGCAGGGGCATTCGTTAGTCCTAAAGGCATAACAACAAATTCGTAGTGCCCATACCTGCTCCTGAACACAGTCTTATGAATGTCCTCTTCTTTGATCCTCAGTTGGTGATATCTTGACCTGAGATCTTCAAGAAATACTTCGATCCAGATATCTGATCAAATAATTCATCGATCATCGACAACGAATACTTGTTCTTAATAGTGAGGTGATTCAGCTGCCGATAGTCGATGCATAGTCTCATCGATCCATCCTTCTTTTTTACAAATAGTACGGGCACTCCCCACGGGGAAGTGCTTGGTCGGATGAATCCTTTTTTAAAAAGTTCCATCAATTGCTCTTTTAACTCCTTGAGCTCGGCAGAGGACTATTGACACCTATTTTTTACTGATAAGTTGTGTCATTTCTCTTACTTCTATTTGTTGATATCTCGAGTTGTCCATTACTCATTGGGCTATTTTCAGACATATACTTGGGCCTATTTTATGGGTACCTCCCTCTCTGGCTCGGTTTGCTTCAATTCAGGGCTTAATGGGCCTTGATTTTGCTTAATTTATCACACTTTATGAATTTCAAGCGTCCAGGCTTTGCACGATCAATCGCCCGACCGTTCAGGCAGTCGGTGGTTGATCATGAGCCGTTCATCTATTGATCTTTTTTAAATCCTTTTCACTGGGTTTCGGCCAGTTTCGACCAAAACCAAAATCGAAACGTCAGCCGAAATCGAAACCGAGTCCGAAACCGACACTGCCAACATTGCATGCCGGGGGGATGTAGCGGGGACTCGTCCACATAAATCTGAGACGGTCCCATAATTAATCGAATACGCATGAAGCGGTAACATTCGCGACAGTCCACGGCACTGCATCCCTGAGGACTAGCCTGCTAAGGGACCGGGATTGCCCGGACATTCCGAGCTCAACTGGAGGGAAGCTCACTTAAACACGTTGCTTCTTTTTTTGATGGCAAGGTAGAAAGTTCGAAGCTCGGGCCCCGAACAGGCAGAGGGATATGCGTTGGAATCCGATAAGACTGACGTCGAAGACTCGAAAATTTATTCGGTTAGGGAATGTCGTGACACTCAGTAGCAATAGGCAGTCGTGGGGTCACCGGATCAGCCTGCGAATGAGATATGAAAAGGGGGGGCACCAGTCCACTCATTAAGGTCGAGGATGATGCCAGACGAAGGCTGAAGGGGCCACCAAAGGGACGCTATCAAATCACGATCAGATAGGGTAAAAGAAGGGGTGTCGCCCAACCATTGGCTATAGTAAAGCCGCCGGATCACTTTGCAAGAGCAGGCTTCGAGGGGTGCCGATTAAAGGGTGTACGAGACGACACAAGAGATGTTGGACCACCTTGCGACGTTGGCGATAGTGGGTGCCGGATCACCCAATAAAAAGGGCCACGGACTGCAGTTATGCTGCCAGACTGTTTGATAGCGAGAGCAAACATGGGAGCAGCGGGGGTGCCGTATCAATAGGCAAACCCTGAACCCGATGTGAGAAAACAAATAAAAGGAGAACGTATCGAGATCGTTATCCGTGAGCCCGCGAGCCCAATCTTTCTGTTGACAAGGTAGACCTCCCTAAGCTCTCAGATCTCCCAAGTCTTCCTCCCTTTCGGGAGGAAACAGGGGAAAATTGAATTGAAGTGTAACCGTTTCATAATTGCCCAAGGAGGTTTAATGGAATCTCTACTATGGGATCATATCCATCGTTTGGGATAGACCCCAAGCATGCATCACTGTAGTGGAAATCTCCTCTTCCAATCTACTCCCACAATTACCGAAAGGGACCCAGGTCATTTTAAACTCATGTCAGAGTGGAGGAAGATATGCAGGCTGTTGGGCCAGATTTCCTGATGAGATTTGACTCGTATTAGCATTCGTTCATCATTGGGCTACGGTTCTTGAGACTAGAACTCAAAGAGCGAAGGAAGACGCAACCGATGTGATCGGTCTGAAAGCCGGCAAGACCTCTCCAATAGTTCTACGTTTGGGATCATGTTCATGGCTCAGAATAGACCCCAAACGTAAACTCCTGTAAGAGACCTTTCCCCTTCCGTAGTAACTGAATTTTGGCAAGACCGAATCATCTATGGCAATCAATTGATCGGAAGACTACAGTTAAGAAAAAAAAAGAAAATGGACATCGCACGTGATAGAGGCAATTATGGAGTAATCTCGGCTCCCAGCTGAGCCACGAAGATACCCCCCTCCATGACCCTCTCAAAGAGCATAGGAGGGGTACACCGCCGGAACTCCTCCCGAACCGACGGAGGCGCCAAATCTCGGCACCGATTGTACAAGGCAGCTTGGACAGCAAACCGCCCTTGCCAAGGAGAAGGGGCCCCTTCCGGAAGCGTCGAGGTCAGAGCGCTCCCCCCGATCGTCTCCACGCTTGGGGCGACGACACTCGGCCCGACTCTGACCCGCACCTCAGCATCCTCCTCCTCACTGTGCGTCCCGACAAACCCGACTGGGACCTCCGAACTGAGCCCCTCCCCCTGCGCTTCCGCCAGTTCAAAGAAAGTCCCCTCGACTGTTGTGGGCACCTCTGGCTCGGTAGGAAGAAGGCTCGGGCGATGGATACCCTCAGCAACAGGCTCCTCAGTCGGGCAGGAAGTCCTCGCCTTCTTCAACCGTATCTTCTCCTCGGTCAGCGCCTTCATCGAAGCCAGAAGCAACCGCTCCCCGGCATCCTTCCTCTTGGACCCTCGGCGCCCGAAGGCATCATCCCGAACAACCGTTTTGCCCTTATCTCGGGCAGAAGAAGGACCCGCTGGAGCTCGAAGCAAACTCGGAGTAGTTGTCTCCTCCGGCTCGACAACCTCCCGATCGGTTGGTCGTCCCTCGCCTCTGTCGCGCCTTGCTTCTGCTTATCAAAGGACAAGTCGTTAGCAAGAGGCTCGACCGACCAAGACAAGGAAGCATGAAGTTCGAAGCCTGAGATCCTCACCACCGGGCGGCAGCACCAGGCGAGGGTACTCCTCTATGTTGGCCAGAGTCATCAACTCGACAGTGGTCTTGCGATTCTCCTGAAGGATTTTAATCTCCTCCCCTAGCTTCGGAGGAATCACCGCCAGCTTCGAAGGGATCACCGGATGAAAATTGGGCCTCTCAGGGAACCCCCAAGGATTTCCCTTAGTAGACCCGACCCAGAAAAATTGATTCTTCCATCCCTTGTGGGAAGAATCCCAAGGGGAAAGCACCACACAACCCCTCCCCTTCCTCGCTTGAAGAAAAAAGAAGTCCCTCCCGGCATGGGTGTGCTCCTTCAGCTCGAAGAAAGTGTGGAAGAGGTCTAAAGAGGGATCGATGCCGCATTGGCGACAAAGAAAAATGAAGGAGAAGATGAAGGTGTAGGAGTTGGAGACCAACTGAATTGGTGCCAGCTCGTAAAATTACAGCAGCCGTGCTGCAAAGGAGTGGAGAGGAAGGCGGAAATCACACTTCCAAGTGAGAAGAAAAATATAGAAGAGGTCCGAACGAGTATCCAGGCACGATTCATGAGGTTTGGCCAGGGAAAAGAAGTACCACCACGGTAGTTCAATCCCCTTTACTTCGGCCTCACCAAGCTCACTACGCAGAGGATGGTTGGGCGCTGAACCCCCGCACCTTGTTCGAGCCCCCGGGTCTTGACTATAGGATTGAGCTCCGCCATGGAAGGTCGCGAATGACGGAAAGAGGAAGAAGGTACCACGGAGCCAAAAGAGGTTAGAGGAGGTAGAAGTTGACCGTTGTCACCGTGATCTCAGCCAACTCCTTAAACGCTTCTACTGCTCTATGCTCCCTCAGGTCACTCTCACGGCTCACGGATCCTCTCAACAGCGGCCCGGCAGAAGGAAAAAGCCCTAGCGAAGGAAGCATATAGCGCAAGCATATGGGAACATTTATATATGTGTCCCAACCTCCCTGACGGGATGTGTCGTGACGTTTCAAACTCTCAGAAGGGTTCTCCCATGCCGGCTCGAGGAGAAGCGTCATCATACGTATGCCCCCAAGACATCCGCATTAAATGGCCCCTGTCGGCAACCATATCCCGGCCCGAACCACCAATGCTACCCTAGAGCATCCTACTCTCCGAGCCCAAAATTTGGCTCGGGAGTAGGGGGCAAGTGGAGAGGGGAAAATCCATAGCCCAGTTATACGCACAGATTAGGGTGGCCGAACCAAGTCCAAACTGGCCCAATTAGGCCCAATGTGACCCAACCAGGCCGAGCCCCCCAAAGCAATAGCCCCACGTGCGGGCCCACCCATCTCTAAGCCCAAACATCCTTGGAACAGATCTTCCGAGGTGACCACTCGACCTAAAAGTCTGAGCATTGCTCGCTTAAACGGCACCCAAACGTAACTGATACAGCGCCACCCTTGACTCGGGAGAAGCCCAAGTGCCTCACTGGGGGATATCCTAACGTTCAAAACCCCATTAGACAAGGCATAACTCCCGGCAGGAATCTCGCCATCGCTCGAACTGGAAAACTCCAAAGGGCAGGGGAGAAGAAGGGTCTTCCCTTGCAGCATATTGCCCCCCAGTCCCTTCAAGTACCCCAACGCGGTAATTATATAAACTCCAGGGAAACCCTCCAGAAAGGGACCCCCACCCCCTGAGCACTCAACACCACACCCTTTGGTGGAGAGCGATTTCGTGCCCCCCTCTTCTTCTCCTACTCTATTTTCCACCTACGCTCTGCCAGTTCGCTGACTTAAGCATCGGAGGGTTTTTCCTGGGGTTACAACCCTGGGCTCCTCTGATCCGTTTCCTACCTTGCATATCCCCCCATTGGTGTGACGTCAACTATATCGACAGCTCAGGATCAGGCGCGAGATCACCCCTCTTCATCTGGCGCCATCTGTAGGAAATGTACTAAGAGCCAACATGGTGGGAAGAAGTTCTAGCAGGAGAAAGGCCGGTGACAAGGGAAAAGCATCGACGATCACAGAGGGGGAGCACACACTAGTACATTCCTCCACAGACCCCCTCCTCGACTAGCAAGCTGACGCCCTACCTCCGACAGCCGCGGGGGGACAACCCGCCCTTGAGGCCCCCGACGCCCTCCAAACCCTCAACACCAAACTGGACACCCTCGTCGACCTGATGAGGACCCAGGTGGCCAGGGAAAGAAGGTCACTACCACCTTGGGTGAGTCCCCCCCCCTCGCCCGCAGAAGCCTCTCAACAAACGACTGGAGGCCACTTCACCCTCCAAGGTAGGCGACTTATTTGCCACAGGCCAAGCGGACCCTCGCAAGCCCCGCCTCCAGAGCAAGAAGCCCCCTCCAGTCCGAGAGTGAAGAAACTTGGGTTGCCCCGGCACCCCTCAGAAATAGAAGCTCCTGTTGAAGAACGACGAGATGACTGTCGGAGGTGAGCTCTTAGCCTTCCGGCTATATGCCTGCCAGAGCTGTCTCTCTGCCTGTGGGACTTTGAACGAGGTTTTACCGAGTAGGAGCACGCCCTCCGCGCCCTGTAGAAAGGCTCTGCCTGGAAAGATGAGGAGCAGTCCCCGTTCTCCAATGAGATCTTGAGGGCTGAAGTCTCTCCGAGAGTCACCCTCCCAGTCTTCAAGCCCTACCGTGGCCAGGGTGACCCGACCGACCATTTCGATAGCTTCGATACTCTAATGACACTACACAGAGTCACTGACACTATCAAGTGCTACGCGTTCGTAACCACCTTGCTGTAGGGGGCCCAAGCCTAGTTCCGTGCACTCGCCCCCGACAACATCACCAACTTCCGACAACTCAGGTGACTGTTCAAAGAGAGCTTCACCGATAATGGCCCTCCAAGGTCGATAACGGGATTACTGGCCCTCAAGCAGGCACAAGGGGAAAAACTGTGGCCTTACATCAACTGTTTCAAAACAGAAGCCCTGTGCTCACGGAAGGCATCAGTTTGTGGATGTGGCCTCTGCCATCACCGCACCGATCGGAGGCATCCACGATGAAAATCTCCGACGAGAACTGGTGCTCCACTCTCCCTCCTCCCTCGCTGATCTCGTGACCTTGGCTCTACGCCATGCAGAGTGCGAGGAGGTCCTCATCGCCTATTGAGATCCCGCGAGCTCGGGATGGGAGGGGGAGAGAAAGAGGTCATCCGGCAATATGCATGTCAAGCAATGCACATGTATGTATAATTTCAGATTTTATTTGAAGGTTTCAACATGCAATGCAAAATACAAGATATGGCATGGGTGCAAAAAGTAAAATTTTTAATTTTTCATTTGAATGAACAAAATGCACCTCTATCTACCTACGCTTTGAAAGTGTAGGGATAGGTTGAACTATACCTATGCTTCAGAGAAATGTAGGTATAACCTATAGTCACGCGAGCAAGTGTCACGCTTTGAAAGCGTGGCAAGCAAACGTGACTAAAGACTTTACCTACATTTTTTGGACCTATACCTACATTTTTCAAACATAGTTAAAGGTGAATTTTCTTGTAGTGTAATTAGCAATGGCGTGCCCCTTGATCGCCTTTTGACTGACGTAGTTGATATCGAATTGGTTAAGAAAGCTTTGCCATCTCACCAGACGATCAGTCAATACAAGCTTTTCCAGCAAGTATTTGATTGGGTCCATACACGCCAAGAGGTTTACTTCATGTGCTAGGAAATAGTGTTTCAACTTTTGGCCTACTTAGATGACAGCTGCGCATGTTCTCTCCATGGCAGTATACTTCTTCTCAGCTTCATTGAATAACTTTGACAGCTAGTAGACTGCGCGTTCTCTTTTCACGTCATCGTATTGGACCAAGACTACTCCAACAGATTCTTTGGTGGTGGATACGTAGAGGAGTAAAGGCCAACCCCGGACTGGGGGTGCCCGGATGGGAGGATTTTAAAGGTAACTCTTCAAGTCTTCGAATGCCTTTTGACACTTTTCATTCCATGCAAATTTAGCCTCGCCCTTGAGCATGTCATAAAAGGACTTGCACTGTTGAGAGTAGTGAGATATGAATCTCCTGATGAATTGCAAACGCCCGATCAGACCTCATACTTCTTTAATGTTCTTGGGAGGAGGCAGTTCAGCGATGGCCTTGACTTTGTTAGGGTCTTTCTCGATCCCTCTCTTGTTGACTATGAACCCTAAAAACTTGCCCGAAGAAACCCTGAACATACACTTCTTGGGGTTCATTTTGAGTTGGTGCTCTTGAGACCTTTGGAGAACTGCGCGGAGGACCTCTGCATGACCACTCCTGGTTTTGGATTTAACCAGAATATCATCCACATATACTTCCATGTGATTGTGCATCATGTCATGAAAGATGGCCATCATTGCCCTTTAATATGTAGCTCCCACGTTTTTCAATCCGAAGGGCATGATGATGTAGCAGTAGGTCCCCCACGGAGTGGTGAAGGATGTTTTCTCCTAATTTTCTTCTGCTAGGTGGATTTGGTTATACCCCGAGAAGCCGTCCATAAAGGATAGTGTTTTGTAGCCAGTGGTGCTGTCTACAAGGACGTCTACGTGCGGTAGTGGAAAATCTTCCTTCGGATAAGCATGATTGAGGTCATGAAAATCTATATAGACTCAGACCCTACGGTCCTTCTTCATAACGGGGATGATGTTGGCCACCCATTGTGGATATAATGAAGTCCCGTGATCAAATGGCACCCAAGAGGGGGGGAAAGGGTTAGGGTTACCTTCTCAAATGAAAGAAAAAGGGAATATCGAAAAAGAAAAGAAAAGAAAAGAAAAGAAAAGGGAGGGGGAATTTAATTACGAGCTATGCTTGGGTCATCTCACTGAGGTGCCCTTCCACAACAGAGGGCCTCATGGAGCTAACACTGGACCTACTTCTCTTAGAGGAGTGGGCAGATTCACCCTCTATTCGTAAGCTTAAGAAATCTTCACTCCTCCTCCTCCTCACAAACTTTCACTCTTCTAGTTGGCTTTCACTGTCCCTAGGGAGCATGAAAAGGGGGTATTTATAGGATTGGAAGATGTCTGAGCTGACAATTGCCATTATCTCTGCCGATGACCCTCGTGATTGGGCATCTTCTTTTCAATCTCATATGAGTGGCGAAGTGACATGTCGACTTGATCCCTACACAGTTAGGGGCGGTCTGTTCCTGTCGGGCACATGATTGAGTATAATAAAAAAAGAGAAAAGAAAGGGATGCATCTGTCGGGAGGTTTGAAATGTCACATGGGAATGGAACTAAGAGTCATCATTGCTAAAGATTCCCATAGAAAGTAAGGGGTGGATTTGTGAGGAGGTTTGAAATGTCAGATAGGAATGGAGCCAAAAGTCATCATTGTCGACTCCAGCGGAAGATTCCCACAGAAAAGAAAGGGATGCATTTGTCGGGAGGTTTAAAATCTCATATAGGAATGAAGCTAAAAGTCGCCATTGTCGACTCCGATGCGAGATTTTCGTTGAAAAGAATGGCCACAACGAGACAAGATTCCACCATTTCGGGGTGAAATCTTGTCGAACACACCACATGGGAACAACGTGGAAGAAAAGAGGTGTAAAGGAGAAGGAACGTGTAAGGGGTAAACAAGTGACTATATAAACTATCATAAGAGAAGGGTAGGTATACAAGTAACTCTCTAACTATTGCCACCACCCTCTTGCTCATCCCTCCGATCATCCTCCTCCTCCCTCCCAAGATGAGGATCCCGAGGGGGTCTCATGGAGCTCTGCAAGGTAGTACTAGCCTCACCCTGTGGCGCCTGACTAGCCTCGGTGACGCGACGACGTTCCCTTGTCAAAGTGACAAAGAAGCTGCCCGCAGAGAAGGAGGCGGACCGGCGAAGGCATACCCTGAGCTCCTGTGACCTCTGGTGGCGCTCCTCACTCTCTGTTAGCCTTTGCTCCGTCACCCCAAGGCTCAACCGGAGCTCCATCATCAGGGCCTCCAGTACCCTCCTCTCGCCTCAATCTTGATATTGCTCTACCTTCCCTTGCTCTCCACTCTCTCTCCCTCTCCACTCTTCTCGCAATTTGGAGAGAAATCCTCAGCTCCAAGACATCTCGAGGAAAGTCCATGTGTCGTCACTATTCCTCCTCCAACTCTATTATCCGGGCATCGCGCTCTGCCACCTGAGCAACACGTTGCTCCTTAATCTACACCACCACAAGTCAGGGCATCTCGAATCTCCGCTGCCGGCCAGAGCTGATCATTTCACAACGTAAAAAAAAATAAAGACCGCTCTCACACCCTGCACCAAGGGCAACCAATACCGAGCTTCCACTAGCTCACACCTGGCAAGCCAAACACCCACAGCAACATGACCAACCCTACCAGAAGATAAACTTTAAGCAAATCCTAGATCCAATTCTGAGAAAAACACACCTCATGATCGGCCACCCAAGGCCTCCCTGGCATACGGCTCACGCCATTCTCGAGCCCCTACAACCAGCATCTTCTGTCTGTGAAAGACCATCCACCGGTCACCAGACACATGCCAATAAGAAATCTTCACCAGCCCAGCAGGTACACTCCAAATCACGGCAGGACATCCACTAGCCATCCACAGACCATTACCGCACCTCGAGCCAAATCTCGCTCGGACACCGTATCGAACCCGATTCTCACGCCAACTCTACCTTCTCAGGGGAGCACGGCGAAACCACATAATAGGATTCCACAATCCTTGATCCTTACGTCACTCGACTTAGGCTTACAGGGAAATCCTCCCTTGCTGGTCACAGACAAAGGATCACCATCCAACACCTACGTCTCTTTAGAGACCTTCACACATAGGCACCGTCCGATTGCTATCCAATCACAACTTATCTCAACCATTGCAAATGAACGCCTACTAATCCCGGTTCCACTTTTACCATAGAGTCTTGGGACACAACCCCTTACAATCCATGGCACATTTCTCCAGAACCGACAAGTGTCGCCTACTACCACAGCGTCCTGGTCGATGATGCCACGACCAATGCATACGGGTCTCCAAACAATACACTTCTTACCATGGTCGACCGCTCGGTCACCTCACCAGCCACTTACAACCACCAACCGGGGCCCATAATCACTCAGAGACCACTTCTCCAAGACACGGCCGCATTTGAGAGCACAACTTCCAACAAAAGGATGGGGTACTCATGTGGTGACCTCTCCAACACTTTCCTCAACTCTCAATCCACCAATGCCACAAACCATAATACCTCAAATAATAGCACGACAAAAACATGTCTTACACAATCCGAGATAATCTCATACCAAGGAACCAATTCTTCGATGCTCAACACATCCTCTATAACTCCACAAGCTTTGATTCACACCACCTCGAAAAACACAACACCAGCCACAAGTTCTCACGAACACCACCCAACTGACACTCATCCTTCCAGAGCAATGCCAACACACCCTTACACATCAAGGGATGGGCAACGATTCTCACAAACAACCACACACTAGCCATAGCGGTTAAGCTAGCTGCTGCCACATGCTCCTCTCTTACGCCTGCCTCTGACCTCAAAACCAATAACACGCCAAACACTTACCAAGGAGCGATGAGAATCCACCAAAATGCCAAGCTCAATGGCCGCAATACCTCTAGCCATCGGACATCATTCTCTCGAATCTGTCTGTGCTAACACCAACCCATCCTCGAGCTGTCACTGCACGGAGCACCACGCCAAGAGCCGCAACACGAATCATAATCGGCACCTGCCTTTGCGTTTTCCAGGAAGCATAACGGACCCATGGGGGAGCGTTATTATGTAAACAACACTATCAGAAATAAATGAGAAAGAAAACCCAAGAAACTAAATCACCCAGCATGAAAATAAGAGTGAAAAATCATTCTACACACATCCGATCATAAATTGTCTTATGTAAACAACACTATCAGAAATAAATGAGAAAGAAAACCCAAGAAAATAGATCATTCAGCATGAAAAAATGGTGAAAAATCAATCTGCACACATCTGACCGTCATATATAAACACAGGTTATACAGGGGGTAAAAGGGTTTCTCTGAATGGCGGTCACAGATCAACGCCTAGATTGAGGAAGGAGTATAATGCCCAATATCAGTGAATAACTGGCTTGTTTGAAGCCACCGACGATGCAATGGATGCCGTCGAACCCACCGGTGAAGGAGCTCGCACAGAGGAAGGAAGGCAGGCAACCTCGTCTCCACGGCTGCTTGCAACCATTGCTAGCCTTCTTGTAGAGGAACCCTGCTTAAGGTGGGATGTAGTGCCATACCTGCAGCCTCGTGGCGTCTCATCTCATCGAAGGACACCTCGACATCGTCACGTCTTGTCGAGGCGAGAACCGTAGTCGTAGCTGCGCAGGAAGCCCGGCCTATAGCAGTCGACGTCGCGTCCTCTCACCTGCAGCACAGTAACCCATAGCTGATGGGAGGCAGCCGTGAGGGGGAGCAACCGATGAGCGCCACCCGTGAAACCTAGCCGCAGGGCAGATGCCGTGAGAGGTGCAAAGGGGAAAGGCAGATGCGAAAGGAAATGACTCCATCTGCCCCTCTTCCCATCGGCCAACCCTACCCCGCTCTCGTATTCGACCTCCCAGCGCGAATTGGTTGTTCGTGCGAACAGCACCCAACCCCGGCTACCTCGCGGCGTATTCAAACCCCGTTATCAAAGGTAAATCGGGATGCGCCGCCGGAATACAGGTGCTTATTCACACCCTGCCCCGTTGTCAAAGGCCCCCTAGGTGTGCAGCCCATGTGTTTATTGCGCAGGGGAAGTTTGGAGCTTAGTTTGTCAAAATCACGGACAGATAATCCTAGCTCTTGCCAGATAATCAGGGGATCTGATTCTTCTGGCAGGCACACACCAACACTCCCAATCATAGAAGAGTATGTCTAGGGATTAAACAAAACATGCTGGGAGAGGGTGGAAAAGGAGACAACAGCTCCAGTAATATTTAAGTATAATGATGTCAAATAACAACAATGATCAAGCAGAGGTAGGTTGGTAGCTAGAAGCACAGAAGTGTCTGTAGATATATATGTATATATATATAGAGGGGTTTCTATGACTGTTGGTGAAGCCTTGGACTTGGCATGAAAGACGGGAAGTGGAACGGTTCAGAAGAAGACATCGATCCTTTCTTGCATCCTCTATCATTTAATCTGATCCTTCATTTATGATGTAATTCTATGATTTTAGAATCATCGGTTTTGAATTCAAATTATTTCTCTAACCTTAAAATTAGAAAAAAAAATAGATGACTGTAAAATAGAACAAGATTTTTTTGTTGATTAATTATGATTTCAACGCCGAGGGAGGTTCGACATTCACTACGCCAGGTGGTGGTTCGAGCACAGCCACCTATACCGACAGAAGGCCTCCGCAATCCGGAAGGCGGAGGAGAGCCGCTTGCTGAGGGAGGATCTGCCTCCTATTGCACTGGATGAGGGGTACCTGAGGACCCATGTCACTCAAATCCGCCGAGAGATCGAGTGAGTCATGGAGCGGTGGCCTCGGAGTGGCCGGGGTTTGACCTCTGGGAGCCGGAGCAACGGAGGGGCACTGAAGCCCCTGAGACAGGTGTCAGCGGGAACAGCGGCAACAGGAGGGAAGGTGTCCCGGTAAGGGGCACCTAAGGCCTGGTGGGCCCAATTCTTGGCTGACTGCAGCTTTCAGAGCAGGGGTTCACTGGACCAGGAGCTCCCACACGGGAGCTTTGCCGATTCAGCGATCGATGACTGGCAGCGGCATATCGACCACGTGATCGGGTCCGTCAGACCCGTGGAGTTCTTGTCCCAGATTGAGTGCGCCTACACTCTACGGGACATCCGGGAGGCCCTGACGATAGCAACCCGGGTGCTGGCCCTGAAGCCGGAGCAGCTGGTACTCCTGCCACTGACCCCCTTTGGGGCTCCACGTACGGCCTTGTTTGAGACACTCTGTCCCTTTTTCATTTATTGCTTTCTGGTTATAACACTGGGACATTGTATAATGCTATGTCTATTGACAGGCTCGGCGGCAGAGGGGGACAACCCCTCCACGGAGGCATCCTTGGGGAGTGGGGTCGGAGTTCCACAGCAGAGGTAGAAACGCCCCAGAGTGGAGGCTGCGGTAGCCGAGACTGGCGAGTCTTCTGGAGGACTCGAGGCTGACGGGGTAGCTATGGCAGAGATGGCTCTGAGTAAGTGCCATTGTGCCTCGTTTGCTCCTAGTCAACTTAGCCATGGTAGTGGGCTAATCCTACTTTGTTGGGTTTATGTTTTACAGCCCCCGTGGAGGCTAGGGCAGAGGCGACCTTCTCGCCCCCTCGGGAGGAGGACCCTCCCTATGTGGAGGGTGCTGAGTGTGAGATTGACACGAAGAGTTTTCTCCGATTGATGGATGAGGTGGCGCCCAATGTCAAGGCCATCCCCGACTTCGAGTCGTGGGTAGGTGCGGGAGGAGCCCGTTCAGGTAAGGGCTTGTGATGTTGATTGTGAGCTGTGACTTTGCTCATTTCTGGCTGCTGATGTGACCATCTGGCTTGTGCAGAGGAGGCAGAGACTTCAGGGAGCAAGGCCCCAACTGAGGCACTAAGCGGAGAGCCTGGACAAGCAGGAGAGCCAGCACCCATGGTGACTGGCAGTTGTCTGGGTAAGTGTCCAATTACTTTGGAGGGAGTCTTCCTGTTACAATCGCATTTGTTGACTGGTCGGAGTTGTTGACTTGGTCAGAGTTGCTTATTTGGCAGGTGAGGATGCGGCGGCCACCCTGGAGATGATCCAGGAGCAGGTGGATGCCAGCCCGTCAGTAGTCTTGCCATCCTTTGAGGATGAGTTTTGGCAAAAGACCTCTATCGCAGCGGAATGGAAACAATTCAAGATCTAAGGGGATGAATAGATCGAGATGATCTAAGCGAGCCAATGCAAGCATCTAAACGAACCTCATCCCTGTGTGTTGTCTATTGGCCGTGATCGCTTGTTCTGTGTGCCAGTCTGTCTTAGGTTTGTGTCCTAGGGTGGTGTCTATGTGTCGGTGGTGTGTTGGATTGGTCGGTTGAAGGTTGACTGAGTGTGGTCTATTCTCAGACTGCCGTAGTTTTCCAAACGACTCAGTCTAGGACTACCATTATGCGGAACGTCATTTCCCGACATCTTGGTTTCCATTCATCTTGGCTTGACCTTATGGTTTGCCCGTTGTCCTGTGGATGTCTCCCAATGTCCTATGAGGTCTAAAACCATGATGTGAGATAGCCAAGAGTGTTCATGCGGTGAGCAATATTCCATACTGCTTTTATTGTCATTGTCTAGTTCTGGTCAATCGATGTGACCCAATGGTTGACAGGTGTCCTTGTGTGTATCTCGACAGTTCTGTCCAGTTCGAGATAGTGCTCTGGATGCCGTGAGATATCATCTTACCTCGATGTGCGTGTCCAACTGTGTTGAGGGTTCTCAGTGTTCTCTCAGGTCTCCGCGTGTCGTTTCCTTCAACCGTGTCATTTCTTCTGGCTTAGGATTAGACCGATTGGCGGTTTGTTCCGCTTTGTGCGATGATCTTGACTTCGAGTCGTAAGACTCAAGGATCATTGTAGCTTCAGGTCTAGTTGCCTTGTCCTGAGTCTGTTGGCAGTTGCCTGTGCTGCCATTGGTGCTTCATAGTACATGCGACAAGGCTTCTTTGACTGTCTGTACTTCGACACTCATGTTTTAGAGTCTATGTCTCGTGATCCTCCACTAGTCGTAGCCTTACGACACGTTACAGCGTGTCGGCTCTCGTAGCAAGACACTTCCCGGTTTACGATTCTTAGGCTAGTTCCGTGGGCCCCCGGCTCTGTACTGCAGCATCCGCAGGGGGGAATACTAACTAGACGCCCGGCTCTAGGCACGAGCTAGTGTGTGCACACGTGGTCAGGGGCTTTGGACTGACGTCGATGGGCGTTACCCTATCTAGTCACTCACGATGGTACTTCTGTTCTGGTTCTTAGAGTGTCTTCATTCTCTGTCATGCTTGTATAGGTGGCATCGTAGACGAGATACTTGTAGGCCCAGCATAAGACGTCAAGGGATGCAGCTGACTGTTCTTCTAGACGTGGGTACTCCAGTCAGGTGACCCGTTACTCTTTCGTGACTCTCGTGTTTCTCGAGTGTCGTGACCTTTCCAGGTTAGTCTTCTCGTGGCTTTGCCCGAGGTCAGTGTTGTGCCTTGTGCACGACGTTCTAGCCGTGTCGGGTCAGTGTCTGTCTAGGTCTTTTCTAGACTTATTGTCTGGCCTTGTAGGCTTGGTGCTTGTCAACGGATCGGTAACTTCTGACCTTGCCAGTTCAGAGTTCGCCCTTCTGTTGCTCTTAGGAGTAGCTTGGGAGCCGAGGTTAGTTCGGCAGCCGCAAATTCAAACTCTTACCTAAACCTCTCCCTCCCTCCTCCATTCATTCAAATCCCTTCCCCAACTTGTTGCCACCTCATCCCCAATCTAGGGAGAGAATCCAAGATTCCCTCCCCACTTCCCGTAGAAGTAGCCACCCTCCCTCACCACCCCTTCCCAAACCAGCACCCCCCACCCCAAACCCTAACCCTAGCAGATGATCAGCATCAATGTTCTTCAGATAAGTCGTGCTACTTCGAGCCGTCTTCGCTCCAGAAGTGGTCCCGCTCAGTTTCAACTTCGGCACTGATCGCGTCGCCCCTTTTTGTGCAACCATGCCAGATTCTCACCAGAACCTGAGGACCAATTGGCAGTGGTTGCATCATCTTCTGTGGCAAGATTCAGCCGGAACTCTCTTCAGGAGAGTTCTTCTTCTCCGAGTCGTTGTCGATCCAGAGGTGGTCCCGCCCATTTTCAATGTCGTTAGAGCCTATGGCACCCGTTCTCCTGTGACTGTGCCAGACTGGTGCGACCCAGTTCGCCCTGAACGTGCAGCAGACTCATCAGCCCCGGCACGCCTTCCTCTGCTGATTTTTGGGCCGAGCCATCTTCATCAAAGTCAGACCTCTCAATGTCGTGAAGCCACTCCAGGTGGCTTTGTCGTGATCCACATTTGGTGCCGCCCGTACCAAGGTGTTCAATCTGACTGTGTATGGTTGTTTACCCAGAAACTTGAGCCTCAGTCCAGAGGCGACTGCGGCCAGACCCAAGCTCCGACGCCCACCAAACTTGACCAGCACGTAGGCCTTCCTGTCCTCTTTCCAACCCTGCAGGTTCCGCCTCATTCGGAGTTCGGTGGAGATCATACCAGCCATTGAACGCCGACTGCGCAGACCGAACTAGCAGGACAGATTGGCGCAGGTCATCATCAGTGACTGGCCCCGCCCCTTCACGACCTCAGAATGATGCCAAACTTCCAGGAGCACTTCTACACTTTGCCAACATCATCTGGGTGCCAGCGGCATCCCGTTCTGGCCTGCGTGTGCTGCGTACTGCCCGAGTCAAGCCGGTTCTACTCCGCCGGGCAGACATAGGGCAGCAGGCCCATTCTCCTTCCCCGCGTCCCCCCCTCCTGCGTTTGGGTAGTGTTGTATTTTGAGCCCCTCCCCTAGTTCCCCCTCCCTGCGTGGAGGTTGTTTAGTGCATGTACTAGCAGGGCCGACCACAAGCTTCACCGACGCAGCGTGCTTGCCGGGTGCACACGCTCCCTAGCGCGCCCACGTCTCCGACCGGAGCCGATCCTTCGGACGGCTAGGTACATGCAACTGCCACTCCTTACTTGCTCTTTTAGTATCCGTTCCAACTGCCACACCGGTGAGAAGAGTGCACGTTCCAAATATTCCACCTACTTTGAGTGATTGCTACCGGTAAGTTGAGCGTTCGATTGAACCGATTCCCTCGGTATCGGTCTGCTCAGTTGAATCCGGTGCCCTCTACCATCTCCTCGGGTGGCTTCCACCACCCTCCTCCCTGCTCGGACCGTGTCCGGCACAAGTGTCGAAACCTGGTGTCAACACCCAGCACCCTGGGGTTTATTTCTTCATGTTGGCAGAACCCAGTAAACTAGGTGTCAACACCTAGCCTTGGGTCCTGCTTTTTCAATCAGGACAGAACACCTAATTTCAGGTGTCGACACCAGGTTCAGGGCGTCCTGATCGTGGATCCAGTTTGGGTTTCAAACTCCATGTTTAGAGATCCGATTGGCTTAGGCTTTTTACCCCAATACCCTTAGGGTTTCTCCCATCTAATGGGTGTGTATTTGAAGGGTTTTGAGAGGGGCTATTGTGGTCTTTTGTTCACCCATTTGCTCCCCTATATGTTGGCTGCGATTTTCAGATCGGAAGGAACTAAGGGGCTAATGCTTTCTATCTGCTTGCAGGAGGAGGAGGAAGGGCATCGCACCTTGGTGGAGGAGGACGTAGAAGCCATTATAAAGGCCATCCATGAGCCCCAGTTGCTATCAAACGGCTGCTCCTGGTGCAGCATCGCGATTTGCTGTCTTGGGCGTCTCAAGCTACAAGGCTTAGTTCTTCCCACTCCGTGGTTAAATCTCCCAGCACACCCTACCTTCCTATCTATGTATTTCGTTGAAGATCTGAGGAAGATTTCTTGATCTTTCATTTCCATGTTTTTATATGAGCATAGGTTAAAGTTTCGACTGGTCATTGTTGCATCCTATTGAGGTTCCTTATATATTGCTGCGATTTCAGGCTTCTAAGAAAGTACAGGTACAAAGGAAAAATAGTGAGACCGGCCACAAGGAGGAGAGGAGAGGACTTTGAGAGATTCATCATTCTTTGATATTTGCAAGTTAGACTGGAGCTTGAATCTAAAGGATATATCATGTACGAGCTGCTAAAGTTGCAGACAAGCTCGGATCTTCAAGAAGGAGGACCGGCTGCTCCATCCTGCACACTCCCTCCGAGCTAAACTTCAAGGAACATCTTCAAACGGCCATTGATAAAAACTAAGGGACATTCTACATCCTTTACCCATTTGTCTATGATGGTTTTCTTGATCTAAATCCTGTGTGAGCATATATTGTACATCTTCTTGTTTTTCTGAACATCAGAATTTCTATGTGTGGTCTGCGGAGCTGCGTCTCCGTGTGAGGGTTTAGTGCGGGGTAAGTTCCCCGAGTGTGTGTGTGAGAGTGCTGCGGTACCAGCATCTTGGGGCAAGGCCCCGTGTGTTTACATTGCTGTGGAAGCAACGTATGTGGTGTTGGGGTTCATCCCCGAGTTACTACGTAAGTAATGCGTAGTGAAGCCTCACCGGGTTCGGTGAGGGGTGGACATAGGGGGCCCATCGTGGTCCCAAAACACCTAAAAATCTCTGTGTCCATTGTGATTGCCTGTGTGATTGTCCATCTCTTCTATCTCCATTCACAGGTCAATTTAATAGGTTTTTATTCACTCCATCATCGCACATAGCTTCATCCACTATCCGTGTTTGGTGTAGGTTCTATCATCCATTGCTTAGTTTATTCGAGTGAGATCGGGAAGCTTCAAAGAATGTTCAAGAAAGACCCACGACAACAAGAAACGGCTAGAAGAACCACAATCTCAAGGGCCGCATCTCAAAGACTACAAGCACGCCTCGAGAGCACAACACCAGAGAGAAAGAAATACAGAGTAGAGGGTATTCAATCAGCAGGAAAGCCGACAAATTCCCCAATACTCGCAACTGCCGATGCCAACACTAGAAAATTTACTAGCAATAGCATGACAATAGACGACATCAAGGCACAGGAAGCCAAGATGAAGTCACCTCGAGAAGAAGCAATTCTCTTGACTGGCCAGAACCTTACGAAAAGATCCTCGACCTGTGGGTTATCGACCCACACGCTTCCGCTGCGCACTCGTACAATGCACACAGGCAACAGAAGATATCTCAGTACTCGCATCTCGGTACACACTCAGCGCCATCGCAATTAATGAAAATTGCAACTTAACACGCCACGAGTACTGATCTAGAGAACACCCAGTCACAGGAAGCCTAAGTGCAACAGAGATGAGCACCAACTTCAGCACAAAGCGCAAGGAAAGATGCTAATCTCAGCTTAACCTCACATCTTGAAACAAGAAGTGAGCCTTCACAACACATCAGCCGCTGGACACGACACACAACAGCTCTAAACATAAGAATGCATCCCAAGCCATGCAACCGTAAAGCGAGGAAGCAGATCAGGCTCAGAATAAATGCTGTCCACACTTAAGGAGACACAGGACAAAGGCATCACCAAGATAGCAATTCCAAGGTAAACCTTGAAAAGAGTCCACCAGAAGGGATGAGAAGCATCAACTCAATGACAAAAGCTCACTAGGAAGGAAAAATCCTAGCTCGCTTGAGCAATTTCTCAATCACGAAATTTAATCGAGCACTCCAATAGGAGCGAGACACATCAGGAGCTGATCAGACTTAAGTTGGGATGGCCAAAATAATATAAGAACATGTACAGTCATCACACCAACACTAAAAGTCAACAGTAACCTGAGCAACATCTGGATAAAATCTCGAATAACGTACCTCAGATTCGAGCCTTTCGATGAACACTGCCAAGTACAACATGGTCGAGACAGACTTAACGATGAAAAAAGAAGCACCTCGTCACCTCTTGATGAGAGCAAAGACCATCTCGCACTGTGCTAACACAGTACGCATAAGACGACACACAAAAAATGAAGTGATCATAAATCACGAAACCTAAGCTAGCTGAAGATTGTATTGGAATTAAGGACTCTGGAAACTATATATCTCGGATTCCCATGTACTTTATACAACAATGCTCTGATACCAACTGTGATGACCTGGATTTCGGATACCAGATATACCCGATAGGACTATCAAATACACCTGATACCACTTGGAACCTGCGAGGCCTCCCAAGAGCGGTAAAGCTCCTGAAGGGATGAAAGGATTGTCGTGTAGTACATTGAAGCCACAGAGATATAACAGTAAGCAATTAAATTTCATTAGATCGGTTTACTAAAGTAGCAGAAATAAAATTACTTTTTAAGTAATAGTTTAAATTAGCAATTATACCAAGTAACAGGAATCCAATCCGCACACCTAAGAGCATCTAGAGTGAGGGGGATCCCCAGATAGGAAAGAGGGAAAGTCCCTATCTGACACCCCAGGATCCGAGCAGACCTGTAAAGTAGCCTGTCATCCATATTAACCCCAACAAGTACACTCTTGTTGAAATTCACTTTCAAGCCCGTAGTGTTTTCCAATAGCTCCAACAAAGCCCTCGCCACATATATTTGCCTCTCATCCTCTGCCAGGAAAAGAATGGTATCATCAGCATACTACAGGTAGGTAATCGAGAGAAGACCTCTCCCAACTTGGAATCCTTTGATCAAACCAGCAGTCTCTGCTCTCTACCAAACCCTGCTCAGAACACTAACTACTAGCACAAAAAGGAGGGGAGACATAGGATCTCTTTGCCTGAGATCTCTACCACTATGGAAGAAGGAGATCGGCTTTCCATTAATAAGAACCGCAAAGGAGGCAGAAGAAATGCAAGTCCTGACCCACTGGTTCCATGATTCCCCAAATTTCATACTCTCCAGCACATCAAAAAGGCACGACCAACTGACCCTATCATAAGTCTTTTCAAAATCCAGTTTCAAGACCACACCTTTCCTCCTCTGCAACTTCATTGCATATAGACACTCACGGGCCACCTAAAAGTTATCTTGATTATGGCGTCCCTTGATAAAAACTCTCTGGAAATAGCTGACCATCTTGTCTATGACTCCTTCCAACCTTTTTGCTAGTAATTTATTGATGATCTTGTAGGTTCCATTCAACAAGCTGATAGGCCTTAAATCACTGAATACCTGAGCCTCTGTTTCTTGGGAATGAGAACAATAAGGGTTTTGTTAATACCCCCCAAATATGCTCTCCCCTCTTGGAATTCCACAATTGCAGCCAACAGATCCGCTTTAATAACATCCCAACAATGCTGAAAGAACATCAAAGGGAAGCCATTTGGCCCTGGAGCTCTATCCCCTGTCAGTGAAAATTTGTCTGTCTGACCTCCTCTTCAGTGAAGGTCTGCGAGATAGCCAACCTCTCTTTATGAGAGAGCCATGGAAGAAGTCCATATGCAATTCTCGGTTTGAAACTGACCTCCTCAGTAAAAAACCTGGATTAGTAATCCCTCGTCAGCTTTCTGATCTGCTCCTCAGAAGAGATGGGGAGGTCACCCACTCGAATGCGAGTAAGGGTGTTGACCCTCCTCCTACCAAAAGCAATGCACTGGAAGTAAAGTGTATTTCTGTCACCTTCCTTGATCCATTTGTTCCTCGATCTTTGCCTCCAATAGATCTCCTCTTTGGAAAGGATATCATCACTCTCAAAGTGTCTCGCAGCTTCCTATCATCAACATCCAAAAGGCCAGCCTCCTCGAGCTTATCCAGACCCTCAATTTGTTGAAGAATTCTGTCCTTAGACTTTCTCCCCGTTTTGCCTTTCCCCCATGTCTCGAACACCTCGGTAGTGTGCTTGAGTCTAGAGACGAGAGTAGCCATAGCATACCAGACCAAGCCTCCCTGACAATGCCCAGAAGTCCTCCTCCCTGAGCCAGTACCTCTTCGATCTGAGCATAGCCTTCCTTCCCTACAGCCTACTGGTTTTCAAAAGGATTGGCCTGTGATCTAAAACAGAACTAGCCCACGGGAGAACCTGAGCATGAAAGAAATGATCCTCCCAATCCACCGAGATAAGAAATCTATCCAGTCTCGAATAGGAAGCCTTCGCTCTCATGTTAGACCAAGTAAAGCAGTCATGCACCATGCCAATATCAATCAAAGTTGCCTCCTTAATGAAGGCAGAAAAGTCTTCCATGGCCCCCGAAAGGAAAACATCTTCCGACCTCTCCCAATGAGCTGCCACAACATTAAAATTCCCTCCCACACACCAAGGCCTACCCGAGGAGAGGTATAAGCTAATCAACTCCTCCCAAAGCAGTCGCTTCTTCTCTCTACCCTCTGGCCCATACATCCCGGTGAAGTCCCAAGAGAAGTTGTCCTTCACTGAAGTGAAATGAAGAGAGATGGCTCACCTACTAAGTTGTCTATCCGCTAGCACCTCCTCAATCTCAAAGGGGTTCCAAAGGATCATGATGCCCCTTGACCTCTCTCCACTGGCGAAGCAACTTCTCTGGAAAGCCTACCACCCCCTAACTCCCTCATAAGGCACTCCCCCTCCCCTTAACATTTGGTTTCTTGGATGCAAAGGATGTCGATCCTATATCTACTCACTAACTCCTTGACGGCCTTATTCTTCCCACCCACTCCCAAGTCTCTCACGTTCCATGAGACAATCCTCATAGAGACAAAGATCAAACCCTCTCTTCCCCTTCGCAGCCCCCGCCTCAAAAGAAATACCTACCTGATCGGCCATCGCCCTCAGCTGCTCCATCAATTTTTGAGCATTCACCATCATTTCCCACACCTCTTCTTTCGGCATGTGGTATTTTCTCTTCGGCTCCCCACCATCACTGATGAGGGCCACCAGACCCTCTGGACAGGCCGATAGGGTCAGGACTTCATCGGCAAGAGCACCGACTTCTGTTAGCTGCACCTTGTCCGAGTGGCTCTGGGTTAGAGTCTCCAACCTGTTGCCCTAAGATTGCTGCCCTGAGAAGTTGGAACAGCAACATTTGGAGCCCCAGCCTGTTGCCTTGTGTCTGTCGCCCTGAGTGGCACAAGATGGCACCATAGCATACGTTGCTACCCCAGCAGTCGCAGACGACTGGAGGGCCTCAATAGGAAGACGGAATAGAGAGCCCCGCTGAGGAAGGAAGGGCAGTTCCGACGGTAACACAATCTGACAGGCCCTAGCATCGGAAGACCCATCATCCGGTGCGTCGGCAACTGCCACCGCGATCGCTACAGGCTGATCCCCTGGACCATCCCGTTCAGGTCGCACCGAAGAGCCCCTTCGCCGGTGAGGAGGTGGCGATGGCGAGCTGTGTTGGGGACACCGACGGGCCCTGGCTGCATAGATGAGGAAGGCCAATCGGCGTTATCAGGCAGGGGAGACGACCGTTGTTGGGTCTCAGCAACCTGATACGAAACAGATGCGACGATAAGTTGGTAGCTGGTTCACCCGGCCAAACCCGAGCAGACTGCCTTGCTTCACCTATAGAATCCCTTGGACCGACACGATCGTCAGTCGGGTTGGGTGATTTGAATTGAATCGACCGCGAAGGCGGGCTTCGAGCCATCGCCATCGTCTTCTACCTCCAAACCCCTTGCTTGATGCCCTAGGCATGCCACTGGCGCCGCCACCTCCTCAAGCATCCGCACTCGGATGACCACCGAGACTCCATCAAGGCGTACAAAGATGATCACTGAGACCTCTGAATGGTTTGCCACCTTCACCACGATGACGACCAACGTACGAGAGCTCATTGGGAGAATCCCAAATTGCCGGCCTCCACCTCCCCAAAGGATCTTGCCAAAAAAGCCAGCCCACCATCGTCACAGAGAAATAAAGGGACCCTCTCAAAGACTAGCCTGAACCTCCTCACAGGCGGGTTGGGAAACATACCTCTAGCCTCCGACCACCGCAGTAGGCAGATGAGGGATTTGCCGATCGTCAGACGGCCCATCTCTGCCATCCAGCCATTCTTGAGTATTGCCATGGGCATGTTAGATCATGAGTGACCTTAGAAAAACCATTCACAAACTTCCTTATCTTTTTGACCGGCCAATGCTGGTCATGGTATCTTGGATTGACTTGAAATCCTGCAAAAATGGTATGTATTGTTACATCTGACTTAGGCAGACTTGTATTGCAACTCAGACCAATCTGTAAGAATCTTAAACATCTTATAAGAATCATGGTGACTAATACTATGCCAAATGGACTATGATGAGGTTATTTTGTCAATCTTGTATTTATCCATGTGAATTTCTTTTTTCTTTTTCTCCTCTTAATCACCTTCAAGACAATGGTTTTATATCCACAGAGTTTATGTACCCATGCAAGGACTTAGTGTTAGTAACAAATATGCACGGAGTTGGACTTCCACGGACTGTGTGAAGACGTGCTCGGACTTTATGTTTAACATAAAAGATGCACGGGGTATGACTTCCACTGACCGTGTGAAGACGTGCTTGGACTTCATGTAGAAAACCAAACCTGCACAGGATTTGGCTTCCACGGACCATGAGAAGGCATACACAGACTGTAAATTGTCTAAGACCAAAATATGCACAGACTTGACACATACATGGACTTATGAAAGTGTGCACAGACTTATGTTCTTGCCCAAGGCCAGAACATGTATGGACTTTGCAATGCATGGACTTAAGACATGAATGAAATGTGCACGGACTTTACTCAGTGCCTAAGCAATAAATGCATAGACTTATCGATGCTGAAATAAATATGCATAGACATTATATATGCATGAACTTGAACAAGTCATGCACAATATACATTGACCATGCATGGACATTCTAAAGGAAAGCTCTGACTCTATAAAGCTAAGGGCATGGGGTTCAGAACAAGGCATTAGTGTTGACCATCAGCAGACTAAGATTGTTGGCCATCATCAAAACATCAAAACAAGGTTTACAACACATGTGAAATCCCATGCATCTAAAAAAAGAAATATCTCTTATCTCTACTGTGGAATACTTGGACACATGATGTGTGATTGTTTCATTAAGAAAAATGATGATTTGAGAGCATGTAGAAATAGAACTGATTTCAAAAATGTAAAGTAATCATTTACCAGAAAACCTTCCATACTTTACAATCACTGTGGTAAAAGAGATCATATAATTTCACACTGCTGGCTATTAATGAAGAAAATAAATCTTCATGCTAACAAAGATAAAATTTCTCCATCCACCTTGTAGCGTGTTGACAAGTCTGTCTTCAGAAATCCTTTCAATCATTCAATGATGAAGAAAATGAGTTTTCATTAAACATATCATGCCAGCACACACAAACTCGCTGAGTCAATGAGAAGAAAAAATGTGATGCCACATGTCTCTTGCCATTACTGTGACAAAATTGGGCATGTCAAGCATGATTGGTTTCTAAGAGAAAATGATGAATTGAATGCTGTCAGAAAGTGAAAATCATGTGCCAAGAGTGCTGCTAACCCACAAGGACCCAATATGGCTTGGGTACCTAAGAATGTAAAATGAGAAATCTATTTTGCAGGTGTGCCTTAGGAATATGAAGCATGACATGTGTGTTCAGTTAAGAAGGTAAGGCACACGGGCCAAGCGACATAAGTCAGGTTACAAGAAAAACTAAAAATTAAAATCTGAACACCCAGGTGATATCCCTCTTACTCTCTCTAGTAAATGTGCTATGTCTCGACTTACTTTGAGCTTAATAGTTATGTGATCATGCATATGTCTATACATGTACTTCATCCATAGTTGGTTGCATATCTCTGTGTATATCACTCATCATATAGCATATTGTTGAAGGAGAGTTGGGAAACTTTCAAATTAAATTTGGAAAGCTTCACATCCTTGCGAAATAAGTTTGTAGGTGTGAAGAGAAGAAATAAGGATAAGATGCTTCTTATATTTGATGCCAAGGAAAGAGAACCTAATTGGCAGATTCGATTTATGGAAGGAAATTCACCTATTATGACAATTAATATCAGCATAGTGTTCACATAGTTAATCTACATCTAAGATGGCATCGTAGCCTTCCATGTCGAGGCATACGAGATTTGCAGGAAGATTATGGCCTTCTATGGTTACCTCACTATTAGGGTAGTGGGTTTTGAGTTCGATTCCAAAACCTAAGGGTGTAGTAATAGCTAGGTCCGAAGGTAAAGGAACTGGTGAAACTGGTAGAGTTTTAATAAAAGTGGTAGATATAAAAGAATGAGAAGCACCAGTATTGAATAATACAAAGGCAGGATATGAATAAATTTAGATAGTACCTTCCATTAGACCATCATCTTTGGGTGCTTCATCATCCATCACGACATTTAAACGAGCTTGCCGCCTGCATCCACCATCAATTTTGTAAGGATAATTTTTCATAAGGGGGCACTCGGACATGCGATGCTCTCGGCTTTCACATCGAAGACAAGCACCAAGGTGCTTCTAACATTCTTCAGTCGAATGACCGAACTTCTCACAAAATGAGCAAGCCCGAGTCGCCATGACTTGCTTCTCTACTTCTTTCATCTTCTTATTTTTGCTATTCCCGTTGCCATTACGGGACAGCTTATTGTTGTCATGAGATTTGTAAGTCCCCATGATGCTAAATTTTTCTTCTTTCCTTCCTCGCTTATCATGCTTCTGACTAGATTCTTCACTCTTGCCCTTGTATTTCTCGACCTTCTCGAGGGTCCTTTCACATAAGTGGGCTCTATGGACCATCTCCGTGTATGTGCAGATATTTTGAGGCCCAAGTTACTTGACAAAGATGGGCCTTAAACCGTCCATAAAGCAATTGGCTTTGAGAAGCTTCGTAGCAACAAGATGTTGAGCATATGGCACCAACCTTGATAATTGTAATTCATACTCCGCCATTGTCATCATACCTTACCTAAGGGAGGCAAATTCGGCCGCCTTTCTCTCCTAGATATGCTCTGAGAAATACTTCTCATGGAAGAGCTCGAGGAACTCCTCCCAGGTGAGTTGTGCATTATGTAAATGAGTCGAGGTGACTTTCCACCACGTACGGGCATCTTTGTTGAGTTGGAATGTGGCCAACAGGATCTTCTCCTGGTCCGTGCATTACATGACATTGAAGATTCAATCTATCTCATCGATCCAGTTCTCGACCTCATCAAGGTTGGATAATCCCAAGAATCGAGGAAGGTTCATACTCCGAAAGTTCCTATGCAGATCATCGACGCCTGCCCACACACCAACTTGAGCTACCGTTTGCAGGGCTTGGGTGAGACCCTAGACGATTTGTTGCATGGCTTCCCAATTTCCACGGTTGCTAGCCATTTTGAAAGTAAGGTGCTTGAGAAAATAAACAACTAGTTATTTTCTTTAAAACTCATGGAGGTCAACAATAGCGAAACCCCAAATCAAACACCGCCGTTCTGTGCCGATCCACGCCCAATCACCCCCGGGTGATAGGGAAAACATGGGAAAACCATTCCCCAGCCTCTGGACCACCTAGAGGAGCAATTAAAACCCCAAAAATATCATTAAAATGGAAGATCTGTCACTTACCCCAAAATCGATCGTTTTAACACCCGGCGTCAAATAAACTCGCTCGGCTCATCATGGCCTACCAAAATCACGGGAATATAAGTACAAGGGTTAAGGAACCATCCCCTTATTTCCACTGAAGATTCTGCCTACCGTGGATGCCGTTCTACATGAAAATGCCTCACGAAACCCTCGTCGAGCATCCGAACGCGTAACCGAGCTCGTCGTGCCTCCACCTCCTTGATCCTCACCCCATCCTCACACTCCTCACCCTCACGTTGTCCCTGCCTCACCCTCCTCCACCATCATCGGTCGCTCGGGGGAGAGGGGGAGAGAAAGAGATGAGAGAGAGAGTGAGAAAGAGAGAATGGCACACGCTGAATGACCATAAATCAAAATCGTACCTTCGACTAGATTTGACGCTAACACTTTCGCACGAGTGATGTGAGTAACCTTGGCTCTCGGCGGACGGCTAGCTACAGACGACTACTGGGAAGGGGTGGGAACTAGTAGGTAGAACGGCTGAGGTTGAGACGACGGAGGAAGATGAAACTGCGGCTACTGCGGCTGGGAAACCTACGAGAACTGTACGATCTTTGGCCTCAACAGATAGTCTCGGGAGATGTGCCCTAGTTGATCACAGCGGTAGCAGACAGTCGGCAGAGAACACGGCACGCCCGGATGGCTGCCACCACACTTGGAACACAACCTCGACTGAGAAGCAGCCAAATCCTAACTCGGTCAAATGGAAGAAACAGACTCCTAACTCAGATCAGAAAACGCCGACTGATCAAACTTCTTTTTCTTGAACTTCTTAAATCGGAATCCCTTGCCCTGGGATTGCGGGAAGGAAGTACCACCGGTAACAGAGAAGGCGGGAGGAGCTCTTGGAACAGACGGCTGGTAGGGCGGCTGGTGCTGCACGACCGGCTGAACCATTCCAGCCTGAGGAAGCCCCCTGGTCCTCGCCAACTCTAACTCTAACGCAACGGCTGCTTGGTACGCAGAATCTAACTCAGCTACACAGGTCGTGAACAACGGCAGGCTCAACTCTGCTTTTAGTCCGCGCAGAAACTACTGAGTGTACACGGCTTCATCCGTAAAAATGTGGGGCACATACTAGCCCAACTCAATGAACTTGTCTCAGTATTGCAGCACTGACATCTCGCCCTGCGTCAGCTCTAGAAATTGGTACATCTTGGCTAACTTTAGACAGGCCGAAGTGTAAGCACGCTCGAATGCAGCAACAAACTCCGCCCATGTGATCCGTCAAAGCGGACGGGAATGGAAGGCAACCTCTCACTCCATGGTCCACCACGTGCGTGCGGTACCTTGAAGCTGATAAGAAGCCAACATAACCCTTTCATCCTTGGCACACTCCATGTCAGGACGGATTCAGACTATTCAAGTGATGGATCTGAGAGTGATTAAAGAAGGAGCGAAGCCTTAGAATGTCATTAGTGATAGTCAAGAGTCGCTATGTAATTTTCTTTTTTTATTGAGTCTAGTTAGTTAAAGAGTCAAGAGTTAACCTTATGTACTTTTGATTTTATCTAAATAAAGTAAGAATTTTGTCTAAATATTGTGCATTCATTTCTTATGTGTGAATGTGTTAGTGCTCTAATTATATTACTCACTTGAGGCGTACTAGCTGACTGTTCACGTTCCCAATTATTTTTGCTACATAATCTCGAGGTGTGACAGTTAAGTTGATAGCAAAGCCTAGGCATAACTATGTCCTGGGAAAAAAGTGTCATGTCATAGGTTAAGTCCAATGTTAAGGACCCATACCTATGAAACAAGAAAGAAAATTTGAAACCCCGTGAGAATGGGTAGAGCCGGGATGAGATAGTAAATTAGGAATTTTCTCTAAAATAATTCTAGAAGTTACACAGGAATTAACTAATTAAGAATCCTTTCAGGTTCCTTATATTTACGATGGCACACCGTGTTGACTGGGATGGGATGCAACAGATAGTTGCAGGTCTAACCCAGGCCTTGCAAAATATGGCCCAAGCTGTCGCAAGGGCTGGTGCCGATGACTTACATCGAAACTTTCGAAGTCTGAATCCTCTAAGGTTTTTTGATTCTTCCAATCCAGATGATGCGGACAACTGGATTGATGAGATGAACTGTATATTCAAAGTCATGAAATGTGCTGACCAAGAGAAGGTTCATCTCGCCACATTCCAACTCAACAAGGATGCACGTACTTGGCGAAAATCTATTCCAGCATCGCCTCAAGACGCACCACACACTTGGGAAGGATTCCTCACACTCTTCCAAGCAAAATACTTCTCTAAACATGTTAAGCAGAGGAAGGTGGCAGAGTTCGCTTCTTTGCATCAAGGCGTGATGACGGTGGCACAGTATGAATTACAATTCTCTTGCCTAGCACCCTATGCTCAACATTTAGTAAGCATGGATCTTCTCAAAGCTAATCATTTCATGGATGGGCTATGGCCCATCGTCATTCAACAACTATGCTCGCAAAATATTCATACCCATGCAGAGATGGTCCAGTGAGCCCATCTATGTGAAAGGACCTTGGAGAAGGTCGAGAAACTCAAAGGCAAAGCAGAGGAGTCTAGCCAAAAGATGGTTCGGCGTGGGAAAAAGGAGAAGTTTAGGATCACAAAACCTTACAAATCCCATGATAGTAAGAAGAGATCCTGGAACAGGAGTGGTAGTGGCTACCATAAGAACAAAAAGGCGAAGGAGGAAGATAGGCAAGTCATGGCGGCTTGTACATTCTACGAGAAATTCGGCCATGCGGCTGAGGAATACTGGAAGCGTCTTAGCGCTTGCTTAAGATGTGGAAGTCTAGAGCACCGCATGCCGGATTGCCCCGTCATGAAGGTTCAATCTGTCAATAGCAGACGCAAGTGACAGGCTCATCTTAATGCGATTTTCCGTTAGGTCAAGGTTTCTAATTAGTCGTATTAGATATTCTAGTTTGTTCCATCATATATAACTCACTTAATTTGAACCTATCTTAATTATCATGACAACCAAAGCAGCCTAACTCTAATTAATGAAGAAAAACTGACATATGACTAGCTTATTCGATTAATTATCCAAAAAGCCCTTGAAAAACAGAAGGAAACAAAACGGAATCATTAATATTGATTAATTTTCCTGTTCCCATATTCCACTCTCTCATTTTTTGATCAAGAGGTTAGTTAAGAGAGAGGGAATTTGGTGACTTAATTAATTAAATGGCTAATTAGCACATGTGAATAGGGCACTGTACGTACGTGCAATATATAGTTAAGTGTGTAGTATGCTTGGGTTGCAGCATTGTCACCAGCACGGGGTTATGCACCGAGACCTGAAGCCGGAGAACTTCTTGTTCGCAAACAAAACGGAGAACTCCCCACTCAAGGTGATCGATTTCGGCCTCTCCGTGTTCTTCGAGCCCGGTACGTAACGTACAGGAGGACTTCACCCCGTTAAGTAATTAGTTTGATTGATCCTCCCTGTGTGTGTGTGTGCGACTGTGCAGCTCCGTGGTGATCACTCCAATTTACTCTCTCTTTGGCTGCACTGCAGGCGACCGGTTCCACGATATCGTTGGGAGTCCCTACTACATGGCCCCAGAGGTCCTGAAGAGGAACTACGGGCCGGAGGCAGACGTGTGGAGTGCAGGGGTCATCCTCTACATCCTGCTGTGCGGAGTCCCACCGTTCTGGGCAGGTGCGTGTGTGTGTGTGTGTCTGTGTCATCAAGTCCTCTGTTGTTTGTCTGGTGCATGCTCCCCCTCGTCAAAGGCATGAATGCATTACAGTGGCCAGGTATGTATACATGTAAATATATATACATCATATGCATACAATAGTCACGATATTATGCCTCGATCTTAATTATCATTTGAGCTCAACCCACTTAGTTAAGACTGTACGTACGTACGTACGTAAAAGATCATGAGCTTGGAAATGCATGCATGCCTTCGAATTAAGGCTCCAACTTTTAGACCATAATATATATAATAAAGGACCTGACGTACACTAGATATATACTTCAGGAATGTGACGACGCCATCTTGTTTCATCCTCTTCTCGTACGTGCAGAAACTGATGAGGGCATTGCACAGGCTATTGTCAAGTCTGTCATCAATTTGGAGAGAGAGCCTTGGCCGAAGGTGTCTGAGAATGCCAAGGACCTTGTCATTCGGATGCTGGATCCAAATCCTTACACCCGGTTGACAGCTACACAAGTCCTAGGTAACATTAGTTAGTCATATCTATATATACATACATATTGCACACACACACATACGTATATGTTGTCATGATGAGTTCTCCTAGCTATCATCTTCAATCTCTCTGGTTAGGAAATTTCCACTTGGAAGTTAACTCACGTATATATATAGTGACACCCATGCATGCTTAATTAATTAATAAGGCAAAGTACATACTAGACTCTGGCCTTGAATTTGTGACCCGTGCCAGAGTTCACCGGGGGCGGTGCCGTGGTCGGCGGCCCGGAGCGCGTCGGCGTAGTTGTCCGCCAGGATGATGATCGGGACGGTGGTGACCGGGTCATGCATGATCGCGGGGTACACGCGGGCGGTGTCGCTCATGATCTTCCCTCTCTGATCGGTAACCGGAGGAACGATCCCGGATCTTGGACCCGGGACCGAACCACCGACGGCCGGTCAGTGCTGGTCGGGGACGATGATCACCATGTCGTGCGCCCGAGTGCCACCGGCCGTCGCCGACTCCCACACGTACCGGAGCGACGGACGCCGGACCGTACCGCCGACGATGGTCGGCTCGTGCGGGTACTCGGACTCCCCCATCGCCTCGACGTGCTTCAGGGCGCTGGCCAGCGTCTCGCGGACCCGGCTGGAAATCGACCACGTGCCACCGCACCGGGGGTCGGCGTGACCGGGGTGGTACGGGTAGCTCGACGACGTGACTGTGTACGTCGTGACCATCGTGTCTGCGTGCATGATCACCGGCCCCCTTCAACGCACTCGGTGACGGCGGGGGAGGCCCACGTCGACAGGGCCGTGCAGTCAACGGCCGGGTCGCCGTTCATGATCCACACGACACCGGCGACGACCATGGTGATCACCACCATGACCGACGCGTACATGATCCGTTCCATGACCCACTCCTTCTTGATCGGTAACCAGGTGGCCGAACCCGGATCATGGACCCGGGGCCGACCATCCGGCGGCCGGTCAGAACCGGGGCAGGCCGTAGGGCTTGACCAGGGTGACGCCCTTCCGGACGCTGGCCAGGGGCACCACCGACGTCCACGACGTGCCGTGCCAGCGCACCTCGCACTCGGGCTCCGGCGAGGACGCCCACGGCTGGTCGGTGGTGTGGAGCTGGACGGTCCCGGTCTCGTCGGCGACGACGAACCAGTCCGGACCGCTGGCCGATCGCATGACGCCGACCTGGGTTCCGTCGGTGACGACGCGCCCGACCAGTGCGAGTGCGCGCATGCTGGGGGTGGATGCGGGTGCGGTGCGGGTGAGTTCCATCGGGTGCTCCTTGATCGTTCCGGAAAGTCCTTACTCCGTAAGGATTCCCCCCAGGTGATGCCCCTAAACCTGATCACTCCCCGATTCCCCAGGAAATTTATATTCAGTGGGGTGCATGCCTATACGTGCGGGATACAGGTAGGTGAGTGCAGGGTGCATGCTCTTTGCAGTGGGGGTATGCAGGTGCAATGTGCAAAGCCCCTTTGCTGTATGCCAATGCAAATCGCAAAGCGTGTTTGCTCATGTGCAGGTGCAAAGTGCAAAGGGGTTTGCAGGTTCGCTTCTGCAAAGTGTGCAAAGTGATCTTGCGGCGCATGGGACGGTCCGATTTCTACCGGCGCTCGAATTTGGAAACGTAATACCTCGGGGAAATACCCCGGACAGTGGGAGATGGGAGTGAGATCGTGCCCCGAAAGGACGATGTGACCGTGGACCGGTCGCTGGCGGACGATCCGATGGCCGCGACGGGTGGCGCGGAGCTGGAGCGCCGGGCGGAGACGGGTGTGACCCGCCGGCCGGCCACGAAGGGCACCCTGGAGCGCGGCTGGGTCAAGCACCGGCTCATCCGGGACCTGGCCATCGCCGAGAAGTCGCAGCGTGAGCTGGCCGCCATCTACGGCGTGTCCACGAACTCGATCACGAACTTCAAGAAGCGGTACGCCCTGGAGATCGAGGAGGTCCGGAACAACCTGGCCGACGAGTACGCCTCGCTGTGGATCGGCCAGAAGATGAAGCGGATCGCCGAGTACCAGGAGGCGGCCGAGAAGATGGCCCAGGGCAAGACGCCCCGGAACGCGGAGGTGCTGGTGTCCATCCTGAAGGCGGTCGCCGAGGAGCTGGGCCAGCTCCCGGCCCGTACGCAGGTGAACGTGTCGACCGAGACGACGGTCTACGAGATCGTCGGCCTGGACCCGGAGGACATCTGATGATCGTGGCGTTCCTGCTGGGCGTCCTCACCGGCATGGTCGGGGTCGCCTTTCTGATCCTGGCGAAGGGGAGGGGGTTCTGACGTGGACACATCAGCGGTCGATGACCTTGTCGCGGCCACTATCGAGCGGACGGACGCGGAACGGGCGGAGCGCCGGCGGCAGGCGAAGCTGAAGGCGGCCCAGTCCAGCAACCGGCCCCGGCACCGCTACCAGCCGTTCGGCACCGCCGTGGAGGCGTTCAAGTACAAGGGGCCGGAGCTGCTGTACGCCGGCCCGGCCGGCACCGGCAAGTCGAAGTGCCTGCTGGAGAAGCTGCACGCGGTGGCCCTGAAGTACCCGGGGATGCGCGGGCTGATCATCCGCAAGACCCTGGCCAGCCTCGGGTCGACCGCCCTGGTCACCTACGAGGAGCACGTCGCCAAGGAGCACCTGCTCAACGGCGAGGTGAAGTGGTTCGGCGGCTCGGCGAAGGAGGCGGCCTGCTACCGGTACTCCAACGGGTCCCGGATCGTCGTCGGCGGCATGGACAAGGCCATGAAGATCATGTCGTCGGAGTACGACATCGTCTACGCCCAGGAGGCCACCGAGCTGACGGAGGAGGACTGGGAGGCGGTGACCACCCGTCTGCGTAACGGCAAGATGCCGTACCAGCAGATCATCGCCGACGCCAACCCGGACGTGCCGACGCACTGGCTGAAGATCCGGTGCGACACGGGCAAGACCCACTACATCCGGTCGCGGCACGAGGACAACCCGATCCTGTTCCACCAGACGCCGGACGGCCCTGGTGCGCTCACCCCGGTGGGCGAGGCGTACATCGCGAAGCTGGACGCCCTGACGGGTGTCCGGTACCAGCGGCTGCGCAAGGGCATCTGGTGCGCCGCCGAGGGCCTGGTGTACGAGGAGTTCGACCCGGAGATCCACCTGCACCCGCGCATCGGCCGGCCGCCGATCTCGTGGACGAGGTACGTCACGGTCGACTTCGGCTACACGAACCCGATGGTGGTGCAGTTCTGGGCGGAGGACGAGGACGGCCGGCTGTACCTGTACCGGGAGCTGTACCAGACGAAGATCACCGTGGAGGACATGGCCCCGAAGATCCTCAAGGCCATGAACCTGAAGAACGAGCCCCGGCCACGGATGATCATCTGTGACCACGACGCGGAGGGGCGCGCGGTCCTGGAGAAGCACCTCGGCATGTCGACCAAGGCGGCGAAGAAGACCGTCGAGGACGGCATCCAGGCGGTCAAGAGCCGGCTCAGGGTCTCCGAGACCGACGGCAAGCCGCGCCTCTACCTGTGCGAAGGGGCGCTGGTCGAGCGGGACAAAGACCTGGCCGACCGGAAGAAGCCCACCTGCACGATCGAGGAGATCGTCGGCTACATCTGGGACCGTGGCACCGTCAAGGCCCAGCTCGACGGCAAGCCGCCGAAGGAGGCCCCCGTCAAGGAAGATGATCATGGAATGGACGCCCTCCGGTATATGGTAGCTGAACGCGACTTGCGAGGTCGTCCCAGGGTACGTACTATCACGTACTAGGAGGTGCGACATGGCAAAGTGCCAGGTGGGGTGCGCGTGCGGACGGCACAAGGCGAAGGGCGTGAAGCGTTCGGCCGAGGTCCGCGCGAAGATCAGCGCTGCAAAGATGGGGCACGAGGTGACCCCTGAGACGCGCGCGAAGATCAGCAAGAAGATGGCCGGGCGCAGGCAGCCGGCGGAGACGGTGGCAAGGAGGTCGAAGTCCCTGAGGCGGCACGGTCACGCCGCCAACCGGTCGGGCCGGCGATCCCCCGAGTACCGGGCCTGGGACGCGATGAAGTCGCGCTGCTACAACCCGAAGGCCAGGGGGTACGCCGGATACGGCGGTCGCGGGGTCACTGTGTGCGATCGCTGGCGGTACTCGTTCGAGAACTTCCTGGCCGACATGGGTGAGCGGCCCAGCCCGGAGCACTCCCTGGACCGGATCGACAACGATGGGAACTACGAGCCGGGGAACTGCCGCTGGGCGACCCGGTCCGAGCAGCAGAGGAACCGGACCCGGTTCAACCCCAACAAGGCCAAGAAGTGCGAGCCGGGCTGCACCTGCCGGAAGCACTCCTGGCGGCAGGAGTTCCGTGATGCGAACCGCTGACCCCGACCTCACCCCGCTGCCCCTCTGGAGGCAGTACCTGGCGCGATACCGGGACACCTGGAGGCGGTCGAAGGATCGAAGGAAGCAGGCTCTGGTAGCCTTGCATTCTGCGGTCACCACGCTGCTCTCCCTTGCTTTCCAGGCAGGAGGCGGTACCCTGATCGCGTACGGTGCGTACCTGATGGCTCCCCCGGCGGGATACATCACAGGCGGACTGATGTGCTGGCTGCTCGTCTGGAGCGCCGAGAGAGACCGGAGGGGAACGGGTGAGCGTACTCGGTAACGTCGCTGCGGCGTTCCTCAACCGCTCCCCCGTGCCCCAGTCCCCGAAGACCGGCGGCCGGGAGGTCTTCAACGTCCTCACCGGCCGTGGGGCCTCCACCGAGCAGAAGATGCTCCGGGGCATGGAGCAGTACGGCGAGGTCTCCACCGCCTTCGGCATCATCTCGCGCATCAGCGAGGTGACCGCCGAGCAGTGCTGGCACCTGTACCGCAAGCAGACCGACGGCCGGCGCGTCTACCGGGAGACCGAGACGCGCACCGAGGTGTTCCGGCACGCCGCGCTCGACCTGTGGGCGAACCCGAACCCGCTGATGGACACGATGGAGTTCGTCGAGACCGTCACTCAGCACTACGACACGGCCGGCGAGTGGTGGGCGGTCGCCTACTTCTCGCCGGGTGCCCGCGCCGTCGGCCCGCTGGAGCTGTGGCCGATGCGCCCCGACCGGGTCCGCATCGTGATCAACGACTCCGGGGTGCTGACCGGGTACATCTACGTCGGCCCGGACGGCGAGCGGGTGCCGCTGGAGAAGGAAGACGTGATCCACGTCAAGCGCTCCAACCCGCTGGACATCTACCGTGGCCTCGGCCCCATGCAGGCCCTGGCCATCAAGCTCGACTCGAACCGCCTGGCCTCCGAGTACAACCGGAACTTCTTCCTCAACTCGGCCGAGCCGGGCGGCATCATCGAGATCGAGGACCGGCTCGACGACGACGAGTTCCGCGAGCTGGTGCACCGCTGGCGCGAGCAGCACCAGGGTGTGGCCAACGCCCACCGTGTGGCCGTCCTGGAGCAGGGCAAGTGGGTCGAGCGCCGCTACTCCATGCGCGACATGGCGTTCCCCGAGCTGGCCGAGATTTCCCGCGAGGACATCCGCGAGGCGTTCGGCTACCCGAAGGGGATGACCGGCGCGACCGAGGACGTCAACAAGGCGGTCGCCGACGCCAACGAGCGCATGTTCGGCCGCTACCTCATCCGGCCCCGGCTGGCGAAGCTGCGCTCCGCGCTGAACAACCAGCTCCTGCCGATGTTCGGCGACTCTGCGGCCCGCAACCTGGAGTTCGACTTCGAGGACCCGGTGCCGGAGGACCGCGACGCGGACGCCAAGGACCGGATCACGAAGGCCCAGGCGCTGAAGCTGCTGGTCGAGTCCGGCATGAAGTGGGACGACGCCCTGGAGATCGTCGGCCTGCCGCAGGCCGCCCAGGACGAGCTGAAGCTCCAGATGGCCCGTGAGGCGCACGAGGCGGCCATCGCCCCGAAGCCCGACCCCGAGTTCGGCCGGGAGCAGCAGGACGGTGACACGGGCCACCGTCCGAACCAGGAACCCAAGAAGCCGAGCCCGGCCCGGGAGGCGAACGAGCAGTGAAGTGGAACCGCGACGAGTTCCTGGCGCGCATCCGCCGGCCTCTGGCCCGTGAGCGCGCCGGCCGTACCGACTGGTACCGGCTCCAGAACAAGGCCGGCGAGAAGCCTGCCCTGTACATCTACGACGAGATCGGCTACTGGGGCGACACCGCCGCCTCGCTGGTCGACCAGCTCAACGGTGTGACCGGCGACGAGATCGACGTGCACATTTCCTCGCCCGGCGGGGACATCTTCGACGGTCTGGCGATCTACCAGGCGCTGAAGGACCACCCGGCGAAGGTCAACGTCAGGATCGACGGGCTGGCGGCCTCCATCGCCTCCGTCATCGCCATGGCCGGCGACAAGGTCATCATCGCCCCGAAGGCGTCCATGATGATCCACGACGGCTGGACGATGGCCGTCGGGAACGCCGCCGAGCTGCGCAAGACCGCAGACCTGCTCGACAAGCAGTCCGGGATCATCGCCTCGGTGTACGCGGACCGGTCGAACTCCGACGCGAACACCTGGCGCGACGCCATGCGCGAGGAGACCTGGTACACCGCCCAGGAGGCGCTGGACGCCGGCCTGGTCGACGAGATCGAGGGCCAGGAGAAGAAGGTCGAGGAGCCCTTCGACCTCTCCGTGTTCGCCCACGCCGGCCGCGACAACGCGCCGGCCCCCAAGACTCGGCTCGTGGCTGAACACGGCCCCGAGTCGGTAGAGCCCCCGGCGGCCCCGCCGGTGGAACAGCCGAAGGCTGAAGAGGCCCCGTTCGTCTGGGACTTCTCCGCCTTCAAGTCCGCTCTCGTGGAGGGAGTGAAGTAATGCCGAAGATCGCGATTCCCGAGTCGCAGAGCGAACTGGAAGAGCTGCTCAGCGACGGGGCGAAGGTCCAGAACCTCATGGCCGAGGGCCAGTTCACGGACGCCGTCAAGGCGTACGCGACCGCCTTCGCCAAGAAGGAGACCGACGCCACCCAGCAGATCCAGGAGCAGGTGCAGGCGGAGATCCGCAACTACCTGAAGGAGCACGACCAGGACAAGGGCCTGGAGCGTCTCAAGCAGGGCGGCATCGACGCCGTGGCCAAGTCCGGCCGCGCCGGCACCATGTACAACGCGAAGGCGCTGGGTGCGCCGCTCGACGCCGAGTACGCCGAGGATGGCCTGTCCGGCTTCCTCAAGGACATCTGGCACAACACCTACCAGGACGCTGCGGTCGCCGCGCGCCGGCAGGCCCTGAAGGCGGCTGCCGCCTCCTCGGGCGAGCCCGCCTCCGGTGGCTTCCTCGTCCCCGAGGCGTTCCGGGCCGAGCTGCTCCAGCTCTCCCTGGAGCGTGGCGTCGTGCGCTCCCGCGCCCGCGTCGTGCCGATGGAGACCGCCCGCGTCGTGTACCCGATGCTGGACGTCACCTCCCACGCGGAGAACGTCTTCGGCGGCGTCCAGGGCTACTGGACCCCCGAGTCCGGCGAGATGCAGGACGTCGCGGCCACCTTCGGCCGGGTCGCCCTGGACGCCTGGAAGCTGACGGCGTTCGCGAACGTCCCGAACGAGCTGATCCAGGACTCCGCCCTGGCGTTCGAGACGTTCATCCGGTCCGCCTTCCCGGAGGCCCTGGCCTACTTCGAGGACGACGCGTTCATCAACGGCAACGGTGCAGGTCAGCCCCTCGGCTGGCGTCGTGCCGAGGCCACGGTGGTCGTCCCCAAGGAGTCCGGCCAGCCGGCCGACACCATCGTCTGGGAGAACATCGTCAAGATGTACTCCCGGATGCTGCCGCAGAGCCTGTCCCGGGCCGTCTGGGTCGTGTCCCCGGACGTCTTCCCGCAGCTCGCCACGATGGCGCTGTCCGTCGGTACCGGCGGTTCGGCCATCTGGCTGAACAACGGCGTGCAGGGCCCCCCGGCCACCATCCTCGGGCGTCCCGTCGTCATCACGGAGAAGGTGCCTTCCCTGGGCAACCAGGGCGACATCTCCTTCGTCGACCTCGGGTACTACCTGATCGGTGACCGTCAGGCCCTGACCGTCGAGTCGAGCCCCCACTACCGGTTCCAGAACGGCGAGACGAGCTACAAGTTCGTCTCCCGCGTCGACGGCCGGCCGTGGCTGAAGAGCGCGATCACCCCGCGCAACTCGGGCCCGACCCTGTCCCCCTTCGTCCAGCTCGCCGAGCGGGCCTGACGAATCCACGCCGGGGTGGGCAGTGAAACCCCCACCCCGGCCCGTCCAGCAGGGCATTGAAACCCCCTGCGGAAAGGAGAAGTCTCATGGCTTCTTTCGGCGACGGCCTCGGCCGCGTTTTCAACGTGGTCCACGCAGCCGCGACGGTGGCGATTCCGCTGACCCAGGGGTCGGCGGTCTCCTTCGTGCACGCCCACGGCGGCTCGGGCACCGGCATACTCACCCTGACCCAGCTCGACTCGACCGGAACCAACTCCGAGATCGCCCTGAACGTCGGCACCCAGAGCGCCGGCCAGGAGAACCTCGGCTCCCGGTACTACATCGGGCCGGACTCGGGCGGCACCTGGACGGAGAAGGCGGCCACCTCGGCTAACACCTTCACCCTGGGCGGCTCGACCAACGACACGGGCGTCATCACCGTTCGCGCGGAGCAGCTCGCTGACGGCTACGACATGGTGGAGGCCAACGTCTCCGCCGGCACCGTGGTTGCCATCGTCCACGACCTGCTGGTCCAGCGGAAGCCGTCCAACCTCAAGTCCAACATCGTGGCCTGATCGGGGGGCTTGATCATGGCGAACGGAACCGGGTCTCCCGGAATCCAGAGCAAGTGGGACGGCGGCGACCTGGTCTTCGAGACCCTGGCCGGCGTCGAGGTGCTGCGCGTCGGGTCGGACGGCGTGCTGTCCATCGCGGGCATCGCGTTCCCGACCGCCGACGGCACCGCAGGTCAGGTGCTAAAGACCGACGGTAGCGGCACGCTGAGCTTCGCGGCCGACGCGACCGGCGCGTAAGGGGGTAGGGAGAGATGACGTACATCCCCAGTTCACAGGGCGTCCGGAGCGCTGCTCTGGGCCTCGCTGTGGAGCGGGCCACGGCAGCTCTCCCGGCCTCCACCACCGCTGACATCTTCACGGTGGACGGCGGCCGGGTGCTCCTGGTCGGGATCATCGGCGAGGTGACCACGGCCATCCAGGCGCAGGCGTGCGACCTGTCCGTCGTCTATGACCCGGACGGGACGGGGTCGAACACGACCCTGGCCAGCGCCCTGGATGTGAACGCCGACGCGGCCGGCAGCTACTACGTGCTCAACGGCACGGCCGGCGGCGCGCTGGTGCAGTCCACGAACCCGTTCGCGGTGGCCTTCCCGGCCCCGCGATGGGTGCTGGGCCCGGGGGATATCGCGCTCACCACGAGTGCGACGAACACGGGCTCGGTGAAGTGGACGGCCCTGTACGTCCCCCTGGACGACGGGGCGACGCTCACCGCCGTGTAGGGGTCACACATCAGGTTCGGGGCCGCTGTCCACCTGGGCGGCGGCCCCTCTGTCTGTCGGGAGGGGCGGGCATGGACGGCGAGGACAGAATCCTCAGCAAGCTGGACCAGATCGACGAGCGGACCGTCAGCACGCTGGTCATGGTCACGGAGATCAAGGGCGAGGTCCGGCAGATTCAGGACCTGAAGGACCGGATCTCGGCCGTGGAGGGCCGGGCGACGGTCCTGGAGAAGTGGAAGTGGGGAACGATCGGGGCCATCGCGGCGTCCGGTTCGACCCTGGCCACGACGATCATCAAGGCCATCGGAGGCTGATCATGGGATGGGACTCCCTCCTCGGGATCATTCAGGAGGCTCGGGACATTGATCGCGAGGAGGCGTCCCGCCCGCCTGAGGACTGCCCGATCTGCGCGACCACGCTGACGTCGGGCCCGGACGGGAAGCTGTGCTGCCCGTTCGCCGACCACTTCGTCTGGCCGGACGATTCGTAGGCAGACAGGCCGTGTAGCCTTAGAATCGAAGAACAACTTCAGACTTTTCCCCAACTGACCGAGGGTTCGATCCCCTCACCGTTCAGGACCAATACTCATGAGCCCGGTGGCTCTTCTCTGCACTCAGGGTAACACGGCCTGAATCAAACCGTTTAACTCATTTGGGTGGTTTTCTTCTAACTGTTTCATCTTCTTAACGGTCCATCGATAGGCCGTGTTCCTCTCTGAAGGCCCTTAATTCGAATTCCTATTGTTGGTCTTCTACGTGGTTTATTTGAGGCCGTTTACCCATCTTGGACTATTAAACTCTGACCATTTATATCATTCAGCGGTCTGATATTGGGCCACCTTCCTTCCCGAAAATCACTTCAATCCATAAAATCACACGAAAGAAAAGGCCAAACCCACATTTTATTCAATCAAGCCATTTATTTCAAATTTAAACATTTCATTCCATAGGTCTCTATACATCAAAAGAAAAAGAAAATAACTCAATCCTCGATCGAGCATCCCCATGAGGTCAAATCTCTCGTATCTCCCTCACATATGCCTGATACTCCTCTGGAAGCTCTGTCACCTCTGCAGGTAGGGTGCGCACCCTACTAACCTCCCACATGATCAGGGCACTCCTGATCGCCTGCTCATCCTCATCTGTCCCAAGTCTCCTCGCATGTAGTGCAGGAAGATAGGGTAGCGCCGGAACTGTAGTGCGGGGGAGTCCAATCTGTAGGAAGCACCTCTAGGGACTGTACATCGCCAGAGCGGTGTCTCCCATGAGCCTCAAGTCTAGCCCAAGCCTACTAGGAAGCCTGAGGGTAGTGCCGTGGAGGAAGGAAGGGCGCATCACGAATTGGTCTAGGGGCAAAGTGTTGATGTAGAGACGTCATTCATCCCTGGTCTTCTTGTCTGTAGTCCTGCACTCAACTTGCGGAGAAAATCTGAAAGTGCCACCAATGAAGAAGAGTGGATGGCTCCCAAAGATCTAGCTAACAAAAGTGATATCCTTTCTAGGTGTAAACTTTAGCCTAACTCCCATCTAGCACTCTAGGAGAATCATAGAGCCAAAGAGTGGACCCCCTAGGGCAGCTGAGCTAAGACCCTCATATAGGTAAGAAAGGACAGCCTGAGAAATGAAAAGACCCTGCCACAGCCCACTAATGGTGCTAAGGATGGAGATGTCTAGGATGTGGTCGGCAGAGGGGAAGAGTATGACCCCGCACAGGTAAAGGGAAACGGCCTTAGCTATGGCCTCATCCCACCCACACTTGTTCTTGCAATGTGTTATAACCCACTGACTCAAGGGTAACAAATGGATCTGGTGTGGGCCAACTATGGTGCGGATGTCCTTGGTGCTAGGTATGAACTCTCCTAGAATGAGGGCAAGATCTACAGGGGCAACCGTATGACAAACTAGATCTTCCTTACCTACTTTGGATCTAGGAAGGGACAGGTAGGTATCTACCTCCTCTAGAAGGATGGTGGCCTCAAAGGATGGGAAGATCAATGTATGTGTCTGAGGATGCCATATCTCTACCAAAGCTGTGATGCTGTGCCAATCTAGGGAAAGCTTGGGATAGTTTTTGGCTAACACTAAAAGGGGGTACAGGTGCCAAGATCTAAGGATGGATATCACTGATATTGGGAGTTTTCGGATTATGGGAGACATCCACTTCAAGGTGGAATAGCGCCTAGGACCGGGGAGAAGCTAAGGTGGTGGGAGAAAAGAAAAGAAAAAGGAAGAAGAGAGGAAGAATGTATATTTTTGAAGAGAATTGGATGAAATAAAATGAAATTACATTAACTTACCTCTGTCATAGGGCTGGAGCTTAAGTGCCTTGGGATGATAGTCAGCCTTTGTAGCACCTCATACTCCTTTCTAGTCGGCTTTGGCCCATCATAAGTAGCCCCATCCATAGAGCTTCCTTCAAGGGCCCTCTTCATGGTGATTTGGGGAGGCTTGGCAAGGTTTTCAATGCCTAGAAGAGGAGTGTTGTAAGAGAAACGAGATTAGAGTACCCTCCTATTTATAGAACCTAATATGTGGCCTAATCCTACTAGGATTGAGGTAGGATAACTTAAAATGGGTTAGGATAGGCTTGGGCATGGTTTAGGACTCTCTACCCTCGGGTTGGGACTCTCCAAGAGAGCCCTGATCAGAGCTATCAGGGATTCCTCATATGCGGTCTCTCGAGTGACTGTGAAAGCCTAAAATCGATCTTTAAGGGACCATTTATGCACCTTCTACACAGTTCACCCCTGGCAATCTAAACGGCCCTGTGGAGACTGTGTTTCAATTCCAACGGTCAAATGAAGGACCGTGTTTCTTTTCTTTGCGGTCCAATGGGGACAGTTTACTACCCTTTTGGGCTCTTGGCCGAACAACATTTAGCAGTCCATCATAAAATCGTCTAGTCATTTGTGCGGTCGTTTGGATGACCGTTTGGATCCCTACTACCTTAATTTTGTCCCTTTTTGCACTCATTCCACTCAAGGTTTTTCCATCTCTCTCTCTCACTCTCCCGTGTCAGTATAGGATTCGTTGTTAGTCAATTAAAGTTAAGATATTCAAAACAACCCAAAAAAACATGCCATATCACTATCATATCATAGCATCCATATGTACATGAGTAGCATAATACATCAGGCCTGTCCCTCTGGGCCTCCGTTGTCACCCGTCCCCTCATGCCTCTTTGATGGCGGGGCCATCGCTGAGCTCGCCTCCTCAGGGTGACGTCGGCGTCGCTCCTCCTCCCCCTCGTTCCTCCGGTGACCGGAGGAACTCGTGAAGTATCCTTTGAAGGAAATGTGCATATCTTGCGTACCATGTGTGCCATTCGGAGCTCCGCTGCACTCGGATCTCTAGCTCATGCCCTCTACAATACCCTCCAATTTTGCCACCAAGAGTCGGGATCGGTCCCACTCTGCCTGGATGCGCTCTGTCTCTGCGGCCCTAGCCCGGAGTCACTCCAGCTCCGCACGGAGGAGCGCCATCTCTACCGCGTCTGTCAGATGACTGCGCTCCATCTCCTCTCTAAGCCAGGTAACCTCACCCAGCACTGTTGTCAGCTCGGTCATCTGCATACACACATTGTGGTTAGTTAGTTACATTTTATAATCATAATCAACTAGGGGAGTGCGATCATTTACTTACCCTCTCAGGGACTGCAGCTTCGGCCACCTCGGCTCGTGCGACCATCTTGGCAAACTGCGCATCTCGCTCAGCACGATCTACGGATGGCTGGGAGGAAGAAGGAGTGTCAGCTACCTAACACTGGGCCCCCTCGGCTCGCTGCATTTAGAAGTCATGGTTGGTCAATCTCATAAGCATACGCACGATTAAGTTTGAGGTTCAGGTCCAGCTCCTGCTGGAGCTCATCCCGCTGCTGGACTGAAGAGTGGAGAAGGCCCTGGAGCTCAGCTATCCGCCCTTAGCAGTTGAGTTGCATGTAGGAAGTCAAGTGTCAGTGCATCATAATCATAAAGCATATTAGAAAGCATAAGGTTAGAATCGTATCGATCGTCGAGCACCACGGAAGACCTGGTCTCCGTAGTGCTGAGCATAGGCCATCAGGTAGGCCTCCTCGCTCTCGGCTTAGGTGAGTACCTCTTGCCTGAGTGCTATCTAGTCCCAGACCTACTCCATTGCTCGAACGGTGTAGTCGGTCTCTTTCGCTAGTCCTCGCACATGTCATCCCACGCACTCCTCTGACTTCTCGGGCGTCGAGAAGTCGACCTCTACCGGGTGGACGCCAATCGTCCTCATCATCTGGTGGTAGTGAAGTGGCTCCACCACATTCATGCAGTGGAGCCAGATGTCGCATCCCACATAGGCCAGGGCTGCCACGACCCATGGCTGGCTCTCGTACCCCTCTCCCTAGTAGGGCGTCCACCGGACCTGTCAAATAGGCAAATTACATCAGCATAACAAGCATATAGTTGCATTTATATAGAGCTCAAGTTCAGGATCTTACCGAAGCATAGGGTAGGGTGTCGAGGTCATCCTGGAAGAGATATAATTCCTACTGAGTGTTTGCTCACCTAGTTTTTCCCCACTTTTCAGGTAACTCGGACACTGACTCACAACCGGATGGGGATGACAATGAGTGAAGAGCGTAGAGCCTCCAAGTGTCGTGCCGTTATGTCCAGTCTTGCTGCGTTGTGTCTTTCCTTTAGAGTCCATGTCGTTCTATATCTCATGTTTATTCAAGTCATGATGTAAACTTATCCAGGCTTGTAGCCTGATTATGGATGCAGATCTTAGTTATGTGGTTATTGACATTTTGGGTCTGGTAAGTTGTGGCAAATGAATTATTAGATTATGATTGTTATTCATTACTCTTGTCTTTAGCACACTCTATCGTTATGTCGAAATTCTTATCGCTCTAATTGACATGAGTGATATAAACTCGTCGTGCCTCCGGGTTCCTTCCGCACTCGGGGTGTGACATCGGGAGATGGGCGACACGTGGATAAAAGGGACGTTACATAGGTGCGAGTGCGTAGGTGATTGTGGGGAATCATGTATTGGACGTATTTCCCCACCTATCGTAAGCAGTCAGCATTTATTTACATCGGATTGAATCTGAATGGCTTCATTCCATGCTGAAGAGAAGTCTGTATATATCAGAAGCCATGGGTGGAGAGCAAGGGGTACTTTGCAGCTATGGATTTGCATTTAACCGGGAGGTGTTTGTTGGGGTCAGAGGTACTATACACCCACACCAAGTGGCACAGGGGAAGACTGGGACCTGAACGTGGATGTGAGAACATTCATTCAGTTGATAATATAATTTATGAGAGCCGCATGGGGTTACAGGTGGGCCATAGCGACTGAGGTACAGTGGGCGCAAGCCATGGGACAATTTCGACAAGGAGGTCGGTCCCTGGGTCAATGCATGATACGACGGATGTCTGCATGTTTTACAGGGGCTCTCCCCGAGGCAGGGGGAATGCCCGATTAGTCAAGAGAGGACTAGACTGGGCGACCAGAGAAGGCACAGGCTGGCGACTGGGAGAGGGTCGAACACGACTCGAGTCGAGCAATCGGGTACGACCTGATGACCGCAGGCGGTGCGATGTCATGGCATGTGTGTGGCCATCATAGACGGGCATACGTGGGCAATCCCAAAATAAGGGAGTATTTGCCGTTGTTATAATGCTGCACGTGTAGCTGGGATAGACTTACGTGTCATGGGGAAACGTCGTGTGAGGGGAGTGCAAGTGACATACCCTCACCGTGTGTAAGCTGATTCACAAGTCATCCACACACACAAATCTCCTTGCTTACTGCGCCTATTGCCTTGTGTTGATACCTTGGATGATTCTGGGTTGCATGCCTGATCCTTCACCCCTTGAGCTTCTAAGGGGCTTTTATAAGGGAAGTTGAAGGGCCATGGAAGAGTTTAGGCGGACCAAGTTGAGGGGTTGGACTTGGTCTGCATGAAACATAGAAAAAATATTTTTTTATGGTTTATGGAGTGGGGGAGGGAGGGTTTAGGCGGACCAGCCCAAGCGCTAGGTCTAGTCCGCCTAAAACAACCACCCCTTTTCAACTCCCCACCCCAGCGACTTCCCCCTCCACCTTAACTCACCGCGACAGCACCCCCCTTCCCCACAGCCACCTCGCCGTCGACACCCCATCCTCCTGCACCTCCCCTCGTCGCCGCACCGAGCCCGGTCACCACCCTCATCGACACGCTGCCCTCATCACACCTCCCTTGCTAACCTCCTTTCCCCCTGTGAACCTACACCGCTGCAACCCCAACCCCAACCCCATCTCCCATTCTCTTTTTTCTCCCTCTGCTAACCACGCTCTCTCTCGCAACCCGACGACCACCCCCCTGTGCATGCACGCACGCACCGACCTCTCCCCTCTCTCCCCTGCACTCTTCGCCACCCCCCTATGCATGCATCGCACCGACCACCCTCCTCACCTCCGGCACACCTCCACTATCGCCGCTGGCCTCACCACTGCTGTTGCCGTTGTCCACTCCCTCCCACACACGCACCACCGTTGCTATCTCCTTCCCTCTCTGCACCCTCCTCATCACCGCACTGACCCCCTCGCCTCACCGGACTCCCTCCTTCTCCCTCTCAACTCACTCGCCCCCACTGTACACCACCGTCGACGAGCCTCACCTCCGGCACACCTCCACTGCCGCCACTGGCCTCACCACCGCCGTTGCCGTCGTCCACTCCCTCCCACACATGCACCACCGTCGTTGTGTCCTTCCATCTCTGCTACCCTCCTCGCCACCTTGCCACCCCTCGCCACCTGCATTGGCCTCTACTAGCAGCCTCCTCATCGGTGACCAACCACCCCACTCTCTCTCACTACTACCCCACACACCCACTGACCTCACCTCTTCCTCTCTCTAACCCCATGTCACCGCCGCGACCACCTGGCCTACTCTTCTTCCCCTCCGCCTGAGCCACCTCCACCTCCCATGCACGGTCACCCCACTCCCTCTCTCTAACCCCACGCCATCACCACTCCCTCTCTCTCTTCTCTCCCATACATCACCACCCCGTCGTCCTCCCTGTTGCACTATCGTGAGCCCTCACCCACCTCTCCACGCCGCCGCAAACTCCCCGTCGTCCACCACCGTCGACCTCTCCCACTTCCCTCACCCTCACCTCCACCTCCCAGGTGCAACCTCCTCCCTCCTACTCTCATCTCCCACACCTGCAACCACCCCCCGCACACCACCTCTCCCTCTGCTGACCGCTCTCTCTCTCTCTCTCTTTTTCTCTCCCTTCTCTCTGCCTCTCTCACGCTCTCTATCTCCCTCTTCCTCTTCCTTCTCTCTATTTCTCATCTCACCACCCCCCGTCTGTCACCCTTCTCACACGCACGCACGGAGACCCACCCCCCTCCGTCTCTTTCTCTCTCTTTCTCTCCCTTCTCTCTATCTCTCTCACTCCCACTCTCTCTCTCTCCAATATTTTATTTTATTTATTTTGTTTGTTTCTCTCTTATTCCATCATATATATATTTATAGATAGATATCTTATATATATCTTCACATATATATATTGATATATATATATATTTATTTATTTGAGAAAGAATAGTAAGAGTACCTTCGACTGGTCCACCCGCCTTAGTGGCTTCCGTTTCAGACTCCTAAAGGGCTTGGAGCTTTCCCTTCCACTTTTGACTCCCTTGAGGCTTTTTCGGTGTAGTTTGATCAGAAATAAGAGGACACTCAGGGATCCAGTGGTCCTTGCTACCACAACATAGACAGGTGCCTAGCTTGCGCCAACACTCCTCCATCTTATGACCCGATCGATCACAATACTTACAAACTACTTTGGATTGAGCCGTCAAACCTGCTGCCTTCTTATCTCCATCTCTCGGCTTCTTATCTTTTGACAAAGTTGGCCTGCCATTGGGCCTCTTCTTGCCATTTGTAGGCTTGAAAATTCTGGAGCTGGTTGTCTGTTCTTTCTTCTTATCTCTCCCTCGAATCCTCCCCATCATCTCCATAGTATCTTCGAGAACTTGGGCCTTTCTCCCAATCTTGGCATAAGTGTGAATCTCCATCGGCGCCAGCTGGTTAATGTATTGAAGCTTCAACCCATTTAAGAACTGCTTGGCCTTCATTTTCTCAGTGGATACTAGATGTGGTGCATAGTGGGACAACTTGGCAAACTACGTCTCGTACTCAGCAATTGATAAATTTCTCTACTTAAGCGAAGCAAACTCCCCCGCCTTCTTCTCGTACACACGATCTGAGAAATACTTGCTATTAAAGCATTCCCGGAACTCTTCCCAAGTCGCATGACCATTTGCAAGTGTGGGCTCTACCGATTCCCACCATGCACGAGCGTCATGCTCTAACTAAAACGTCACCAGTAATACTCGTTCTTGGTTGCTGTACTGCATCACCCAAAAAATCCGTTCCATTTCCTTAAGCCAATCCTCAGCCTTGTCAGGATCTGATGAACCGCCGAACCATGGGGGATTCAGGCCTTGAAAGTTCCTGTGTAAATCACCAGCTCCATGATGCGCAGCGCCTTGCGGTACTTGCTGTAAGGCCTGGGTCAGGCCCTGAACAATGTGTTTCATATCTCGCCACTCCACGCGCTCAGCTACCATCTCAAAGAATTCCTACAACATAGAGAGAACAATTAAGAACATTATACCGAATTCATTTTTAGAGTTTGTTTGTTAATTAACTTAACTCGAGTCTCTACCCCATCTCATTGGGCTGGATTCTAGACTTTACTAATGTCACGGTTCTACTAACACTTTCTAGAAATGTACGGTCTTAAGAAAACCTAGCCTCTTATACCACAAAACTGTCACACCCCGACGCGAAAAATTAGAATGCGACAATCATAATCAATCATGTCATTTAGAGCACAAATTGCTACAAGAGACTAACCAACCAAATTTATCACAATTAAAAGCAAATAACTAAATTTTATTGATAATAAAGAGAAATGTTGAATTACATCATCTCGAGGACTTGACTATCAAACTCTTACATCAATATCTGAGGAAAAGAAAACTGACATCCCCTACCATGACTCCCCCAACACTCGCCAACGCTGATGCTAACACCAGAAAAATTACCAGCAACAGCCTCGGGGCCCATTTATCTTGGCAAAGAGATGAAAGGAGACTCTCGTCCCACCGGGCGTGCCAAGCTTGTGGGGGACATTTTTATTTAATTTAATTTATTTTTTTATTTTATTTTGTTTATGTTTGTTTATTTACTTATTAGATTCATTAGATTTATTTGTTTCATTTAGGCATGCCAGTCACTGAATGATGAGTTTATTATGCACTCAATCTAACCCACGTGAGACGAGAGTGAGATCCGTGTCGAGACCAGAAGTCCGCCATACCATTAAGGCTATGGTGTTAATTACATCCTCCAATAAGGAGAAAAATATTTGATTAATTGTCGAGATAATGAGCCGTCCGAGGCTGGAATAGAATGCGAGAGAATGCATGTGACGACAAAATTTACAAAACCACATAAAATGGTTCACTTATTATTTTCTTAGTCACGCAAAGTGGGCATAACTCATTGAGTTCAAATCCCAGTATGAGGCAGAGACCATAGGTCTAAAGATCACCATCACGCATAGTGAAAGCTTCCAGTCGGGCATGGCCCAGCCTTCCATCTGTGCCATTTGATATACTGAAGGCTCGACCAGGCGGGTACACATTAATATGGTAATTACAGACATATATTTATGTATGATACATGCGTTGACCAAAGCATGATGACAGATAGCTTGAACTTAAATAGCTCCTTTTATTCGACCTAGGGTTGGTTATGTTGATCAGCCCCTGCCATGGGAGGCGAAGGTTTGCTCGAGAATAAGTGAGGAGTTAAAACGGTGCAGAGAGGATATTTTATTCAAAACCAACGCGATCAAGCATAGGTAAAGCTTAAAATGACGCGGGGTACTGTAGGTAAAGTGCTTAAACGGTGTGGCATAGGCATATGGATTCTAGCGGTGTGGGTGGCTTGGTGCGCATTGGAATAGGGCGCGCTGGTTTAGAGAGCTTTAAAAAAAAGGTTTTGAGTGTGAACTTAAAACGGCACGGTGGGGTACCACGCCGGATTAAGGCCGCGCCGAATTAGGTTATTTTCTTGCCATTTTCAGTCCATTTTTGGTTATAGAGTTGCTTGTTGGCATTTTGATGTTAATTGAGTTAAATTATTGAGTGAATTCGAGTATTGAATGCCCTAGAAATAGAGCCAAGGCTCGTGCGAGGTTCATACTCGAGCATGAAAACTTATTACTATGAAAGCACTTCTCATTGGGCATGAATTGCAGAAACAATTAGCTAATTAGGTTTGACAAAATTCAGGCAGCATCTCCCTATACCCAAAGGTCACGGGGGAGAAGCAGAGGCATACCTACAGAATCGGGGTAAGCTCCTTAATACCGGGTGGCACGATGGTGGCCGGCAGACCCAAACGGATGAAAAACCTCGAGGACTAGCCTACGAGGGGCACCAGTACTTCGTGGGCCAAAACACGATTGGGAGGGATGACCAATGAGGGAGGAAACCCTGAGGGCTAGCCTACGAGGGGCACACAACCTGTGGTCACCACTAGTCCCCTTAAGGACAGTGGATTTAATGTTGGGCTTTTTCACCCTACATTATGTTTTACTTATTGAATTTTCTGACTACCCTCCCCAGTCTCGGGGATCCATTGTCTATTATAGCTTGTTTTGTGAAGACTTCATTATGGGAATAATGAATAAACTGCCTCAATGGCGAATAGTGCTCAGTTGTTTCTCACCCTTGTGGCTCTCAGGCTTCAATATGCCCATAGATTATGGACCCTGTCTCGGCTCTCCGTGGGCGGGTATCCTATGTCTCTTGGCATGTCCCGAGACAAGGGGAGATACTGCTGGAATTAAACCTGGAGGCTGTGTTATCCCATGCCTTCACGGGTGTTCCAATCATCTCATCGGATCACAAGGCTTCATTACGTATTATAACTCGAGCTCCGATGATCCCTTCAGGGAAATAGAATATTGACTGCCTTAAAGGCGAATAATGCCCCTATCCTTTCAGACCCTTCGGCTCATAGTTGTGTCGGCTTCCCTTAAAGCCTTTGTGTTCACCCTGTGGTACAAAACGGGTCAAAATTGATCGGCAAAGGGTTCATTACCCACTGTTGTATCCGGGCCATCATTTCGACATGCCTGACTTTTAGGAGTCCGTATTAGCTTACTATGGACGGATTTTCTATACATCTCCCACAACATATTCTGGGGCAGGGAGAGATGCTACCGAAATTCTAATAAGAATTTGTAGTTAAATTTCATATCATGTTTCTCGAGTTTTTCGCTCGGCTTTCACCCCTCATTGTGGTAGCGACTTCACGGCTACTCACATTGGATTATGAGAGTCGTGTACCCAATTTAAGGTAATACATTATTAATAGGTGCCATTCCCGGCATACATTGTCCCAGTAATATACGAGTTCACCCAAACGTGGTCATGCCAGGTCCACACTCGTGGACCCATATGTATGCACCGCGATACTGTGAACAGTCTCAAAATAAAAGGGTAGCTACTGATCGACGGCCATGTGAGTGATATGGACTGCTTAGAGGGCTAGCCTCGGATTCCCCACTCATCATAGGGTACGGAAGTGCCGTCCGGGCATGACCATCTTTCCAGAGTTCATCTCGATTGTTTGTGGATGAACCTCCTATACCCTCTCCAGTACTCTTCGGGGTAGGGGAGGTGCTGCCAAAATTTTATTTGAATTTGTTGAACAAATATGTGAATAGAAGATCAAAGAAAAATAATAACAACATGATCTCTAACCAACCTGCATGAACCTGAGTAAAGCAATTTCTGTTTATGTATCCGCTCGCATTTAGCCGCATAAATATAAGTATGAGTGCTTGCATCTCCCGATTCCTTGGTATATCAAATGGTGACTTGCAGAAGGTCAGATTACGTCTGGCTGGAAGCTATCACTATGTGTGATGGTGATCTTCGGATCTATGTTCTCCGCCCTTGTACCAAGAACCGGTTAAATAGAATAAACATTACTATATTACTTGCTTGTATGCATGATTAAATTCTGTTCCATTTTATAAAATAGGTATTGTTTGCATGCATTCCTTTCAGCTCGAAGGGCTCTTCTACTTTGGGACTCCCAGCCAAATCACACGATTCCCGATACAAAAGCTAAATAAGTACAATCCAAACACTGCCCACTCCTCGCAGGGAGGTAAAAGGCTACACAGTGAATTTGGGGACGTGAGAAGTGGGGTGACGAGCCGCAAGGAGATGAAGTACGGTAACTCCAACGTGCTACGAACCAGTATGGACTATGCTGCAACACCGGTCGGCCTAGGTCTAGCAGCAAGGATGACATGTCACGGAGGCCGAGGAAGGAGCAAACATCCCTGACGACATGCTGTAGTGGATGACGATCCTCTTGGAAGAAGACGGAAGCCAACGGCGCCATCTAGAACCTCTGGTGTAGTCACGAGCGGCGGGCAGACTGCAGGCCGGTCTACGTCGGTGCAGGCGACCAGCGGGCGAGGAGGCCTGGAACGCGCCCTTCTGGTCATCCTCGAAACACGAAACCTGGTGTGGACGTAGGTGGCAAGGTCCCTGAGATGCCCGTGTAAGATGGACTGCAGCTGATGCCCGTGGGAGCCGGGGTGACTCAAGAAGCATCTCCCTGTGCAATCTAGTCTGTCTGTAGGCAGCAGGATAGACAGGGAAAGAACAACACGACAACAGGGCTTCCGGGTGGATTCTAGGGCTAGGTTTTCCCTGGAGGATGGGGGATGGACGTGGGAAGATGGAGGGTGAGCGTCCGGGTTGCACATAGAGGAGGTTTTGTGCGTGGGGAGTGGTGTACTGTAAGACTCAGATCTGTAGGACTGTGTAGATAGACTGGGTAACAGAGATGGTGGATGTGATTATGTAGGGTAAATAGGCTCAAAACGGCATGAAAATTTTATGGTGGATGGGCTATGATGTGGGGAAGACGTGTACCAATTTTCAGGGTGTTTGGACATTATTTGGGGGGTGAGATGGCTACTGTGGATGGGTTTTGTCCCTGTAGACCTACATAGGTGCAGTCTGCACGGGAAAATAGGCTATGAAGGGAATTTCTCCCACAGGTGGAGTTTAAATGTGAAATTTGACCTGGAAGAAGGGGAGACGTGGGGGAAGACACATACAAAATTTGAGATCAAACTGAGATGGGAAAGGGGGCGAACCAACCAGTTAACCATGCCTCTATCACACTGGGGAAGCAAATCTGCACAGTCAGGGGAGAACACTCACCCTGGCCTGATCCGATGGCGGATGAGGGCAAGACCAGGCTCGTTGCGAAGGGGACTAGATGAAGCACATCTTCACCAAATATCAGACTCAAATTCATAGCGTGGAGGTGTGGGAGAATTTTGCTAGTTGTAGGTCGGATGCAAGTGATGCAGTAGCAAGGCTAGATGGCGTAGGAAGAAGATGAGGGGGCTGGCCTCGCACCAAGCCCAAGGGCGTCACACCCAGAAACCCTAGGTTTCTCACCAAGGGGGTACTCATCACAGGCACAAGCTCCAAGAAGGAGGAAGGGGACGTAGCCTGCTAGAGAAATTCTCCAGTAAAAATTCTTCATGAATTAATTTTTAAAATATGTTTACAAGAGAGTATTTAAACAGAATTCAGACTTCCGGAGTCACGAAACCCAGGTGATATCACGCGCCTGCCCCGGTGCGTTATACCCCTCTAACGCATCCCTAGTAGTGCATTATGTAGTCTGTGTCCTAAGTTTCCTGTGAAGTTTAATGTTCGGGTGGCTTTAATGCACCTCTGGTAGTGCGTTATAGTCCTTTGTATTGAGTTAAAGGTCTATTGTCCTTAGCGGCCCTGTCCCTGTGTGTCGTGTATTGTATAACGCCCTATTAAGGTGCGTTATATCCGTGTTTTCTGTGGAGTTTAATCGTTCTGGAAGTCATAATGGCTCACGGGAGGCACGTTATGTACATCATAATGCCCCCTCCGCAGTCCGTTATATTCCTTATCTGTTGTGTTTCGTGGTTGGTGACGCGACCATTCCCATGCGTTAGAGTCCTATAGCGCCCCTCCCTCGGTGCGTTATAGTTTGGGTCATATGTGAATTTCCTGTGTTCTGTGAAGCACAGCAGTCCTTTCCCGTTCTGTTATTGTGTATAAGGTGGAGGTTCCAGTCCGTTATATACCTGGAGATTTCAAAAGCTTGCATGTGTAATTTCTATGCAATTCATGTTTCATGCGCGCCATGTTTAAATTATTTTATACACTGTGGTATTCTTCTACATCCCATGAGAGCAGCTTTCTCTTTCCTTGTGATGGAACCACTAGTCGTAGCCTGACAACTTCTGTGTCGGCCCACCCGGGAGAGGTGGTGGGGTATTCCCGTTACATGGTTTGTAAGATAGTTTTCGTGGGCCCTCTCGCATAGTCAATAGCGTCCTATTGGGAGGGAAAACTAGCTTGAGGCCTGGCTCAAGGTGATGGGTTAGCGTGTGCACACATGATCAGAGTCTTGGATTGACGTCAACGGGCGTTACTCTGATTAGTCCCTCGGTGTGGTACTACTATTGTGTCACTCGCTTGTCACGAGCTAGACTGCGAGGTGCTTGAGACGCAGTGTAAGACATCAGTGGACGCATCTAGTTTCCTTCTACTGGTGGTCTTCCTTCCTCCCATCACATGGTTAGCTGAGGTTTATTCTGTTGGTAGATTTAGCTTCTGATGCTATTATTTAATTGTAAATTCGGCATGCCTATCTGTTTAACGGTGTTCCTTCCGCTTGCTATAACTGTGGATTATATGTGCCATTGTAGGTTTACTACTTTAAATGCATGCTCTGATTGCTTTATTAATGAATACTTGCATGGTTAGTGCGTGGTAGGGATCCGCGTGACCCCTACTGAGTCTGGCTGTGACTCACCCTTCTGTCCTACAGGTGAGCCGTCCCAGTCTCTCGCCGGTCTTCCCCGTGCTTTTCCAGACCGAGTCTAGAGCGCCAGCTATGTTCGTCTGTCCCAGTGTACTTTTATCTGGGGTATGTCCCATGAAGTTGTACAGTGGGACTGTCGTTGTTGTTGTCGTGGTGTCGGACTTGTATATTTGTAAATTCTGGACTATCCTCAATAATTATCACTCTGATATATTTCTTTTAATTACTTCCGCACTTTAATTTAATGGTTTGCTTTCGAGAATGTACTCCGTGTCGTTTTCGAAAAGCATACCTCGTGCAGGTTTTACTTTCGAAAACATACCTCGTGTCATTTTCAAAAGCACATACCTCGTGTAGTTTTTCTGTTTGCCGTATAGCAGTTTCACGAAGCCTTCACGAAGTTCATACTTCGTGTCGTTTTTAACCTCGTGTAGGTTTCAGTGAATAAAGTCTATGGTTGTCCACGTAAACCACGAGTATGAACACTGTTCATAACTCGTGAAGGTCTTCTATTGACGAGGTCGTGCTTCGTGCAGTCTTTACTAATACCTCGTGTCATTCTCACATTTTCATAGCTCGTGCCATTCTCGCAGTTTCATAGCCCATGTCATTTTCACATCTTCGTAGCTCGTGTTGTTTCTGCGTCTTCATATCTCGTGTCGCTTTTGCGCCTTTGTATACCTCGAGCAGGTATTGCATCTCATCGAGTACCTCGAGTAGATTTTCTGTCTCTTTGGTACCTCGAGCACATTTTTCGTCTCACAGTTTTTACCTCGTGTAGACTGTGCAGCTTTTGTTCTTTCATACTCCGAGTATGAACAGTGTCCATACTTCAAGCTATTTTTCCAACTTATCCACACCTCGGACCGTTCTGTCAAAAGAACTACCTCGTGCATCCTTCAGCATATCTCGTGTCACTTTTTTCAAGCTTCACACCTCGTGTAGTTTTTCACTAACGAGGGAATACCCCGTGTTGTTTGCTAAGTATCATACTTCGAGCGGGTTTTAAGGTTTCATGTCTCGAGTAGTTCTTAAACTCTTATTCCTCGAGCAGGTTTCAAACATTTCACCTCGAGTAGTTCTTTTGAAAAACTAACCCCGTGTCGGTTCTCCAACATCATATCTCGTGCAGGTTTCACATTTTAAGCCGTGCTTGACCATGTGTAGCTCGAGTATGAATAGTGTTCATAACTCGTGTAGTTTTTGTTAACGAGATCTAGCTTCGTGCTGCTTCTTCACTTTCAGCCTTTGTGTTGTTTTCCATGTCACAACCTCGTGCTGATTTTCCACCTTCTTACCTCGTGATGTTGTCTCTTCCTGAATTTAACATCTCGAGTCTTTATGGCACAGTTATACTTCTTGCACAATATTTCTATTTTTTACCTCGTGCATTTTCCTGTGGTCGTTATTCTTCGTGCAGCTCTTCCAGCTCCAAACCCCGTGCTACTTTCACAGTACCTACACTTCTTGTACCTACTGCATGCATGTTTGCGTGTGTGATAGCTGAAACCTCTTCGTGCAAGTTTTATTAAGTTTCTGAATAATGCCTCGTGCACAAATTCCTTGTATGAACTATTTCTATCAGTCTAACTACTCGACGGAATGCCAGGTACCTTCTATTCTGTCGAAGACATTCCATCAATGATAGGTCACGTGATTCGAGGTTGCAGCCCTCTGACACATGTATCAAATGTACACGTGTTCTGGAAAGCGCCAAGGGGAAGATCACGCCATCCACACTCCTGATGCTCTTCTGTACCAACTATAAATACAACTACTTAGCTGGCTCAAGAAAGGCTTGGTCCCTAGGACACCTTGTTACCCATCCATGGACCCTGCACTACAAGTAGTGCCCGTCAACTCTTTTCACACAACGTTCCGGTCTTGTCACCATGTTGATACATTGGACGACCTTCTTAAGGGATTAGACTGGCAGTTGCAGTTGACGCACTTGTTGGCCCCAAGCATCGACCGACCCAAAGATCGTAGTTTCACCCATCCCGCTTTGGGGTTTATTATCTCCGTGTGCACTGTGGGTCATGTCACCACAGAGGTTCTTTTATTCCTCCCCATGCCGACCGAGCTTGATTTCATTCCACTTTTCCCGAGGGAGGAACCATATCTATTATATGAGGCCATCGTCCCATCTACCCCAGTGCATGAAGGTGACCACCTACACCTTCAAGAATTTCAAACGTGGGACCGTGTCATGAGGGAACCTGTCTCGAGAGGTCACACATTCTTTGATCCCTTTGACCCCTTCTCTAGTGAACCCTTGGATCCACCATATCTACGCCACTTCTTCAGGGAAGTTCACTATCCCACCTCTACCCCACAGGCCAGTCCACCTACACTCCGCAAGGAGCCCGTTCATTGGGGTAAGAAGGAAGGTGAATTCGGCACTCCTGATCCACCCAAACCTCCCAAACCTCCCAAGCCCAAAGGGACATCAATGCATGAGTGGTACACTTTAGGATGTCTAGGATTCCATGGTTCCACCAACGTTTGGTTGCGTTGTGTGTATGCAAGGCACACATTCAGATGTCTTGGTCCACCATGGCATGTGCATGGGTCGGTCTAACAGTAGGTTTGTTTAGGGTCTCGTGTGAGTCTGTGTTTGTCTTTATTTGTTCAGAGTCTGTACATGCATGTGTCGAGCATATTAGGAGTTGCATAGTCCGTCTAATGTAAGCTCGCAATGTCAGTCCCTTTCGAGTGTAAGGCGAGTTGGATCTAATGCATGCGTTATAGAACTTACCAGAATTTGGGATCAGCTCAATCTCAATGTCTCGGAACTGGTCACATATAGGGCCTCAGTGGTGATTCCTAGTGAGTCATTGAGTCGTCTCCCTCTTTTGAGAGTGACCCCACCCCGGAGTGTCCACCACTAGCCTCATTCCCACAACAGCGTAGCATATAGAACATATACGGGATGAGCAGGTGACGATTACTAGGAGTGGAGCGTACCCGCGCTACCTGGTAGGGTGAAGGATCCGCAGGAGCCACGCGAGTAGCCGCACCCCTTACTTGACGGGGTCGAGTTCTTCTCACCCAAGGAGAATTGATAGGAATCAGCACCGGATACTAACATTTTTAGTTTGCATCAGTTTGCATATGTGTCCTTTTATTTACAGTTATATCCCTGGGTAATTGGATTTACAATTGTATTACAAGTATACGCCAAAGTGTTAGTTTTTAAAAGTCAGTGGGTTTCTTTATAAAAAGCCCAACTAGGTCCAGTGGGGCCCCCACTCTCTCTCCCATTGGGCCACCTAGCCACTAGGGTCCATGTGGGGTTGGTCTACTGTTGTAGCTTCATATTCTCCTTCACTGGGCCCCTCTATCATGCTGGGAACCTGGCGCATGTTTGTCACTATGATATTGAGAGATCCATCTGGCGGAACTGCCAGCGAGCTTGCTAGCTTTGCTAGCACATCTGTCTGAGCATTTTGATCTCGGCCGACATGGTCTATCGTGATGAAGTAGAATCGTTGCATGAGCTGCTTCGCCTTGGCGCAGTAAGGAAGTAATTCGAGCTTTCGGACATCAAACTGTCCTTATATCTGCTTGATAATCAACATTGAATCGTTGAATACTTGTAGCATCTGGATCTCCATGTGAAGAGCAATCTGAAGGTTGACAATCATGGCTTTATATTCTGCCTCGTTGTTTGTGCAAGGCTTGTTGATTGCACATGATGTATGCAGCACTTCTCCCTCCGGAAACTTAAGGACGATGCCTGCTCTGGCTCTCACCTTTGTCTGTCCTGTTTGGGATGTTTCTGTCCTGGATGCCTCGTCAAAGTACAGTTGCCATACAGCTTGACGGACTTGATCCACTTCAAGTGTTTCATCATCTGGAAGCTCCGTAATCAACGGGGAATCTTCAGGCACTGGATGTGCTGGATAGAAATCAGCTATGACCTGGCCTTTGATGGCCTTTTGCGGCACATACTTGATAAAAAATTCCATCAATATGACGGCCCATTTGCCTAGTCGCCTTTTCAAAGCCGGTCGAGACAATATATATTTGATTGTATCAGCCATTGATATCAGCTACACTTCATGGGATAGTATGTAATGCCTCATCTTCTTGACCGCAAAGATCAGTGCGAGGCAAACCTTCTCGATCGAGGTGTATTTTCGTTCCGCCCCAACTAATCTTCGACTGAGGTAGCGTCTGCTCTTTTTCCTCGTCGTTGTTCTGGGCCAACATTGCCCCTAGTGAATATTCTGTGGCGGCTATGTACAGAATCAATGGCCGCCCTTTAACCGGTGCCCCCAGTACTGGTGGGGTCTTCAGATATTCCTTCAACTGGTCGAAGGCTTTCTGGCACTCTTGGCTCCAACAGAATGGCGTATCTTTCATCATTAGCTTGTGGAATGGCTGGTATCGTCCAGACAGATTGGAAATAAATCTGCGGATGTAAGCTAATCGGCCTTGTAATGACCGCAGTTTTGTCAAATTCTTCGGAGGGGGCAGCTCCTGGATAGCTTTTATCTTGGAGGGGTCTATTTCAATTCCCTGATATTTGACGACAAAGTCGAGGAATTTCCCACTTGAAACGCTAAAGGTGCATTTCATCGGGTTCATCTTCAGTTCAAACTGTCGCAGCCTTTCGAATATGATCCTGAGATCACTCAGGTGGTCTTCTCTTTTCTTTGTCTTGACGACCAAGTCATCAATGTAGTATTCTACTTTGTCGTAGAGCAGTTCGTCGAATATCTTCGTCATCGCCCTTTGGTAAGTGGCGCCAGCATTTTTAAGGCCAAAAGGCGTCACTCTTGTAGTGAAATATCTCCTTGGGTGATCGGAAGGCCGTGTGAACTCCTCAAAGCTGGGGATATGGAATCATTACACTTCAGTGGGCCATCCCCAGGCAAATGACCTAGTGAAAAATGCCAATCGGATGCTCCTCCATGGCACCAAGACCCGCCTGGAGCAGGTTGACAAGTCTTGGATAGATTCCATTCCAAGCGTCCTATGGGCGCATCGGACTACTGCCCAGACTGCCACAGGAGATACACCTTTTCACTTAGTGTATAGAGCAGAAGTAGTCATCTCGGTCAAGATATCAAACCCATCATTAAGGGTTAGCCAGTTCGACGAGGCCAGAAATAATCAGGCAATGCGAGAAATTTGGACCTACTTGAGGAAGATAGGGAGCATGCCCAGCTGAAGCTCATAGCTTTTCAACAACAGTTGGCACGATACTACAATGCTCATGTCAAAGAGCATCACTTCCTCCCTAGAGACCTCATGATACATTGAACTAGCATGGCAGACCCCAGAGCAGTCGCGAGAAAGTTGGGCCCCAACTGGGAAGGCCCCTATCGAGTTACAGAGGTGCTCGGCAAGGGGGCATATAGACTGGTGACTTTGGATGGGCGAGAAGTTTCACGAACTTGGAACTCTGTAAATCTTAGAGCATTTTATCAATAAATAAAATTTGTTATCCCTTCTCACCACTTTAACTACTCCCATTGCCAATGGATCATCATAAGTCATCCTCCGAGCTCAACGATGGTGGCTTTCGAGCTCCCAAAAGATGAGCACTCATATTCCCCTTAGAAATTATGGTGTCTTCTGAGCTTCTAAGAGGCGAGCACTCATGCTCCCCTTAGAAACTATAGTGGCTTTTGAGCTTCCAAGAGGCGAGCGCTCATGCTCCCCTCAGAAATTATGCTGGCTAAAAGGCGAGCACTCATGCTCCCCTCAGAAATTATGGTTGCTTTCGAGCTTCCAAGAGGAGAGCACTCATGCTCCCCTCATAAATCATGGTAGCTTCAGAGCTCTCAAGAGGCGAGCACTCGAGCTCTCCTCCAAAACTATCTAAGTCCCTAGAGGAGAGCAAGAATCCTCTCCTCCTTAGGAAGAATGACGTACACTCACCTCCAAGTGATCAAAGGTGACTTCTAAGTCACTAAAGGTGAGCAAGAATCCTCACCTTCTCAGGAAGAAGAATGTACGCTCACCTCTAAGTAATCAAAGATGGCTTCCAAGCCACTAAAAACAAGCATTCACAATCTCAACAATAGCCCTCTCCTCTTTAGGAGAAGGACATACGCTCCCTTCTACGATCACTGACGGCGGCTTCTAAGCCTCCGCGAGGAAGGATACGACACCCCCTTTAGGGATCACACGATTGCCCCATCCTTAGAGATGTACAAAAACCCTTTGAGGACTCGCCCTACTCTACGAAGCCTGTGAGCACTCCACTCGAGGGTAACCTGGTAGGGTCCAGACAACACTCGCATAACTATGCCATGAACGAGTCCTGGGAGTGTACAAGAAACGAGAACAAGATGGAGGATAAAGAGCAAGTATTTATTTATTCATCCATTCATTGGCAATACAATCCCATGCTCATCCCTTCCCTTCCCACGATTTTTAGGCCGAGGAGAGGTCGAGAGGGGCTTAATCCATGCCGGGAGGGAAATCTCCATGTTTAGGGTTTGAGCGCCAGATCCATCGATTCGTGGGGTTTTTGACCGATTTGGGGCCTTAGATGCATGCTAGGAGGGTTGGTGGTGGTTCCCCCTTTGTTTCCACATCATCGAGCGATGATCGGGACGTGGAACGGTGTTTTTGGGGTTTTCTCACCGTTTCACTCTTGGGTGAGCCTAGTGGTACTTCCAGTGACCGCCAGGCTCCCCAAGCGGTCTCCAGTAAGACCGTTGATGGCACTGTGTTGTCGGTAGGCCATGCGGTCCAATGGTGGACCGCTAGGCATTGATTGGCGGCCGCACGATAGACCGCCAACTATTTTCTGACCGTTGCGCCCTCGGGGTGTGTGTTTTTGACCGTTGGGAGTCACATGTCGGCAAGCGGTCAAGAGAATGACCATTTACCCTTGCCTCACGGTCTAGGTATGGACCATTTGGCTGGTCAAGCGGCGTAGCTATAGACCGCTAGGCCTTACCGAGATTCGATCCCTCGCGGTCTCATGTTAGACTGCTAGGTTGGCCCTCGCAATCTAGAGTTAGACTGCTAGGTGCCTCGCGGTCTAGCGATAGACTACTAGGCTAGGGGCAGTCCCGAGTGGGCTACTGTCCCATTTCTCTTCGATCCATGGTTTTCGTGAGTCAGTTCTTACCTCCGGTGACACGTCCACTAGTCGTAGCCTTCTTACGACACGAGCGTGCTGAGCCACCCGGGAGTGGTGGAGCGGCTGACCCGAGTGAGACAATTGTTGGGCTGGTTATCGTAGGGCCCCCACGCGCAGTCGAGTCCGGGCTTTGGGGGAATAACCAGCTAGAGGACAGGCCTAGGGCGTATAGTTTGAGTGTGCACATAGGGTTTGGGGCATTGAATAGTGCTGACAAGCGTGACCCTAGCTAGTCCTTGTTTGTGGTACTGAGTACTGAGTGTGTCTCTGTCTCCGCCTGAGGCGTCGTAGCTAGACACTTATGACGCGGTGTAAGACTTCAGGGGACGCATCCGGTCATTCTTCTAGTGGGTGGTGCTCCTATCTGTTGGTAGGTACAGACTTGAGTTTTGTCAGACTGAGGTTTGGTTGTGCGGTGCTGTTAGTTTAGGCAGTTTTTTCATTTATTTATTACTACTTGTTGGTTTCACCGTACTTCCGCTAGGTAGCGTTACTTTCGTGCTACTCGTGTCTTTTTCGCCTTATTTTATGTGGAAGGTGGGGGTCCGTGGGATCTCTACTGAGCCTATAAAATGAGGCTCACCCCTATGTTTTCAGGTGATGCAGGGTCGTCACAGGACGCGGCAGAATTTCAGCGTGGTTCTAGTAGCCGAGATTAGTCGCCAGTTGCTAGAGCCAGGGTATGCTCCGTGTACTTGTACTTTTCTTCCGTACGTGTACCTTTATTTCTGTTGACTGTACTTATATATGGACATGAGATGTACTAGACCTTATAGCATTTCAGTTCTTGTTCATTTCATATCCGTCGAATTGCTCCGCTGGTGGAGAGAGAGTGCCCGATCCCGGAGCACGTAGCTTCGCGTGGTCACCGTGGAGTTGTGAGTGAGTGAGTGACCTTGTGCCCCAATTGGCACTCGGCGAGCCCCTTGAGTGAGGGCACCGTACCCTCGGGAGGCAACTTTAACCCTGCTGGCCCTCTACCATCAAGGGACTTGTTCTATTTTCCTCCCCTCGGCATTGCCGAGTCACCCTGAGATCGTGTGTGCAACAGTGGTTCGGCAATTCGCGTGGTTCCCTTGCACTTGTGTGTATGCTTGCGAAGTAGGTCCAAGGATCCTCGCTATAGTTGTTACATATTCCATAGTGGTGTCACATCACCATTTTCCTGTGGATTGTATGGAGTGGATGTTATCCAGTCAATCTTGTGCTTTTTGGCCAATCTGTATACCTTTTGATTCCAGAAATGGCTTCTATTGTCTGAGACGATCCGGTTGGGGATGTCGAATCAAAATATTACATTTCACCGGATAAATCAGGCCATGATTTCTCTTGTCACTTCTTTCAGGGCTATAGCCTCTGCCCAGTGAGAGAAATAATCTATTATCGCCAGGATATATTTGCATCTCGAAGAGGATGGGGGCAATGGGACCACTACATCTATTCCCCATTGGGCAAAAGGCCAACTGGGTGCTGTTGGATGTTGTTGTGTTGGAGGCCGCCTGGGGACCGTTGCATGTTCTTGGCACTTTTGACGTGACTTGACATATTTTCTGCAGTCGTTGACCATTATCGGCCAATAGTAGCCCAACTTTTTAATTTCAATCTTCATTTTCGGCCCTGCTTGGTGTGCTCCAGCCGACCCAACATAAATTTCTTTCATAACTCTCCAAGCTTCTTCCACAGAGAGGCATCGAAGGAGTATTTTCTTCTTGGCGTCTGCCATAATTTGGAATAGAATTTTATTTCTGAGTTCATAGGAATCTTTTATTTGGATCAGCCTGATCTTCTCTTCCCTTTGCTTGGGAAGCTGTTGGTGTTTAAACCATTGTATGAGGGGCTCACGCCCGTCGGGTGAGCCGACCACTTCCGTAGTGGCTACTTCAGGCTCTTCTCCACCTCGCTTTTCTTCTATCATGCTGGGGACTTGCTGTCGGTTGATCACCTGTAGGTTGGGTGATTCATTAGGCGGGATTGCTAGTAAGCTTGCTAGCTTTGCTAATGCATTGCCCTGTGCATTTTGACCTCGACCGACGTGGTTTATTTCAATCAGGTAGAATTTCTTCATGAGTTGCTTTGCCTTAGCATGGTAAGGGAGTAATTCAGATTTCTGGACTTCATACTATCCTTAGATCTATTTGACAATTAACATTGAATCCCCAAACACTTGTAGTATCCGGATATCGATGTGGAGGGCAACCTAGAGACTGATAATTAGAGCTTCATATTCTGCTTCATTATTTGTGCAGGCTTTTTTGATTGAGCAAGAGGTGTGCAGCACCTCTCCTTCAGGGGATTTGAGGATGACGTTGGGCTACCATTTTTCTTCTCTTGTTTATTTTCCTTTGCTTCCCTTTTTCCCCATTATTCTCCCTTTCTCCACCGTTCTCCCCTGCGCAGCCCTAGCTCCTCTGTCGTCATTCCATTGTTGCTATTCTAGTTGTCGCGTTGCTCCACCGTCGTCACACCACTGCCATTCCCATTGTGATGTCCCGGGCCCTTTCGGATCCTTATTTTCAAGTCTCGGACCTACTTTCTTGGAGTGTCCGACTCCGTTATGTTCGTAATTACGCTTCAGACATCTTTCGTGTTCAGATCGGCACGATCCGGAGATGTTTCAGAGGCCCGAAGGCGTTCCGCGACTTTTTTCGCGTGTTTTTTCGATTTTTGACCCGGTTTCCTGCAAATCCTTCGGCACGCTGTCGCGGGCGAACATGGTCATTCACCCGGGCGTGAGTGGTGCCGTTGCGATCGGTGCGTTCCGAGGATCGCGAAAACGTAATTTTCTATTTTTTGATATTTTTTTGAATTTTTAGATTTTCTATAAATATTCCATTTCCTTTCTTTTTCTTTTTCTTTTTCTTTTTCCTTCTTATTCTCCTTCCTCTTCTTCCTCCTACGTGCATCCCTCTCCCTCTCTCTCACCCATTCGATTGCGACGGCCTCTGTACCGACTGCAGACGACGACGGGGCGACGGCACGAGGACGTGGGTGACAGCGGGGCGGTCGTGCGGACGTGTGGCGAGCGTGGGAAGCGCGGGAAGGTGAGGTTGTCAACGGTGTTCTTCGTGGGATCGAGCTCGGATTGACATCTCGTCGTGAATCGGAGGTAGGGTGACGATCCCTAGCTCAGTGCCGTTCCATTCCCGTGATTTGTTGGCCAAGGCGAGGTCGAGTGGGGTCATTTTTATGCTGAGAAGGGAAAATCATGTCACGGGGTGAGTTCGCCTGATCCGCCATTGCACACCGTGATTCCGCATTTTGGGGGCGTAGAATCATGCTAGGGGGCTTGGGGGTTCTTTTCCCATCGTTTCCCCCTTCGTGGGGCTCGATTTGGGAACAAATGGGTGATTCCGGCAAGGTTCGCCATTTTTGCGCCGGTGAGCCATGTGCGGTCAAACCAGGGACCGCACATCCCTCGTGCGGTCCTGTCCTGGCCGCCCAATGGTTCGGCGCGCTGCGAGTTAGGCTCGGCGCGCAGCGGGGTTGAGTGGTCTATCATGGGACCGCATGTTCCTTTGTACGGCCCTAAGGTGACTGCCCATCTCCCGGGATTTTGACCGTTGTTTGAGACCGTTATGCAGTGCTTGAGGTGTGCAGCTAGTGATTGGATGTATATCCCTCGTGCGGCCAGGGTCTGGCCGTACGTCACTTGATGCCGTTGGCAGGTCGTGCGGTCAGAGTTGGACCGCACCTGCCTTGTGCGGCGAGTTCCTAGCTGCCCTTCCCTCGTGCAGCTAGATCCCAACCGCACTTGTTTTCTTACCGTTGGAGGAGGCGCGGCCAGTGGTTGACCGTTCATCGCTTGAGCGGCCCGAGACCGACCGCACGTCCTGCAAAAAAAATAAAAATGGATGATTATGACATTTACTTGATTGCATGTTTTCTTGATCATCTTCAATTTCCAGTACCCATCTGCTTGCTCGTATGTTACATTTTCCTATGTCTTTTCATTATTTGCCTTAGTTGAATAAAGGCTTGGCCCCTTGACCTTTTATCAAGGTCACAAAGAACATCCCCCTTGCTTAATGAGCAAGGGGCCAAGTCGATAGATTAACTAACCTATTTGCTTCAGTGAATGCAGGGGCAAGGAGACACAAGTACACAAGCACACAAATAAAACTCAGGTAACAAAACATGTTTTCCATATTCATCCATAACTATATGCATATGTGTGTACAAAGTGTAGGAGGAGGCGTACAAAGGTAATCTCTCTAGCTCTCTCCTCCCACTACTCTCTGCCCCACCTCTGTCCCTAGGGCGAACTTGTGGGGGCCTCATCAACCCCTGGCTGGTAGCTAACCTCTCGGCTCGATCACAGTCTGACTCCTCGCTCCTCTGGTGTGTAGAGGAACCCACCAAGTAGCTGGTGTCAGAGAAAGCATTGGGTTGGCCCTCAGCTTGCGCCTGCTCTCGGCCCGTCTGGTAGTGGTCTTCTGCTGCCCTCGCTCGCTCCTCTGTTGCACCTAGGCGGAGCCTCAGCTTGGCAAACTCCGCAACCAGGCGAAGCCACACCTCGGCCAGCTCCGCCCTCTCATGGTCACTCTCCCGTCTTTCCATCCTAAGTAGCAGCTACAGCTCGAGTGTCTCGCGGGGTAGCTCCTCAATCTCACGAGGCCGCTCCTCTTCCGCTCACTGCAGCTCCTCTGGGGTTTGTTGTCGCTCTTCTACGGCCCGCTGTCTCTCCTCTGTCAGCTCCTCGGTAAGCCTATGTCACTCCTCCTCGAGCTCTGTGACCCATTGATCATGGATCGCGAGCTCGGTGCCTGCTAGGGCAGCCCGGGTCATCACCTCCTACAGATCTCGTGCCTGCATTATTATGCAACATATCATAAGTTCTAAAAAAGATTCATAATAATTGTATTGCTTAAGTAATCTTTCTTACCAGTGCTAGCATGTCACGCTCAGCTACCTCAGCGCGTCTCACCGCTCCCACCAGTCGCTGCTGTAAGGAAGTGATCTGGGCGCTCTGATCCACTACACTCGAGCTGGAGGTGCCTCCTGTCCCTCCAGCTACTGCTCCCTACTGGGCACGCTGCATTTATTGAGATTGTCAGCCACCGAACATTAATAATTTAAGGAATAATTAAGGGCATATAGATAGCATATACTCACCAGGGCCTTTAAGCCCACTCGTGTAGCTGCGAGTTGGGCCTCCACATTGTGGAGATGGACCTGCATGTCCGCCACCACTGCATCCCGCGCGTCCTGCATATGTTACAAATTAGTCACATATCTCAATAAGCATATAGTTTTTAACATGCATTCATACATACCCCCACTACACTCATCTGGGGTCAGCTAGCGTACGTCTCCCAATAGCGATGCAAATACATTGAACTATCCGGCGCATGGGAGACGACTGGGGTTCTGCCTCTCTGCTAGTCTGCAAACTGCTCTGGGAACCAAAGTCTCTAGTCGATCGCAACAGTACGCCCTTGGGTCTTTCTCCTGATCCTGCATGGCTCTGCAACCTCAATCCACTCCTGGTGTAGGCCGAGTGTCCTCATCACCAGCCTTAGCCACAATGGCTCGATCTCGTTCAGGCAGTGAACCCAGATCTCATGCCCAAAATGAGGTCGGCCCGCTACGACCCAAGGCTGACCCTCATTGGCCATCCCCTGGTATGGTCTCCACACCACCTTATCATCATCATCATATTCATCATCGAGCAAGAAAATAGAACGAATTGCATCACATCTACACACATACCAGTGAAGCAGGGTAGTCGTGAAACTCCCACCTAAGCACCCTCAGCTCATAGGCATGAGGCGCCCCTGTCAAACACGGTAGCCACCGTCGCGCCAGTGGGTAGGCATCCGCATCTCCAGGTCGGGGGCTGGCTCGATCCATAGGCATGTAGAGGTGACTCCACACCTGTATCCACAATCCTCATTAGCATAGCACATGATAACAAAAACAAAATAATAGTAACACAAAAAATAACAACAAATACATACCTGAAGAAAAGGAGAGAAGCCACTGACAGTCGTCTCACGACCTGTCCCTATGGACAGGTCGGCTATCAAGTGCGCCAGCAGGGCTACACCCCAAGCATATCATCCTACTCTGTCCAAGTCCTCTAGGATGCCCAGAAATCTATAGTTCAAATCATCTACCTTCGTACCCAATAGCAACCTCACGAGCATCAAGAATAAAAATCTCCTCAGATCCATGTCTACTCTCTCTCCCTCTAAGCTGGGTCTTGATAGTAAGCGGCTCAAGCTCTCATAGTCAGCCTCTCTACAAACTCACCTAAAGACTCTCCCGACCTCTATCGTGAGTCTCCTAACCCCATGGCCCTCGTCAGCTCTGTGTGAAATACCATCCTACACAGGGCGTCAGCTATTGTCTCTAAATCTAGGAGCAACCGAGCTAGCTCACTGTAATCTGGGAGGGTCACCCCATTCACTGCCTCTCTAGTGAGGACACTAGAGCTAGCCGATGGTACCAGACACGCAACACCACTCGAGCGACACCGACATCCTTGCGGTTAGGTGACAGTATGGAGTCTCTACCTGAGTGTTGATACTTCTCTATGTTTATTTTGAGTGTATTGGTGTGTATTTGTATTTTTTTACATTAAGATAGGTCAAGAGTGTTATATGGGCTAAACTTCATGTAAGGGGTCCAATTTCTAACATGGGCCTCAAGACCTTTAGGAGCCCAATTGGGCCTCTCCCTCTCTTGTGGGCCTCTACACATAGAGGGCCCAATATGATAGCCCATGGTCAAGGAGACCACGAGTTGCAATTGTTGACCAAGGAGGGGGGCGCCCCCTATTTTGTCCCCTCTAGTAATATTTTTATTTTTGGTCATTTGACCACATGGGAGAATAAAATTTCCTATCCCCCATTTGCCCCTCCCTAACCCTAGATCTGAGGGTAGTAGTGGTCATTTCCATTTCATATATAACCCTTGTATTTCCTATTTTTAAGGAATTAATGAAGAAAAAATGTTGGAAATTCAAGAAGAGCCATGGGCGCCCCCTCCCTCTCTCTCTAGTTCTTCTCCCTCTTCCTCCAATATCCAGGGTGTGAAGCCCTCTTCTATCCCCTCTTCTGGTTACGATCCTTCACCACCACCGCCACCGCCGTTCATGCCGCCGACGAGCCACCGCGAATCATCTTCCGAGCTGCTGTCCAGATCTGCAGATCTTCTGGATAGAGGCTTGAAGCAGGAATTTTCTCTCCCAAACTCCGGATCTGATGAGGCTGAAACTTGGAGGGTAAGTTCTCCACATAATTCCCCCTCGCCAGAAAACTTCTCACGTTTTTCCACCTTCATTTCATCCCCGTTCTAATTTCTCTTCCCCGAGCTACACAAATCTGTCTCTGTGTAGATCTATGTCCCAGCAGCCCAATTCTCTGCCCTTTTGGCCCCCTTCCCCATTTCAAAATGGGCTGAAAATTGAACTGGAACTACTACCCACCAAATACCACCTCTAAAATTATTCCCACGAATTTTGGCACCTGTTTGTCCCTCCTCAAAATTTATTCTCAGGTCAGATCTAAATCTGCCTCTGCAAACCAGATCCGACCCCCTCCCCACCATAAAATCCATTCCCCCTTCAAAACCACCTTAAAAAATTACCATAAAATTCTTGCATGTCCCTCACAGCCCCCTCTCCCAGTCATAAAATCCCCAGCTCCCAGATCCACCATCTTCCCTCTATCAACCCTTGTTCTCAGACAGATCCACTTTCTATCTTGTTTGCTCTGGATTTGTGAGCCAGTTAGGTTAAAATTTTCCCATGGGATTTACAAAGAAACCCATTACATTTAGCCACTTAACTCTCTCTTGACCCAAAACCTAAAATTGTAAATACACACCAATGACACTAAACAAATACACACTCCAAAAAATTTAGTGGCCTAGCTCCGATGCCCCATCACCACATCTCTTTTGCAGCCTTGCAAGTCGACACTCTGGAGTACTCAGTAGGATGGATAGCACATTGCATAACATTCATCGCACTCCAATTAATAGTGGATTTCTTGATCTGGTCAGCAGCCCAGGTGTCCTCGTCTTCAAGTAGTTCAAAAGGACCCCGACTTACTACCTGCCAGATCAGATGATCCTGGGCGCGAAGAAAAACTTCCATCCGGTTCTTTCAATATGTATAATTTCCCCCAACAAAGAATGGCGGTCGATTGATAGAGTGTCCCTCAGCTATAAAGCTGCGAGGGGCATGCCCATCAAATCTTCCATGATCGTTGGACCACATCTCTAGGAAACCGCCTCTGATACCAACTGTTGGATGATATGAACGGATCTAGAGGGGGGGTGAATAGATCAATTCTAAAATCTTGCCCCAAAAAAAATTTACAAGCAAGAAGAGAGCTGGCTCAAGTAACTAACAAGTGTCCCTACTCAGGACAGTGAACAAGTGCTTTCGGTTAAATGTGCAGAAAGCTGCTTTTAGGTGTGTGTGTGTGTGCAGAAGCCTTTGAGCAAAGACACTGCAGTCCGTTCTCATGCAGAACAAAGATGGAAACAGCTTAAGTCCCTGTGAACGGAGGTAGAGAAAATGGATCAACCACACAAATGCACCACTACTCAAGGGGTTTTTAAGGTGGTTCGGCTGCAACCTTGCACGCCTACGTCCATCCCTCACCAACACGGTGAGGCTTCACTCTTGCGCAAGAAGAACAATACACACGCGCGGATTTCTCCGCATACATCAGCTGTCGCACAGCTTGACAACGGGGAACATCTTCCTCACGCACACACACTGGAAACCAGCAAGACCACACACGATCCCAAAATAGGGATCCGGAAATACCCTGCTAGACAGCACGGGCTTTGCTACACAAAAGTCTTTAGAAAGGAAAAGGGAAAATGGAAAGCAAAAGAAAAACACAAGAGACGAAGTTAAGAAAACATAATGTAGCTTTAGATTCAAAATCTGGAAGCATTTTAAGATGCAAGCATAGCAGTTTCAGACAGGCAACTTCACACTTCTTCTTTCAGCAGGAAAAGATCTCTCTCAGCTATTCTCTTTCTATCTTCTTCCTTCTCTGCTCAAACTCTCTCTCTTCTCTTCTGGAGCTGCGCTCACTCCTTCAGCACTTCCCCGCCCTTTTTTTTTCTCTTGTGAAGTGCAGCTTCTTCGTGGCAGGCAGCCCCATGCATTTATAGGCAGAGCTAATGCCAAAAAGACATTTTCCCAGCAAAAAATCTAATTGGTCCTTGGTCTTAAAAAAAGAGCTAAGAGGTACCTTTTCTTAGATCTATCATGTAATTGGTCCAAGACAAAAAGAAGCTTTCTTGTCCTAACACCTTTTGATGATTTTGCCCAACTCACACAGGGAGAGTTCAAGATGAGCTTGATAGGCGAGTTGATCTTCTTCCCGGGACTTCAGATAAAGTAACTGGACGATGGCATCTTCATCAACCAGAAGAAGTACACACAAGAAATAGCGAAAAAAAATTCAATTAGAGACTGCCAAACCGTTTGCTACACCATGTTGTAAACCTTGTTTTGATGTTTTGATGATGATTTCTATCCAATCATTGACAGTCATTCTACTCTGGTGGAATCGACTGACCACCATACACTTGTTTTCTGATGATTTCTAGCCTTCATTTCTTGTAATGGTTGGAACTCTCCACCGGATACTCCTTCCGTCGGATTAGGATCTCCATTATGAGACCGCCGTCAATCCCCGCGAGCCTGGGATTCCCACTAGGACGTCGGGTAGGTTCTTGTTGACTCGATTGTATCACTTGGATTACCTGGTTTTAGCCACGAGTGACATTGGACTGTCTGAGTCTTGAATGGCCGGAATCGGACTATTTGTCTCAGTGGGCGGCCCATTAGGAACTGTGCATCCCTGGCTAATTGTCATTTAATGTTGGTCGATTAATCTTGTTCTTTCTTCGACCAAGCCATGGTTTGATCAACCCAAAGGCCCTAGGCTGACCAGTTAAAAGTGGGCTGGACTCTGGTTCAGTTCTGCCCCACTTATGGTAGCCCGGAGCCCATTTTGGGTGGATTTCTAGTTTGCTAGCTAGTCCATGTTGAGCTGACTGATGAGGCCCATCCATGTGTTCGAGCGGATCTCACTGGACTGTTCATCCCCTGAGTGGCCCTAAAAGGCACGTTTATCTTGTTCTTGGGCTTCAAGTCCTCCTGGTCATGTGTGGCCCACTCAAGACCATCCATGTTTGTTAAAAGGCCCATTTTTGACCATTCTGTAACTGGAGTGGCCCAATATGGACCATATACCTTCCCACATTCTAAAAATTGATGATTTTATTGTTTTGATTTGTGTGAGTTGATCTAGCCTATCCAGGCTATGGTACCTCGAGTTGGGACCTATTATTAGGTCTATTTTTGGCATTATCACTTCTAAGTCATTCCTTGAATGTCTTTTCTTCTAAATCAAGGAGCTTATTGTTTGGAATTTCAAGAAAATCAATATTCTTATGCATTTTACCTTGATTACATGAGCATGATCTTGGAACTCTTGGCCATTATTATTTGTGGATGTCAAGATTTCGTGGGATCTGTGATCCAAGCAAATCAATGCCAAGGCAAACACATTAAGGTCCCAGTCTTGTCTTGGGAGGCACACCCAAAAAGTACTATATCCTCGGGGAGGTGAGTGACTAGGCGTGGCATTGTCACCGAGCACTAGCTACCGTGTTGAGTCTACGACATTCCACATTCTCGTGATACTTGCTATTCATGCTTAAAAACGTGAAGTACTTGCTTACGTGGCATGACTTGACTACTTGACTTGACTTGAAATGGCCATTCATTGAGAAGTTCTTGTTAATAGTTCTTGATATCTCGACTTGCAACATTCCTTCTATTAAAGTCCAAAAAATAGTCTGTGTGATATAAATAAATATGTAAAATTAAGCATTTATCAGTAGAAGACCGCAGAGAACAATGCATTTATTATTAGAAATCTTCTAAATTTGATATTCAAAGAAGGTAACAGTGTTTCAGAGTATTTGAATGAGTTCTAGAATTTGGTGAATCAATTGGCTATAATGAAGATGACTTTAGAAGATGAGCTCCAAGCTTTACTGCTTTTGGGATCCTTGCCAGATAGTTGGAAAACCCTAGTTGTATTAGTTCGTAATTCTGTTCCTAATGGTGTATTGTCTATGAGTCTAGTTATTGCTAACTTGTTTAAAGAAGAAACAAGAAGAAAATTAGTTGGATCAGATAATGCACAAGCTCTTGTCACAGAGAATTGGGGGAGGAGTAGGACAAGGCATAATAATCTATCAAGGGTCAAAGCAAGTCCAAAGATAGGTCAAAGGCCAAGAGTAGAGCATGTTTTCATTGTGGAAAGGAAGGTCACCTAAAGAGGAATTGCAAAATTTGAAAGAGAGAGATGAATGAGAAAAAAGGACAAGAATCAGATGAAGACAGAGGATGATCAGAAAACTACGACTACATTGTCAGATGGCGATAATGTCGTTCTTACAATTGAGGGAGACACTTGTTTAGATTTCGCAGGTCATGATTCAGAGTGGATAATGAATACTGGTGCTTTCTATTATGCTACTTCTATAAGGGAACTCTTTACATCTTATAAGATAGGAGACCTTAGAAATGTGAAGATGGGTAACACTAGCTACTCGAAGGTTGTTAGCATTGGTGATGTGTGCTTGCAAACAAATGCTAGATATCCACTGACTTCGAAGGATGCACGACGCGTTCCTAATTTGCATTTTAATCTTCTCTCTAGTATTATTTTTGATGAGCAAAGTTTTAAGCACCGATTCAATCAAAGAAAATAGAGATTGATTGTAGGCTCATTGATTGTTGTTAAAGGAAATACTTATTGTGATCTTTACAAGACTCATGCAAAGGTGTGCAAGAATATGTTGAATAGTGTACAAGGTGATACTTCTCCAGATTTTGTGGCATCGAAAGATAAGACATATGAGTGAGAAAGGATTGAAACTTCTGACGAGGAAGCCTTACATTCCCTCTATGAAAGGTATGACTCTGTCTTTGTGATTATTGTTTACTTGGGAAGTATCATAGAATTTCTTTTTGTTCTTCATCACAACGAAAAAGTTATATTTTAGACTTGATTTATTTTGATGTTTGTGATCCCTTTGATGTAGAATCCATAAGTGAAAATAGGTACTTTATCACATTTATTAATGATACATCCAGAAAGGTGTGGATCTATTTACAAAACATCAAGTATTTCAGTTATTTCAAAAATGTCATACTATGATGCAAAGAAAGAGAGACAAGTAAAAAGTTAAAGTGCCTCCGTACAGATAATGGAAGAGAGTACACCTCCAAGGAACTTGCAGATTATTGTGTAACTTATAGCATAAGACATGAAAAGACTGAACCAGGTGCCAAAAGAAAAGAAGAACATTCACCCTTGTCCTAATACGAGGGCATCTCACTCCACTTCTCCTACCATGGAGCTGGCCGGGCCGGCTGATGAAGAATGCCATGAAGCAAATGAGACCTCTCCCTCCACCTCGACGGGTGAATGTCCTCCGAAGGCAGTCTATGACGACTACCTAGAGGAGCATGAAGAAATCCTACAGCTTTCAAGGCCAAGGGGTGCCCCGAGGCCCCAAGCAATGGTGCAAGAAGGGCTAGAAGCCAATATCCCCTACAAAGGCCAACAATCTACTATCGAGGAGGTTGCTACAACCTCTGATGACCCTCCGCAGGGACTAGAAGTCAGGGAGCTCTCTCCTGCCCCCAGGAGTGATTTATTTACAAGCCAGCAACCATCAAGTTGCCCAAGAGTTGCACTGCCAACATCGACGCTGACTCCTCAGCAAGCTCGAAAGCCAGAAAAAGAAGCTGGTATTGTCCCACCGCCAGGCGAAATGAGGCAAGGAAGCATCTATGATGCCCTTGAAGTTAAAGAAGATAATGATGAAGGCTTCATCGATTTGCTGTCGACTCCCCCAGAAATAGAAGATGGCGACTGAGCCACTGTTGACGAGCTGGTCGAAATAAATCTTGGCACGAAGGAAAAGCCCAGGCCAACCTTCCTCAGTGCCCTCCTTCTCCTAGAAGAGAAAGAGCAATATATACAACTACTCCAGGAGTTCTGGGATTGCTTTACTTGGAATTACAAGGAAATGCCAGGCCTCGTCCCTGAAGTTACTCAACACATGCTGCAATTGACCCCAAAGCTGAGCCAGTGAAGTAGTCACCTCGGCGAATGAGGCCGGAGCTGATCAGTCAGATTTGCAAAGAAGTCGACAAGCTTATAGACGTTAGCTTTGTCAAAGAAAATCAATACACCACATGGCTAGCCAACAATGTGCCTATCAAAAAGAAGAACGGCCAAATCCATATTTGTGTGGACTTTCGAGACCTGAACAAAGTGTGCCCGAAAGATGACTTTCTAGTGCCAATCACTGAAGTGATGATTGATGCTATAACTGGCCACGAGGTGCTGTCATTCATGGATGGCTCGTCTAGATACAACCAGATATGGATAGCCGAATATGAAAGAATTCACACGACTTTTCGATCACCCAAGGGAATTTTTCATTACAAGAGAATGCCTTTCGGACTCAAAAATGCTAGTGCCACTTACCAAAGGGTGATGACGAAGATATTTGATGAGTTGCTCTATAACAAAGTCGAATGCTATATTGATGATTTGGTCGTTAAGACTAAGAGAAGAGGAGACCACCTGAGTGACCTCAGGATTATATTCGAAAGGCTGTGACAGTTCGAGCTAAAAATGAATCTGATGAAGTGCGCCTTTAGCCTCTCAAGTGGGAAATTCCTTAGCTTCGTCGTCAGATATCAGGGAATTGAAATAGACCCCTCCAAAATAAAAGCTATCTAGGAGCTACCGCCTCTGAAGAATTTGACAAAGTTATGCTCATTACAAGGCCAATTAGCTTACCTCTCCACCACTCCCGGGTGGGTCCGCACCCGCGTGCGCAGGAAAGCTACGACTAGTGGACAGGTCACTGGAAGGCAAACTCTCAAGTCATGAAAACTGACTCCAAAGTAAACGAGTACAAGGATCATCCCTCATACAACACTGACTCATGGTGACGCAAGTCAAAGACGTCACATCTCAGGACCCCTCACGGCACCCCACACCTGGTCCCCATACGATGCCCAGCATCAGTCAGACCACAGGTCAACATGTGGATCGAGGTCCGCTCACCCGGGACTCAAATCGGCACAAAAAATCACCAGCTAAGTCTCAGACGATGAACGGTCCATCATTGGCAGCATGGAAGAAGGGCGGTTATGACCCCGCCGCTCAAAGGCATGGGTGGTCCCATCACGGCCGCTCTTGCCAGGATGAACGGCCAAATAATAGCCGCTCAAGGGAGGAGCGGTCAGACCTCAGCCGCTCAATCCCTTAACGGTAAGAAAACATGTGCAGTTGGGATCTAGCCGTACAAGGTAAGGGCGGCTAGGAACTTGCCGCACAAGGTAGGTGCGGTCCAACTCTGGCCGCACGACCTGCCAACAACTCCAAGTGACATACGGCCAGATTCAGGCCGCACAAGGGTATGTACAGTCGGTCCCTAGTCGCACACCCCAAGACACTATGTAACGGTAACAAGTAACGGTCGGAAACTCATGGGACGAGCGGTCGGTCCTGGGCCGCTCAAGGGATGTGCGGTCCCTGACAGGCCGCACAAGCCCCACTGTGCACCGAGCCGAATGGCGTCGGGCAACATGCCACCAGCGTGCGGCCAGCCTGCGGCCGCACAAAGGGTCATGCGGCCTGACCCTGGCCGCACACCCCAGTGCACGATAGAACGGTCACAACCAACGGTCGAAACCGAGAGATGTGTGGTCAGCTTGGGGCCGCACGAAGGGACATGTGGTCCCACGATAGACCGCTCAACTCCACTGCGCGCCGAGCCTGACTCGCAGCGCGCCGAGCCGATGGGCGGCCAGGCCAGGGCCGCACAAGAGTTGTGCGGTCTCTAGTTCGACCGCACATCGCTCACCGGTGCGAAAACGGCGAACCTCGCCGGAATCGCCCATTCCGGCCCCAAACAAGCCCCACGGAGGGGGAAATGAAGGGAAAAGAACCCCCAAGCCCCCTAGCATGATTCTACGCCCCCAAAACGGGGAATCGCGGCTTAAAACGACGGATCGGACGAACTCTCCCCGAGGCATGCTCAACCCTTCCCGGCGCAAAAGAACCCCATCTTGGCCTCGCCTCGGCCTACAAACCGCGGGAATGGAAAGGCAATGAGCTAGGGATCGTCACCCTACCTCCGGTTCGCGGCGAGACGCCAATCCGAGCTCGATCCCACGAAGAACGCCATTGAAAACCCCGCCTTCCCGCGCTTCCCACGCTCGCCGCACATCCACGCGATCGCCTCGCCATCACCCACGTCGTCGCGTCGTCGCGTCGTCGCCCCGCCGCCGTCTACAGTCGGTACGGAGCTCACCGCAATGTTTACCCTGGATTTAGTTCGAGATTGGGTGGCAGTGGCTTAAATTGTGGCCCAGATTGTGAAATTTGGGGCTATTGTGCACCACCTTGGATGCGCCATGCGAGGTGGTAGGTGAGATGTGAAGGTTCAGTGGTGAGTTTAGGACTCGAAGGATGAGCATCGGTAGGTGCCGGTTATGGTTCCCATTGCGGCTCTTGGCGTGGTGGTCCATGTGGCAGTAGCTCAAGAGACGGATATTTTGAGGACCCAAGTATCGAGAATGGATTTGTGTAGCATGGATAGATTCGAGGGAAAGTTGTCCTGTAGCTAGAGGTGTAGCAGCCTTCGAGCCTGGCATCTTTTGTGGTTTCGTCGCTCCTTGGTGAGTGTTTTGGTGTATTAATGGTTTTGGGATCATAGGTAGGCATAGGTAAGGAGCGTGCGACAGTGGCTAGCTCAACCATTGTGGTAGAGTATGTGGCTGGTGATCAGAAGAGTCAGTGCTCGAGGCCTGGTGTATTATAGTTTAAGGAATTGTCATAATAGTGCACCGAGAGATGCTGCGAATGTAGTCTAACAAGAGACTTGGCAAGTGTTGTCGGAGGAATTGACCTGATGATGGCAATGGTTTTCCTTGTTGCTTGAAGGTGCGATTCCCAGCATGTGCAAGATTTGAGGTCAGGTTAAGCATGGAGATCTCCGACTTCATAGAAGGCTTGCTGATTTCTCCTTAGTTGGAGGGATTGCGCTTCTGCTAAGCTTCGTCGTCTTGCATCGTGTGTGTTGGATTAGTTGACCTCATTTTGTGTGCCATGAGGTCTGTGTGAGACATGCTCTGTATTTTTGACAGAGTGGTTGCCGGTGAGAAGTGCTTGCTCCATATTATCATGCGATCATTCATGAATAGCTAGACTTGCATTTCATATGATACATAATTTACTTTAAGCAAGCTTGTTATTGAGATGTAATTCCTACTGAGCGCTTTCTTATCTAATATTTTTCTCCTATTTTTTAGGTAATTCTGATGACGAAGCTCGATCGGGTGGGGATGGTCATGAGAGCTGAGCGTAGAGTTATTCTCGGACATTAATTGTTATCTTGGAGTCGAGCCTTCCTTAATTCTTGAGTCATTGTTGTATTTTTCTTTCATTTGAGTCAAGTTAGTTGGTCATTTATCTAAGTCAACATTCGAAATATGTAATAGCATTACATTTGGAATTATTAATGAAGAAGGATTTGGTTATCTCTCTTTAGTGCACTATGTCTATGTGTTGATTACCTCGTACTCTAATTGACAGGAATGATATAAGCTCGTCACGCATTCTCGGGTTCCTTTTGTGTTCGGGGCGTGATAGTTTTTGTGGTATCAGAGCCAAGATTTTCAAATTACCTAGGTTACTAATAAGTGTTCATTTTCTATGGTAATTCATTGCATATACATCATTTTATGTGCATAAACTTAGGCAATTATACATGTTCCATCGTTAATCTCAACTTCGCATGTAGATTGGGCCTTTCACGCAAAGTTGACGATTTCATTTAATAAAATGTTCGGTCTGGTAGGACCTCGTTTGGCCACTCTCTCTGGCTGGTAGAATTCTCCGTCCCCACTTGTCCCCCTCCTACTCCCAAGCCAAGGATTGGCTCAGTCGGGTAGCACTTTGGGGCAGACGTTGGTGGCTTGACTTGATTGGGAATTTTCTCTTGGTAGGGGCCACTTGATGCGACTGTCCTAGGGATATGCCCGTAATGATGACAATTCTTACGAATTGATGGGTGGAGGCCTCCTTTTTGGGGGGACTGGAATGTCGCGCCACTTCCTGCTGGGGGGTTATAAGCGTAGCACGTGTTTGCATCCAAGACCTCCATTGCTTAGGGTTTTTCTCTCTGCCACTGTTTCATTTGCGAGCGGATCATGTGCCGTGGGAGTGATCCAGAGGAGCGAAAAATTATAGGATCCTTCGTAGAGCTCGCAGAGATTACGACAGCGACAGTCCGTCAACTTTTACCTCCTCCTGAATCATCCGACTCAGTGCTTTCTTCCTCTTCTTCCAGTCTTTCCAGTCATTCCATGGTGGATCAACATCTAGATGCCGAGGGGCAGGAGGTTGAGTGGGCCCCAAGGGTCTTCACGGTGCCGGCGGAGCCTTTGTGCAGTGAATTTAGTGAAGGCGAGGTGAAACAGTTGGAGAATCAGTATAGGCTATCACGGCGGTACCATTTCTCTTCGATGGAGCCTCATGAGTCTAGTCTGGACACTCGCTCCGGTTCCTTCTGTTGTTTCCTCTTGGCCTAGAAGTGCGGGTTCCGCCTGCCTCTCCATTTCTTTGTTGTCGAGTTGCTTCGGTTCTACCAACTGGCTATGGTCCAATTGGTCTCCAACTCCTATGCCTTCATCTTCTCCTTCATTTTTCTTTATCGCTCGTGCGGGGTCGACGTTTCGCTGGACCTCTTCCACGCTTTTTTCGAGTTGAAGGAGCATACCCATGCGGGCAAGGACTTCTTCTACCTTTAGGCGAAGAGGGGGAGGAGTTGCGTGACCCTTTCTGCCTGAGACTCTTCTCATAAGGGTTGGAAGACCCAGTATTTCTGGGTGGGCTCAGCCATGGGTGGTGAGACCTAGGCCTTCCCGACGGTGCCCAACTTTCATCCGAACATCCCTCCGAAGCAGGCGATGATTTCCCCGGAGGTGGAGAAGAAAGCCGCCCTTCTTCAGAAGAATCGTCGATCAACCGCCGAGTTGATGACCGTGGCGAACATTGAAGAGTATCCCTCCCTGGTGGTGCCTCCAGGTAAGGACCTCAGGGTCTTGCATCGTTTTTGGGCCAGATGAGTAAGCTTCCTTCTTATGATCTGCTTTTCTTTGTCTAGACGCGAGGCGAATGGCTGATGAGGGGGCGGCGCCGCTCGAGCCAGAGGTCATCGTCTTGGAGGAGGAGTCTGCTCCCGGCGGACCTCAAACGTCCGGGAGCTCTTCTCGTGCCCGAGATAAGGGCAAGCAGATCGCCCGGGAGGGTGCTTCCGAGTGCCGTGGGGCCCAAGCGCAAGGACTCCATGGAATAGCTACTGTGGTCCTCGATGAGGGCAGCGGCCGCCGAGCGGAAGCGGGCGAAGAGGGCGGATGCCGCCCGTTCGGTCGAGCGGGGTGCTCATCTGGCCCTCCCGACCGTTGAGCCAGAGGGGCCGTCGCCGCCGAAGAAGCCGTGGCCGAGGCGGCTGGGTCCCAGGCAGAGGCGACCGGTGCTAGGGCTCCGGATGAAGCGGAGGGGGGCGCAAGGCGAAGGGATCCGGTCCCAGCCGGTCGAGGCCGAGGGGTCCCAGGGTGAGGCAACCCAATCCCAGCCGACCGAGACCGAGGAGACGCCAGGTGGGGCAACCCGGTTCGAGCCAACCGGTGGGACCCCCGAGGCAGGGGCACTCGGAGGGGGTGCCCTAATCCCGGCTATTCCCGAGAGGGTCGTCCCTCCTGCGACCTGCTCCTTCGCCATCCGAGCTCCCCTGTACAAGAGGTGCCGCTCCGTGGCATCGGGGGCGGTTCGAGGTGGCCTTGGGCGTAGCCCCCCTTCCGTGTTCCTCGAGCGGGTTATGGAAGGTGGGCTGATTCTTGCCCAGCTGGGGGCTGAGATGACGGACTTGTTCGCCCGGGTGGAATCAGAGAGAGAATCTCTTTCTTGGGACCATGGCGCGTCCGATCGGAAGGTTGAACGATTAACTCTCGACCTTGAAGACCTTCAGCGGGAGGTGACCTTGCTTCAAGCACAGGTGCAGTCGAGCCAAAAAGAGGCTTGGGTATCGGCCGAGCAGCTGGCCCAAGCTCGCTATATGGTCGAACTGAAAGATAGGCTCCCAGAGACGGAGTGCAAGGTCCAGGTCTAGCGTGGCGAACAGTGGAAGGCCGAGCATGAAGAGCTCGAAGGCCGAGTCCGAGAGGCCGAGCGAAAGCGGGCGGAGGCCGAGGGTGCGCGGGCCGGAGGCGAGGAGAGACTGTCTGAGGCGGAGCGGAGGGCAGCCGAGCTTGAGAGAAAGCCGGAGCTAGCCGGGGTGGAGGCGCTCGAGCAATACAAGTGCTCGAAGGTTACTAGGCAGCTCTCCAGAAGGCCGCCTTCTCTTACTACGAGTCGGGCTACCATCAGGGTCTGCGGAAGGGTTTCTCGCAAGGATTCCGTCGAGCTGTCTTGGAGGCTCAAGGCAAGGTGCTTGAGGACCTCGTGTTCCCTTCCGGGCAGCGTTATGACTCGGACTGGGATACTACCGACTCTTCCTCCCCGACGTCGAGCGAATGGGGAGGCCAGGACACCTCCGTTTCGTCCGAGCGATCGCCAACATCGGCGGCCTCGGGAGGGCACGCGGTCGAGACAGTTCCCGCGCAAGTGGGGTCAGTGCCTGGATCGGTCGTCACCAAGGGTGCTGGGGGCAGGTCGCTTGGTGCCGAGGATCCTCCGTCTGTCGAGCTTCGCGATGGACCAGAGGCCTGATGTATTGGCTTTTCTCTTTCTTTTCTTTAATGTGGCCATGTAAAATTTTCTTCGTATATATGATGACGGTAATATTAAATGCTGAATTGACTGCTTCTTACCGTCTTTGGCGCGATTTAACCACCATATCTGTAGTGGTTTGGGACGGCGGCGATTTTCTCTACGGATATCTCGCGTGCCGATTGGTCAGGCAACTGGCATGGTGCTGGTGCCCGTCCATCTTTCCATGCTTTGAATGACTTGTCATTTAGCATGTTTCCATTGAGGGCTATTGGGGGGAACGAGGTAACCGCCTTAAGGGAAGGGTTCATGCTTTAGTGTTTCTTCGAGGGAAAAGTCATTTAAGGCAACAGCTCCCCTTCGGCCTATAAAAGCTCTCGAAGAGCGCCTCCTCCTCTCTTCATCGCTTGAGGCCATCCCTTGTAGTTTTCCCTCTCCGCGAAGCGTTGAGCTGTCGGTCTTGGCGAAACATGGAAGGTGCTTCAGAGGACGAAGACGCAGACTGCGGGGGGAGATCCCTGCTACTCCGGTTTGGAAGAGTGCTCAACAGTCGGCAGGCAGTTTGAAAGAAGGCTCAACATGCGGTGGCATGTCTTCTCCCTTCTTTTGGACCGCCAACGCTATCTTCGGAGGATGGTAGAAGCGGACGGATAGGGGCATCAGGCATCGCACCCTTGTCCTGTTCTCGCCACTCCTCCTCCCCTCCCCCACTTTCTTTCTTTCCGCCTTCGATCTCGTCTGCAAGAGGGGCAACTCTTCCAGTTCCCTTCTTTGCCTTTTCCCTCTTTTTTTTGTTCTTCGACCAACCTCTTTTCCTTTTTCTTTGACTCTTCGGGGAATATCTTTTACCATCCTCTTTTTCATCATATCCCGTAAAGGGCCTTTCCAAAGAGTTTGCGGAGGATTCCTTCTTCTTCTTCCTCTCTTCCTTTGATACCTTCCCTCTGAATTCCACGAGCAAACAGGGTCAGTCATCCCATCGTCCTCTCGCCTTTGCCTTTTGAAGCCTAATGTTGACACAAAGCACATGTAAAGCTACTCTCGCTAATAGGGGGCAACGCCATCTCGGGCGTTACTATTGTCGTTGGAAGCATCAAGGTTAAGGTTTCCTCTCGAAGGCCAAATGTCAACACAATATATGTCCACGTTGCTCCTACTAATATTGGGCATCAAAGTGAAAGCTTCCTTTTGAAGACCAAGTGCCAACGAGCGCCACGTACTGTTCCCGCTAACTGAGGGCAATGTTGCCATCAAGATAGAAAACCTGATGTGGCTATATCTAAGTCTGACAAGATTAGTCCTTGTCGGAAAACAAACAAAAAAATAGAAGAATTCGACTTGCTAGATGGAGGCGAGCCGATCTCACAATAATGCTTTGTCGAATACATCAAGCTGAGGCGGAAATGCAAGAAGTCAGCGCATGAGCTTCTTTTCCGAAGCTAGCTCACTGGTGGAAAGTCAAAGCCTCTAAAGCCTGAAGAAGGGGGCAATCCTATTGCCGTCTGCATCAAGTTAAGGTGGAAATGAAAGAAGCTGGCGTCCAAGCCTCATGCGAAAAAAAAAGGGTGTGTAGGTGAAAAGCCAAAGCTCTTAAGCCCAAGCGATGGGGCAATTCTATGGAGCAACTTTGTATTAAACGAATATGGGTCATCGAGGAGGAGGCTCGAGCAATAAAAAAGACAAGGGCAGTTCCATTTGTCCAGTCGCCATCCTAGCAGCAAGCCAAGAAGTCAACCATCCAAGATCCCTGAACCCTCCATCGTTGGGGGTAGAGGGAAAAGGGGTCTAATAAAGTCCTTTAGTTTTCAGAAGCAATCTGAACTAAGGAGATTGATAACCTTGGGGCTTCCTCGTCCTAAGTGTCGGGTTTTAACCCACTATGGGTGCTCACTCGCTCGAGTTCAGAGCCTCAGAAGAGAAGGATAAAGCATGCCTCAAAATCGCTCACAGAAGCAGACGAGGGGTATTCCTTGCTTCTTTTGACACGATGCTTTGGCATGTCATCCCACATAGGCTGTTGATCCAACCATACAGAAAGTCAATCCTGACAAAGAAATTGCCAACAAAAGTCAACGGCAATGAAACAACACAAATTGTACAAATGCGGCAACAAGAGGTCGGTTGGGTTCGAGAGGTCTCAAAGAATCTAAGCCTTCTAAGGCAAGAACCCGAGATAGGAATTTCACTCTTGGGGTATGTTCCAATCATCCCCAAAATAGATTCTCTTTTCGCTCAAAACATGACATGAGGCGAGAAAAGGAAGAATAATAGAAAAGAAAAAGAAAGAAGATAAAAGAAAGATAGAAAGAGAGGAGCACTCTTGGCCCAGGCCCTTCAAGATAAAAGCTCAAAGGAAAAATTTCAAGTCGAGAGGCATGTTCCACCCAGCCCGGTCGTCAAACATTCAATCCTCTTGAAATGAAGCACTGAGTTAAGGAGGAGAAGAACAATAAAAGAAGCGCTTGGAGAGAAACTTAAAGAAGCAAAGCTGAATAGGCTGTTGTTATGGAAATCTCCAAAAAAGCATTCATTCACAAGAGAAGGGTGGAAGATGGAATACATAGAGGGAGACTATCCCAGAGCCAAAGAAATACAGTATAGGGAAGAAGTGAATATACTGGTGGGGGAGGGGGAAGAGATCACAAGCTCCTACCCCCCCCAAGCTCACCTCTCTTCTCTCGCACTCTCTCTCTTTTCTTCACCTCACCGGTGTAGGGGGGAACAGAGCTTCTCTTCTCTTCGGCTGGCCTCTCTTCTCGTTATCCTCTCTCTCCTCCTCTTGTTCTCAAGTGGAGTATGCTTTCCTCTTATAGGAGTGGAGATGGGGGAAGCCCCCAAAGCCCAAACCCTCTTTTTCTCTTTCTCCTCCTTTTTTTACTCGAAGACGTTGAGTGGCCTGCGGCTTTGGGAGCGGTAGAATAGGGGAGGTGCTTGCTCAAGAGTGGTTGGCGGTGACCGGTGGAGATGCATCATTTGGTGAGGTGCTCTAAAACTTTCATTCTTGGCGCGCAGGTGGTTGCCCGCCGGTCAGATGTAGGCGTCCACTCCATTTCAGTCAAAGGGTCTCCATCGCCAGTTTGTTCGCGGGGAAACAGGGCATCAAACTCAAGATGGGATGGCAGCCCTGGTTAAACGGTGTGGGGGGGTGTGAGCACCGGTTTAGTAGCGCAAAGTGGGCACACCTGGTCAGCAAGAGAAGCAGGGCGCGCCGATTTAGTCAAGGAAGAGGGGCGTGCCGATTTAGGGTCTTGGAGGGGGCACACTAGTTTAAGTGTCGGCTGCACTAGTTTAAGTATCAAAAGACTCTGTCCCAACTTCATTGCGATTCAGACGAACACCTGCGCTCCCGCACTACTTTAGTTGTAATGCACCACCTCCGAGATGTTTAATTCGAAGCCTTCGAGCCCCGGTTTAGGACTTTGAGTGATGTTTGGTGCATGCCGAACCCGTGTCTGAATTCCCAAGTTTTTTCTGATTCGACCTCCAGCACTGCCAGTTGGAGGGCTGTGGCCATATCTTCTGCTTGAGGGGCTTCCTCATCAAGTAGCAGACCCTCAGGTACGTGCTCATCCTGTTTGGATGAGGTATGGGGTTTATTCGGCCTTTCTGTCTTTGACTTGCTCTTGAGTGCCGAGATGTACATGCCGTATGATTATCATCATTTTTTGATGTCCACAAATGCCCCCCACCGGTGAGTGGCGCAAGTGAGGAACGAGTGCGTGGGGCCCACAGGTGTAGAGTCCTTTAACCTCGTATTTTCCTTTCGCGATCCAGCTGGGTCGGTGCAAATTCACAGGAAAGCGCTCAATCCTTCAGCAAAGGGTTGAGGGGACCGCTTCACCATGTAGGCATGCAGGCCGAGATGTCTAGCCCGTGTGAGGGTTTAGTCATCGGTATGGGGTTAATACCGAAGCAAACAGACTGGGTTTATGCATCGTCTTAGGCAAAAGACCTAAAATGACTTAGATGAGGCTAATCCCGAGGGGGAGCCGATGACTCATGCCAAGATTATGAAAGTCATTTATTCATCGAGCCGGATGGGGAAGTCCAGGACAGAAAGCAGAATACAGAAAACAGAAAGCCCATAAGGAAGAAGGGGTTCTATCAAGATGATAGAGGTGATCCCCCTCCCTCTGCAGCCCATCAATGAGTAGAGTACAAAGACTGGTTACAAAATCAGTTTTTTCCACCCACTCAATCTATGTGTTAGATTTGAGTGTGCCCTTCGGCTACCATGGGCACTGATATGCCACTTCTGAAGAAGGTTGATGCAGTTCTTGATAATAGTAGACGGATGTCTGAGGTCATCTCTGAAAATTCTATTGTTTCTTTCTTTCCAAAATGATCACAGCATTGCTGGCAAACACAACTCCCATAGGTCATCATCCGCATATGTGGACTTATGATTTGACCACTCGTTCATGAGGTTATGAAAATTCTGTGGTGCATTCCACTTGCCCTGAATGATCTTGAAAAACTGGATCCATTAGGATTCTACTATCCCAGAGCTAAGAAATAGGTGGTCCATTGCACAGAAAACACATGTTTTTCTAGCATCCCTATTAAACCTCTTCACTCCATCCAGTGTGGACAATCTATGCCATGCCATTTTCCACAGGAAGATTCTGATTTCAACAGGAAGTTTCCTGCTCAAAACTTTCTTGTGCGCAAGGAATGCAGGATCGGGAATCGGGATCAGATCGCCCGGTCCCGAACTGATCCCGATCTGATCCAGATTTTTTTTACTTGTGGTTAATACGAATGTTTATGCTTTATAAGGGTTTTTATGCAAAACTAACCCATTTCCTTCTATAGTCTTGGGGTCTTTTCCTTTCTTGTTTCTTTCCCCACAATCCCCAACCCCCCAGCTCCCACTCCGCTGCAGGTCAATCGCGAGTCTGAGGAGGAGGGCTCATTGGTGCTGGTGACTACGACGACGGTAGATGGCAGCGGTGATGGGGACGGCGACGGCAGACAGCGGCGGTGATGGGACTTGAGCAGGTAAGCCTTTTTCTTCTTATTGAGCGCTACCAAGGAGGAGGATGCACTGGTGCTGGTGGTACCGAGGAGGATGGGAGTAGGAGGAGGATGCATTGGCGCTGGTGGCTAGGATGACGACAGACGGCTTGTTCTTCTTCTTCTTCTTGAGCGGTACTGTTCCTTCCGGGGTGCTTTTTAAAAAAAAATTAAGAGTGGGGATCTCGCCGGATCAGTCGATCCAGGGCCAATTCCGGTCGATGCCAGCCGATCCAACCCTTGAATTGGGAACAGTGGTACGGGATCGGGTCGATCCAATCCCGATTCTGCCTTCCATGCTTGTGCCAAGACACCCTTTGACCTCCTTGAACCAGAGTTCTAACTAGTGATTTGAGAGAGAAGGTTCTTGATCTTTTCCCGTTTCCATTACCTGCTATGTCTCTTCCCTTGTATGAGGTTCACATTGTACATCAGCTGAGAGGATTGTAGGAATTCATTGATTCCTCTTCACAGAGGTTCCGTCTTAATTCCACATTCCAATGAGCATTTGGCCTTGAGCTTGTCCAGATTGTATGTAGGGTAATCCCTGTTTGACAGGCTATGTTTTTCTGAATTAGAATGGCCTCTCAAAACTCTCTTTTTTCTAGGTTTCTGGAAATTGGGACAGAGCCCCAGGTGCATCGACATAGTCCAAGACTATATCGACACAACCTTGCAGGTTTCAAAGGGGTGCATCAACCTAGCCAGGGGTTGTATAGACACAGTCAATCCTCGTAAAGAGGCTGCGTCAATGCAATGGGCTGCGTCGATGCAGCCAAGAGCTACGTCGACGCAGTCAGTGTAGAGACCCTGGTCTTTGATAAAAACTCATAGGAACCTCACGAAAGCACGTAACTTGACGAAAAAACTAGAAAATAAACATAGTAGTTGCTCCCGCATACCCTTAGTCCCTCTTTAACATATAGAAACTATTTAGAAATCGTTCTAATGCATCGTTGACCCCTAAGATTTGAGGATAAGTGCCTACCATCAAAGTGTTAAACCGACGATTCAGGGATGAAATCCACACCCCAGATCCTCTCAAAGCTTTTACCTTTGTCCTAGGGTGCTGCAGGATCATCCTCCACGTGTCGGATCGTCCTCCCACGCAGAGCCAAGGTCTCTCACCCTTTCTCACTCAAGAAGGATAGTAGAGGGTGGAGAGTTTGAAGATAATGATTGTTAAAGGCTTATTTCTCATGAATCCCACCTCCTTATATGGTTTTCAAGACTCCCTAGGATTTTACCATGTCCCACAAGGTTTAAACCCGCTCCCAAGGTCACTGGTTGGAGAGAAGTTAAGGCCATGCACCTCTTCGGGTTTGAACAAACGCGACCCTTCATCTACCAGTCATAAATGTAGTTGGACGTGCTCTTCTGTTGAGATATGGGCGGGGACATCTTCATATGAAATCAAGAGGACTTCCTAATCTAACCTTGGGATATGGTTTCATCAAATTTCATCCACACTATCATGAGTTATGATTTTTCCAGGATTAACATTCATTCTCCCCTGTTCCAGTCATGACCTTTCGGTACCCCGAGATAATTCAGGTATAACTCTAGTATCCAGGCAGAATTTGGCCTCGATCTCAACATAGAAGATGTAGCTAACATCCCATTTGAGATTATGGCCTTGGTTTCAGGTCATTTAATTAACTACAAACGAAGTTATGAATTTATAATTATTTATGCGTGAATTCTCTTAATAGTCACACCTCTCCGTGACAGTTGGTGACAAAGGGCTAAGAACCTTGGGTTGTGGTGCGAATTGGGTTTCCATCTCAACAGAAGAGTTCAGGTTAAGGACCCAAGCTTTCTAATGGACCTAGTTTCTACCCATTTGGTTAACTATGGGCCAAGATATCCTTATTTCAATAGGTGATGGTGTTTTCTGTAACTGTTTCGACCTATTATCATAAACTCCGTCTTGTCTCCTATTAGGCCTATTTTTTAGATGTTATACTTTTCATCCAAGTTTTTCTTTACCTAATAGCCATTGTATGGCTTTGGTTTCACCTAATTCTGACCTTCCTCGGTTAAGTTATGAATTCCCTAAAGATCCTTCAATAGTGTGTTTAGATTTCTAGTTGAGATTTTCATTCCACTCTGAATTTGAACATCTTCACTGATCCATTCGCTTGGTATGGTTGGCCAGAGTGATTCCTGTCTAGATTTTAATTATTATTCCTTTCCAACTCTTATTTTTCGATCCCCTCACTGGCTCTGGATTGTGTCCCCTAATAAGGTTGATTGTGTTTCGTTTTCTCAGTTAGTTAGTTCTCCAGACATGTCTCATCCGTGTCAGCTGTTCCTTGTGGTTAGTTCGACATTTTCAAGAGAATTCATGTCACTTGTTAGTTGTGACAGGTGTCTTTTGTCTTGATGCCCACTTTTCAGTTCTCTCCATTTCATCTCTGTGTCATCTCCTTTTCACGTCATTGTCACTTTCACTCTATCTCCATTTCCATTCCACCTCTGTGTCACTTCTGCTCATTCCCTTGCAAAGTGGACATCAAGGAGGGGCATCTGTCGACACCCATTTTCAGCCTGCAAGTTGAGTTCTTTCTCTTATTCTCCTTTGATGATGTCCCGAATTACCCATTGTTACAGAGTCTTTCTTGAGCATATTTCAAGCCCATTCTTGGTCATTTCCCTGCCCATTAAGCCCTAGGGGGATATTTTTCTTGATTTCCACACTTTTTGGCCTATTTTCATTACTTCAGTTGACCAATTTCTGAGGTTCGGTGGACCGGACAGTTTCTGTCTGATTCCCTCTGGCCGTGGTCCTCTGACGACCGTGCCATTGAGGTCACAGTCATCCGATGACCGCGTTCTTCCTTGTTGCTTTGTAGTGCTGCGTCGACCTTGCGCCCTTGTGAATCGACTCCATTTGAGGTATTCTTATCCCTTCTAGGCCGTAGTTCTCTCATGACCACGTTTTGAAGGTCGCAGTTGCGTGACTGACCACGTTCTCGTTGCAGAATCTTGATTGTTCTAGGCTCTGTGTTCTCCGGTCGAGGACTCTTTGGAGTCCTTGTTCACACCATTTGCACCTTGGATCACGTGCCAAGTTGATTGATATCCATTCTAGGGATATTATCCCACTATTATCTCGACTTTTATCAAGCTAAATCCCATATTATGGGTGTTTATCTCTTAAATTAAACCTAGGGTTTTTAAAGTTCTATAAATAGCTCCTTGCATGCATGTGTGCGAGAGAGGGCATTTCTCAGACTTGGGGCAAAGCCATGCCACGCCGCCGTCTCATCTCTTCGACCCCAGGCCATTCATGGATGTGTTAACTTTGTCCTCTTCCACTTTGGGCCGGCCCCCTTTTCTTCATTCTTTCTCCTATTTTTTTACTGTACAGCTTTCTGCATGTTTGCATATTGCTCCACATTGTTCTCTATTATTCTATGCATTTTAATTCATTCTTTCACTCTTCATGCATACACAACACACACACACCTATTGTTTGCTTCTTTTTATAGGGGTTAAAAACCTTCCCTCGGTGCGTTCTCCCCCTTTCTTTTCGCCTATTTTCTACTCCCATGATTGATGCTACACCTACGATTTCTAATGGGTTTTTCCTCTTTGTTTTGGCTTTATTTTGCAGGTAGAAGCTTACCATGGGTGTCAAATGGATTAATAGCTGAAGTACCATGGAGTCAAATTCATTGATAGTAAAAGGATCCCTGTACATTCTGAAAGTTTAGGTTCATATAAAACTCGAATTGAGACTTTTGAATTCCAGTTCAAGGATGTTTAAACACTGCCATTCAGTGATGTTTTGGTGAGGATTTTCCTTTTGAGTTTGATTTAGAACTAAAATTTAATTCTATTTGTTTTGATATGGTTTATTTCCGTGTCGATCAACCATTTAATTAATCAATAATTAACTAACTGATTAACTATGCAGGCGTGCCAGTCATGTAAGTGACGACTTTATTATGCGCTCAATCTAACCCGTGTCGGGCGAGAGTGAGGTTCGGTCGGGACTAGCAGTCGGTCATACCATAAAGACTATGGCGTTAATTACATCCCCTACGAGGAGAAAAAACCTTTGATTAATTGACGAGATGATAGGCTATCGAGGTCAGAATAAGAAATGCAAATGATGCAAATGATCAAGCAAGATGTTATAACCTACCATGCATGGTTTATTGGGGTGAAACCCTCAATACGTTGAGGAGAACATAGGTTCGGAGACCACCATCATGCATAACAAGAGCTTCTAGTTGGGCATTGCCCGACCTTCTACTAATGTCATTTGATATACTAAGGGCCCACGCACTCAAGCATACATTGATGCGGCGTGAATGCTTGGAACGAAACATGCTATTGAAGTGATGGAATTAGCTAATTCAGGTTGAAACGAACCACATCATTCAATTCATTGATTAAAAGGTTCATTCAATTCTATTATTAACATCAGAAATCACCCCAGAGACGAGGAGACGACCAAACCGGCACAACGACACGATTCGGAATGGAACCGGCATGGTACGCGTAAGTAAAGGGCTTAAAATAGTGCCACGAAGCATAGGTAAAGCTTAAAACGGTGCCATCCAACGTGGGTATAGGGGCTGGCCTTAAAATGACGCGCACCCTTTCAAGGGCACGTCGTTTTAGGGCGCGTCGATTACCGATGGCACCGGTTTAGCCTCGTTTCATAGAAATCAAGATTTTATTGATTTATTCTTAGGTTTATTAAATATTTTTTGGGAGATTTTGAAAGTTTATTGAGTTAATTATTCATCGGATCGGCCTCGGCCATCCGAAAGTTAAGTCGCAGGCTCGCGCGAGGTTCGTACTCGAGCACAGTGATCGTTTCAAGTCAAGTCGGCTCAGTATGTCAATTTGTTAAGTGGCTTATCTAATTTGTTCGATTCGAAAATTCGGCAGCATCTCCCCATCCCAGAGGATTGGTCGGGGAGCAGCGGGGAGTACTCACGTGGCGGAGCAACCCCTACAAGTCAGGTGGCACAATGGCAATCGGTAAAATCTGAATGGATAGGAAAACCCCGAGGGCCAGCCTGCTAGGGGGACCAAGTCCGTGGGTGAGAGCAAACGGATAGCGCGACTCATAACGGGAGCAGAGACCCTGAGGGCTAGCCTACAAGGGGCGCACGACCCGAGTTGGTACCACGCCTAAATCGAGACGACCGATTAGAGAGGAAAAACTCCGAGGGCCAGCCTATGAGGGGCACCCGTCTCATGGCCACCACAAGGCCCACTAGGGGCTGTGGATTTTAAATGTTGGGACTAATCCCATTGCTGTGCACTCATTGACTTCTGGAGACCTGTCATTAGCGAATGGACTCCTACAGGTCGAGTGCTTGGAATAGGCGATTAGGGGAATGTTCCCCTCCCTGGGTCATTGAATCTCACTATTGAGATTTGTTAAAACGGCATGGTAAAGAGATGCACAATTAGCGGAATAACATTAGTATCTGTAAGGTGCACATGTGTGCACAGGTGAGTGTTAGCTAGTTAATTTTATGCTCATCAAATGAGCTTAGAAAGTGGTGACGAGCATTCTGGGGATGGCCTCGTCTCCCTCTGCTCATGGTCAAGTACAGAGGAGGAGTTAGGGGGACGGCCCACAACAGATGGCGCGTACGCATGTAAGCGTGCCTCCGATGGTAAAATCCTTTGGCATCCGATTGGAAGAGGAAAACCCCCGGGGAGGGGAGGCAAATTACTGTATCCCAAGGGATCCAAGGGCATATGCGGCGCCGATGAAAAGAATCGGGAAGACCTTCACTCAGCCAAATCGTTAAATGCGCAGAGAGTAAAAAGAAGATAATACACTATTTATCCCGATGCCGACGTTGTCGAACGGTGCCAGTTCAGTGGCCATAAGAATGACACACAGAGAAAGTAGAAGAAGGAGAAGAAGCGACGCAAGATAGAGACAATATTAACTCATTCAACCGAGCTCATGCATTTCATCCATCTCAAACGTGAGAAGAGGAGGTACAGGTTCAAACTACGGCGCCGACACTGATGCTCGGACACCATTTACATGATTAAACAAAGAGAAGGATTGCAGAGAAGGAAAATAAGATGAGAAGAAGGGGGAAAATTAGGCTCTTATCATCGCCTCCCACTCCCTCTCTCATTTACATCGAAGTAGGGAGAGAATCGGCGGGGAACACGGTGGTTACCCACCTATGGAAACACGGGAGAACCCTTCTTCTCCGGCGCCGGAGAACTAGTACGTAGCAGAGGGAGACGGCGGCAGTGAAGTCACTCTTGGGGGAAGAACTTGGTCAGGAGGAAACCCTCAGACTCTCTTCTGATTGGCCCCTCGATTCTTTTCTCTGTCTCGTTCTCTGGGCTCTCTCTAATTCTCTAATTCTCTGCGCCCTCTAATTCTCTCTTTTCTCTTTTTTTTTGAGTGACCAAAGTCTTTTATAGGCCAAAGCTTCCCGGTGCCAAGGAGGGGCACGTCGGGAAGGGTGGCATCGGGGAACAGCCTTTGGGCTAGGTCTTTTGGGCGTCGGTGAAGACGGCGTCGTTTTAAGGGGTGCGTCGGTGAACGGGGCACCGTATTGGCTTCGTTTGGTTGTCGAGGGATAGCTGATGAATCCGAGGATGATTCTAGAGTTCACCGTTGATGATTCTTTTTGCCGCGGTTCTTGAAAAACCTTAATGGGGTGTTGACGCAGCTCTCGGCACGATGCACGGCCTTAGTTGAGATTCCGTGTGTATTTGGCTCGAGCATGTGAGTTTTTCGCTGACACGGCCTTCGGCCTCATGATTTGTGCTTCCGGCTCAGCCCGACTCATGCTCGAGGTGGGATGGCATGACATCCGAAATAATTCCGCCCTGTCTGGACGATCATTCAGCCACTGACGGACCCACTATGGCGATAAGCCGAACCCGTGCCGGGTGATTGGGGCCTTCTACTGACAGAGCCTTTGGTTCCTTGTTATGAAGAGCCAATGGCGTTCTTCCTCCTCAAGAGAGTCTTCATTCAGGTGGCGAGCCACCGGGTAGACCGTCATCCTTGGTCGGGTGACGGGTGTGGGGTAGCGGCACGGTGGAGTCGATGCCGGATCATTGGGCAGGCTTGGTGGCACTGCCAGTTAGTTATGGATTCATCTCGATTCTCTTGAGGTGAAGTCCCTGGTGTTCATTCCAGGTGACTTGAGGCTCTGGCAGCTTGAGAACTCTTCAGTAGGTTGATCTTCATCGGCTTCTGTGCTTTAGTGGCCCGTGTCATTCGTCTTTGTGGCTTGATCGCCGTCCATCATATTTTGAGTGCCAACAAATGCCCCCCAGTCGTGAGGGTTGCAAGCGAGGCACGAGTGTAGCAGCACCGACGGATGAGCTTCATTCAGATTGATCTCCTCTGGTGACGAAAGCTCAGAATGGCACTTAATTCCAGCGTTGGATGCTAATCTGGTGCAGTCGAAAGCTTGAACGGCATCGTTTAAATGGCGCGTCCTTGCCTTTGATGTTAAAATGGTGCCAGGTTACCCGGCACTCCATGTCATTGAAACGTCGCGCCCCGGGGCGCGCCGTTTTAAGGAACAAGTCATGCACAATGTACACTGACCATGCACGGACTTTCTAAAGGGAAGCTCTGGCTCTATAAGGCTAAGGCATAAGAGCACCGAACAATGCATGAGTGTTGGCCATCATCAGACTAAGATTGTTGGCCATCATCAAAATAACAAAACAAGGTTTACAACAAGGGTTGGCTCAGGGGTGGAGAGAAAGAGCTACAACCAAATTATACCTCCACGCAGGGAGGGGCGGTCAGTCGGACAGGCAGGGAGGGGGTTCAACGGCATTATGGAGGTGGCTGGAATATCGGTCTGCACAGTCATTGGCACAAGTGGTCTGCTGAGGTCCCAGCAACTTGTCAGGGATGAAACTGCCTGCCCGGATGTCTGATGAAGGTGAGACCAGCGCCATTGGAAAGCTGCTCATCTTCTCAAACTTTGGGAGAAAGATCCAACATGTTTGGGGGTTGGTGGTGTTTGGAGTGACCGGTCTCGCGAGACTACTCTGCTGCCATTTTCTACAGGCCAGAGAGTCCTTGCTCAGGACGTAACTCCTGGCTGGGATGTCGAAATGTGCTGGGACGAGCTCCGTTGAAAATAGGGATGACCCAAGCTTGGCTACACCGAGTTTCACCTCGAGGACTGCCCGTATGATAGGATGGGACCTTCTGGTTGCCGACTGGGTACAACAGAATGTGAGAATAGGAAAGCAGGCCTGACTTACCGACGCTGTAACTCTCTGATCCGGAGATGAATGGAGTCGGGGCTAGTACTGAAAGAAAAGGGGCATCTCAGAGATGCTCTGGAACTTGAATGGCCTCATTCTGCTTGGAGAGGTGCCAGCACCATCCATTCTCGTGAGGTTGCGTAGTCAGGGTCACCAGCTGGACAAGGGAGCCTTGTCGGGGTTGGTCCTCTTAGCCTCATCATCGGATGAAGCTGAAACCACTACCGTTGTGGAGAGAGGAGACCAAGGTTTACCTCCAGCATAGGTGGGGAGCCGGGGCTGCCGGTTGGGGTAGAGATGGCTTCTGCAATCTGGTTGGTGCAGAGCTTCCTGAGCATAGGCTAGCAGTCTACACATGGCGGGGACGACGGCCAGAATGGGGTGCTCTGGTATCCGAATGACCTCCTTCTTCATGGAGTTGAAAGAGGGCTGGAGGAGGATTGCCTCGGTCGAAAGGCATGCCCAAAAACTCAGAAGAGCGGTCGTGGGAGCTTCTGCAACTCATCTCTGCCTCCAGCTGGAGTCGATCTACACAGCCTGATGGAAACGGGCCTCTTGCCCAACTCCGACCTCGGATGAAGGTGCACGATCGCTTGTTGGAAAGCCACTTCATAGTAGAATCTCAAATTCTGGGTTGGATGCCAGAAGCTCCTCAGGGAAGGTGGGGCCATCACTGCAACAGGGTGTCCATTCTGCTGCTGTGTCTACCTGGGTGGTAATAAGAGAAAGAGATGGAAAATTGGGAAGATGAGAGGGGGAATGGGGTGGAAAGTGGCTGGGGCGGTCCTTGGCTGAGAGGGGGTTAGGGAGGGGGTGAACCAGATGTCGAAGAGGGTAGCCACCCCAGCTATGGGAAGGACATTACAATACTTTGAAATCAATGAGGTAGAGAACGTGGAGGAGAGAGATGGGGAGGGGCGCCATCTCCCTCCACTTCTAAAATGTAAAGGATGACTACTCATGAGACTTCTCCAAGGTCTATGGACCACATAGCAGAGAAGGAAAGTGCCTCCTGTGGGAAGACCCGCTTTGCTATCATCACTCTTCAAGCCGCCCATGGTATGTGAGAGGCGATTTTAATGCAGTTGCTACCATTTGGGAGAGAACATGTGATACCCACTAGATGGAAGAGAGGGAGGACTTTCTTGCCTCTGTTGCTGATACTGGTATGATTGACATTAGCATACCCAATGCTCAGTTCACATGGTCCAATATGAGAGCTAATTCTTCTTATTTTCATTTGGAAAGATTCTTGGTGTCTCTTGATTGGGAGGACCACTTCCCACACGTGTAGTCTTGTTGTTTGGCAAGACCTATGTCTGATCATAAACCAATCTTGTTGAAGACTTCTTGTAGTTACGGGGGGTTACACACCTTTAGGATGAACAGGTAATATTTCGGAGAGGTGGATTTCATGGATACAGTGAGACAAGCATAGAATATCCCAAGGCCTAAACAGTCTGCCATGACTAGACTTGTGGGTAAATAAAAGCATGTGACACAAGTACTTAAGGAATTGGGTGCAACCAAGGTCTTACCAGGTAAAGCTGCAAAAGATAGAATCCTAGATCAGCTAGAGGGCTTAGACTCCTTGGAGGCGGCTGGGCTCCTGGATGACACAGATAGACAACTCAAGGACAGTCTCGGAGCAGAATTTGAGAAGATTCTTGTGAGAGAAGAGATATACTGGAAGCAAAGGTCTAGAGAGAAATGGCTCAAAGAAGGTGACAGAAACACTGCCTACTTTCAACAAATAGTCTCGACAAGGAGAAGAGTTAACTCAATCAAATGTATCTTTGTTCGTAATCAATTGATCTCAAGAGATGAGAATATTAGATCGCAAGCAAAAGAGTTCTTCTCACACCTTTCACAAAGGAGGACACAGTCAGCCTTGGTATAGCTAATGATCTTCTACCATGCATTGCTATGGAGGAAAGAGAAGCTCTATTTTTACCTTTCTCGGATGAAGAAGTTCATAAGGCGGTCTTTTCTATAGCAGGTTACAAAGCACCCAAGTCAGATGGCTCCCCCTTGGCCTTCTTCCAAAAGTGTTAAGCCATCATAAAAACAAATCTCATCCTTACAATGCAGGAGTTCCATCATAGAGGGCACAATTGAGGGGCATCAATAACACTTTCTTAGTTCTAATCCCTAAGAAGTCAGGTGCACAAAGCCTTGGGAATTTTAGACCCATTAGCCTCACGAATGGAACTCACAAAATTATTTCCAAGTTTTTGGCCATGAGGCTTGACACAATGCTTGACAAGATGATTATTGGCTGCCAAGGGGCTTTCATCAGGGGCCATCACGTACATGAGAATTTCTTGGTGGCTCATGAGTGCTTACATGCCGTTCTCTCGATCTTCCTGATCTCACACAGATTGACAGTGTGATCGGTCAGGAGTTCGAGAAATCTATCATCCCATGCTTGGTGACAGACGTGGTCTGGAACCTGATGGGGATCCATTGTTCCACTTTGTCATTTAGCACAGTCAAGAATTTGGGAGGTCTGTCATCCCGTGGCTGGTGCAGGCGGCTATCGAATAGCTTAAGGAGTATAAACTCTTCATGGTTTTTATTAGAGAGGAACTCGGGGTTTATACACCCGAACCTATTAGCCTCCGACGTACTACCTAAAATGTAGATAATGACTGACGATCGCTACATTGATGCCTGGATAGTTGTTTGTTTGCTGCAGCTACATTAACACACATTAGCCAAATTCACATGCATAATAAGTGACACTGATAATATGAACATGAAGCTTCGATTATCATTAAATAAATGAACTTGGAAAGAAACATGATCAACCACTCCCTGGGTTCTAGGTGGCCAAAGGTTGTGCCTCCTTCAGATGGAGGGCAGCCACAGATGTGGCCTTCTAGCCTGGGGTGGGCAGCCAACGGTTTGGCCGCCCATCTGCTATTATCCAGAAGCAGAGAGTCCGGAGTAGATGGGGGACTTTCCATCTCATAAATCTATGCTAAAGGGGTGCCCCTGGACATCAGTTTAGGGCTTCACAATGGAAGAAAGAGGGAAAAGGATGGCGGCTTCTTCCTCCAAATCCTCTGGAAGTAGAGAGAAGTTCAAGGCCATTTGAGTGCCTTGGTGAACAACAGCCAGGTAAGGTTGTGTGTGTTTTATGTGTGTTAGCTCTAGTTCCAACATTGATTTTTGATTTGATCATTCTCTTTTCTCTATCATTCTCTTATTATTTCAGCCTCTCCCAACCTTTTCGGGGTCAAGACACGCCCGTCGTTATGGCTGGCTACATGATTTATTGGCGACGTGATGCCCACCATGAGGGTGTTTATGCATCAATGGCACCTTACGCGCCTGATCGTCATGGGGAAGCGTCTCCACATCATGAGATGGAATTGGGAGGCCTTGGGTGCGATGATCAAGCTGTGGCACCCAGACAGACACACCTTTGTGTTCCCTGAGTTTGAAGCTTTAGTGCTAGTGGAGGAAATCGACTTCCTGTTCTAGTGGGGTGACCTAGGGGCGGGTGACCTGATCGATCTCCCTCCTTGGGAAGAAGTACTGTCAGAGATCTTGCGAGATAAGCACGAGGTTTGGTGGATGGATAATCAACGAAGGATACTAGTCGACCGTCTTGCCTGGTGGTTGCTGAGCTAGGTGAAGGACAAATCCATGGAGGCAGATCGGTTGATGCGAGGAGTGACATTGTGCCTAGGTGGGGCACTACTCTTTCCTATGACAGGAGACATACTGAGGCGAGCGCATGTGGGGCCGCTTACTCTCCTATGGATGGGGCGCTCCCTCTCCCAGGCAGTGCTCACCCATTTGTATTGTGGGCTTACTCAGATGAGTTTGGGAGGGTGCACCATGGGGAGTCTCTACTTGCTACAAGTGAGGGGCTAAGTCAGAAGGATAGGTTACGCCTATCTGGAAAGCTGACCCTTGCGTAAGGAGATTCTTGAATCAAACCTCCGCCAGGTACCATACTGAGTTGTATAATCATTTCATTTTGTGTAATCACAAAGAACATTAGCTTACAGTAAACTTTACTATTCCGCAGTTCTTAATTTCTACTGTGTGTGCAAAAATTAGGGTAGATCCATTCACGCCCCCTCTGGATCTTAGTCGTGCACATTTCTGCTAGCACCACTCCACTATCATGGCGGACAGTGTAGCTGCGATGCTTGTGTGTGTGTGGGAGAGTGGAAGCAAGGGAGAGGGTGAGGTGAGGAACGGCGGAGGAGGGGGAGGAGAGGAGACCGTCCGGTGTGGTGTGCAGACGAGTGAAAGAGGTAGGAGGAGAGATGAGAAAGAGAGAGAGGGGAGACAAGGAGAGGGCTACCGATGCCCCTATTCAGAACAGGGGTTCTGGACCCGCGAGAAAGATGAGGTGGGGGAAAGAAGAGAAGACGGAGGGGAGAAGAAGAAGTGAAGTGAAGAGGAAGAGAAGAAGGGAAAATCGCAGGGAGAGAAGGAAAAGGGAAGGGCGAGAAGAAAAGAAGAGGGAGAGGGAGTGAAGAGAACCAGAGGGGAGAAAGGAGCAGAAGGGGAGAGGGGATGAGGAGAAGGGAGGAAGAAGCTCAGAAGGTAGGGGGAGAGAAGAAGTTCCCCAGAAGAAAGAAAGGCCTCTGATTTTATAGGAGCCAGGGGGTGTATTCGCATGACCCTGCCATTGCTGCCACCGTGACTTGCATGCTGATCTACTCGCGCCTGCCATGGACATCTGTGAACGCCTGCCATCTAATGAGAGTGGCAAGGCGGATTTAGAGGGGGATGAATAGCTCAGCCCCTTTAAAAATTGACTAGCTAAGGGAAATTAATGCCAAGCTCAGTTTTGATGAAGATCCATTAAGAAACAATATCATGGGCCTAGTTCATACTTAGACACACTCTCAAACACATTAGGTGCATCCATGGCAAAACGATGAGCTAGAACTAGTACTAGGCAGAGGACCAGTCTTAAGACTTCCTCACGCAAGATGAAGCTACCAGATAGGCATAACCTATCCTTCTAGCAACGACTTTTGATATACCCAGTCTACTCAGTGAAGAGGATAAGAGATATGGAAAAAAATCACAAGCACATGGAGAATTTTAGGTGGTTCGATTGCTTCCAGCAATCTACGTCCATCCCTTACCTGATCAGGATGATGATTCACTAGCTCAAGCTATCCATGGACGAATCCGCGATAATAGCTAATTACACAGCTTCCCACCGGAGGAACAACCTCCTCCCTTCCTCTGAAATCACAAAGGAACCCGTGCTCATCAACCTGATCATCACAACCCTAATTCTACCCTAGTAGAACCAGTAACACTGCACTATGGTAGCACACGAGGAACACCGTTGCACCTTGGTATACCAACCAGTATGTGACCAGCTCAAGTCTGATCACACCTCTGATTAGTGCGACATTACACTATCAGTCGGAGCATCTTTTATAGGAACATATGAATCTGTTTTACCCCTAATTTTTGTTGTGGTTTAGTTCCATATCAGAAATCCACGGGAGTCTTTCCTCTATACATGTGGGGGATTCCCTCAACTCAGCCTATGTTTTGGGTTAGAGTTCAGGCCTCTAACATGGTATCAGAGTCTTGCTTACCCATTGGATCCGTATATGGACACTTGGCCCTACCCGTGATGCACCCCAAACCGGTTGGTTTGGCGTGAGGGAAGGTGTTGTGGTTTAGTCCCATATTGAAAATCCATGAGTCTTTCCTCTATACATGTGGGGGATTCCCTCAACTAAAAGCCTAGGTTTTGGGTTAGAGTTCAGGCCTTTAACAGTGTTTTTTTATTTTGTCAATTGTATGGAGGATTCATGCCTGATAAGTTTGATGTCTGACCCAACTTTGGATTGGCATGGATTGGCATGATTCAACCTGATCATACCCAAAAATTCCTCCACATGTGTCTGTACACAGAAGTCACCAGCATGTTGGCAGCCCACATACTCATTGTCATTGGAGTCACTGTCAAGAAAATAAAAACTGGAATCTGTAACTGGACCGGTCGTGGATGGTTCTTGTTCTGGTTCGTACTTTTTAGAAAAAGGTTGTGGATTGTACCACAAAGTTATTAAATAAATAGGAGCAGTACAATCTAAGGTAAAGGAACCCAAGCAGACGCTTGAGACTCGTCTACAAATCCTCTGAGGATTTCTTTGTCATCAGTGGCTGATTCTATTGTTTTGGGAATTCTTCATGTATGGAAACTGGAATTGTTTCCTTTACAAACATTGGTTTGTTTGGCTGAGGTTGGGGGAAGATGCAAATATCCACATAGCTCTGAAATGGACTGGTAAATCATGCCCTACCACACTCAGCACTTTCAGGCTAATTTTGTTGTTACCTATCCAATTTTTCATGTCTTTTGTAATAAATAAATTTAAGTATCAAATGTTAAGAATGTTGATCAATTACACTCTGATTAGACTGATTCTTATTTTCGCCATCATCGGACTTGTAACTGGAGAGTTTTCTTTACTGACATTGTCGCATCCATCGTAATTAGGTTCTTTGAATATCAAATGTCAAGGATGATGTTCAATTTCACTCCCAGCAGGCTGATTCTCATACTCTTCATCATAGGACTTGGGAGGAGCCTTTTGATCTTTAAATCTCAAATTAGGAAAAGTGTAGCTGGATTGATCCTTAACTGAAAATCGACTTGGGGTCATACGACTGGCAGCCATTTATGAGCAAAAAAGTGATTAATTGTTTGTTTATTGTGTGTTTATTTATGGTTTCTACAGCTAGAATAGGATATGAAATGTTGATAAAGAACACAATTGAATTCATTGATTGTGCTTATGCAAGGACCTTGACTGTTATTAGGTTATATTCAAAAGGTTAATAATACACAGTTTCAAACTATGGCATTTATTTAGTGATTCAAATTCTCATTAGGAGGCAGAATGTGGATTTTTTTTTGGTTCAGTCGAAACTTCGGATCCCTAACACATACTTTTTAAATTTTCTTTGCACGTGACTCCCACCCTCGGCATGCTGAAGCTAGAAAGTGATTGGTGGGGTACCAAGAGGGCAGCCTGCCTCCTTCTTCTCCCCTTCAGCAAGTGCTAGCACCCTTCCCACAGTGAATCCCATCTCACCTTTTTTGCACTCTCTCTCTTCCCCCCCCAGTGAGTACTTCCTCTCACTTTGTCAAGCCCTCCTCTTATTAGAGGTATATCCCTATTTGACACTATCTGAAAATTTTCGAATGACAGCTATAACTGCTAGCCATCTATATTTTGGATATAGATTTCTGAGTAAGCTCCACTGCTGAATTTGGAGAAATAGACCCTCCTCGAACAAACCTGACTATTACCATTGCTTCAGCTGCCTCTGTTATGGACCCACCACCAGAAACCCATTCTTTGGAACCTGATGAACTTCCCACTGGAGCATCCTTTCCCCCCCTTTTATCGAGCAACCTCTTCACTCTGTTAAAGATCTATCTCACCTCCCAATGACAGCCATTTCTTCCCCACTAAAGAATGAGAAGGGATCATTGGAAACCCCCCTTCCTGGCGGGCAACACTCTGCACACCACTGCTACAAAAGACTTGGTGCTGCATGCCATCCTCCCTTTCTCCTTTCATTCAATCCTTTCTCCGCCCCTCTTTCCCACAGCTTAAGCACCTTTCAGGAGACTTGGCTTAGCGTTGGTGTTTCCCCTTTCTAAGACAGAAATGGAGTGGTTTGTCTCCAGATAAGAAGCCAATGACAGCATCCTCGCTCTCTGGCTGCTAAGAAATGGTACTTGTTCTTCACGGAACCTCTGCTCAAGCAGGATGCCCCAGACATAGGGCCATCTTGGATAATGAAACTTTTAAAATGTAGCAATAAAGATATACTCAGTTGGATCAAACAGCAAAAGTTGTGTAAAATGCTACTTTTTTGGAAAAGACAAAATGCTAAAAATTGAAACACAACAGCTTACTGAGGCTCTTGTCTTGCTGATTAGTTGGTCCGCTTTGGCAATGCGAGGTCTACTGCCTTGCCCACCCCTGTTGTTGAAGCAATGTGTGTGACTCTCTAACATGCTTGATATCTTTGAGATCTGTCATGTCCTGTTGTTTCTATAGCTAAATGCTTTTAGACTATTACTTTTCATATCCGGTCCTCCTTTATTGTATTCTAAGGTTAGAATATTATCTGGGGGAGCCATCTGTTTTTGGAAGACATCGAATCAGAAATCTGGTTCAGTGGCCCAATCTTAGTGTGCTTCCAGTGGTAGACTGATAGAGCAGGACATTCTCGCTTAAATTTTAATATCTACTGGCATTTATGGGTCAAGAGATATAGTATATAATTTTCTAGGGATGGCAATGGGAAATTCACTTTTCATCAATAAGCGGAACCATTTTTCTCCCTGTTGCATGAATAGACTTTTAATAAACTCTACAAATGCTGTTCCGCACCTTTTACATTTTTATATCCATCTATCATGGCAGATGCCAAGAAGAGAGAGGATTCTCAAAGTTTTATCAACAAGCTCTACAGTAGCATATCTGGAGGCATTCCTTTCACTGAGCCAGTCTCTTCATTGAGGACTGATGAATTCGATGTGGTATGTATACTGTCTGTTCATTTTCCTTTTTGGCAGGAGGGTGGGGAGGTGGGGGGGAGGGAGGAAGAAGTGTGCTGTTTGCTTACTGATAAGAAATCCAATTACCAGGAAGTTGCTTAACTTAATGTCAATTGATGCTATTGCTATATGTTTTCCTTCACAGGTCTGTGGTGTATTACAGATGCTTCAAGGATTTTCCAGTCCTTTGTTTACTTGGGAGGAAAATGGTCAAAGTTTTGTAGTAAAAAGTGGAACATTTGTTTCTCACCTATCGCAATCTAGCCTTGGATGCATACTCAACCAATTTGTATATAGTGCAACATGCTTAAAGCTCGTGGAACTTTTTGTCAGAAAGGTTGAAACATTAAGACATGGACTTCCTACTTTAAAGGCTTTTGCTAATTCTGTCTCCTTATGGCTAAAGGTGCTTAGACCTTCCTTGATATGCCACTTTTTATCTTCTACCTGGCTTCTAGCACAGGAACTATTGGCTGTAAATATACATGTAAACTGTGGATGTATACACCCTAAAACATTCTAACTCATTTATTTATTTTTACTGTGGTGAAGAGGCTGAGGAATATTGCATTACATGAGGAGGTAAAGTCATCTGCATCAGATTCTGAAGTGACTGCAACACTGTTGGGATTGGCAAATCCATTATCAAGGTTGGTCTTCGATGCATGCCTTACTTTATAGACCATTCTCCCATAGTGCTTGTCTTTTGCAGTCTAGCCTTACAGAGATCAGCATAATCAAGATAAACATCATCATTTTATATTTTATGCTTCAGATGTAAAAAGTATAGCCTTATCTTGCTACTCATTTTAATTTTTAGCAATGATAGAGATCTCCTTGTTTTCTGGCTTCATGCTGAACAAGTCTTGTATTTTCATTTTCGTTATTGCAACATGGACATAATTTTCTGTAATATCTGAAATTCTTTCACCTGCTCACTGGACCTTGATGTTCATGCCAGACGTGTTCAAATCTGAATGGCCCGGCCAAGTTTGCACCTACGGTCTTCAAGAAGTTGGAGAAACCTGACTGTCCTGAAGAAACCCAATTGCTGTACAGTAGTAAAATCTTACCCACCGTGACATAGTTGTTGGATATGAATTAATCCTGAAGAGGGGTGAGCTCGCGCGATTCCTGAGCTGAGGATGATGACCACGAAGGTGAGAACTGCAAGAAGGGAAACGGATCAGAGGTGTCCAGAGATAGCTCTCCTGGGAAAACCCTCCGATGCTTAAGTCAGCAAATCAAATAGAGCTTTGGTGCGAAGTGAAGGGGTAGGAGGAGATAGGGGCGCGAGATCCCTCTCCACCAAGTGGTGAAGTGGTTCTTGCTCAGGGTTGGTGCTGATTAATTGCCCTTACCGTAGGAGAACTTCCCTGGATTATATAGCGACCCGTTGCATGTGGGAGCCCCGCGAGCCGAGGAGTTTCAGGGGGGGTTACATCCTCTTCGTGGACTCTTTATAGCACGAGGACTCTTGATCTCCCCTATTCCATTGATCTCCCTGCTCTTGAAGGGCACGTAATGGTCGCACGGATAAGCTTTCATCAGTCGGTCCGAGCATGGGGCACTAGCTCAAGGGGGCCTCCCGAGCGATGGGTGTACGGCTCGGACGGGGTGTGTTAGGTTCCCGAAGAGACCTTCCCGATCGATCTGACGCTCGGACTTCCGAACCTGAAGGTCGCCTAGGAAGCGCTTGATCCGAGTCGGTTATTGGGCTTGAAGCAACTGGGCCCCGGGGGGGCTGTCACTCTAAGGAGCTGGGCCTCGTTTGGTCTGGTGGGACCTCGTTTGGCCGCTCTCTCCGGGTGATAGAATTCCCCCTCTCCAGAGCCCATTTGAGATTGTCACAGGTCGTAGGCCTAGGAAGCTGGTTGATTTAGTTCCCCTACTCCCTCATGCACGAGTGTCTGAGTCGACTGAGTCATTCGCTGAGCATGTTAGGAGCTTGCATGATGACATCTGTCGTCACATAGAGGCCAGCAATGCGCATTACAAGGAGTTAGCCGATGCACATTGGCATCCACCTGAGTTCCAGGAGGGCGATTATGTCATGATCAGGGTCAGACCTGAACGGTTTCCCTTTGGAGCCGTGAAGAAACTGCAGGCTCGTGGTGTCGGTCCCTTTCGAGTGTTGAAGCGAGTAGGGTCCTATGTAGTTCGAGGCGTGAGGCGATCGAGACGACCAAGGGGTCGCCTCATGCCTCAAACGCCTAAGCGATGGCCTGGGCATTTGAGGCGTTTTATTAAAAATATATATATACAATTCAAAAACTATAGTCTGCATTGTTACATCCAAAGAAGAAAGTTTTTATTCCACAGGATGCAGATTCTCCAGGCAGTAATACAGAGCAGGCAGAGTTTTAGACTGCAAGTTCACATAAGAAATCTTCCCAACAACAGCACCAGATTGCTCAGGTGCCTGACACACAGTAAGGTAGAGGAAACTCCACAAATTCAACGATATTCTCTTGCCCGAGATAGGCAAAGAAGAGAGACTAGACCACCTATGAGATATGGCTATGCAGACATGGTTGCTTATGCATCGTCTGTTGCAGAAGAAACACATGATGCTAATGAGCCTTCCAAATTTTCGGAGGCTATATCTCATGAGGCTGCAGATAAATGACTAGTTGGTATGGTAGAAGAGATTGAGTCTCTTCACATAAATCAGACTTGGGAGTTGGTGGAGGCTCCTAAGGGTAAGAAAGTGATTGGCTGCAAGTGGGTCTTCAAGAAAAAGGATGGTACTCTGGTGTTGAAGATGCTAGATATACGGCACGCTTGGTTGCAAAGGGCTATTGTTAGGTAGAAGGTATTGATTATAATGATGTTTTCTCAGTTGTTGTGGAACATGGCTCTATTCGTGTTCTACTAGCATTAGTTGCTTCTCAGAACTTGGAGTTAGAGCAGATGGATGTGAAAGCATCCTTTCTACATGGTGAACTTGAAGAGAAAATTTATATGCAGTAACCTGAAGGCTTAGTTGTTGAAGAAAAGGAGAACTATGTTTGTCTGCTTAACAAATCATTGTATGGTTTGAAGCATTCTCCTAGGCAATGGCACAAGAGATTTGATGTATTCATCGTGCAACATGGTTACTCACGAAGCAATTTTGCTAATTACGTCTAGTTTAGAAAATTATTAGATGACACTTTTATCTATATGTTGCTTTATGTCGATGACATGTTAATTACAGCAAAAGAATTGTCTGAGATCAACAAGTTGAAAGCATTACTCAGTAGTGAATTCGAGACGAAAGATTTAAGAGTAGCGAAGAAAATTCTTGGTATCGAAGATCCAAACAAATAGGGGTGCGGGCATGTTATATTTGACTCAGGCTAAGTATATTGAGATAGTACTTGAACACTTTAGCTTGTAGGATACCAAACCAACTGCTACACCATTGCTGCTCATTTTACGCTTTTAGCTTTTATGTCACCACAATCTCCAGAGGAAGGAGAATACATGTCACATGTTCTGTACTCCAGTGCAGTTGGCATCATGATGTATGTTATGATCTGCTCATGGCCTAATATTTCACATGCAATAAGTGTTTTTAATGTATATATAGCAAATCCAGGTAAAGCACACTAGCATGCTGTAAAGTGAATTTTCAAATAGCCATGAGGTAATGTCGATACTTGTTTAGAGTTTGGCAGGAACAATGATGTTTTGACTGAATATGTTGATTCAGATTTTGCGAGAGACCTTGACAAAAGAAGATCTATGACTAGTTATGTTTTCTTGATTGGTGGATGTGCTGTTAGTAGGAAAGCTACCTTATAGTCTACTATGACATTATCTACGCTCTCAACATTACATTGTTAGAATTTTTCCAGAGTTTCAGCGAAGCAACCTTGAAGAAGGTTCTCCAAGGTCAACGATTGTTTAGATAGGAAATAATAAAGGAAATAATGTGCGCTCAGGCACTAACAAAAAAAGGGACGAAGTTCTCTACATGGAAGTACCTGAGTCGTGAACCTATAGGTTTCACCATTGGGGAGTGGTTACCAGCCATTGTGGAAGTGTTACGGCCAATGCGGGTCCAACGAAATAAAAGAAAAGGGATTGTTGATGACAAATCCAAACAAGGGTCTTTTCTAGAAAAATAGCCCAAGGCGGCTCCAAGGAAACTGAGTACTCAATTCAGAATGGAATATCTCATATCTGTTGAAATTGGGGTGTAGTGGCCCTCGCAATCGAGTTAAGTGAATGATCTTCCTTAATGATATCAAGGTCCTATTGTGTGAAAATGACTGATCTAGAGGGAAGGGGTGAATAGATCTGCCCCTCTTTTTCAAGAAATAAAAAGGATTGCAGCAGAATAAAACGAATTAGTGTGTAAAGCAAGAACCTACCCGCAAGATGAAGGAATGTAAATAGACAATGAGCCTAGGCAAGCATCTAGCGCGTGGCAAACACACAACCAAACCACAAGAATGAGGATTTTTAAGGTGGTTCGGACTCAAACCCTAGTCCTATGTCCACCCCTCACTTAAACCAAGTGAGCCTTCCATTGTGCCACTGCACTAAACCGCTGATAACACAGCAATAGGCACACATGACCTACTACAGACCAGAGACACTCTCTGACTGTCTTCCTACAACAACTAGTAAGGACGGTTCACAATTTTAGCAAATGAATGAATAGAAAAAGAACAAAGTAAAAGCTCAGACAGGAAGAATGAAGCTCAATGTGCAATGCAAATGTCCTTGTCTAAGATGTGGAGAGCTTGGCTTGCTGCGTTGAGGTTCGTTGCTTCTTGGGTGATGACTTTTCCTTGCAAGATGATGAACAGGTGGATGATAGACTTGCGGCCTTGAATCGGATCTTCACGAAGGGCTTGGAGCTCTTGCCATCTCCTCCTTCTTTTTTCTTCAATTTGGTTCTGGATGTAGCTCGGGCTCCCTGAGGTCTTCTCCTTCTTCTCCAAGGAACACCAGCAACACCAGCAGTCGCACTCACTTCTGCAGCTCGGTCTCTCCAATCCAGACCCGACAGTAGTAGCTCTCACTAGAGTTTTAGGTGCCTGCACAACCCTCTATGCACATGAAGGTGCGCCACTTTTTGATCTCCCAGTAGAGGGGACTTTCCCTCCACAATTTGTCATCCACTGATGGGTCCGACAGGGGTAGAAGTATGTATTTTCACACTAGTTTTTCCTTTGAAGAGGCTCAGAAAAAATATTATAAAGAGTCTTTATTCAGGTCCAGATCTGGGCATTTAATGATCCACATGGAAGAGATTTTGTAGCTGCTTTCTCATTAGCTCTGGTTACTTTCCTGGACAGTGTACCTTTCTAGGAGCACATCCCATTGGCTGACAGCAAAAATTCGGTGTTGATTAATACTTTTCAGGTGATTTTTATGATGAGGCTCACTTACATAGGGAGTGTAGCAACCCGATAAAATATAACATTTAATGTAAATAATAATAGACCTTAAATTGATAACTATTAAGATTAGCCCAATTAGTAAATGGGCCGTTAATGGGTTCCAATAGCTAATTCCATCTAAAACCAATTAGTGGGTTGTTAAATGGGCTGGTCTCCTTAGGTCCATAGCAAGGGTCCTCGTGTTAGGGTATGGAGGTTTGAGTCCATCGAAGGATAGAATGGCAGCTTCGTTTGAGGAAGGATTTCGATTAAATGTGGAAAGGTTGAGTTTTAATCAAAGTAGGATTTCTTAAACCCCAAGTAGGATTTGTAAGGGTAGAAAACCTTATAAATAGGACACCCCATGCGACGGCAGAAGCTATTGCTGATGCTATGGCTAGGATCGAGAGGAGCAAGCGAGGTCGTGTTGCAGAGAACCCGTACAAACTTAGCATAGCGTCGTTCTCCTTCCTCTTTCTTCTTCGTCATTCATCCTCTTCTTCCTAAAAGATAGGTTATCTCTTAGGCAAAAATATAAATAAGTATTTCATGATGACTAGGCATGCATGCATACTTGATTCTATCATGTTATTTATCTTGATCCATGCTAGTTCCATGCTAGTTTTAAGGTTTTAAAATATTTTTGTTTTGCAGAGAATTCACGACCAGTGCAGTGGACGTGTGTTAATCTATGTTGTTTTACGCATATGCTAATTCTTGAATTAGCATCAATGTTATGGACGTGTATTAATACACGCCGACCCCTAAGGCGTGAATTCCTTAGATAATTAAATATTGCATCAACATTTAAAAATCAATATCTATTGAACCATGATAAATAAAATTGTGATGTGCATATTTTTAGGATCCCTAAATTTTTTCCCTAATTATCATATCTCTAGTTTGGTTAAAATCTATGCAGTTTAAAAGTGTTACTATTCATCCCATTAGAAAGAAATGAATAGTGCTTCTGAGTCTGTGGTTGTATATACCTGATGAGACTTGATGCATATTTGAGTGTTAAAATAGCATCCAATGTAGTAGATGTGTATTCTTGGTTACACGCCCTTTTGGAGAGACAAGTCTTAAGTGGCGTCTGCTACCTCGACGTTGATTCATGATTAATAATAAATTAAAATTTTAAATCTAATGAAATAAGTGCCTCTTCACGTGGATGCGAATTTCAAAATTTACGGCCATGTGAACAGACGCAGATTTCTATTGATAGGTTTTTATCACTATTTTGATCCATACCGTGGATCCTTGGTACTATTGTCTCACTGTCGAGACATAGTTCCTGTTTTCCGAGATTTTACAGTACACCTTATTTCTTGGGGAAGGAAGGACCCTCTATCGGGAAACCCTCTCGAGGGACTGAAAATTCTTTCTCTAAGACCTCTGTAAGTCTCTGATATCGAAGGATTCCCTCTTCGATCACTGGGCTGGTTGTACCCTAAAAATCCTTAACCTTGTTTTAGTCACATCCTTGAAGCCCGAACACATTGTCACATACGTGACAGGCACGCCCTCGCACAATAAAACCAATAAAAGATACCATGATATTTTATCATAATTTTAGTGCGTCCAACAAGTTGCCACGCCCGGTGGGACATGACCACCTTTCATCTTTTTGCCAAGATTTGGGGTTTTGTGGCCTCCTCCTAAAACTCTACCATCCCCAGTTTTAAGGGAAGGAGAAGTAAATTCTGAACAAGCTCGATGGCGGTCACGTTCGGACCACTCGTGGTGGCAAGCCACATTGAGCACGGCTATCTCGCTGTGCCGATCAAGTTTGGAGACTTCCCTCCTATGGTTGGGTTCCCCAACTTCTTGGGGGTTTTGTTTGTCAACCTCTTGGAAGTCCAGGAGGCCGAACCTGTCGTCGCTGCAAGAGTAGCGATCAAGAACGGAGCAAAGGTGGTGGGCTGCTTCGTCTACCCTATTGATACAAGAAGGAAGCGTACCCTGGCTGCCAGGAGGGCATCTAAGAAGGCTGTCGGGACAGTTCAGAGTTGGTTCTCCAGCTTGGGTAAATCCATAATGATCAGAGGAGTCTGAGTGTATCTCAACGGTCGCCAGGCCACGATCACGCCCGACAGCGTGATATCAGCCATCCCAGTCCATAACCTATTCCAGGCATTGGCCCGGGACCGAGCGGACTACACCAGGTCCGCACCAAAGGAGGGGCCACCCCCAAGGCGAGCCAAATTCAAGAAAGTATGGGTGCCCAAGTAGCGGGCCTGTCATGATGGGAAGGTTCAGAAGAAGAAGAAGAAGTGAAGGAGGAGAGGTACCCGAAGCGCCAGCCCCAGTGTCTCGGAGGTCGACTTTCTAGGCTTATGGCCGATAGGCCAATATTTATTTGAATGATGGAAGAGGCGGCAGGAGGTCCGAACGATGATGCCTCACCTACAAGCCACTCGCACTAGTTAGGATGCCATTTCCTACGGTCTGCCGTGCTAATGGACAAGATGACATTACTCAGGCCGTGTGAGAATATCTCTGTGGTCTTGGAAATACTCTCCTGGGGACGCAGTGTCTCCTTGAAGCAGTAAATGATGAAAGAAGAAATCGGGGGCAGCCAGTCAACCTGGAATACATTGAAGATGCTGAGTCGGGATGCTATGGCCTGTCCCCTTGTGAAGAAGTCACATTGAGGATTTCAGTGTTTGACTGTTTAACTTTCCCTGGACTGCCGACAAGGAAAGTGACCAAGAGGAACAAGAAGATGAAAATTTTTACCTACAATATGGCCGAAGTGGCCAACCAATATGGGGCTTTGCCCGAAGATCCAGATGTGGTGGCCAGGCTCACCGAAAGATCGGGACTCATCACCCGAAGACAACGAGCCACAGTTGAAGCGATGCAAGCCTATGCTGGCGAAACAAGCTCAGATGTAATTACGATGGTGGCAAATGTGATCACTACAGAAAATGAAGGAGAAAGGGCCACACATTCATTAGAAGCCTTTATCTGTCATCAACTGTGCCATCGACGGATCTTTATCCGTCACTGGGCCTAAGCTGCTTAACATTTTATATTTTATCCATTATCTGATAGTGAAAACTCCTGTATTCAGAAAACATACCAGAAGTTGACAATATTGATATTCAGCAAGAAGAGTGCTTACCCAAAAAAGAGCTAGAAAAGAAGGTGAATGCATTTTTTTAATGATGTCCGAAAGGAGTTTTTTACCATTTCAAATGTTTTATTGTCCTGTATAACATTTTCCTATGGTAATTGACTTTGTTATATGCAGATGTCTCCCTTATCAACATTGGAATCTTCTTTTGATGCTCTTAATGTGAAGAAATTTGATGGTAATTGCATCTTCAATATCATCTTTTGTAAAGGTGTATTCTAATGTTTAATCAGTTTTACTTACTGTATATTTCAATTTTTAGTGGCCTTTACAGTAGATCCTCTATATCATCAAACGTCTGCACAGTTTGATGAAGGTGGAGCCAAAGGTCTCTTATTGAATAACCTTGGTGTTTATGGTGATTGTCGAGTACTTTTTGATTCATTGGAGTCACCTACAAAGGTTATGTCCTGTGAAGTGCAGAAGGAAAAGTCAGAATTTATTGATCTTTCTTTTGCACGAGGTGCATATTAAATTCCGATAACTTTAAAGACTTTTTTTGACACCCAACTGCATATATAAATGGGGTTTTCATGCCTTTGTATTTTTTTTCTTAGATTACATTGAGAAGATGATGTTGTCCATACAATCCAAAAAGGACATTTCCCCAACCTTGAGAGAGATTGCTAATCAGTTTGATGAAGATCATCAGAGGCCATCAGATGTTTGTCTTGGGACACACAGATCAGTTGAGCAAGATGAGGTCACATGGAGTAACCAAAATGAGTTTGAGAGCAATGCATTTGTTGACTGTGGGGCTGCAGGTTTCGATAATGATGACCAATCTAGTGTAGTCGATGACAGCTCATGCTATATAAATGCAAATTGTATAGGTGATCGGGAGGTACATTTTTTCTTTATAGTTTATATGTTTGATCTTTTGTTAAGTTTGTGAACATATGTACTGTAACTGTTCTTTACTGGTTGTAGGAGAATGATAGCTATACATTCCATGGACAAGATGCAGATAATAAACTTGAAACAATTGCTGGCTTTTTATCTTTGGGTTTGGGATTTGCTTCGAAAACAAATGCATGGGCTGGTCCTGATCACTGGAAGTATCGGAAGACTAAAGGTAGAAATGAGAGAAAAATCTCATTGTTTATCACTTTGGTGTAGAAAGGCATTTAATTCCGGCGTGTGTGTTTTGCAGGTTCTGAGGAGATTCCAGTTTCCACAGGTGATGCATTACCAACAAAGAAAAATACGAAGAGTAAGAAACAAGAAGCACCTGATATTGATTTTACTAGGGCCCTTGATAAGGAGATTCCAAATCTATTTGCCCCCCCCCAAAATCAAAAGACTATATTACTACCATCAAACAGAGTTCCTTGCAGTATTACTTTACCAGAAGACTGTCATTACCGACCTGAGAGTCTTGTCAAGTTGATTCTTCGTCACTCGGGTTGAGTGTGGGGTGGACGTAGGTCTGGAGGACCGAACCACCTAAAAGTTCCTTGTGCACTATGGTTTGATCATCTACTTATTTTTCGCTAGATGAATGTTTAGGTCGATCAACTTATTCTTCCTATTCAGCTAGCAGGTCTTGTGCACATCAGCTTTTTGATTTCTGTTGAGTGGGTTAGAAGTCAGCTCAATAGTTTTCTTGGTTGTTCAGTGTGCTTTAGATCATCAACTCTCCACCTGTTTAACATTGGGAGTTCTCATGTTGTTCTAGCCACTTACACAGATTACTACTGAGCCACTATTTCTCAACAGGTTTTCATTGGGTCTGAGTAGTTCACTTTAATTCTGCATCCTTGATAGTTAGATAAATTTTTAATTGGTCAAGGCATTTTATAGAATGATTCATTCACCCCCCCTCTGAATCTAGTGCACCTAAACTAACAGCTTGTTCTTCAGACGTGTCAGAGGGACCGCAAGGAGATGGACCCGCATAGGAAGAAGATTCCACACAGGAATAAGAATAAGATTGGGAAGGAGAACGGTAGAAGAGATGATGGTAATACTCCGTGAGGACAAATGGAGACTTAATACAAGAATATCAAGAAAATATAGCCAGGGGAGAGGGCACGTAGAATGAGGAGAGTAGGGGTAGACCAGGGTAGAAGGCGGTCATATGCTGACCACAACTAGAAGAAGGCGACCCAGTGAGGACCGCTACTAGACTCTGAGACAAATAGACTAACTTATGCGCGAAACCAATGCAAATGCGACCTAGAATGACAGACCCAAGCCTAAAACTGAATGACTCAACAACAAAATGTATATAATGGATGAGGAAATGCAACACAAACACCATGAATGGGCTTCAATAAACCCAAACAATACAAACGATATGAATGTGAGAGGTTTCACCCCAGATCAAACAAGTTGATATGATACGAAAGTTTTTTATTTTCCAAAGTTTTGGTGGACCCTCTTAATATTTTCAATTAAGTATGAGTTCTTCTCAAAGGATGGGTATCCTAAAGGGAAGGGTCCAAACTTTGGGTCAAACTAAGGTTAACTCCCTCACATGTGTGTAAAATGTAAGGTTAGGGGGTGGAAAGGTACAACTGGCTCGGCGTCCGTGTGGGAATCCACAACTCGCGGAGACCTATGGAGGTCCCAGATAAGATCACCTAGTCGACTCTAAGGAATATGGAGCCGAGAGGATCAGTTACCAAGGTGAGGCTGCAGCTATAATATGTAACGCATGATCCTATGCGCACCAGAGTGTATACAGAATTTTATCCTAAAACTGAGGAATCAACATGAAATTAAATTATGAAAGCACAATGGAATGAATGCAAATAACGTGGGAAAATCAAGACAATATAAAGAATAACAGGATAGAACCAAAAAAGAGTTGCGCCAGAGCTCCCAGGCCAGAAACCAGAGCCCTAAAAGAACGGCCACCACGGTCGCTCCTGAGAAGCTCTGGGCGTGAAATTTGGCTGAGAGCTTCCTCTCCCAGTCCTCCTAAGCACCCACTAGAGGTGTAACTAACTTTTTAGGACCTAAGAGATCTTGGGTACCACTAAATAGAAAATGAGAACTTTTATTTTGCAGGTGTGCCTTGAAGAAAGGAAGAAAAATAAAATAAAGGGAGTTGAAAAATAAGCAAGGCACCCTGGTTTGACAAACCCCACTCCTGCATTTTACTGTTTCAGCAATTAAATTTCAGTAATTTTCTTCTACTGTTTTCATAGTTCTAATTGATACTCCTAAATAAACTATGAAATGTCATTGTATACTCATGTTCAAAACTGAAAATCTGCTGCACATGCTTTCTTTGGCATTACTATGCTTTACTTGAAATTGTTTCTCATATCAAACTGAAATGTATTGACTACTGTATTTTCATGCATGACACTATGGTATATCAAATGACGATATGTGGAAGGTCAGGTCAAGCCTATCTGGAAACTATCCCCATGCGTGATGGTGGTCTTCAAACCGGTGTTCTCCGCCAGGTACTATAGGCCAAACTTTGATATAGAATAGTTTAGAGTTTCATGAGCTTAGTTCTATAACCTTCCTACATGATCTTCATATAATGTTTGACACATCATTGCAATTAGACAAATGGACACAATGCATTCATTTTGTTGATCATGCATAGTGTGAGGGGGAGTCCAAATCTCTTTTAAAGAAAAAAAAAGTCTAAGGTTCATATTGGACAGTTTGGTTTAAGAGGTGGTCAAAGAATGATTGCAATTAGCGACAAATGAGAAAACTTGCTAGAACAGAGATTGGTCAGTATAGTTTGTCTGAACATGTCGATGCAGGTCAAAAGGGCATCCATACAATTGATGAAGAAGGGTGGAACTAGTGTTCTACGTGTTTTCAGGAGGTCGGCATCTCTTGTTTGGTACGTCGACACTAAAGAAGGAAAGTTTAGAAGAGAGGTTGTTGTACTTGTCAAATAAGGTTGAATCTGTGAGGCAATTGCGTCAAGGCATGACAGGTCCTTCTTGTGTGATCACTTCTCTACATTGACGCACCTTGTTCACAGCCTCGAGGCATTCCTTGTCAAATCTTCTCTTCGTGTCTAACCTCATTGTCAAGCCTTCCTAATTCATTCCGGTATTCAACTCTTCTCTGTTGTGTGGGAATGGCAAATATAGAGGGGAGGGGTGAATAGATCTATCTCTCTTTTTCGAGATATAAAAGGATTGTAGCGGAATAAAAGTAGCTACTAAATAAGTGAGGAAACAACTCACAAAATGAAAGAGTGTGTATGGCCAGTGAGCCTAGGCAAGCATCTAGCATAAAGCAATCATACCACCAAACCACAGGGATAGAGATTTTTAAGGTGGTTCGGACTCTATCCTGAGTCCTACGTCCATCCCTCACTTAAACCTAGTGAGGCTTCCCTAGTGCCACTGCACTAAACCACTGAAAACACAGCAACAAGCACACAAGGCCTACCACAGACCAGAGACACCCTCTATCTATCTTCCTACAGATCCAAGTAGGGACTGAACACCACAGACTAGAGCACACCTCACCATCAGCAAGTCCATCCGGGCCTATGAACGCGAGGCCGCCAACCGAGGCCATGCGCCGGGGCACTTCAACGAAGGCGTGGCCCCCGGGTATCGCATGGGGAAGGTCACGGTCCAGCGTGGGCCCTCGGGTGTCGAGCGGGTGTGGGAACGCCAGCATCCGAGCGAGGAAGAGGCCCAGCATCGCCTTGAGGCCATGCGCGAGGCCTTCCGCGACGCCCTGCCGGTCTACGACCCCATAGCAGCCCCGGCCCACTCGCTGGACGACCTGCTGACCATCTACCCCATCGGCGACCCCCACGCTGGCTTGTACGCATGGGAGGCGGAAACCGGGACCGCGTTCGACCTGGCTGAGTTCGAACGCGTCCAGTGCGCCGCGATCGACCGGCTGGTCGCGTCCACCCCGCCGTCACGCATCGCCATCCTGAACGATAAGGGCGACAGCACCCACGCCGACAACTCCAAAAACCGGACGCCACGATCCGGGCATGAGCTGGACGTGCACGGGCGCCATGCTCAGGTGGTCCGCGTTGCCCTTCGCGTCCGCCGCTACCAGATGGCTCGCTTGCTTGAGAAGCACGAGCGGGTGATCTTCCGGGGCGATACAGGCAACCACGACAGCGAAACGGCGCTGCATCTGAACCTGATGATGGAGATGGCCTACGACAACGAGCCCCGGGCCGAGATCGTCACGAGCCCAAGCCCGTACTGGTACTACGCCTTCGGGAGGAACCTGATCGGCACCTGTCACGGCGACGGGGCGAAAGGAAAGGACCTTCCCCTCCTGATGGCGACGGACGCCCCGGTCCTGTGGGGCCAGACCGATTTCCGTCTCTGGATCGTCGGCCACGTCCACCACAAGGACGTGAAGGAGTATAACGGGTGCGTGGTCGAATACATCCGCACCCTCGCCGCTTCAGACGCTCACCACCATGGGGCCGGCTATCGTTCGAAGCGCGACCTTCAGGCCATCACCCTGCACCTGACGGACGGCGAGGTTGAACGGCATACATGCTCAATGGCGAGGATTGACAGGCTGGCTGCTTGACCTAGCGGTGAATTGTGGGAGAATCCCCGCGAACTCGGCAAGCCGTCGACGTTCCGCTGGCGCTCCGAATGGTCGCTGACCGGCGGCGTCAATCTGGATATCTCCGATTCCTCCACCTACCATTCGACGATCAGGCTCCCCGGCAACGACACGACGGCGGGGAAGGGCAACTACACCAACTTCATTGATCTTGGCATGTCTGCATCGGGCCGACGCGGCCCCGGCCCGGTAGGCAAGCAGACTGGCGATGCCTCCCACGAGATGGGCGTTGCCCTCATGGGCAAGAACACCAGTTCGAGTGACGCAATCATTGAATTGCTGGTTGCTCGCCATGATCGGGGGTTGCAGTTTCAGTCCCGTCCAACTGCGCCCGGCGACCCCGCCACATCCACGCTTTACTACTCGAATGGGGGTTGGGGCGCGGGCGAGGGTTTCAACTACTATGACGGCGCAAACTGGCGCCTCATTGATGCCAGACCGGATCCAAATCCAGGCAAAAGACCGCCACTCTTGCTAGCGGTCCGAGAAGTGACCACTAGGCGTTTGTAAGTTCCTGGAGCTTAGCGGTCCAAGGGTAGACCGCTAGGCTGGCCTTAGCAGTCCATAGGTAGACCGCTAGTCTCCCTAGCGGTCTAAGAGAGGATCACCAGGTGATTCTCCGTGTTCGTCGTGTCTGTTTTACGTTGTGTTGGTCTCCGGTCAACCCGGTTGTGATCCAGTGGTTGACCTTTGACCTCGTGGATGTCCCGGACACCGTGGGACTTATGTTCATATTTTTGGGGTTATCCGGAGGTGCCGTATTATCTCGAATAGCGTGCTCGTGTGTTTAGAGGTTCCGGGTGACTCCACGTGTTCTGAGCTTTCGTGTTTTCCCTAGATCGAGTCGACGTGAGTCGGCATGGGTGCGGAGAGCTTTCCCCGCACAGTGTGAATTTCACCGAAAAGTGATTTTCGAGTGGGCCGTGTGTGAATGACCTTGGACTGTGAGCCCAGTTAACCAGCATGGGGCTGGAGGTTTCCTGTGTTCCCTTTATGAGGGAAGGGTCTCAGTAGCCGTGAACTACCTCGTGAGTCATCGCATCATGGTTTTGGACCTAGGGATTAGGCCAGATTGATGGCGTTGTGCCGTCACGTGCGACGGTCTTGACCTGAGTCGTGCGACTCAAGGACTGTTGAATTTAATAGGTCTAGTGGGCTGTCCAGAGTCTAGTGGCCGCCAGCCACTTGTTCCTTCACGTTACTCGAGATGGGTGCGTGCGTGATTTTCAGTGTCCACGTTCTGTGAGCCCCCACTAGTCGTAGCCTTCTTATGGCACGCGTGTGCTGACCCACCCGGGAGTGGTGGAGCGGCTGACCCGAGAGAGACGGTTGTTAAGCTGGTTACCGTAGGGCCCCATGTATAGCCGAGTCCCAGCTTAGGGGGAATAACCAGCTAGAGGATAGGCTTAGGACGTATGGTCTGAGTGTGCACACAGGGCTGAGGGCATCGGATAGCGCTGACGAGCGCGACCCCAGCTAGTCCTTGTTTGTGGTACGGGTTACTTGGTGTGTCTTTGTCTCGGCCAAGGGCGTTGTAGCTAGACACTTGTGACGCGGTGTAAGACGTCAGGGGACGCATCCAGTCTATTTTTCTGGTGGATGGTACTCCCGTCACGTGACGTGAGTTGTCGTGTCTCGGGTTTCCATTTCTCATCTGCGAGACGAGGCTTCGTGTGTGGTTTCGGGAGCATTCCCATAGTCGAGGTCTGGGGTTTCCGGTGAGCATCACCGAGGGCTTTCCCTAGACGTCGCTGAGTTCACGACGGCGAGGTCGTGACTGCGTTTCCAGACCGCGTGGTTTCAGTGTGGGCCCTTGTCTGTGAGGACAGGCCTCCATGACAGTGACGTCGTGTTGTTTCCCTGGTAGCGTGACTAGGGCGGTCGTAGTCTGGTGGTTTGTGTCTGGTTGTTCCCCGATCGTGAGATCGGGGTGTTGGGTTCCGTTCCAGTACAGTAGGAGTAGCTATAGAGCCGAAGTTTTACCGGCCACCGTGTTTATTGTTCCTACTGTTACTGTTGTTCTTGTCGTAGTTACTACTTTCCGCACCGCTGTTATTTTCGGTTGGGGTTCCGCGGGACCCCTTCCCTAATCACATGGGATCGATGCTATCTAGCAGGGTAACCTATCCAAGACTTTCATGGGATGGGATTGACTCCATTTAGGACTTCTAATTCGACCTAATCCCCTAAACCCTAGGCCAACTCTATAAATAGTCTCCAGGTTCGACCTACTCGAACCCTAGTTTTGGCTCGCTTGGTTCGACGGTAAGGAGTCGATATTTTATGTTGATCATTTAGAACTTTATGTTCCTGTTAGTATTGTCAAACCTCTGTCAAATTTCACACTAGGAGACCCAGCATCCGAGGAGTTAGAATGCCTACAAGTTACTGCATCGCTATAGAGCGCACAGGCTCGGGTACATCTGTCTAGTGAAGACTTAAAGTTTAGGAATGTTAGCAGAGATAATTTCGTGTCTGGTCTTTAGAGTTTATTATTTCTCTTTATATCTTCTACCTACCCTCCAATTTTCATGAATTAAGGTCAAGCAGTTGAAGAGTTAGAAGGTCAGGAAATTGACGGTTCCACGCAGGATGCACAGGAGCCAACACTGTCCCCTAGTCAAAAATTAGAAGTTTAGAACCTTACCCGGAGATAGGTCATCTCATGACTGGCATTAACAACGTGTTATGATTAAAAGCCCTCTAGTTCCATGCAATTTTATATTTTTTACACACCGTATTTCACGTTTTACCATGACTACGTAACTAACTTAGTTCTGCATGCATGTCCTTGTACCTTAAAGAAGAAAAAAATAAAAACTTTGACTTAATCCATGAAAACCCATGCATCTCCATGAGATATTTTTATTCTATCATGTCTTATTTACTTGTTCAGCTTGTTTTCCCTATGATTATTACCCTAGGATAGGCCTGTACGCGTGATTTTTATCTTTCTATCTGAGCAGGCAGAAGGCGATCTACCAGAGACCGCAATCTCTAGATAGCGGCCGCCCGATAGATCATGGCTTGACGATAGCGACCTAATCATGACTGCTAGCTACTTTATGTGTTTAGTTTATATGTATGTATATCCTTAGTTTATAATGATAGAAATCTTGCGTTAGCTCTGCTATTTTTGGTATCCTTTTCGTGGTTAGAAGTCATTGTATGTTGTCCATGATTTCTACTATTGCTGGGTTCATGTTAGCATGTTTAACTTTATTTTCATGAATATTAATCTCATGCCCAACACCATACACAATTGTATTAAGATTATATTTCATGTATTTGGTGGACTTATTACATTGATTTGATCGTTGTTTCATACGTTTCACTCTCATCTTTGTCTTTCTGGTTAAGTACATAGCACGTATCCTAGTACGATGCTATTAGTTACACTTTGCACTTATAGGCACACTTTCTTGGACTTGTGAACCTCTCCATTGGATATTTCTTCTATCAGACTAAGAATTCATGTTTCAAGGCACCCATAAGACTCTGCGAGCCTAGGATTCCCACTAGGACACCAATATGGTTGTGCCTTAAAAAACCAAGTCTAGAAGAGCACTTCATGTTTTCTGCATTTTCTGTGAACTGTCTTGATTGTGGCTCACTCCCAAACCGCATTCTCATGATCACAGTGGATCGCTTGACCACGTTCTTGTTTCAGCGACAGACTTCAGGCTGAGTCGACCCCCTTCCTTTCTTGCGTCGACTCCATGCCTGGTCGCGGTCGTGAGATAACCACGTTCTCTGGATCACAGACCCCTAGACGACCGCATTCTATCCAACCTGAGGTTTGACCAAAGAGTTGATCTTACTCTGTTCTCAGACATTCTTCTGATTGTCTGGAACCCAAACATTATTCATTAAGTCATTAATGAACTATGTAAATTGATAAATATACCATTATGCTATCGGATTCCTCTCGCAGCATTATATCCCTTTTTATTCATTCATGACCTCTCATGATCACTTTGGTGCGCGCTTACCCTTGTTACTATCACCCTAAAAGCATTGTTTGAACTAGATATTATTGGCCTAATGTATTGTTAATCTTATGGAATTAGCTTGGTTTTTAACTTGAAGATGTAAGGGTGGGAATAGACGGTGTCCAAGGGCTCCAATCTAATCCCCTCGGTAGATGGCCAAAAACATACAATAAACCATAGAGTATGATGATTACTAGCGTCACATTGCACTGGAAGTACTTTTTTTATAAATGGGTGAAATCCACAAGGCAATCTCATGAAATTATACATTCTTGATAAGTACATTCTTGTTACAGGACTTTCTAGTACATAACATTTCCAAGGTTATAAAAAGTACATTCTCATTACATGATAGTATATTCTTATGATTGACCATCAATTAAGGATCAAGGAAGAGGATATTCACAAGACGACATTTCAGAGTAGGTATGGGCATTATGAATTTACAGTTATGTCTTTTAGACAAACAAATGCCCTTGTAGCCTTTATGCAGTTAGTGAACAGAATGTTCAGGCCTCATCTAAATCAATTTGTTGTGTTCTTTATTGATGATATATTGATTTATTCAAAGTCCAATGAAGAACATGAAGAGCATTTGAGGGCTGCATTACAAATATTAAGGAAGAATCAACTTTATGCCAAACTTAGTAAATGTGATTTCTCACTCGAGGAGGTATCTTTCTTAGGGCATGTGATTTTAAAGAATGAAATTTTTGTGGATCCATCAAAAGTCGAGGCTGTGAAGAATTGGGAAAGACCTACCAATGCTACCGAGATCTATAGCTCCTTGGGTCTAGCTAGTTATTACCGATGATTTATAAAGGACTTTTCCAAGATTGCCATTCCTCTTACTTGACTGACCCGCAAGGAGATTCCTTATAAGTGGAATGAAGATTGTAAGAGGAGTTTCCAAGTCTTGAAGGATCATTTGACGACTATCCCAGTTTTAGCATTTTCAATAGAAGGAGAGAAATTTGAGATACCGATGCATCTAGCATTGGCCTCAGATGTGTATTAATGCAGTAAGGGAGAGTCATTGCTTACTCTTCTCGGCAACTAAAGAAGCATGAGGAGAATTGCCCGGTGCATGACCTAGAGTTGGTCGCAGTAGTGTTTGTTTTGAAGTTCTGGAGACACTATCTCTATGGAGAGCAATTTTTTTTTTTTTGACAAAACATCTAATGAGAACAAAGGGAGAGTGCACCCCTTTCCAGAGGAATGGAATGTACCCACTCCACCTTCGTATCACTAGATGTGATTTTTATTGCTAAAATGAATGTATGAGAGTTCAGGACGGAAATACCCCTCAAGTACATGTGGAAAGAATGGAAAAGAAACTATATCTGTACAATGACTATTGTAAAAAGGAAGAAAAGGCTATGACTATGTATAGCGAGTGTGAATGTTGGGGATGCAAGAAGCATCGGCTGTGATGTACCATCTCGCCATGAGTGGGAGCTCCCTTGCCGATGTGAATTTAGTGTTGCGACCCATAAAGACTGCATAGTTGGCCAAAGCGTCTGCAACCTGATTTGTCTCTCTGTAAGTGTGAATAATGGGGCAATGCAAACTGCTGGTAGCATCCTGTAGTTTATTCCACCAAGGGAGAAGCGACCAAGGGGGGTTTCTTTTCTCTTTGAGCAGCTCAATCAGTGATTTCGAATCTGTGTAAATGATTGAAATGGGAATGTTATGAAATTGAGCCAGTCTAAGGCCATCAAGAAGGGCTTGACCTTCTGCCACCATGTTAGATCCATTTCCATAGAAATAAGAGAAACCCGATAGCATTTTCCCATGAGGATCTCTGAAACAACCTCCTCCCCTTGAAGGACCGAGATTGCCTTTGCTGGCTCCATCCACATTGAGGGAGAATTAGGACTTAGGAGCAATCCATCGAACAGGACAGACAAGCAGATGATCCAGATGACATAGACTAAGCTCAACCATTCAAACTGACTGTAGCACAAGCTGACTCAAGCTGAAGCTAACTCCACTTCCTCAAGACACACAACTCCAACTTCTCAAGACTTACAACTCCTCACAACTCCAACTTTCTCTCCCCCTTTGACATCATCAAAAAAAATGTGGTGGCATGGAGGAACAAATGTTATTAAAAGAAATCAAATACATAAAGTTCACAGATTTAGGAAGTTTCAGAAGGCTATAACCATCTCTTAAGGAATTAAGTGTGGTAACCAAAACTACTGAGATGTTTCAGACTGATAATCTAGAAAGACATAAGAATAGAGGAATTTGAAAATTATTGCCATACATGAATAATGAGAGCGAGCAAAGTCTCATATAAATGCCTTGAATGTGCTATCTAAAAGTTGTACTAGTTAAATTTCCAGAGACTTCTCAAGAAAAATCTTCCAGAAGTGTTGAGGACAAACAAACCACACCATACTTGGCTTTGGGGCTTGACATTTGTGTTTGTTGCTTTCAACATTTTTTCTTTATATGTTTCTTTTTCCCATTTGAGCAATGTGGTTGAATCCACACCTTTTTGCGTGAGGAGACACCTTGGTTAAGTGCAGGAATCCCCAGTTACTCAGTGTGGTAACTTTTTTGCCTCTCTAATGAGAACAGAGTTAGCAGTAGAAATATCTTTTTATGTGAGGCGCAACACGTCTTAGGTGAAGTGACCCAGTTACTCAACATTCTATGCCATTACTCTGCCATAAAATTTTTACTTTATTTATTTAATTGAGTTAATTTGGCACTTCATGGTGAAGTAGTAGGTTTCTCGGTAAACCAAATCATTGCTCAGAAAACTTTTAACTCCTCTTCCTTTTCCCCCTTTTTTTGTTTAAATGAAAAGTTTGAAGACAATACTAAATGTACAGATTTTCAGTAGAGTTGCCTCTAAATGTTCAATGGTCAAGCTTTTAGAAAATTTCAGGGCATGATATTTCAACATTGTTCTTTACTCATTGAGATATGTAGGAAGATATTTTTCAGAACCTTAATCTCAGTCTGTGAATAGGATTAGAAGACTTAAACTTCTTGACAAAAATTTTAGTTAATCACACTTAAAGAGTTCAAGAGAATTTCTGAGATTCAATATCGGTGAAAACACTGTATGAGATTCTCAATAGGCACGAGGAATTCAGACAGACTTGGAAGACAGACATACATCCACTTTGAGCTTGACTTCAAGAACTAATCAAAGGATTATTTCACACTGAAAAGGTATCTCCCCCTTACTAATTGCATCACTGCCCTTAGGTACCCGGTGGAGGATTAACCTCTACGCATAGTGTGGGTTTCTAGACAGAAGAGATCTATCCTTTTCCCAACATCCATTTGATATACCAAGGGTGGTTAGCAACCAGAAGGAGATTGTCAAGATAAGGAAAGATAGTGACACCAAATGATAAAACAATCGATAAAGTAATGTTGAGAGACAAACTCAACTCCCCCTGACTCATCACAGCGATACCACTCCGGACCCACTCGGACCCGCTGACCAGCACGTCGGCCCCACAACCAGCAGCTTGCGCCAATCAAACCGCTCCGATGGGGTGATCAAAGTGATACCCGTAAACCCAAGATCAGTCCTCCCGGGGCTACGTGCGTAGCCCTTTACCTCCATGTGTGGAGTGGACAGTAAAATTAACTTTTGTAATTATTATAATATTTTATTACTGGGAGTTACCGCACTTGGCCGAGATCGTCTTCCCCACGTCCGGAGCGTGGAGGTGTCCACTCCTCTCTTGACATTTACTTTATTTCGTATATTTTCGTATGCCGCTGCTAGAGAGCGTGTGATAGGATTATTAGCTCGATATCATATATTATCACCGCTACGAGAGAGAGAGCGAGACCCGTCCCGTGATTTGATCTGAGCATGGAAGAGTCGACTACCCGACTCATTACTAGTTTCTCAACCGCGCACGGTCCCACACATTTCCCTCGCTTAGCGACGCCCGCGAGCTAGAGTCCCAGGTCACGTGTCCGTCCCGCATCAGATCCTATGAGAGTCTTTATAGATATGTATGTGTATAAATATGTTTTGGAATGAGATTCCTTCTAAATACTTGGATTGTATTTCCAATTTACGCTACAGATAGATAGAAGAATATATTCAATTCACATTTCTCAATTATTTATTTATACCTTTGCTGATGCCCCTTAATTCAACATTTAGGCCCATTAACTATTATCACTTTTCATAATTTTCTATGACTAAAAATGATTATTTTTCATGTATTCCCTATTTAAATTTTCGGGGTGCTACCTCGTGGGTGTTGTGAACGAGGGACGAAGGAAGCGGGGCCTGCGGGTGCAGCTGCTTGCTCGACAGGCAGTTGATATCGGGGTAGAATCATCTTTGAACATTTTTGATTAGCTATTGGCTTGGACGTCGATGTTTGAAGAGCTGTCAGCCTGGATACCGATGGTTTGAATGCTGTCAGCTCGAACATCGATGGTCGGAATGCTGTGCTCAAACGGCGATGGTTAAAATGCTGTCAGCTCAAATGCTAATGGTTGAAATGTTGTCAGCTCAGATGCCGATGGTTGAAAAGTTTTAGGCTCGAGCGCCAATAGTTAAAATGTTGTTGGTTGAAACTCCAATGGTTAAAATGTTGTCGGCTCAAACGTCGATGGTTGAAATATTGTTAGCTCAAACGTCGATGGTTGAAATATTATCGGCTCAAACATTGATGGTTGAAAAGCTGTCGGCTGAGATGCCAATGGTTGAAAAGCTATTGGCCCAAACGCCAATGGTTAAAATGTTGTTGGCTCAGACGCTAATGATTGAAAAGCTATTGCCTTAGATGCTGATGGTTGAAAAGCTGTTGGCCTAGACGTCGATGGTTGGAAAGCTGTAGACTTTAACTCCGATGGTTGGATAGTTGTCGGCTTAGATGTCGATGGTCGGAAAGCTCTCGGCTTAGACGCCGATGGTTGGATAGCAGTCGCCTTAGACGCCGATGGTTGAATATATTTTTTCCCGAGCTCACACGATCGTTTAGCGGGATTAGACGGTAATGCACAGAATCACATAGGTCAAACCATAAGAGACGAGGATTTTTAAGGTGGTTCGGGACCACGACGGGCTCCCTACGTCCAGCCCTTAGCAAACTCGGTGAGGCTTCACTAACACGCTACAAGCCGTAGCAACCACGGGGACGAACCCCACACACACACGGGGTAAAAACTCGAACACACACGCTGCAAATGCAGTAAACACGGGGATTTCTCTCCCTACACACACAGGATAAAAACCCCAAACCACACGTGGATATCCACCGCTCAATATGACGCACCCGCATCAACACAAACACTCGAAGAACCCTCTCTCTGAACACCCACACAATATGGCCAATCAGAAATTTACAAGATGTTTACAAATAGATGCAATGAACCCCAAAAAAACTCTAAAGATAGAAACTAGAAAGATTCATCAAGTATAAAGCTCCTCCTTCTTGGAATGATCCGGCTCTTCTTGGTTCGTTGTCGGATGGTGGCGATTTCGGCGTCATCTTGTTCCTCTCCTTGAGTCGCTCTTTTTCCTTCTACCACGAGCTCCAAAGATGCCTTGATGTAGATGATAACCTCCTCTCTTGAGCTCCTCCTTGCTTTCTCCCCTTTCTTCCCCTACAAGATAGAAAATATTAGTATTAGTGTTCTTCTTTGAACAAATTCATAGCTCATATATATGTACTACAGAGAGTGCCCAAATGACCCATATAACCTTCCTAAAATATGTTAGAAACACCCTCATATGTTTAGGAACTTTGGGGGGTCATTTGGTAAAGTTTCATGGAGATTTTAATGGGTTTTGAAGGGTTTCACCAAACTTGTGCCAGAAAGGGTCGACCCTGGGGGTCAACCCCGGCACATTCTGTAGGTCAAAAAGCCCAGTGCAGAACCCAGGCCAGAGGGGGTCGACCCCCTTCACAGCCCAGCCTGTCTGCATTGTAGACTGGCCAAGGCCCAGAGAGGGTCGACCCCTCTGCAGGAGGTATTGAAAAAAATGATTTAAGCACCTTTAAGCCATATAATTCCAATGGGATGAATGAGACCAAAGTCCCTTTGAATCCGGAGGGTTCATACGGAAGATTTAAACCTGAAAAATAATAAGAATATCAAGTTAGTATTGATTTGAAATTCAATTAACTCTCTCTCTTGAAACTAGCATTTCTAGAATGACTATGAACAAAATGGCATGCAAATCAACTCGGAACACCATCATCTCAAATGCCGTGATCTCAATAGTGAAAATGTGAGTTTAAAACATAAAAACTTGCATGTTCACAAGTCTATAAAATTTGCACAAATCAAATACATCACTCACATTAGTATAATATTAAACTTAATAACTTCAATCCTTATATAATATGAGTTTTCATCTTAAAAGAACCACACCATCAACTCCTCACAACCATGTATCAATTTATCAACTCTCTATAAAACATGAGTTTTCATCTTAAAAGAACCACACCATCAACTCTCCACAACCATGTATAAATTTATCGTAGATGATACCATTTTTGGCTCAACATGCACCGAACTATGTGATGAATTTGCAAATTTAATGTCTAATGAATTTAAGATGAGCTTGGTGGGAGAGCTGAAATATTTTCTTGGTTTACAGGTACAACAGATGAAGGATGGCTGCTTCATCAATCACACTAAATACACATTGGAGATTTTGAAAAGATTTGGAATGGACAAATTGAAACACATAACAACTCCAATGGGTACGAACGCCTCCTTAGATACTGATGAGTCAGGTAAAGAGGTAGACGTAAAATTATACCGAGGTATTATTGGCTCCTTGCTATACTTAACTACCTCTAGACCTGATATTCAATTCAGCGTATGCATGTATGTAAGATTTCAGTCCAAACCTAAAGAATCACATCTAGCTGTTGTTAAAAGGATATTTAGATACATTGCAGGCACACATAATTTAGGTCTATGGTTTCCTGTTGCACACATATTAGACGTAATTTCATACATTGACACAGACTATGCTAGCTGCAAATTAGATAGGAAGAGCACAAGTGACTTTTGTCAGTTCTTAGGTGTGTATTTAGTTTCTTAGGTCTCCAAAAAATAACATTATGTGGCCCTCTCTCCTGTAGAGGCTGAGTATGCTGTTGCAGGGAGCTGTGGTACACAAGTAATCTGGATAAAACACCAGCTCAAGGACTACAATGTAGACCTTGGTTGCACACCAATATTTTACAATAATAATAGTGCAATAAATGTGTCTAAAAATCCTGTCCTGCACTCACGAACTAAGCACATAGAAATCAGACACCATTTCATAAGGGATGAAGTTTTCAAAGGTAATTTTGAACTAATCCATGTAGGCACTGCACAAAAAATTGTTGATATTTTCACTAAGCCATTGGCTAATGATAAATTCACAACCTTGAGAAGAGAGTTAGGCATTTTTAGATCATCTTGAGCTCTCTGGTGTTTTTCTGAACTCCTTTGCATTGAAGTCAGACTATTCAGTCAGTTTGTAGCCTACCTCGGGACATCCATGCCACCACCTCGACCTGTCTGTTCAAACATTTGCTCATCTGTAACCCTGTGTTTGATTTATGTGTCGATGCCTCCTCATCTCAGGTCGAAGCAATCTATATTTTATTATCTGCTCAATGCTCAATTTCCCATGGTATATAAAATGGTGCTAGGAGAAAGGTAGAATTTCTCTGTCTGGATACCTGCACTCTGTGTGAGGGGGTCATTGACCTAAGTTCTCTACCAAGTACCAAGGTTATCTGTTTCATCTAGTGAGGGGGAGATACTCTTTCAAGGTCCAGACAACTTCCTCTTGTGTCCATAATGTCAAGTTTTTAGGGGGAGTATGTCTTTCTTGATATCAGTTAGTTTATACTATGTTCATTGAGACTCTTATACAGTTCTTTCATAGAATCCTGAAACTCAGAATTCTATTAAAAGTTGTTAAGTCTGGTTACGGAATGATTAGCCAAGAAGTTTCAGTTCTATGACCTTGTAAAGAATAAACTGAATGACTCTGAAGAATAGTCACCGGTCCGCTCATTATTTGCTTGCTAGGTCCGAGGGTCATTCGGTCTTGTGACTACCACCCCCAAGGTGGTTTGACATCAGGAATGGTACCTGATACTCTGCATTTCTTAGAGATGAGATCTTTTTGATCAAGCTATCTGCCAAAGTTATCCATCAAATAAGCGGAAAAGTACATTGAAAAAAAAATCAAGAAAAATATCCCTGATTCTAGTAACCGGGCCTACTTCTCCTAAGGCAACAGTTGAGGTTCGCGTCAAACAGTGAAGGGTTATGTAGCATCATGTGCGTATTAGAAATAAAATAAAATGTAAAGAAAGGAGGCAGACAAAAGCTATTGTACTCAATGCTCTGATTAAGAGGTGCATAGTTGAAGAATACCTATCTAGAATGGCAAATGAGGGATGCCATTGTCTATGCTATGGATTTAGTATTACACTTGTATAAGTGCTGTTAAACTTTGGGTTGTATTCTTGGCCATGTACCTCAATATCCAATCTAAGGCTAGTATGCATTAATGTTTCAAGATTCCTAATCTTTGGTTGATTCTATGAAGGAGAATCTAGATATGAAGGTATGAACTTTGCAAAGTCTTGTTAGTCTTAAATTTTAATCTAATTGCATTGTTAAAGGACTAGCAATGAGTAAGTTGGGGGGGTGTGATGAGTGTTCATCTTTTTATGATAATTCATGTCTCATACATTATTTCAAGTGAATATAATTAGGTAATTATGTATACCTTATAGTTAACCTTAGTCTTCTGCATAAATGAGGCATTTCATGCAAATTGACTTAAGTTGGTGTTATTATTCAATAAAGAGGAATTGAGGGACATGAGCATTAATTTATCATTGCGTAATTTTGAGCATTCATGATTTATATGCATAAAGTAATAATTTTTAAAGGACTAAACCCAAATTTGTGCATGTGTAGGACATTCAAGGCATTTAACAGAAGGGCCAGGGGCAGAATGGTCACCAGACCTAAGTAGGGGATGCCCTAGGGCACCCTCCTCCTCCCTTGACCAAGTCAAGGCAGCTGCCATTCCTTTTTTGCGTGAAAGGATAAAAAGGAAGGATTTGTTTTGATTTATCTCCGAGAGAAATTCTAGGAGAGAAAATAGGAGGAGATCTTCCTCATTTAGAAAACCCAAGGGGGGCACCCAAACCCTAGGCCCAGAAGGGGGCGCCCTCTCCTCTCTCCCTATATTTAATCATTTTCTCCTTCAATCTCAACCCTCTATCTCTATCAAACACGATCTCCACCCTCTATTTGACCTATTTGCTCTATAAATAGCCCATGTCAAGGAGAAGAAAGGAGATTTTTACCTTTTTGCTAAGATAGAATTTTCCTATTTTCTCTCCAAAACCCTAGGCCACCCCCCTCCTCTCTTCTCCCAATCTCCCTCTTGCGCCCTCACTTCCATCTCCTCTCCTCTCCCTTTCACCTAGTTAGGTAGCCCCTTTCTCTACCTCTCTTCTTCTTTCTCTTGTCATCACCATTCTCACCTCTTAAACCTCCACAAACGACAGAGCCCGAGCGCGCGAGCGAGGCAGAGAGCGGGGGGAGACAGAGGCAGAGAGAGAGAGAGAGAGAGAGAGAGAGGCTGATGCTGGGTGGCAGGTAACAGTGTTAAGACAATATTGTTTCACCAAAGTGGACCCTGTAAAACATTTTGTGGTTTTCTGCTATGTGCATTTTGAGGAGTGTAAATACATGTAACTTTGTCACTTGATGTAAATACTGCTCTTGGAGAATTCCTCCCAGTTTAATAATGATGAAGGCTTACTTGAGATGTGGACTTCAGTGACGTCATAGGCTATATCTGTGGCAACAGTAATAGTCAGAGGGATAGATTACCTGCCATGGGTTGGAACTATGTTACGAGTGTGATTGAGTAATTTCTCAGTTAGTTTAAGGTAGTTGACATGCCTACCTGTCATGTCACAACTGATTGGAGTCCTAGAGTAATGTAGATTGTTCTATATGAGTCCTCTGATATATGTGTTAACTTTAATTTTGGTTGCTACCACACATTGTTTTTGGATAGCCTGCGGTCTACATACATAAACTCCAGAGTCCACAGGCTTTTGTGGAAATTTCAAGGACCTTCTCATCCCCAAATTTGATGATATGAGGAAGTTGGTATGGTTGGCAATAAGTCAATGGATGATATTCGTTTTCCAGAGAAAATGGATGATATTTCTTTTTCAGTCAAGGACCAGTATCATGAAAGTTTGGGGAGGTTAAGACCATCTGGTTCTGGAAGAAAATTTTGGACACATATTTGGGAGAAGATGGAGTTTTGCAAGATTGGTCCTTCCATATTCATGGGAGTGGAGGGAGGGGCATAAAACTTATCAGGAGTCCCTTATGTAGATAGTCAAAATAGCTTTAAGGATAGAAGCAAAAACTGCTCCAAATGAACCGTTGGATATGGATGAAGTTAACAGTATGTAAATTTAGGATTGCTGTTTTTGGGTGCCTGATTGTGCTAAAATACACATTTTAAAATGCCACATCATAGTCATCTTTCTACCATCAGGATCTGGGTAATTGATGGTGTTTCGTTGATTGGAATGCTTGTTTATATAACTCTGGTGTGAGTTAGGTATGATAAGGATACATATGGGAATATAGTTCAATGTCTCATTTAACTTCTTATTGGAGCAAGTGTCTATCACCAAGTTATCATGAGAAATAGTGATTCATTCAGAGAAATGTGGTGGAATACTCAGCCAACAAAAAGAAAAGTAGGAAGAAAAGTACAATCGTCCGGATAAGGAAGCAGGTGTGAGGATTGATTAAAGGATATCTAGGTATTATGAAGATACATTGGCTGCAAGAACCACAAGTTGAAGGCCTTGAAACATGTATGCTTCATAGAACCTTACATCTTGGATGCTTGTTCTTTCTAATTCTTTGCATTCTGCAAATGAAATGCAGATTTAACAGAATCAAAATTAACCATGAACTCTTCCAAATGGCTGAGACTTAGCTTCTGTTGATTATTGAAAGTCCGAGATATTTGAGATTGCATTACAATACCATGGAGCACGTCGTGGCGTGACATCTTGAGTCATAGTAGGACTTATGTTCTCTTTCTTTTTACGTCAGCTGATGTAAGAGTTAGTAAAGTCCACCAGATGTCAGTTGTAATAAGTACTTTTCATCTTTATTATCAATAAAATTTTTGTTATTTACATTTAAATTATTGGCCTTTTGATGTATGGTCACTTGTGACAATGTATGCTCTGATTCACATGAATGTTATAACTACTACGTTCCGATTTTTCGCATCAGGGTGTGATAATTTTTGTGGTATTAGAGCCTAAGTTTTCTTTAAGACCCTAGGTTTCTAGAAGTGACATAGAACCCATGACATTGGTAAAGTCTAAAATCCGACCCGGTGAGATGGGGTAGAGACTCGGGTTAACTTAACTAATAAATTCTAAAAGAAATTTTGATAGGTCGTTTCTAATTAACTCCCCTACATTGTAGGAATCTGTTGCCATGGAAGCTGAGCGCGCGTAGTGGCGAGATATGCAACACACGATTCAGGGCTTGACCCAGGCCTTACAGTAAGTAGCGAAAGGAGCCGCGCATCATGGAGCCGGTGATATCCACCAGAACTTTCGAGGCTTGAATCCCCCACGTTTTGGTGGCTCTACAAACCCTGACGAGGCAGAGCATTGGCTTAAGGAGATGGAATGGATTTTTCAGGTGATGCAGTGTAGTGACTAGGAGTGAGTCCTCTTGGCAACATTTCAGCTGGAGCGCGATGTACGTGTTTGGTGGGAATCCGTGGAAGCCACGGTAGGAAATAGGCATGCAACATGGGAGGAATTTAAGGAGCACTTTATTAGCAAGTATTTCTCAGATCGAGAGTATGAAAAGAAGGCGGTGGAGTTCGCTTCGTTGAAACAGTGGAACCTGATAGTCACTGTACAAGGCGCAGTTTGCTATACTGTCTCGCTATGCGCCACACCTGGTGTCCACCAAGAAAATGAAAGCCAAGTGGTTCTTAAATGGGCTGAAACTCCAATACATCAACTAGCGAGCACCGTTCGTGATCCAAAATTACACCAAGATTGTAAGAAAAGCACAAGTCTTAGAAGATATTATGGAAATGATGGAGCAAATCTGAGGAAGAGACAAGAAGAGAGAACAGACTACCAGTTCTGGGAATTTTAAGCCCACTAATGGCAAGAAGAGGCCCAATGGCTGGCTGAGTTTGTCAAAGGATAAGAAGCCAAGGAATGGTGATAAGAAAGTAGGTTCGACTGCCCAGTCCAAAGTAGTTTGCAAATATTGTGACCGGCCAGGTCACAAGATGGAGGAGTGCTGGCGCAAGCTTGGTGCCTGTTTACGTTGTGGTAGCAGGGTCCATCGGATCCCTGAGTGTCCTCTTCGTTTTGATCAAGCTACACCAGAGAAGCCACAAGGGAGTCAAAAGTGACAGGGCAAGCTTCAAGCTCTCCAAGAGACTAAAACTGAAGCCACTGAGGAGGGTGGATCAGTCGAAGGTACTCTTACTATTTTTTATAAGCTGACGTTCGTTCTTTTGGACACCAGAGTGACTCTTCTTAGATTTATGAAATTGGTATCTCATTGGAAACCTTCTTGAATTGCTCAAGTTGGAATCACTGTGTTCAGCTTTCATTTCTACTGAAATTCTCTAGCTTATTCACTTCATATTCAATGTGTCATTCCATCCATCTTATTGTCAACTGCTATTTACTGTGGTTCACCACTTCCTGATTCAATGATCTGAAGATGTCCATGACAGTCCATGTGCTTTTTTCTGTCACTCTCATCCACTATATCTCTAGATCATGTCATCTTCAGCCCTGACATAACTACTCCAATAATTCTACACTGTAAAGGGGGAAATTGTTTCTGCTTTAAAAGAGGGAGACATCATGTTCATCGTGCTTGTACTTGTGCTTGATTGTCCCTGTGCTTTGATAATAAACTATCATTCAACTCCTTCTACTGTGTTTAAAGAGGGAGATTCTCTAATCTAAGTTATATGCTTTCTATTCAAAGGGAGATCTGTTCTCTTCATATCACATGACTGATCATTGTCATACCCCTATCCTCAGATCACCTCTCATTTTCAGGGGGAGTAGGGTTACATGATTTACATTATTGGAAGTTTCGATTCATTTGCAAAGGGCGAGAGTCAAGACTAACTCTCTGCTTGATTTGAGTCTGCACTACAATCATCTGTGCATATTTCATCACAAATTATTGTTTCCTTTTTGATGAAGTCAAAGGGGGAGAATAGTGTGGCAGGCATGCATGTAACTTTATGACTTGGCAGGCATGCTTGTAACTTTATGACTCATAGTGCTCAAAATGTTCATAGTGCTGCCATAGTGTTGCCATCATCAAAAAGGGGGAGATTGTTGTGACCCTGTGATTTTGATGATGTCATACACTATGACTCATTTGATGATTTCAAACACTATGACTCATCATCATGTTGTATGAGATTTTGATATATGTCATACATGATGATGATCATTGGTGCATGATATTGAAGCATGATGTCACATGTGTAGATGTTGCATTGATGATATTCCTGTGACACATTGTCTTTTGATGTCATGATTGATCCTATAATGATCTTATTACAGTTGAAAGATGTATGTCATTCTCTGCAAGAACAAGTTCTGGAAGTCAATTCAAAAGTTATGAAGAAAGGGTCGCCATTGGAAGTTGACTCTCACAGAGGAAGAGAGATCAGATGAATTGTATACAACATGCTAAATAGGCTGATGCATCATTGGACCTCATGGCAGTTAGGTTGATGCATCATTGGTTCTTATAGTGGACAGGTCGATGCATCTTCTAATGTAAAGCTCGTAAGCTCGTAAGGTCGATGCACCTCCCACTGCAATGAACTAACAGGTCGATACATATGTGTCGTTGTGTCTAGAAGGTCGATGCACATATGCATCTTGGTCAAGAAGTTTGATGCAGGTATACACTGTATGTGCCACAAGGTCAGTGCACCTATACTCAGGTCGATGCTAGTTAGCCATCGTTTGTAGGATAAGGTCGGCGCACATCATAGTCAAGTCGATGCTTGTGAGCTAGCGCTTGCCGCACAAGGTTGATGCACATCATAAGTAGGTCGATGCTAGTGAGCTAGCGTTTGCAGCATAAGGTCGGTGCACTTTATGGATGTCTTTCCTAAGGTCGATGCACATTGTGCATTTACTGAAAGGTCAAGTCGGTGTAGTAGATTCCTGCGTCAATATCATAAGCACCTTCTTCTTTTATCATCCACTATAGGTAGACATGCATTGGTGGGACGTCGATGTTACTGTTCATAAAGCACTAGCTTATGCACACTCAAGTCGATACACTTTCATTTCAGATACAGTATGTCTAACAAATAAGGTCTACTTGTGTGACTTAAAGGTCGATGCATTTGTAGAATTTTGTGCACCCATTTACATGATTTGATTTGTCTGAACTTGTGAAACACTTGTGATTGCATTCTTTAGATACTTAGCATTGCTTCATAAGTCTCATGATGATAAATTTGTTAATTTCTCTCTGCTTTCGTTTTGACATAAAACAAGAAACAACCCAGATCTCTGCTCAAACACCTGGGTTGCATAGAAGCAGAAGAACAAAAGCTCCAACTACCAAAGTCTGAGCATTCAACAGAAAGGTCGTTGCACCTTAAGTCTTTCAGAAGTAAGGTCGGAGCATTCCAAAGACAGGTCGATGCACAAGGAATTGGCAGAGCTATCAGGTCAATGCATCTGAAGATGGTAACAACTATAAGATCAATTGAAGTCTGTCTTTAATTAGATCCTGATCCATTTTGCTTAGTATAATTCAGCAATCAAGCATGGATCTAGAGTCTTTATAAGTCCTAAGCAGTTTTGGCAACCAAGATGCAAGAGCATGCCACAAAAATAGATATCTGGATGAAGCTAATGTTGTGAAGCACCTTCAAGCAGCTAAGGTTGGCAAATCAGTGAATACAAGGTAGATAGCAACAACACTCAGGTTACAGCAATGACACTTAGTAGGCAGTCACGTGAGATCGATCTAAAGTACTGGCATGTGATAAAGGAAGGTAAGTGGCACGAGAATCCTGGTAGCATATGATGGGCACGTGATCCGAGATAAACACCTGGATTCTTGGACTTAACTAATAGGATATCTTTTCACGTGGCAGCATCTTAGAGAGCTCCAATTGACACGTGGAACCACATATTAATGCATCTTCCAAAATTCTTTGGCGGGAGCATTCCCTCCACACGCCCCAAAAAGAATCTTGTGGGGACCACAAGATTCATGCTCGATATATATAAAGGAATCTCTTGGTCGAAGTAGATTGACAGAGAAGAGGTATCCAAGAGAAAGAAAAGAGAAGCTGAAGAAGAAGAAGAGAGTTTGATAAAACAGATTATCGGAGAACGAGTGAAGAAGAAGAGAAGTGAGCGCTGAGATAGGGAAGAAAAGAGAGTGTAGTTTAAAGCAAAAGAAAGGGAGAGCCATAGAGAGAGTTGAAGAGATTTGTCTGCAACAAGTGAAGATCTATTTGCTGTGACTCGTGGATCAAATCCAGAGTCCCTTGCACTGCGGAGCTACATCTTGCTTTGCATTCCTTTTGTGTTTCTGTTTCGTGTTTTTCTTTGTTACGTTCCAGCAAGCTGTGAGGCTCAACTGTAAAAGGATTGATTCCTTTGATTAATTAGCGAAGTTGTAAGGCTCAGCGGATAGCAAGCTGTGTTGCTCAGCGGTGTAAGCAAGCTGTGATACTCAACGGTTCAAGCTGTGAGTCAGTAGAACCCTCACTCGGGTTTGAGTGGGGGGTGGACGTAGGTCTGTGGGTAGCAGACTGAACCATCTAAAATCCCAGTGCATCGTGGTCTGTGTTTGTGTGATTGTCCAACTCCATATCTTCTATCTCCTTGACAGGTTGCGTTAGCTGTTTGTTTGAGCACGATACATTAGTTATTTGTTCTTCATTGAAGTAGCCTATACATGTGAAGTGTTTGTCTGAGTGATTAGAAGAGTCTCTGTCTGCATGTTTACTTTACTTCGTTTCTGGATGAGCCTAGTAATCAGTACTATCTGCTAGTTATCTTCTGTTTAGTTCACTTGTGATTTGGCTAAGTTTTAATCGGAGCAAACTTTTAAAGAGGGGACTTATTCACCCATGGTCGATAACTCAGTGGTATATAAAAAGACTCAGTCAGAAGGATAGGTTACGCCTATCTGGAAAACTAACCCTTGCGTGAGGAGATTCTTGAATCAAACCTCCGCTAGGTACCATACTGAGTTGTATGATCTGTAATGATCCAGAGCTCCGGATACCGATAACCTGATGTAACATCGAATTATCACTACCAGGAACTGGGGAAGTCACCCAAGAGACTGATGAGGCCCCTGAAGGGTTGTGGGAGTTTGTCGAGGGAATGTATAATGAATTAGAATTACACTATGCGCAGATTAAATTAAAACAATTATTTTCAATGGTAAGAATATAAGACTATGGCAAGTAGATCAATAGGATGCATTCATGCATTCTTCCAACCAGTATCAAGATGCCAGCTCATTCATCATTCTTGTATCCATATTGGAGGACAATCACTAAATGGGCTGGTTACATTGACGTTTCCTTTGTGTTTCAAAGTGTTAATGAGAAGAATACTATATTGTGCAAGAAATAGGTGACATTCAGATCATCCCTTAGCAAAAATGTTTCATGGGCATTACGACTTATCCCATGTTAAAGGGTTCACTATTCAACAAAGTCAACATAATAGTGAAGGTGGAGGTTGGCTAATCAGACTTGAAAGAAATCTGAGACTGGAGATGGGCTATGTTAAGACAGGTAAGAAAACGGAGATTTGAAAGATAAGGTCTTTTGAGAATATTTCTGATGAGGAGGATTAGAAGGTGATCGAGAAAACTTGTACAGCATAAAGTCCCTCTAATTCAAAACCAAAAATTTCTGTGAAAAATTGCTATCCAAGAACTTTCTATGATTCCAGCAAGAACCTTGCATTTTGAATGGTGTCAGGGGAGGACATACATTAACTCATGAAATGCTGGATTGGAGCTTGCCCTTGTAAATCTGAAGAGGTGTGGTTGTTTATAAGTTATCGTACTATGTGGTGGCATTACTTGATAGTAACAAAATGAAAGGAGATCAGGGAGTTTTCTGGGGAATATGTATATTTAGGAGAGTCGGACAATGACGTTGTAGGTGGAAACTAGCTGCCAATTTAGGACATTCAAGAAGTTTTGGAGGATGGAGGGTTTTTTGATATTTAGCCTTGTATTGTTTGAGTATTTGATCTGATCTTCCATCTGTTGGATAAGAAATTGGTGTTTGTAGATTTCACATTTCTTGTAATTCCTTCGGTAGTAGGGTCGTTACATTGGGCAGGTTGGTTCCGTTATGTTTTTGTACTTTCATATCTTTTCATGAAAAGTGGCATTTTTAGATCTTCAAAGAAATATGTCACTTAACAGGTGGGGTGTTGAAGGAAATTAATTCAGTTTCCGGGGTAATCCTATAGGATTCCACTCTTGGCTCCTAGTTGAATATCTGGTTGAAGGCTATGTCACAATCACTATTTAGCATTTAAGTTCTGCATCTGCTCTTTAAGAATTTCTGGAAGATCAACCTTGGACAGGGGCCAGTGTGTTTTTTAGGATAAAGATAGAACAATTATTAAATATTTGAGTAACAAATTTCTTTTGCTCACTTCCTAGTCTGTACTCTATACTCACTGTATATTTATTGTATCTTAAAATTCAATGTAGATCTTTCTAATACTCGGTTTCACCAAAATTTCAGGAACAAGGGGAAATAGCAGATGAAGCAGAGCCTTTCATGGGATCTGGCCGATTTGGTAGGATCATGGCTGATTCTTCCATTCTTTTGCCATTTGATTTAGCTTTCTGATTTAAAAAAGTCACTTGCCTCATTTGCTTCAATCCCAACTTTTTTTATCAATAACAATTTTCTTTTTCTTTTCATTAATGTTTCTGAGGCTAGTGTTTCATTTTATACATTGATTGAATGAAAGATGGAATTAAACCCACGTAAGAGAGCTTTTCTCCTCTTGCTTCCCTTCCCTCCAACTCCTTTGTGAGATTAGAGAGATTACCCGGTGAGAGACCGTCCGGTGTGAGACCGAGCTGCGTGAGGCAGTGGTTATCTCGTCCCGTTCGTATTTTCGGAGTGCCGACGAACTTTTCCACGCCGCCGCCGCGTCAGGACAGGTCGGACTCGGTAGACAAACTATGCCATGTAATATATCCAGTATGAACGGAGTGAGATCTATTTGTGTAGGAACGAAGTAAGATCTATTTGTGTAAGAGTAAATTACAGTGTAAAGATAAAAACATTTGAGAATGAAACACGTAGACGTGCAAATCTTTAAGGCCCAGTTTGATAATCGTGTAGAATAAGTCACTCTATCTATACTGTAAATAAATAATTTGACCCGTCTAAGTCGAATAATTTATCCGACCAAAACTTTGCAATCTTCATATGAAATTGGATTAAACATGTAGTTGCCAAAGCCGATTAACAGAGAAACTGGTGAATAAAGATGGAAAAAGAGAGGGCATCGGCGAATATGCCGTCCTACCCGGTTATCAAACACGGAGTAAGTGTCTCCCTTGGGGCCAGTTTGTTAATCGAGTGGGGATACCGTGTTCAACCTCAGGGGGTCGAACACGGTACCCGGGCTCGGTTAGCGGGGAGTGTATGAGAGAGAGTGTGGGCTCCCGTCACTTTCTCTCTCATCGGATGCGACATTCACCTGACAATTCGATTAACAAACTGGCCCTTGAGATAATTTCTGTCCCTATGCCTTTGGTGGCTCTCAAGTTTTGTACTTTTATTAAAAAAATAACTTTTGGGAGAAGGCTTGGGACCTTACTTTACGGGCTCAATCTCATTTTTGCAATATCCAATATGGGATCTTGGAGTCCCCCATTTAAAGTCTCTACACTATCCTCTCTCAAAGTTGGTCTTGTATTTATTAGGTCATAGAGGGCCTACATGAGACATCACGTAGATGTGTAAATCTAGGTGTCTCCCTTGAGGTATTATCTCTCCCAGTGTCCATTGTTAACTCTCGAATTTTATCCTTTTATTGGAGAAGTCACTTCTTAATAGAAGTCTTGGGGGACTATTCCCTATGAGCACAAGTATTTAGGGTCGCTTTGACATCGGGTTAGGGTCGGGTTAGGGTAACTTAGTAGATGAGAGTGGGTCTCGCACTCTCCTCACATGTAGTCGGGTTAATCGGGCTCAGTTAACTTACTGGATCCTCCGAGGTCGAGTAAATTAACCGTAATCAATTAGTAAAGTGGCCATTAGAGAATACTTGGGACTTTATTTTATGAGCACCAGTCTATTTTTTTAACATCCAATGTTAGATCTTAAAGCTCCCCTTTTAAAACCTCTACAAAAGACATTAGGAGTGAATGAAAAATAAGATTAGAATAAAATAGACTGCATGTCTAGTTCTCAGAAAGTGGGTTCTAGTCTTTTCTTTTGGCCAAGAAAATTTTGAAATTCGAAAAAAATACCAAAAAATAAAAAATTACATTTCCGCGATCCTCGGGACGCACCGATCACAACGGTACCACTCACGCCAGGGTGAACGACCACGTTCGCCCGCAACAACGTGCCGAAGGTTTCGCCGAAAACCAGATCGGAAATCGAAAAATTACGCGGGAAAAGTCGCGGAACGCCTCCGGGCCCCCGAAACGACCCCGGATCGCGTCGATCTGAACACGAAAGATGTCCGAAATAAAATTTCAGACACGACAGAACTGGATGCTCTGAAAAAACAGGTCTGAGACCTAAAAATAAGGATCCGAAAGGATCCGGGACATCACAGTTACTGGTAGTTTAATTGTGCTTACTTACTTTCTGCTAGTTTCTTGTTCAATATTGTTACATGTTCTGTATTATTGTTGTTGTTTTAGTGTGGTGGGGATCTACGGTGTAACGACCTAAAAATTTGAGTATCAGAAAGTAACCAAGGTGACTCGAATCTTGACCCGTCACCCACTAGCCATAGAGCTCAGAAGGTTAGATTAACGTTGTGGGAGGACATCAAAATTTAACATAAATATAGGAAATTAATTTTACATTAATTAAATTATAGAATTACAATTTACATTTTATAATTAAATAACTACATTCCAAAGTCCAAATCCAGAAGGTACAGTCAACAAGAAAAGAAGCATATATAGTCTTGAGACATACCCCGGCTCTGGCAAACTGGCAACTATGAGCCACTATTGGCGTAGCACCAAACCTCTGAACCGCTTGAAGTACGCCACACCTGAAAAAGAATGAATGAGCCTCATCTCTTGGTGGACTACTTTGCGCATTAAGAAAGGTGACAAGCGATGAGACTTCCTGTGTCATAGGAATGAGAAGGTTAATTTGCAAAGGCTTCACTAGAATTTCCCTCATCAGGCCACGTATAATTCCTCCTGAGCACCGATCACACTCGACGCTAAGGAATGGGGGAATAGTGAGGAAGGAAAAATTTGCCAGGTCCAGCACGGCCTGATAATGACATGCCCATTACAGACTAGGGCAGCCAAGCCTATAGCGGTTCACCCCAGCCAATAGGTGGCCCTGTAAATATGGCCCAATCGAGACCCATGAAAGCTTCACCGGCCCACGGGTAGAATATTCGCGTGCGTGCATTCCAAATACTACAGAACTCATTGAAGGGTGAATGTTGGGGCTCTTGTTATAGGACTTACCGTAACGGTGACCAAGTTACACCCAAGCTGTCGAGATGCCTGCCATGATGTCTTCCCTCTGGGAATGGACGAATGGGCGACAGATGGTCTCCATGATCAAGCAGGAGACTACTCTCCGAACAATGCCATTGTCGAGTTGGGACACCATTGCATCCTATATAATTGGCCAGATAGGACAGAAGAGGGCATATACAGAGAAGCAGACAAAGGCACACGTAGAGAGAGATCTACACACACACACACACACACACACACACACACACACACACACACACACACACACACACACACACACACACACACTGTTGTGACATAAATGATCTTGATGATCGCCCATTATAGGTGCATACTCTTGTGAAGAAATTCGAAGACTTTATTTTCTTGAACACATGTAATTTGCATGACAATCGGTCTTTCAAAACCTTTACATATGGTCCTGATTCTGTAATCAGGTCTTCAGGATTACATCCGGTTGCAATTGAACTCTCTGAATTTACTTCAGTCTGCATTTGGATATTTGAATTTGATTTCGTCTTAATCGGGTCATTGAATTTACTTTTGTACCCTAATCGAACGGTTAAACTTGAATTCCATCACGATTAAATTGTTGGACCGCCAAGATGATCATTGTTGGTTTGTCGGAATTGCTTCATGGTCATGATCACTCATTCGATTGTGATCGGACCCTTAAGTTGCATTGGTGTCCATGAAGGACATTTTCGCACAAGGCGAGGATACATTTGTAATTTTTCCTCCATCAGGGTATTTCTGTAGTTTTCCCAAACATTGGAGTTTTCTTGTAGTTTCAGACTCGTTTTGGGTATTTTCACACTTTTCGGAGATAGTCCCGTCACGTTTTGACTTCCTGGGGATTCCTGTCATCTTTGACTTTTCTGAATATTTTTGACATTTCTTGATTTCTCGGAGATTGCCTCGTCATGCCGTTGGGCATATCTGTCACTTCTTGACTTTTCGGAGATAGTCCCGTCACTTCTTCACTTCCTGGGCATATCTACCATTTCTTGACTTTTCGAAGATAACCATGTTACTTCTTGACTTCCTGGGCATATATGCCATTTCTTGACTATTTGGGAATAGCCTCGTCACGTATTGACTTTTTGGGCATTCTTGTTATTTCTTGATTTTTTCGGAGATAGTTCCGTCACTTCTTGACTTCTTAGACATATCTGTTATTTCTTGACTTCTTGGGAATAACCCTGTCACTTCTTGACTTTCTGGATATTCTTGTCGTTTCTTGATTTTTCGGAGATAGCCCTGTCACTTCTTGACTTTTTGGGCATATATGTCATTTCTTGACTTCTTGGGAATTGCCTTGTCACTTCTTGACTTCTTGGACATTTCTATCATTTTTTAAATTTTCGGAGATAGCCCCGTCACTACATGACTTCTTGGGCATATCTGTCATTTCTTGACTTTTTGGGAATAGCCCTGTCATTTCTTGACTTTCTGGATATTCCTATCATTTCTTGATTTTTCGGAGATAGTCCCGTCACTTCTTGACTTCTTGGGCATATCTGTAACTTTTTGACTTTTGCCACTAGCGCCCTCCACTAGCGCCCTTTCGGGTTTTCGCTGAAGCCAGCCCCCTCTTGCTTTTGCCCACGCGCCCTTTCGGGTTTTCACGTGGCAGGGTACTCGATTTTGCCTGCAGTACCCTTCCGGGTTTTCACTACAGCTGGGTTATAACCATTTTTGCCCTTACACGGAGTGTCCGAGTAAGTCTAGCGAGGCACCTCTATTTTAAGACTCTTTTTTTTTTGCACTTGATTCACGGAACGAAGCTAGGATAGACGAGGGCTTGTTTGTTAGCCAGGTTTTCAGATGTCAAACTATCCCTAGATCTATTTGACAATTAACATTAAATCCCCAAACACTTGCAACATTCGGATCTCCATATGGAGGGCAACCTAGAGACCGATGATCAGGGCTTCATATTCTGCTTCATTATTTGTGCAAGCTTTATTAATCGAGTAGGATGTGTGCAGCACCTCTCTTTCAGGGGACTTGAGGGCAACGCTTGTCCCGGCCCTTGTTCTTGTTTGCCCTGACAAGGATGCTTTTGTTCTTGAAGCCCCATCGAAGTATAGCTGCCATATGGCTTGCTGGACTTGGTCCACTTCTAGAGTTTCATCTTCAGGGAGCTCCATAATTAATGGAGAATTTTTGGGCACTAGGTGTACTGTGAAGAAATCTGTAATAGCTTGGGCCTTGATAGCTTTCTGCGACACATAAGTGATATCGAATTCCATTAGGATGACCACCCATTTACCCAATCACCCTTTTAGAATGGCTGAGAGAGTATGTATTTGATCGGGTTAGCTCTGGATATTAACTAGACTTCATGCGACAACATATAATGCATCTTTTTGACTGCAAAGACCAGTGTGACGCAGACCTTTTCAATTGGCGTATAATTTTCTTCCACCCCGACCAATCTTTGGCTAAGGTAGTAAAGAGCTTGTTCTTTCCTTTCATCATTATTTTGGGCCAGCATTGCCTCAGAGAATATTTGGTGGCGGCTATGGACAAAATCAATGGCCACCCTTTAACAGGTGCCCCAGCACTAGTGGGGTCTTTAGATATTCCTTCAGCTAGTCCAAAGCCCTTTGACATTCTTCATCCCAGTAGAATGGTTCATCCTTCACCATTAACTTGTGAAATGGCTAACACTACCCAGACAAGTTGGAGATGAATCTGCAGATGTAGGCCAGCCGGCCTTGTAATGATCACAGTATTATTAGATTTCTAGGAGGAGGCAACTCTTAAATAGCTTTAATCTTGGCGTGGTCTATTTTAATTCCCCAATATCTGACGATGAAGCCTGGGAATTTTTCACTGGAAATGCCAAAAGCACACTTCATCAGGTTCATTTTCAGCTCTTATCATCGCAGTCTTTCAAATATGATTCTGAGATCATTCAAATGATTCCCTCCTTTCTTAGTTTTTACAACTAAATCATCAATATAGCATTCAACTTTATCATAAAATAGCTTGTTGAACATTTTCACCATCGCTCTTTAATAAGTGGCATCAGCATTCTTGAGGCTGAAGGACATCTTTTTGTAGTAGAATATCCCTTTAGGTGATCAAAAAGCTGTGTGGATTCTCCCATGCTCAGCTATCCAAATCTGGTTGTAGTTGGACAACCCATCCATGAATGATAAGGCTTCGTTTCCTATGGTTGCATCAATCATAACTTCGGTGATGGGCATCGGGAAATCATCTTTCGAACAGACTTTATTCAGATCCCAAAAATATGCACATATCCTGATCTGGCCGTTCTTCTTCTTGACGGGCATAATGTTGGCCAGCCATGTGGTGTACTGATTTTCTGCCATTATAATCTTCCAATCAGCCAGCCTAGACTCATACCTTTGAATAATAGAGAGCCAATCAACACAATGAAAAGCACCTGGTGTCGGTGGGAGTCCCAGGTAAGAGATGGGGAAAACTCTTGTCTGACATCCCAAAATGCGCACCGCCTAAAGGATAGCACTGTCCTCCATGTTAACCCCAACAAGCAGACTCTTATTGAAATTAACCTTCAATCCAGTGGTCTCCTCCAGTAATTCCAGCAACACTCTAATCACATAAAGTTGTGATTCGTCCTCAAACAGGAAACCCCTGATCAGATCTACAACCTCTGCTCTCTGCCACACCTTACTAAAAAAATGCCACACCCTACTAAGGAAATGAACCACAGGCACAAGGAGGAGAGAAGACAAAGGATCTCCCTGTCGAAACCCCCTGACACTGTGGAAGAAAGAAGTCGGTGTCCCGTTGACCATAACAGCAAAAGATGCAGATAAAATACAAGCCCAGATCCAACCAATCTATTTTTCCCCAAAACCCATCTTCTCCAACACACCAAACAAACATAACCAGTTGACACTATCATAAGCCTTCTAAAAATCCAACCTCAAGACAACCCATTTCTTCCTCTGAGTCTTTATGGCAAACAGACACTTATGAGCCTCCAAGAACTTATCCAAAATATGTCTCCCCTCGATGAAGGTTGCTTGGAAGTAACTCACCATCCTATCCATAACTCTATTCAATCTCCCTGCTAGCAACTGGATGATGATTTTATAGGTGCCATTCAACAAACTGATGGGTCTAAAGTCCCAAAAATCTTAAGCTCCAAGTTTTTTAGGATTGAGGACAAGGAGAGTCTTTGTTAATACCTCCCAAGTGGGGCCTCCCCTCCTCAAACTCCCTAACCGTTGTCATAAAGTCAGATTTGATGACAACCCAACACCACTAGAAGAGGGCTAAAAGAAAGCTATCCGGACCTGAAGCTTTGTCCCATGTAAGAGAAAAGATTGAACGGCAAATCTCCTCCTCTGAAAAGTTCTGAGAGATGGCGTCCCTCTCCTCGGGAGAAAGATGGGGACGTAGAACATCAACAATTCTCAACCTAAAATGATCATCCTCAGAAAACAGTTTGGCATAGTAGTCCCTCGCCAGTCCCCTGATCTGCTCCTCCAAAAAAGTAGAGAGCTCACCCACCCTGATACAAGTAATGATATTAACTCTCCTCCTCCTTCTAGCGATGTGCTGAAAGTAAGTAGTGTTCATGTCTCTCTCTTTGATCCATCTATCTCTCGATCACTGCCTCCAGTAGACACCTCAAAGAGTCCCAAAAGCTCCCATCGTCTACATTTAAAAGTCATGCCTCCTCCAAGCTGTCCAGGCCCTCAATCTACTGAAAAATTCTATCATTAGCAACCCTCCCCAAGAAGGTTTTGTCAACCCCCCAGGTTTTGAGAACCTAAGCAGTATGCCTCAATTTCAAAACCAGAGTAGTCATAGCAGATCTGCCAGCAACTTGTGAATACCATGCTCCCCTGACTATGTCCATGAAGACCGACAAAATCGTTAACCTGGTGAGCCAACAGGGGCCTACTCGACTCTTCCCTTTCGGGTAATTTCGGACCAAACCTCAAGCGTAATTTCATGGGCTTTTGTTTGTTGAAATCAAGCACAGCTACGACCGGGCTTTCTTCTTCTCTCTTTTTTTTGTATTTTTTTCGAGGGTGATATAATCATTTTATATTTTGGGATCCCTCTTATATGCCTGTGGGGACACTACCCTCTTCTCGTGCTCTGACTTGGGATCGAGGAGATGGATCCTACTCTTGCCTTCAGGGTGTTGTACTTTTGCTCCTTTTGGCTCAACGTTTTAAGGGAGCCGACTGTCTCATTGGGTCGAGAAGGGAGAGAATAAAGATTACAACTTTTATGGAGACCTTCGAGGTGAGGCCTCACTACCGGCAATGCTACCAATTTTTTTGGCTAAAACACGCGCGTGTGTGCATGTTGCCTGCTTTTAGTGGGCATAGGCCGACATGATCGGATAGGGATCTCCATAGTTCTGGTAGATCAAGACCCGAGACCTACCAAACCTTAATGGACCCTATCCTAACATGAAGGATAGATGCATTGACTTGACTCCATGATGATCACCCAGTATTAGTGTTTTATTATTTTTTCTTTTATTATTTTTTTCTTTTATTTGTGAGGGCCCTCATGTCGAGGTAACAAAGATCAAATACTGAATTTTCAACTCCGATGGTCCTCGTACCATATTGGTTGTTGTACCTATCTAAGGGTAGTATTTCTTAATATAAATCCCATTCCAAGGGTGGGACAGTTCGGCCCCTTCGGCATTGACTAACTTGTAGGCATTGCCAGGATATATAGCCTGAACCACGTATGGTCCTTCCCAATTGGGTTGGAGTTTAGAATGTGGCCCACCAGGTTTTACAAAAATCTTTTAACTACCATTTCACCAACTTGAAATTTCCTCTCAATGACCTTCTTTTGATAAAAGCATGTGAGTTTATTCTCGTATACACATGCATGCTCGACAGTGACTAGTTACTTCTCGTCTAAGAGTTCCAATTGGACAAGGAGTGAATCACGACGTTCGTCGAGGAAAAGCTCCTTATCCAATTGTACCCTAAGAGAAGGGAGTAAGATTTTGTATGGGACTACTGCCTCCATCCCGTAAGTAAGGGAGAACGGAGTTTGCCCAGTGGGGGTACAGATTGAAGTGCGATAGGCCCATAGAGCTTCAATAAGTTTTTCTGGCCAATCCACGAACTTGTTAGACTCACAGGTCTTTTTTATAATTTTGATCAATATTTTATTAGTGGCCTCTGCCTAGCCATTACCTTGTTGATAATAAGGTGATGAATGATGCAATGTAATTTTATACCTGTTGCAGAGGTCCTGAAGATCCTGAGAAATAAATTGTGGCCCCTTATCAGGGATGATAGTTTTTGGGATGCCGAACCTGGCGATGATGTTCTTCATGACAAACTTACAGACTGTTGACGTTTTGATCTCCGTGTAAGCTTCAGCTTTGGCCCATTTAGTGAAGTACCCCATTGTATTGTGCATCGAAACTGTTGAAAAGTTACATCTAGAATGGTTAGATGTGAAAATATATTTTTCCATGGTGATTTAGAGGACATTTTCATGATGCAACTAAAAGATTTTGCAGGAGCATGGTAAAGAAAATCTTGCATGCAAATTAAATAAGAGTGTGTATGATCTGAAACAAACTCCTTAAGCAATGGTAAAAGATGTTTGATGGATTCATGAGTAACAATAGTTTCACTGGATGTGACATGGATCATCGTTGTTATTTCAAGAGAGTTGATGATTGCTATATTATATTGTTAATATATGTGGATATGCTCATTGTGGGGTCAAGTATGACTGAGATCAACAACTTGAAAAAGTAACTGTCAAATGAATTTGACATGAAGAACTTGGGAAAAGTAAAGTAAATTCTTGGGATGAAATTATGAGAGACAGAGCAACTAGTACTATAAAACTATCCCAAGGAAATTACATCAAGAAGATGTTGAGCAGGTTTCACATATGGTATGCAAAACCTATCAGCACCCCTTTGACAAATCACTTCAAGTTATCTAAAATTTAGTCACTAAAGACCACTGAGAAGTGTGCCCATGGCTAAAGTCCCTTATGCATAGGTTGGGGAAGTTTGATGTATGTTATGGGCCAAGCCAGATATAACACATGCAGTGGGAGCTATATATGAGCAAATACACGGTATATCCGAGCAAGCAACATTGAGGGGCAATAAAATTGATTCTTAAGTACCTTAAAGGCACTTCAAGTATGCAATTATGTATCAAGAAGAATGATATACAATCTTGTAATGCTTTGTTGATGTAGATCTTGGTGGTGACTTAGACACTAGAAGAAGCACTACTGGCTATGTTTACACCTTGGAGGCCGGTGCTACTGTGAGTTGGGTTTCTCAACTTCAAAAAGTCGTTTCTCTCTCAACTATTGAGGTAGAATATGTTGTTGTCTCAAAAGTTAGCAAAGAGATGATGTAATTGAAATTTTTATTGAACGAATTGGGCAAAAAGTAAGGCAATTTTGTGCTACTCTATGACAAGATATCAAAGTGTAATTCATCTTGTCAAAATCTTATTTTTCATGCAAGGACAAAATATATATAACTAAAGTATCATAACTTTCATAGGCTATTATAAGATGGTATTTCGTCAATTGAGAAGATACATGGAGCAGGAAGTCCACTAGATATGTTGATCAAAGTGGTTACAAATGAGAAATTGAGGCTATGCAAAGCCTTAATCCGCCTCCATGGATGATTGATGGAGGTCTCAAAACAAGTGTTTCTAATACTACATTGAGGAGAAATGATACATTGAGTTAAACACTATTCTTTGAAGTTCAGGCTCCAAAGAGCCTAAACTTGAGCCTGAGCATTGAGTTACTTGCCATTCTTTCAAGGCCACTTTGGTAACAGGTTAAGCCGGGTTAGGGTGAGTTAACTGGGGTCGTATAAGTTAATCCTTGTTTGATTTTTTTTTTCTTAACTCGGGTCAGATAGGGTTAAAGTAGATTAACTCATTCCTGGCTGCGCCAGGGCTCGGACCTGACCATCATCACCTGCGGCGGCCTGGTGGCCGAGGCGCTGGCGGCGGCCGAGACGCTGGAGCGCCAGGGCGTCTCCGCGCGGGTGGTGAGCCTGCACACCCTCAAGCCCCTGGACGAGGCCGAGATCGCCGCGGCCGCGCGCGAGACCTCCGCCATCGTCACCGTCGAGGAACACTCGATCATCGGCGGGCTCGGCGGGGCGGTGGCCGAGTGCTGCCTGGAATCCGACGTGCGGCCGCGTCGCTTCCGCCGGCTGGGCCTGCGCGACGCCTATTCCTCGGTGGTGGGCAGCCAGGACTACCTGCGCAGCCACTACGGCATGGACGCCGCGGCCATCGTCGCGGCGGCCGCGGAGGTGCTGGGCCTGGAAGAGGCCGCCGCCTGATGGGCCGGGCGCTGGACCTGGTCGCCGGCGGCGCGCTGCTGGCGGCCGCCTCGCCCATATTGTGCGTCTTTGGCCTGGCCGTCTGGCTGCAGGATCGTCACGACCCGATCTACCAGGCCCCGCGGGTCGGTCGCGGCGGCCGTCCGTTCAACATGCTGAAGCTGCGCTCGATGACGGTGAACGCCGACAGCCAGGGCCCCAGCTCGACCAGCGCCAACGACCGTCGCGTCACCCCGGTCGGCCGGCTGGTGCGGCGCTTCAAGCTCGATGAACTGACGCAGTTGATCAATGTGGTGAAGGGCGAGATGGCCCTGGTCGGGCCCCGCCCCCAGGTCGGCTGGGAGGTCGACCGCTACACCAAGCTCGAGCGCGGCCTGCTGCAGGCCCGCCCCGGCATCACCGACTTCGCCTCCATCGTCTTCTCCGACGAGGGCGACATCCTGGCCGCGGACGGCGGCGACCCGGACCGGACCTACGAGCGCCTGATCCGCCCCTGGAAGAGCGAACTGGGCCTGTTCTAAATAGACCATCGGTCCGCGGGGCTGGACATCGCCCTCGTCGCCCTGACCGCCCTGGCCCTGGTCTCCAAGAGCGCGGCCCGCGACGGCGTCGCCGGCATCCTCCAGCGGCTGGGCGCACGGGGGCCGCTGATCGAGGTGGCCCGCCGGCGCGCGCCCCTGCGGCCGGCCGCCGTCCCGGGCGTACTGTCGTCGGTGGCGACGCCGTTCGGGGCCTGATCCTCTTCCCAACGGGATGCGCGACAGAGGAATGACCTTCTGCTCACCCCGACGCAGCCGCCCGCGCCTGACGGCGCTCCACCTTCAGCTGCTGCGCCTGTTCGCTGACGAACGACGACGAAATGCCCAGCGCCAGCACGATGCCGATCGCCAGGCCGCCGTTCAGCAGCGAGGCGAAGACGTCCGCCTCCGACACGCCCGCGGCCACGAACAGGCCCAGCGCCAGCACCAGCGGCTTGTCGTAGGACGAGATGTTGTTGGTCACCGAGATGATGGCCCCGGCGACGACGCTGCACAGGATCACCCCCATCATTCCCCATTCGGCGAAACCCGAGCCGATCCAGCCGCTGCCGGCGTTCATGCCCTGCTGCACAATCGCCCACTCTTCTCATGATTTTTGTTTGTTTCCTTTCCTTTTCCCCCCCTTCCCGTTGAATGATTCTGGGATTGCCTTTGTTATTTCGTCGCAAGTAGATGGGATCGGCTTGAGTAGCCCACTTGTTCGTTATGTTGAAGGCTGTTGAGGTTTCCGCCGTTTATTCCTTTCCTGGACCATTAGGCAACTTGAGGTCCTCGGGAACTGGGTTTCTGATGCCAGTCCCACATGAGTTGAAGAAGCCTTATGTTAATGCTTTTGTGGAACAACGTGTAAAGAAATTTCTGAAAATGGTGCATCAGAGCCATTGGTTAATGGTTTTATAATCATCCAGTTCTCATCATGTGTCTTTAAGTAAATCCTTGACTAGATTGGAGAACACCTTTCATAGATTATTTTTCTGACACTTGTTCAATGTTTCCCGACGTTGATTGTTTTTGCGTGTTATGTTTCAGATATGGACATCAGATACAAGAATCTTCTTGATGAATGGGAGACAAATCCGAGTGTGAAATGTATTTTGGCGGACAGCAGCTCTCCTCGTGCCTTTTCAGCAGGTAAGGACCACTTTTTGATGATGGTGGCGAGTGTCCTCTTTTGCTTCATAGTTCAAGTCATTTTCTTTTGCTACTCTAGCCTTTTCCTTTTGGGTCTTTCGACATGATGTGTGGGTGGAATTCATGGCCAAATGCAGGAATGGATATTAAGGGTGTTGTTGCTGAGATTCAAAAGGACAGAAACACACCTCTTGTCCAGAAGGTCTTGTTTATATGTGTTTTTTCTTTTCTGTCCCTTTCCTTTGTTACAAAAAGCATAATATTTTTCTAGCATGTTGGCAATCTAGGACGGGTGTCTGTGTCTGTCTTGTTTTCATATACTTGTTAATTGTTTTGCATCAAGATTTATTTGCTGCTTGTTCAGCAAATGACAAGGTTTTAAGTGTAATGCTGCAGGTGGTGATGTGAAACAGGTTACAATCACGCGTGAACTATCAGATATGATTAAGGTCTATTTTTGTCTTTCCATAAAATATCTTAACGGATTCACTATCTTCTCTCATGGTTTAGTTGAGAACATGTATCCTGATCCCCCTGCCCAAATTCCGTCTCTTTTCTCTCTTTACACGTATATGTCTGATGACACCCTGGTCTAGGAGAAGAAGTTCTCACAATGCTTAATGGATACCAAGAGGTTGAATTCTATTAATACAATGTTTATTTACTATTGAACAATATATATCTCATAAGACTAATCCGTAAAGCAGCTAATTATGCGAATGTGTAGTTTCACTCTTAGTTCGTTACTCGACTACTACCTATATTAGGATTTTTAAGCACATGTCATCACATAAGAGAAGTAAGCTTGTTTTCATGGTATGTCTAGCATGTAGGATATATTTTTAATTCTACTTTATCAAGACTCATCTCGACGATCCAAATCTACATAGACTTGAACTGTTCTTGAGGGAATGTGGAAGCCTAATATTTTATATAGTATATACAGTGTGAATCTTCTAGCCTGACCTATTAATGAAACATCCAGCACAAGACCTCGGCAGGGGCTTACGTCACGGTTTACACGATGCTTCTAGGCAACCCAGCCATTAATCTGACCGGCGCGGGAACCTTTCGAGCGCAGCGGCAGGCTGGTCAATACGATACCGGCATGGATATCCAGCAGTGAATAACATCATCCAACCCATCGTTACTCCCATCTGCGGGCCGGTGGTGGGGGCGATTACGGAGAGGGTGGCGGGTGCGTTCAACGTGCTGAGCCTATTCTCAGCGGCGCAGGACGGAGCATGGTACAAACCAAGCGACGCCAGCACGTTGTTCCAGGATGCAGCCGGTGTGACGCCGGTTACTACCGCTGGACAGCCTGTCGGCCTGATGAAAGATAAGTCGCCAAATGGCAACAATGCGTCTCAGGCCACCACGGCGTCCATTCCAGTGCTAGACGCAGTTAACGGCGGTTCGCCCGCTGTGTCATTCGATGGAACGGATGATTATCTGTCCGCTGACGCTATGGCGCCAATGTTCAACGGTGTAGCGCAACCATTCACCATCCATTTTGCATGGAGCCAAAGCGCCGTTGGCGGAACGACGCTTTTCAGCGCGGGTAATAGTGCCAATGCCAACCAGTGGCTTTGGATGAAGGCCATCGTCGGGGCTGATCTGAGATCGTCATTCATTACGAGGTCGGCCGCGCAGATAACCACACCAATTACAACGTCGAGCGAAGCAGTTTCTGTTTATACGATCCAATGTCTTGGCTCTACTTTCAACGTATGGGTGAATGGCACAAAGCTGGTAACTGGTGCTTCTTCCCCGTCAAGCATGACGTCTGACCGTTTTGCTCTCGGCGCCTTGTCTCGTGCAACCGTATCAGGCTATGGAAAGGTAAAAATTGCCGAATTCATCGCCACCAATGACGCCCAGTCTGACGCAACCGTTGCAAGCGTCCAGCGGTATTTGATGCAGGAACATGTGCCAGCTGTCATAGCAGGCGGCGTGGTGGACGTGCTCATCGTAACCGGGCAATCCAACGCGCAAGGCAGAGGTACGGGCGGCCCAGCAGTAACCTCAGGCTATGGACTCTTTGGGCAAGGACCCACTTTGACGCCATTGGCTGATCCTGTGGACGGGGCTATCGGCGGGTCTGCGTGGCCGGCGTTTGCAAACCAATATTTTGTATCCACAGGGCGGACTATCTGCATTATTGGTATGGCATCCGGCGGGTCTGCCTTGATAGCTGCTGCCAGCGCGAATAACTGGTCGCCAACAGGAACCCTGAGGACATTGGCGGCCAACTGTGCAAGTGATGCGATTCGCTGTATTTCCTCACTGGCTGTAAAAGTGGAGAGCAGAGTGCTGATACTAGCCTACTTATTTAGAACACTACCTGCATACAGTACATTTTTTCTTGGACTTTTTTTTGGTTTCAATTATGAAAAAATCTGACCCATCTGGGGGCGGGGCGGGCGCGGCGGGGGCCGGGCAGCACGACGCAAAGGCGAGCGGGCACGCCGAAGGACGGATCACGTCGACGGTCGTTCGCACCGAAGCTCCTTTTGAGGAGCCGTACGCATGCACCGTGGCAGGCCCACCACCACACCAACCACCGGTTTCTCATGACAGTCTTCTTCCCCCCTTGCTTCTGTCGTTACTAGTTCGCAAGATATCACGGCATAGATTATGGGGACAGAGATCGGAGGCGTGGTTATTTGGAATGCGAAGAAGCAAACCGGGGGGGTTGGCATGTCAAGAAATTTAGACTCTGCTGAAAGCGAGCTCGTGTTTATCCCCTCTCTCTCTCTCTTTCTCTGGCGGGGTGTCTGTGTAAAAGGAATAACAGAGAAACTGCATGTTTGCCAAGCAAACGCACGAGGGGCATCCTTTCATTTCTGTGTGAAAAGAAACAAAAAGGAGCAAGCATAAAGAGATGATGCACACAAACTGTTTGCACACGCAACGAATTTTTTGCTGTCATCCTCACCATCATGTACACTTCTGTGTGAAAATCCTAGGAATTAAGAAGAAAAAGGGGGGGAACTGCAGACGGGGGGAGATGCACGTACACACACGGGCATGCAGTGGTTCCCATGTTCTCAACCCATGAACAAGCCATTCTCAAAGGAAAACTACACGACAAGAGCCTAGCGAAGACCGTTCGTCCTGTGCCTCTGCAGCTTATTATGCACGGAAACAGCCGACGAGGTTGTGGTGGAAGTGGTGGTTGTGATGTCCACCGCCGCCGGCGGGGTGAGGGGAGGGGAAGAGCTCGCGGTCGATGAGGCCCTGGACGGAGAGGAAGTCCGCGACGTGGCAGGGGATGGCGATGGCGCCCTTGTGGTGGAACCCGTACTCGTCCTCCGCCTCCTTGAGCAGCTGCAGGAACCGGGGGTGGGTCAGGTACGCCACCGGCACCACGAACCGCCGCTGCTCCTCCCCGTCCTGCCCCACCATCACCGCCAGGCACCCCTTCGGCGTGTTCGGGTGCTGGTCCCTCTTGCTCCCCCCGCCGCCGTGGAGGTGCTGGCGCAGGTTGTTCAGCAGGTGCCTGTCGCCGCCCCCCATCACGCCACCAGCAGTCACCATTCCAAGGGAAAGCAACCGAGAGAGAGAGAGAGAGAGAGAAGCCGCTGCTAGAGGAAGGCGAAGGAGGAGGAAGGCCAGGGGTAGGAGCCGGAGATGGCGCGGGTGAAGAGGGTCAGAGAGGAGTCGCAGAGGGGCGGGGGATGCTGGACATGGCTGGCAGGTTCCCACTGCAGAAACAATGCACCCAACGAATTTGCTGTCATCCTCACCATCATGTACACTTCTGTGTGAAAATCCTAGGAAGAAAAAAAGGGGGAGGATCTGCAGAAGGGGGGGAGTGGGGAGATGTTTATACAAGGGCCCATGTTCTCAACCCATGAACAACCCATTCTCAAAGCAAGACTACACAACAAGAACCTAGCAAGACCACGCATCCCGTGTCCCTATGGCTCATGCACAGAAGCAGCTGACGAGGTTGTAGTGGAAGTGGTGGTTGTGATGGCCGCTGCCGCTGCCGCCGCCAGGGTGAGGGGAGGGGAAGAGCTCGCGATCAATGAGGCCCTGGACCGAGACGAACTACGCGACGTGGCAGGGGATGGAGATGGTGCCCTTCTAGTGGAACCCGTACTCATCCTCCACCTCCTTGAGCAGCTGCAGGAACCGGGGGTGGCTCAAGTACGCCACAGGCACCACAAACCGCCACTGCTCCTCCCCGTCCTGCCCCACCATCACCACCAGGCACCCCTTCGGCATGTTCGGGTGCTGGTCCCTCTTGCTTCCCCCACCGCCGTGGAGGTGCTGACACAGGTGGTTCAGCAGGTGCGTGCCACCGCTCAGGGGCATGGACCCCGGGACGGCGGCAGGAACCGCGCCCTTTGCCCACCTCACTGTCTACAATGTATAACCGAGAGAGAGAGAGAAAGTAAAATAAGAACATAAAATTTTAATGGGGTAGGGGAAGGAATATTCTCCAAAATATTTCATCTTTTGGATGGATATTAATTGGAGGGGCTTTTTAGTAAGAGTTTGAAGATTTTGGGGCTTTTGGTTAAATAGATGGATTAGAGGGACTTTTTCCTAATTTAAAAAAAGGCTTAAAACTAAAGATCCCTTTCATATATTAGTAATAAAATAATTTTTGACCCTACTCTAGAGTCTAGGGAAAAGATATCAATGTGGCAAAAAAAATCTCAAGGAGAATCTGCGACTAGATTTAACCACATGTTAAGCATCTGCATTATAGTATGATTAATTTGTAAAATGAATCCATAGAGCTCGGCAATCATTTCATGCCCAGTTTTGCTCCCCAAGGTTGAAAGTTCTAAGCTCAGCACAGAAACCCGCTTCCCAAGTCTTGTGTGCAGCACCAACATTATGTTCTCCAACGATCACAATAGCCAATTTGTATGCTAACCAAAAAAATGAATCTGCTTTTATAAATCATAGGCATATAATGTAATATATTGAGGAGAAAGCTTAAGCTGCTAAAAGAATGAATCTTTAAAAAATGTATTCTAGTTATGCAAATTTCTAAATAGCAGGACAACGGGGCAGTGAACATGGAGGCTTACAGATTTCACCCTACCTATGGTCTCAATAAAATATAATACAAGAAATAAGAGATCACACTAAATATTTTGCGCACATTTCAGTTTCAAAAGAAATACTTAGTACATAATTGGCAAAAGTAGATTAGAAGAATGAATTTCTACAAACCTCATTAATTTTAACAGTTCAGGTGAAGGATAGCCATCTGATTTCCAGAGTTCAAGATCCTTGTTGATACCCTTCCCTATGTCCAGTCTGACCTTGTACTCACTTTCACTGTCTTGGACTAGACCTTTCATTGGTATTGGGGAACCAGAAGTATCTGAATACAACTGAATCAGATCATTTAAGCTGCAGGTGCAGCGTTCAAGTGAGATATAAACAAAATTCAAATCATATTCCACTCCAAACCATCTAATGATATTAGGATGTTGATCAGATGCAATAAGATTCTCAATCTCTTTAAAAGCCACATCATGATGAGCCCGAACAAGACGTTTAACAGCTACTGGACGCCCCCCATATACTCCTTCGAGGACAACAGTGCCATTGCTGCCCTTGGCAATTTCTGTATTTGACAGAAAAAGCTTCCCAATCCACCTTCCATTACTATGCTCACAATCTCTTATAAAACTCATCAGCTCATACTTTTCATTTATCCCATCTTGTTTAGGTCCATCAGTGGCAGGTTCCTCAATCAATGTTCGGGAAACAATTCTGACATGAGATCTGTTATTTTTTCCAGCTTTTCGTGATTTTTTCTTCTTGGTCACTGCTGTCTGTTTCTCAGACAAACTACCTGATTGCTTATCTGACTTACCTTGAATTCCTACCCTCACATAATAGAATAAGGGCAAGATTAACAAAAGTGGGGCTAGATACCATGAAAAAGATCTATTTGCAACCTGAGGCTTAACTGCAAGAACCATTTGTTTGGGATGAATGTCTTTCCCAGAAGATATGTTTGGTTCATTCAAGTTTTCTAATGTAGAAAGAGAGGTTTGGAGTCCATCCAAAACACCTAGAGGATTTTGTTGATTTTGCACCCCCCAAAATCTTGAAAAGTGATCACTATGTTTGATATAACTGTTTGGGGCAGCTACCAATGCTGGTAAATTAGGGGTCTCCGGCAGAGAGAATCTTCGAAGGGCAACCAGTCCATTCTTGATCGGGTCCATACCATGAATCCGGTGTACAGGAACCATTATGCTACACTGCCCCATATCTGCTTGATATCCCAATCCAAAACCATATCCTGTCACCAAAGATGAGTCATCTCTAATTCGGCGGCAAGTGTATGCCTCAATGACAGAAACTGTCAAGCCCCACAACAATTTGTTTGAATACACAAAATGATTTAAAACATAGTCTGTCCTTCTAATTATAACAGGTGGAATATCTAGACACAAAAATAAAGAATTAAGTTGCTCAGTATCTTGACTCAAGGTTCGCAACAAAATGATATGCAAGAAAGCGGACAATAAAAGGGGCAGCCAAGTGGCACGAGGCTCCCACCACAGGACTGCAAGGTCAGGGGAGGGTCGACTGGACTCAGTCTTACCCCTCCCTTTGCAAGGAGGTTTTTCAGCTTTAAGCCCATGACATCCAAGTCAAAACAGAGCAACCTTACTGCTGCAGCAAGGCTACCCCACATATACGAAGGCAAACAATGCAACTGGACCAAAAATTCCAACTTAAGGAAGAATGCTAAAAAATCACGTATGAGGCACTTGTTGACGAGACATGAATGGATCCAAAGATAAATGCAGATACAGCATTTCTATCCTTTTTCTTCAACGAATAAATGCATTATCCCATGTAAAGTCAGAAGAAATGCATCATTGTCTGCCAAGCCAGTCCAAAATTGATAAGAATATTCCATTATATCTAAGGTGCTATTTTAGAAAATCTTTTGCAGCAATCTTTGGGTAACTAGATTGTACTCCTCTTCAACTATGTTCTTGGGGCGGAATCCAGCAGCCCATGTGAAAAATCGCCAGCAGATGCCACACAAAAGGCCCTTCTGAATGGAAGAATATGAAAAAAATTCAGAATGTATGATGTGAATCACGTGTTCTTTTTCCCAAAGAGCTTTCTACTACCCAAATTTCATGGAATATCCATGAATTATCCCAAGAATCAAGAGAGAGAGACCTTTCCCATACAGCGTCTAAGAACGCTTTATACAGCATTCTTCAACCCCCAAAATGCAGGGCCACACCAAATTCAGTATAAGATGGTATAATTGATAACTAACATGTCAAAAGTGGGGACTAGTTAAAGTCAGATGAACCCCTACATCTTCAATCCAACACAAATCTGCAACAATAATACCTACTAACCTAGCTTCATATTCTAGATAAGCACAAAAATTATTTCAGAACATTAAATGATATGAAGATATGACTATATCCCGAGGGCAAGGGGGCATCATCCCAATATTTTCATTTAAAGCTAGAGCCCAATTTACCTGGGATTCATCTAAGAGTTTCCTGCTGATGTCAAGCTCCTGACGAAGGGAGCTGACCTCATCTACGGCACCTTTGAGCTGAGATTCAGTTTCATCACACTGGCTAGACTTCTCTGCAAGAGCATTTTGTAGTTCTAATACAAGCATGTCACTAGGCTTTGTTACTGAATCTGAACCAACAGCACTATCACAAGGTAACACACTAGTAGGTTCCTCAGTGTCTTCAGCGACAGAGTTGTTAACCAATGACAAAACATCACCTTCATCTGTCTTATCTTCCCTGTTTTCACCATTAACTTGGTGGTCCTCACGAGTGTGCTCTGCCATAGATGCATCCATAGGATTTTTTCCTGAATCTACTACATTCATGTTGAGTGCTCCCGGAAAATCAATCATGTTCTCATCCACTCCTTCTCGAGGTTTGTCCAGTGGTTCAGTGAACTGCTCTAGCTTTGGATCGTAAACCTCTAAGTCATGTTCTAACTCCTTGACTTCACCATTCTCTACAGTCATCTAAGATCAGTCTTGTGTTTTTCTATTCTATTCTGTTCATCTCTAGGAGTGGGACTTGGAAGGGTAGGATTGGAAGCTGAAAGGAAGTTGGATAGAAGACTGGTGATAATAGGCTTCTCATTGAGGTAAGATTCCAAAGCACAAGCCATGCATGCAAACCCTTAAGCCTATCTTTGCCTGATTTATATTCTATGCTTCCTAACTTATTAAAGACCATACATAAAAACCCATGATTAAGACCATATTCTGATATTCTTGTACCCTTTCTCTATGTACATTTTACGATTGTTTCTGTGCAAGACGAGTTACGTATGTAAGTGTCTGTGTAGGTGCAGTATATTAATGATGAAGGCAAGTTCTGTACGTAAATGAAACAAGGAAAGCTATGCATGTTTATGCTTTCTAAAGTAAATGAATGGTGCATGTAGGCCATGATATTACTTGACTTTATGTTTAATTCCGATTTTATGAGACTACATCTGTTTGGACAGGACGCCCATTACTATATCATGCTTAACGATGGATCTGAATCATAATACCACATTAGAGCCATGTTCCTTCCTTTGAACCCTAAACTCTTAGACTATGCTTGAGCGGATAGGACCGACAGTGTAGCACCCACACTGGGTCAGGACCTTGGGGCAGCGAGGTAAGAAGGTTGGCCCAAAAAAACCCTCTGGATGTGACATAGGAGGGCCAAAAAAACCCTTGACCAATCCTTTTCAAGCAATTTTTTTTACTGCTCCCTACTCCGCAGTCCAAGGTAGCAGCACGTGGGGTTTCTCTTGGGTTTTCTTACCTTGTTCTTGATGTTGCCTCGCTTCCTAGAGATTCCGCAGTGCAGGGACCATGCCCCCAGCTTATCAAGAATGCTCCACAAAGGCCGAATAAAACTTTTCCTTGTTGATTTGTTCAGTGGGTATGTTGCTTTGTGCTGCCCATAAGGTGTTTGACAAATTTATGACATGTAAAAACATGTGGATGCAATATAAGTATTTCAAACATGTGGATGCAATACAAGTATTTCCATCCAACGGAATCCAAAGGACGTATAAATTACCCGAGCATGTGATGACAAGGGTTTCATATTTTTTTGCATCATCATGGGGCAAAATTGATAATTTAATTTAATTTTTCTTTCTATAAATATCATAAAATATCGTGGCTCAACAATGGCTCACCACATTTTCAATCCTGACTTGGAGGGAACACATATTTTAGGTAAAGATGGCGATCATCACTTGGTATTTGATTAATGTAAAAGACAATCACACAAGGAAGTCAAAAACATTACATGTCCACTGTAAATACTCAAGGAAATCTGTTCGGGTTTATAGTTACATGGGGCATTTTATTCATTGCCTAAAGTAACCTCCACAGAACTCATAGAAAAGTCTCATGTAGTTCCTTTAACAGAAACCTGAATGTGGTGCCCTTCTTCATCATGTTTCTGTTGTCTTGATTATCCTCTGGTTTCTTGATCAACTTGATGGTAGGACCTGGCAAGTTCAATGGTCCACAGAACCAAAAAACAGAGGCATTATTCCGATTAAATAATTAAATATAGCGAAATACATGATAGTTGACGATACAGAAACAGAAGCAACGAAAGACATCAACTGTCAAGATTGGCAAGTATTATAAGTAAGTGTTGGAGGGAGGATGAGGTTGGAGAAGGTGGGGAGGAAGCATGTGTTTACTAAGAGCAGTATCAATTTTGGTTGAAAAAATGTGGATAGGATTGCCGCTTTTAAGTAACCTGCTTTTTTGAGGTATTTGTTTTTATGAGATTATCTCTGATAATATAATGGTTAAGGACATGCAAAGGCGCTTTTCTGAAAGAATAGGCAAAAGAAGCCCAAAGACGGTAATCCAGCTAGATTCGATGGATGTGGATTTACTTAATAGTTTGTGGAATGCACTTGAAATTCATATTAATATTCCGCTTAAAACTGAGGAAGGATATCTTATGTCTCATTCTCGACATAAAGTGTTATTCAATATTATATGGCTTTCTTTCCTTAAAGAACCTTTGGACAATATTCCAGTAAACAAATATGGCCTTCTTGATGAATTTCGACGTAGATTTTTTTTATGGGACTTTTTAGAAGTATATGATTTTTTTGATTTTTTAATTCAGCTTGAAGATGTGCCTTTTCGTAAAAATGTATTCATTGGCCATGTCAATAGTATTTTAAAACAAGAACTGTCTGGCTACAGGATTGTTAATGGCTTGCTATCCCCCATTATAAGCGATAATGAAATATTAGAGATTGAAAGGGCAATGAGCAAGACCTCAAGGTATGAAGGTGCTAATATACATCTCAATGAAGCTTTAAATAAGCTTTCTGATAGAAAATATCCTGATTACAGGAATTCAATTAAGGAGTCGATTTCGGCCATTGAATCATTATGTCAGGTGATTTCGAATAATCCTAAAGCTGAACTTGGAACTGCATTGAAGATTTTAAAGGAGAAGATAAAAATTCACTCTGCATTGGAACAAGCGTTTATTAAATTATATGGGTATAGCAGTGATGGAGACGGTATAAGGCACGCCTTATTGGAAGAATCGAATCTTGATCAGGAGGATGCGTTGTTCATGTTAGTTTCTTCAAGCGCATTTATTAACTATTTAATCTCTAAGGCAGATAAGAGTAAGGAATTATTGAATAATATTTAATTCTCGTTTATGGACTTTAGAAGAAGAGCTTTATTTATAGTTAAGGCAACAATAGCCTTTTCCTTGCTAACTTTATTTCTTTTTCTTTTTCGAAGAACAAAAATTGATTTTAATCTGCCCATAGATACAAAAAAACTTTCTGATTATGGTGTTTTCGTTGATGGGGTCGCTACTGCTGCTTTGAGCATAGCCAGCGTGTTCTTAATTATTCAGACAATTAATGAAACTCGATTAAATACTGTCAAACAAGAAATTATGAAAAATATAATTATATAAAGACATTAAGAGCTCAGCTTTCAACACAAGAGCAATTGTTATTATAACGATGTAGCCGCTGACGCCTTCTTTGGCTTCGATGAAAGGGCCGTCCGAGACGACACTTTCCTTATTGACATATCTACCGGTGATGGCCAGGGGCTCGCCGCCGACATAGCTCCAGGATTCGGCGAGGGTTTCTACCCAGCGGGTCATTTCAACCATACCCTTATGGCGATCTTCTTCTGTGTAATCTTTGAGCACGTTGAGGTCTTCGCGGATGATGAACAGGAATTTTTCCATGACTTTTGCTTTAATGGACAGAGCGTCTATACAAATATAAGGAGCAACGGACTGCCAGCCAGACCAGGGCGCCGACGCAGATGGCGATCAATGATCCCCTGAGCCAGGTGGCTGCCGTGATGGGGATGGAGATACCCGTTACCAGGGCGATATAGGCGGCGAGGCAGATCGGGCATTTGGGAATCAGCACGAGGAGGATGCCGGGCAGAAGCCAGCCGGTTTTCCGGGCGCCGCGGAGGCGCTTGCGGGGTGGCTGGGTTGCCGAAGCCTGGGGACCTGCGGGGGCGCCGGGCGGGTCGCTTTGGGCCTGCGCGACGGGTGATGCGCCGGAGGCGGAAGAGGGCTCAGTGGCCCCCTCTCGGTGGCAGTATGGGCAGCTCATAGCTGGCCCTCCGGGGACTTTTGCGCTGCTGACGGTGTATGACCCTCTGCTGACTTTTGCGCCTCTGCTCCGTGGCAGCAGTCCGCCTTCTCCGCCTTCTCTTCGGCATGGTAGCGTCCCGTGTGGTCGACGAAACCGGCTTCCTGGTACTTATCGTGATGACGGACCCAGTGAGTAAGGTTGCCACCCGGTCCGTTCTCATTGCGGCCTTTGGGCGTCATATCGAGGACCATATAGGTGGTGATCAGCTCTTCGTCGCCGCGGGCGAAGGCCGAATATGTATGAAAGATGTCGCCGTTCTCGTCCTTGTAAAATATGCTGAGGCCCGACGCTTCTTCCCCACCCTGCAATTTCCGCGTTTCGAAGTTGTAGAAGGCTTCGTCCTTTTCCACCTCTTCCTTTGTAAAGGACACATGGAAATCATAGTTGAAATCGTTGCCATAAGATGACACCCACCGGAATTGCCAGCCCATGCGCCGCCGGAACGCCTCGATCTCGGCGAGCGGCGCCCGGGAAATGGTGACCACCGACACATCATGATTTTCGAGATGTATGCGTGCCGCGTCCAGATGATCGGCGCCGAAGGAGCAGCCGACACACCCTTCGGTCCATCCGGGTCCCATCATAAAATGTTTGATGAGGAGCTGCGAGCGGCCTGCGAACAGGTCGGCCAGCGTCTTCTTGCCATGCGGAGAGTCGAAAACATATTCTTTCTCGACCCGTACCCAGGGTAAGGCACGGCGTTCGGCGCTCAGCTGGTCGCGCATGCGGGTGAATGCTTTTTCCTTTTGGAGGAGGTCACGACGGGCCTTGAACCATTGGTCGCTGGAAACCACGGAATTATGCGAAATAGATGTCTTTTCCATATTGTATGCTGTTTTAAGAAAGACAATGCAGGTTATGAAAAGGAAAATTCCTAATCCTTCTAGGAGTCTTTCCCCCCTCATTAATCAGCAAGATTGCCTAGTTTTGGGCCTCCAATCCCCAAATCTTTTGAATTTTGACCTAGGGTTTGTAATCTTCACATTCTTCTATAAATTCTACCCATGGCCGTCAATTTCAAGGTATGCAACTCTGGGACTTCAACCATAGAAGGGAGGGCGAGGCTATGCCTTATTGAGGATCTTTGATCCCTCACCCTCTTGTCATCCAATGGAGTATTTAGGGCATTTTTGTGTTCTTCTCTATTTTTCATTTTCCTCCCTTTTGTGTCTTTTAATTCATATTAATCTTCGCATAGCATCGCATAATTCATTCAAAACAACTCCTTTTCTCAAATACATGCATACACACACACACCAAACCTATTTTTTGCCCTTCCATAGGGGTTTAAAACCACCCAAACCCCCAAGTGATCTAGACCTCCTTTTATGTGCTTTTATTGAAAATAAGGATAGATTCTACACTTAATCACGCTGTAATGGGCTTTCCCTTGGTGGTTCTCATTGTTTTGCAAGCATAAGGAGGAGACGTGAGGCCCTTGCACCTTGGACGGCCTTGGAGCAAGGAAGGAATCAACTCACACATCCCACTCATGTTCTGATAATGCGACCTTTCTTTTTACCGTGTTCTAAAGAACGCACCCATTAGAAGTACCGCGTTAATAGCCAGGCCCCTCCTCCGGCCTTCTTTCAATTTCTGAGGTAAGTAGCGTGCCCCCTTCTTCAGTTTTACACTATTTGGCATGTTATAGGCTTTGGTGGCGATCACGAATTTTCATCTTATATTGTATGCGCCCCAACCCCCTTTCAGCATCCATTTATCATCATTATTTGGCCCATCATTTCATCATTTTTATGCATATTTATCTATCATTATTTTGCGGTGGTCGATTTTTTAATCCACACTATCATGGCTCCGATCCTGGGGTCCATGGGTTATGGGCCCACCACACTTCCACTACGTAATTCTGCACAATATACCTCACTGAATTTAGAAAATTTCGGTGCTTGCCATAAAACAACCTCCAACTCCACTGACTAAATCCAGAAAATAGGGTGAGCAATTCAAACACCTTAAATCTGGGGCATAGACCCACATGCTTAGTCTGGTAGCTCACATACCGAATCGAAAATCCAAGTCCGACTTACAATAGAAAAGTCTGATTACCAGCCACACAATGCAGCACATGCAACCCCAGTTGGTAACTCTACTCCTCTTACTATGGCACCAACACACCATACCAAGGTGGGGATAAGCACCCAACTCCTGTAGGTAGCTCCACTACTGCTACACAGGACACTGACTCTAACTCCTAACACACTTATGGGGATTCACGAAGATAAACACGGATAAATGAAAAATAGCAGAATTTAAAGAAAACACACCTAAGCCACAAATTAAATGATTCAAGATTATACTTGCCACTAGGGCTGTCAATGGGCCGGGTTGGCTCGACAGGCCCACGGGCCTGGCTCGATTTCGAGCCAGATCGCAATCAAGAGGGGGGTGAATTGCTTACCCCCTTTGAAAATTTTGAGTCTCTAAACACTGAAATATGACACACAAACACACAGCAGAATCAACTCAAACACTTAGAGCCACTTAAATAAAACTCAGATTCAACAATCATAGGATTTAATCATCATTTCATCATTAAAAGAGAAATGTCAAACACTTGGACTGCATTGAAAATGTGTATAGATTGACACAACAATGATGAATTCTCAATATTGTTGAGTGTGACTTAATGAAATAAACTCAACCATAACAAGGTGTGTGGAGATTACTCAATGTGTGTAGTAACCAAATAAATGCTGAAGTACCGTGGTGTGTGGGATAATATTGAAATGTATCAGTGAATGGAGATAGGAGTAATGGACAATCACACAGGCAATCACATGGAAGCACGACAATTTTTAAGGTGGTTTGGTTGCATCGTAGTGCCAACCTACGTTGACCACTCACCAAACCTGGTGAGGCTTACTACATTGCAAATGCAGCAACACACATGAGGACAAAATCCCCTAACCACATGCTGATACACAGCTTAACACACACGCTGATTCACAGCTTCACGCACACATTAATTCACAGCTTCACACACACACACAAATAGAAACTATTTGAAAATAGAAAAACAGAAAGCCAAACGCAAGAACACGATGTTGCTTTTGAAGAAGCACTTTTCTTTGCTAAGACTGCCTCTCTCTTGAGCTCTAGCATCCAAACTTTTTTTCACTTTGCTGCTACTCTCTTTCTCTCTCTTTTTTCTTCTCTGGCTACTTCTATCTTTCTCTCATTCGATTTTTGTTCTCACTCTCTCTTCTTCTTTTTCCTTTTCTTTCTGGGATGAGCTCACTAAAAACTCTTCTTGTAAGACTACTTGGCCATCTCTTTCAAACGATAGTCGTATGATATTTATAGGTGTTAGGTACAATATGGGATCTAGATGGGGGTGAATAGATCCCCTTATAAAAAATTTGGCTCAAATTAAAGACCACACAAACCCAGTTCAAGTTAAATTGAACGGAAGCTAATGCTCAGATAAAAACTCGCTCTCATCAATTTAACAGAAAAAGGATGAGGGATGAGTTAAAAGCCTTTCACGGAACCAAACACAAACACGTGTTAAGACAATGTCTACTCTCACAAGGTTAATTTCAAACACTAAGCGCACAACCCATCCCGTGAAAGAGATAGATGAAAAGGATCACACACACAGCAAACCACGAGCACACGGGATTTTTAGGTGGTTCAGTCCACACCAAGTAGACCTACGTCCACCCCCCACTCTACCAGTGTGAGGCTTCTGTTGACTAACAGCTTAAACAGCTGATCCATAGTTTTAGGGAACAAATCCCTCCAACTGCTGAGCAATACAACTTGCTATCCGCTGATACATAGTTTAACGAGGAACCAATCCTCAAAACAGTTGAGCCTCACAGCTTGCTTCGCTGACTAACAACTTGATGAAGGAAACAAAAAAGAACAAAGAACTAAACAATAGAACAAAGGAAGAAAGAAATGATGTGCATTGCTTTCTTGATTGTCAATCATATTCTTGCCTTAGAATTGTTTGAAATAAAGTTGGTTAACTGGAAATATGTATTTTGTTGAGGGGGAGTATTTCCTTAGAGATTCTTGTTTAATAAGGTCAGTTGGAGTTAAAGGATGTTGGATTTTTTGATATGATTCCAGCTTGATTTGGTGTTTAGACTAATTTTAGATGATTCACCATTGAATTAGGTTGAATGATTGGACTGGATAGCTGTTTAAGTTGAGTTGGCAGTGTTCTAACTCGAGTTGGCTGAGACAGACTCGAAAAACATGTTTCTGAAAGATGGGCTAAGTCGAGTTGATCTTTATCCAAGTCGAGTTACTATACCCGCTGCATGATCTGAGGTTCTGGATGTGTATCCAAGTCGACTTAAAGATCTATCAAAGTTGACTTAAGTGAACAATCTGCCCAACAGAGGTTCTAGATCTGATTCTAAGCCGACTTGACCCTTTCTTATGTCGACTTAAAAAGTACTAAACTCTAAAATTCCATCTTCTCTCATTCAAATAACATTCTTATTGTTCTCTCTTACTTACCCACTTAATTCTATGAGAATTCAAACCCATTTTCTTGATCACACAGAATTCTCATCTCATTTGTTGAAAACAAATTGTTTTATCATTCATTGTATAAAGTTAAACTTACACAAATGCATAAAATCAGGGGGAGTTTTTGATGAATCATTCGTTTCTAAGTGACATTCTTGTCTTCACGGATGACCCAAAATGTGTTGATGGTTTGAAACATATAAGCTTTTAAAACTTGGGATTAAGAATCTTGAGAATATGAGTTTTGTGCATAGAATAGTCCTAAATCAGCCCTATAAGACAAAATCTCCAACTTTTTCAAACAATCTAAAAATCAAAAGTATCTGTGACTTTCTTACTTGAATATTTTTAGTCTGTGTATTGACCTTAAACATCAATGGGACTGTCAAAAGTCAAGGGAATATGCCATGAAAATTTGACTATTGGCTGAGCAATGACTGAGTATTGAGAAACTATGGTCCTTCACCAAAGAAGTGATGAGACTTGTATGTCATGATGTACCAATTAACTTTGTTCAATCAAAAAGGAGCAAAAATAGGCAGGATGGTAAGCCATGCTGAGTAACCAGGGGCTCTGGCATGTAAAAAGAGTGTTTCCTCGTGTAAAAAGGTACGTGCTAAACCTGAGAGCTCAAAGAAAGAGAAAAATGTCAAGAAAAGAATATAAAAAAAAGGTTGACTCAAGGCTAATGCAGAACCTTAAGATGTTTATTTCCAATACCAGCTAAAATTCTTCCTAAGAAGGTCACTCAGAAATTGAGAAGTATAGATTTATTGAAAAGGAAAGAGGAAAAGTTGTATAGGCTGATTTATTTCTATTAAATATACATACATCATTATTTTTGGGAGTATGATGAGGACATCACACACTGCTCCTTATGGCTCGAGTCATCTGCACATTTCTGAGGATAGCTCGACTTTGATCATCACATGTTATCTTTGTTAAATACTGAAAGCCCAAGAAAAGCATACCAAGATTATATCTAACTTGTGAGCATTGATAGCCCATCAGAAACAAGATGGAAAGTAAGACTACTAGCTTACCTGCTCGTGGCTAATAAGTGAACGTGAAGATGGAGGTTGAGAGAAACCACTTAAATGAGCCAATGCCGCAGCAAGGGCACCTGTGCCATGTTCTTGCATCAATTTTTCTGCAGATGGAAGGAAAAATTCGATGGACTCATGATGAACACCCTGCAAAGTAGCAATAACTTGCTCCGCTGAAGATTCCAACACCTCTTGCACAGTTGGTGGGCTAATAAACTCAAATCTACATCCAACATCGCGCTCCAGGGATCTGACAGTTCTCCTCTGGCTACCAGTGAACATCAGAATTGCAGTTCCTTCTTTACCAGCACGCCCCGTTCGCCCAGATCGATGCACAAAAGTTTCGGGATCATTTGGCAGCTCATAGTGGATGATCTAAACAAAGGAAGAGAAGCAGATCTTAACAGTGCAACAGTTTTATTTTAATGATACACAAAAGTTATGCTTCACTTTAAAAAATTTTTAGGACCATAACCCATGGATGTTTATTGGATCCATGAACTAATACAACAAAATTCAGCATAAGTTCTAAACAATACAAATAAAAGAAGGGGGAAATGCGCCACTCAACCTGGCCAACATCTTTAGAGGAGCCTAAAAGCCATGCCTTATTACCGAATGATGTATTCACAGAATCTAGGCCAACACATCTAATCATTGAACAAGGAGAATACTTAATTTAACCATAGAAAAACACCTAAGTGTGTCAAAGAACTACCCCAACCACTCAACAAGGGAGACCATAAAAAAACTGCCAAATCTGTCAGCATGGAGTTTTTTATGGTGCGAAGCATTTGATTTTACCCGTGGACTGAATCTCCCTGGCAAAGCTTGTTCTAGCTGCAGTAGCTCCATGCTAACACTTTTCCATTGTCATAGGATATGCCACTGCCAGCAGCAAGCAGTAGCAGTAGCAATAGCAGCAATACTTCTTTTTTTAGGATACAAAAAGACTGCAAGTTAATGGGTGTGGTGGGTGGGAAACAACCACCTGACATTAGATGACAGCTTAGACCAGGCAAAGTCCCCATATACACACCAGGTCGAGGAAGGTGGGAGTTGAACACAGAGAAATGGTAATGAGATGATGATGGCCGCAGTTGACCCAACAGGTACCTGATTTAAATCATTTTTTACTCTTCTTTTCCTTGTCTCCCTCTTATTTCCAGCTTTGAACAAACTTTTCTTGTCGGTAGCTGAGGACAAGAAACAAGAAGGCAATGGCAAATGACAATGGCAGCTGTAGTGCTGCTGCAGTAGAACCTGCAACTGCAGCAGCGACAACGATTGACAACAACGATGACACGGTAACTACCACAACAGCAATGCCGGAGACGGGCAGGCAATGGCAGCACGGTATGCATTAGCATTGATCTCAGGTACATCTTTCCCCCATTCACTACACATTTCCCTCTTTCCCCTTCTCTTCTATTTTCCTCTTTCTACTTTCTCTTCTCCCTTTCCTTTCTTCTTCATCTCTTCTTTTCTACTTTCTTTTCACTTGGCCTCCCTTTTTTAATGAATCAGTCTCAGGATCATACTTGGGTAGCTAGGCAAAAGAACCAACTAGGATAAGCCAAACTTGACCTGCCATGGCCAATCTTTTGAACACCTTTATTAAATGCTTCACCATACTAATGTTGCATGCCAGTCAGTATAAGTTCATTTGATGCTATCAAGCCTAGCATTTGAACCAGAAATATTTGAAATATTTGTACAGTGAAGTCAAAAAGAAAACATGAAACACATGCCAAGATAATGTGAAACATTTTTAAACTGCTCACCAGGTCAACATTAGGGATGTCAAGACCACGGGCAGCAACATCTGTTGCAACAAGTACAGTGAACTTTCCTTGACGAAAACCATTCAATGTTCTCTCTCGCTGATGCTGAGAAATGTCCCCATGCAATGCTTCAGAAGTGATACTATTAGTTAAGGCCATCGATACCTCATCCGCATCTCGTTTTGTCTGAGTGAAAACAATGGTCTTTCCACCCTTTGCATAAACCTGAAGGGATTGGTAAGTTCAACATTTATTTAACCACTATTCAGAAGTAGGTCCCATATAAAACTAAGCAACACATGTTATTACAGTCTAAAAAGTTTAAATACCAGACAATAAAATAATTCAACAATAATCTCTCAGAAGAGGAGGGAGGAGAGGCCCAGGGATAACCACTTGGTTCAGCTTGTGTACTTATCAGTCAGTGGCTTTCTTCTTTAATATGATGCATAGAGTACCAGAAGAGTGGAGGCACATTTATGTAGAAATTTACACTTTCTTGAACATTGGAATCTGCGGCATCAGCTGCCATATTACACCACAAAGGAGGCCCTTCTCGAGGATTATTAGGATGAACATATAAAATTGGGTTCAAGGCCCCATCTTCCAAAAACTAGAAGAACGCCAATTTGCATTCTCTTATCTAGGGATGTGGATTAAATTGGAGAACGATGTGGGAATATTCTGAAGAAAGAAAAAGTCTGGTCACTTCTATGTTCACTTTTCATTATTTCCTCCTCGATGTAGATCAGAAATGGCTGCTCGAAATTCATCAAACAACAAACATCAATCATTCATGCATCAGACAGCAAGCCTAAAGAGAAGAGCTGAGTACCAAGGATTGCAAACCATTAACTGACATCTTACTTGTCTTCCCTATTATATGTACCATTGTTATAACTTAAAATACTTTGTTAGCAGCCTGACAATAGGAATTCTTAAATTACATTTAATAACAGTATTAATTTCTGATGGAAAACTCAATTTCTCATATGATAAGAACACAAAACTTCAGATAGGAATTTGTTGCTAACAATCAAGGAAACCACCTTCACCCTAAAAGCTGACCTAAATTGGTGAGGGCACAGGTGACAGAGGAAGAAACTTCTGTGGGTGGGGTATCAATATAGGTGTCAATTCCAGTACTGATATGACACTAATGGTAAAACATTCTCAGGAGAACTTTTAACTTAATGTAGCTGAAGAGCCAACAAATTAATACGGGTGTCATGTCTCTCAACTGTTAAGTCTTTTACTCTTTTTTATTAAGTGGATCTTTTACTCTTAAACAAACATCACGTCAAATGGGAGGAGGATCTAGCCATTTCTTGCATACCGTGACTAGGTCACTAAGGATTGTACGTTTTGATGTTGAAGTAGTTGGAACTGCATAAAGTTTGATACCTTCCGCTAGCTTTTCCTCTTCATCACCGACCTATGAAAAAAAAGAAAAAAAAACAGATTGAATAAAGAACAGTGATGTCTACAAGAATATAAGAAGATAATTATCTAAGTATAACATCAAATTATCATAATCCAGATTGCACGTACCATAATCTATAGTTGGCATTATTCATTAGAAGAAAAGAGGGACATCAATCTGAATCACAAGGATCTTCATGGAGTTTCAATAGCAGGATTTTCATCAGATTCGGACAAAGTCAATTGATCCACAGATTCACACCATCATTCCGTTTTCATTTTAAGAACAAGTGAAGACTTTTTTCCATATGAAGAGTTGCATTTGCTTACAATGCTCCACATGACAATTGAAGAAACACATTGAACTATACGATCAAACACAAAGCCAGCTCAAACCGAAGGCAGCACCATGAAGATGGCATACCGCATACTTTACGGAGCCCTGGATTACATAAGAAGAAATTTTACCACTAGCTAAAATAAAAGGCAACTCAGCAAACTTCTGCTGTCACCTTTATTTCATTGTACCATATTTCTTAATTTAGTAAACTAGGTGGTGCAATGCACATTTTCTCCAAAAAAAGGTAAAACAAAAAAGTCTTGTTTATCTATGGCCCTTAACTGGCCATCATTGCTTGTCACTGTCTTTCGACTTGAACCCGCTCACCACGTCGAGCACGGCTGTCATCTGCACCATGAATGCGCGGCGCAATGCCGGACTGTACGCGGCCTCTTTCTGGCTCATCGTTTTGATGTCGAGTATGCCGTGGTGGATCACGATGCGCTGTTCCTCGGTCAGATTGTCATGGTGTTCGTCGAGCCACTTTTCAGGGCGTCAGTGGTGAGGGTCGGTTGTTCGGTCATGGAATCCTCCGGCAAGGTGTGGGCGGCACCGAAAATAGCCTTTGATTTTCAATGATGCTTTTGCGCCCACCCCTTCGGGTAAGCGGCTGATTTACAACGATTATGGCACAACTCTCGGCCGCACCACAGGGATAAAACGACGTTGTAATCATTTGATTTTTCGCCCTGCCGCCCATCCCTTTTTATCAGGGGTGGGCGTTCCTGTTGCCAGTTTGTGCATGGCGTCCAGCGCCAGCCGCTCGCGATCCGCCCCGCGCGTATAGAGTGACGGCATCGCGTCATTGTTCCAGCCGAAGATCGCCCTGAGCTGCGCCGTGGTGGCCCCGGCATTCGCTGCCCGCGTCGCCGCGATTTTGCGGACACCGTGAGCGGAGCCTGGAACGCCGGCAGCCTTACATGCCGCCTTGAACTCGTTGCCGAACGATTCCTTCGTGAGCGGCTTCCCTGCGGCGCCGACGATGTAGGCGAGGTCGCCAATCGGCCCGGCTTCGAGCGTGGCCGCCAGTACCGGCAGGATCGGCAACGTCACCACCATCCCGGTCTTTTCCGTCGCGATGCGCGCGACGCCATCCCTGACGTGCTGCTTGCCGAGCCTGACCGCATCGCCGCGGCGAAGCCCGGTGAACAGCAGAACGTCCACCCAGACCCTCTGCCTGGTGCCAGGCGGCCAGCGCCGGTAATAGGCTTCCACATCGGCTTCGGTCCACGGCCGGAAGCCGTCGCTCTTGGGCCGGGGAGGGTTGTCGATTCCTGCGCTGGGATCGGACTTGATAAGCCCAGCCTTGAAGGCCCAGCGGAACAAGCCGCGCATCGCGTCAAGGAAGTTCCGGCTCTGCGCTGGCGTCGCAGCCCGCCTGTCTCGACCGGCGATGAGAATGCCGGCCGTGATCTTGCCGGCCGGCTGATGGCCCGCGGCTTTGAGGACGTGCTTGAAGATGTTTTCCCGCTGCCGGCGGGTGGCCGCCGAGAGGCCGCCCCATGCGGTCGTTTCACGGTAGCGGGCGATCAGCCAGGCGAGGCTTCCCGAACGCGGCGCACCTGATTTTGGAGGTGGGATAGCGGCCCCTTCGACAGCGGCGCGGTACTCCGCCCAAAACTCAGGCGTACCGTACTCCGACAAGAGGCGGGTTCGCTTTCCCCCGCCAATGCGGACGCGCCACATAACCTTGCCGTGCCGGGTGACTTCCCGATGCAGGTAGGGCGGGTTGGGGCGCGGCATGTCGAGCATCAAAGTTCGATCTCCTGCGCCGGTTCAAGAGCCTTGTCTTCGTCTGTGGACGTCTGCGCCAAAAATAAATAATGCCGGGAACATGCGCGATGAGGGACAAGAGCTGAAACAAAACGGCGCCTGAAAGAAAGAACCCGAAAATCGAGCCGAACTCGCTTTGGTTTGGGGCGAACGCGCCCGCAAGAGCGATGTCAACAAATGCTCCCATGCTGCATAATGCTATCGCAAGCCACACGGGCGTTGGCACTGCGGTCCATGCGGGCGCCGCGACGAGGGTCGCGGGCTTTCCGGCCGGTCCACCGATCCCGAGACCGGGCCGGTGGAGCGGGCCGACCTGGTGCGCGGCTTCGAGGTCGACAAGGGCCGCTACGTGGTGGTCAGCGACGAGGAGATCGCTTCGGTGCGGCTGGAGAGCACCCGCACGCTGGACATCGAGCGGTTCGTCGACGCAAAGGAGATCGACCGCCTCTACTGGAACGCGCCCTATTACCTGACCCCGGACGGCAAGATGGCGGTGGACGCCTTCGGCGTGATCCGCGAAGCGATGGAGCGCTCAGGCAAGCTGGCGCTCGGCCGGGTGGTGCTGCACCAGCGCGAGCGGCTGATGGCGCTGGAGCCGCGCGATAAGGGCATCGTCTGCTACTCCCTGCGCACCTACGACGAGGTGCGTCCGCCGCAGGACTACTTCGCGTCGATCCCCGACAAGAAGCCGGACGAGAAGATGGTCGCCATCGCCGAGCGCATCATCGAGCAGTTGCAAGGTCCGTTCGACCCGACCCAGTTCGACGACCGCTACGAGGAGGCGCTGAAGGCGCTGATCGCCGAGAAGCAGAAGGGCCACAAGATCGAGAAGGTCGAAGAGGCCGACGACACCAATGTGGTGGACCTGATGGAGGCCCTGCGCCGCAGTCTGGGGCAGTCGCCCGCGCCGAGACGGACTTCGGGTTCGGATGGGCGCAAGGGAGCCAAGGCGCCGGCGAAGAAGGCGGCGGCGGGGCGGAAGAAGAGCGCTTAGATTCCGCACAATCCCGGCAGGCTTGACCGTTTGACGCTGGAGGCGAAGTCTCTGTCCTAAAGCTCGCGGCGTATCGCCGGGCGATAGGGGGAAACATCATGGCCATCGCCCGCTGGCTCGGCGCCGTAGCGGTCCTCGTCATGCTGGGCTTATCCGCGATCGCCGCCCATGCCGCCGCCGCCAAGGCCTCGGCCCCATACCGGGACTGCGCCGGTTGTCCGCAGATGATCCACATACCGCCCGGCAGTTTCGTCATGGGCACCGACGTCCCGCTGGCTCAGATGGGCCCGGTTGGCCCGTCGCAGCAGAACACGTTCGGCAATGCCCGGATGCACAACGGCCCGGCGCACAAGGTGACCATCGCGCGGGGCTTCTCGCTGGGCCGGTACGAGGTCACCCGCGGCGAGTTCGCGGCGGCGGTGCGAGGGCTGGTGCCATCGGCAGAGATCGTCCAGGCGCCGGGGATCGATCCGGGCCGGCATCTGCGCGGCGCCTCGCGGCTCGATCGGGCGCATGCCGATTTCGGCTGGGTCCCGCGTTTTTCCATCGAAGCGGGGCTTGCGGGCGCGGTCAAAACAATTTCCGCCTCGACGATCTCGCCGTAATGCGGATGCACGCGGCCGAATACGCGCGATTCGCGGATGGACGGATGACGATTCAAAACGGCTTCGACTTCTTCGGGAAAAATTTTCCGCCCGGCGAGATTGATGACGGCGGTTTTGCGTGAGAGCAAAAACAGGAAACCGTCCGCGTCGAATTTTCCGAGGTCGCCGGTGACGAACCAGCCGTCGTGCAAAATGGTTTCGCGCGGCTGCCACGGCGCGGCGTAAGCGTCGCAAATGCCCGGACCGGCCACGGCGATTTCGCCGACGCCGTTTTCGTCCGGCGAAAGAATTTTCACGGAAAAACTGGCGATCGGTTTGCCGACGGAATTCCAGCGTTGCAACGGGTCTTCAAAATTCAGCGCGACGAGGCCGAGTTCGATGACACCAAGCGCGGGCAAAAGCGGTTTGCCGAAGCGTTTGAAAAAATTTTCCGAAACATCCTGCGGCAACGCGCACGTGGTTGAGACGGCGAGGCGAACGGTTTCAATTTTTACGTCCGAAGCATCGCCCGCAAGCAGCGAAAAATGAAACGGCGCGGCGTAAAGAACCGGTCCGCGCCATCGGTTCGTCGCTTCGAGAAACGGTTTGGCCGTGACGTGACGTGCGAGAACGACGGTCGCGCCGACGTTGAGATACAAAACGATGGTGATGAGAAAATGATGCGCCATCGGCAGACACCAGATCACCGTGTCGGTTTCGGAAATCTGGAACGCGCTGTTCGCGGCAAGCACGCGGTCGCGGATGGTTTCGTGCGCGAGCGCGACGCCTTTGCGCGCGTTCGTCGTGCCGGACGTGAAGCGGATGAACGCGAGGTTCAGGCCGTGATTGTCCGCAGGCGCGGCGAGTTGATAACGCAAAACGAAAATTTCCGGTGCGAGCGATTCACTTTGCGCCAGCGGCTTCTGGCTCAAAATGGCGGATAATTCCATCGTGGCCGCAATGTCGTTCAATTCGTCCAGCGGACATTCCGTCGGCACGGGCACGACGACACAATGGTTTTTCCACAGCGCATAAGTTAGCGCGACGTAATTCACCGAATTTGGAAAACAAAGTCCAACGCGCGCGCCGCCGTTCAAATTCAGCGACTGTAGTTTTCCGGCGAGCGAATCAATTTTTTGCGCGAGCGCGGCGTAGGAAATTTCCACGTCGTTCTCGACGAACGCCGTTTTCTGCGGCCAGCGGCGGACGGAATTTTCAAGCAGCTCGTTCAAATTCACGTTTGGATTTTCACGCAAAGGCGCAAAGGCGCAAAGAATTTTTTGCAGCCGCCGACGTAAAGCGGTTCAAATTTGAATCATCAACAAACCAGGCAACGACTCAAATTTCGTTTCTTCGTTCCTTTGTAATTTGATTCATGGTATCCACTACATCAGTCCCCCGGAGTGATTGTCCAACACGAATAGCCAGCATTTTCTACTAAAGTTATCCACTACAGTTAACGAGCGAAATTTACTTCCATTGAAGAGCTGATCGGCTACAAAGTCCAGCTCCAGCGCCAGCACATGCAGATGGCGCGCGCCGGGGCCACACCGGATCAGATGCGGGAACTGGAGAACCGGTTCCACCGGATGCTGAACCTGTACCCGGATCACCCGGCGCTGCTCTATTCGCTGGGCAACATCCTCAGCCAGTCCGACCGATCCGGCGCGGGCATCTGCCTCTTGCGGCAGGCGATCGAATGCGGCGCCGACGAGGCATCGACGCTGATCAACATGGCCGTGGCCTACAAGATGGAGCACGACGATCAGGAGGCCGCCGCCTGCTATCAGCGGGCGATCCGGCTACTGCAACAGTCGGAACGCCAGAACGCGAAGCGTGCGCGCAACGGCAAGCCGCCGACGATGCGACCGGAAGCCATCCGCGAGAACCTGACGCTTGCCTATCACGGCATGGCATCCCTGTTCGTCAATGCCGGCGATCCGCTGCGGATCATCGAATGGGCGGACAAGGCTCTGGCGCTCAATCCCGGCGACCGCTTCGCCGAGTGGAACAAAGGGCTCGGCCTGCTGGAAAGTGGGCAATGGGCCGAGGGCTGGGAGCGGTATGACACCGCCGGCTTCCGCGAGGGCGGCTACAAGCCGATCGACCGCAAGCTCAAGACCTATGGCGGCCTCCCGCGCTGGGACGGGCAGAAAGGCCATACGGTCATCTGCTACGGTGAGCAGGGCGTCGGCGATGAGGTCATGTTCGCCTCGATGCTGCCTGACCTGATGAAGGACTGCCGCGTCATCATCGACTGCGACAAGCGACTTGAGGGCCTGTTCCGGCGATCGTTCCCGCAGGCCGAGGCCGTCTACCCGACGAGCGACGTTGACGCACCGTTCCCGTGGCTGGCGGATCACGAGGTGGACGGCTACGTCCCGATGGGCAGCCTCGGCCGGTACTATCGGCCCGACGCCGAGTCATTTCCGCGCACGCCTTACCTGAAGGCCGATCCCGAGCGGATCGAGAAGTGGCGATATGCCCTGAAGGCGCATCCCGGCCTGCGGATCGGCATAAGCTGGGCCGGCGGCCTGAAGAAGACGCGATTCGATCAGCGCTCGATGCCGCTATCCGATTGGGCCGACGTGCTGAAGGTGCCGGGCATCTCGTGGTTCAGCCTCCAGTATCACAAGGAGGCTGCGGACGAATGTGCCGACGTTGGGCGGACGCTCGGCGTGCCGATCCATCATTGGGGCGACGTGGTCGCCGACTACGAGGAAACTGCCGGCTTCCTGCACAACCTCGATCTGGTGATCAGCGTCAACACCAGCCTGATCCATCTGGCCGGCGCGCTCGGCATCGACACTTGGTGCTTGACGCCCAAGATGGTCGCCTGGCGCTATGGCTGCGAGGGGCCCAACCCGTTCTACGGTTCCGTCGAGATGTTCCGGCAGGAGCGTCGCGGCGAATGGAAGCCGGTGCTCGATCGCGTCGCATCCGTTCTTCAGGGCGCGCAGGCGCGGGAGGCGGCATAATGCTCATCACCGCCGACTATCTCGCCCAGCAGCGCGCGCTCCATGCCAGCAACGAGCCTTTTCCGCCAGCGCGGATGTGTGGGAGGCGAGGGCGGCGCGACGGTTCCACCATTCACGTGCCTTTGCTTTCGTGGGCATATCGGGGCTACCGGAATGGCCATCTTCGCAACCTGCGTTCCAGCAGGAATAGCACTGCCGCCAGAGGTCACCGCGCCGTCAACGGCAAGGTCGCCCGTGATGTGCACGTCGTTCTTGAATTTGGTCGAAGCCATGTTCGTACCTTTCGATAGAAGGATTGCTCACGCCGTCTCTATCGCGCCTGCCGGATCAGTCTGCGTGAGTGGGAAAACCGGAGAAGGGGAGGAGCCGAAGCCCCTCCCCTATGAGGATCACGCGCCAGGCGTGCCGAAGATGCCGCGCCAGTCGGCCCAACCGCCGACATAACGCTCGGTGGCCTTGTGCTTGAAGTTCGACGTATCGAAGTCCGAGTCCTTCTCGAAGGACAGGGCACGACGATTGAAGAGCTTCAGCGCTTCCTGTGCGTCGGTCTTGATGAACCACGCATCAACGTCGGTGAGGTAGCGCCACACCATGACGCCGCCGGGCAGAAGGCCCATCGACTTCATCGCGTTCACGGCGTTGTTGGCCGTGTCGTTCTGAAGCGTGGACTTCACGATCCGCTCGGCCTCAAAGGCGAGGTTCGACGGAACGATGAGCTTCTGTGCCGACAGGTTGATACGCAGCCCGCGGGAGTCCGTCGCGTTCATGATCTGGATGATCATGTCCTCGATGGAAGCTTCCGACAGGTCGGCAGGCGTAGCCAGATAGTTCGACTGCGTGCCGTTGACGGTCGGGTGCGCGTTGGAGATGAGCTCCTGCCCATCGCCGCCGGCATAGGCCGCCGTAAACGCCCGATTGAAGATGTTCGCCATCACCGTTTCCTTGGTGATGCGCATCGAGCGGGCAAGAGCCTTGGTGCGCGAAGTAGCGCGGCCCTTGTACTGGTTGTCCTCCACCGCTTCCTGAGACTCGATGAAACCGAGGCCGTAGGTAACGTTGGTGAACCGCGTGGTGTAGCCCTGAGTGTGCGAGTCGTAGGAAATCGAGCCCGCCTCGGACTTGACCGGGGCCAAGCCGAAACCAGTGATTTCCTGCACCTCTTCGTAGGCCTTGTCCGAGTCGTCCACGTCGAACACCTGGGTGTGCTGAAGCGGAACGTTCTCGTAGGTGAGCCCGAAGAGCGCCTTCAGGCCGGGCCAAAGGAGCTTCGGGTGATTGCCGGTGGTAATGACAGACATCGCCGTTACTCCTTAGATGCCGAGGATACCGTCGCCAGCGGCGGTGTTGCCGTCAGCTTCGGTGTGGTTGATGAGTTTGACTTCGACCTTCGCGTGCGTGAGGGTCGTGTCGTTGTCCTCGCGGTTGACCGCGCGGAGGATGAGCATCTGGTTCGATGCGTCGGCTGCCGGAGCGTCCGAAGTCGTGTCGAGTTCGACGCCAGAGAGGCCCGTGCTCGTGCTGCCCGCGTGTGTATAGATGAACACCGCGTTCAGACCGATGGAAGCCGCCGGCACCGCGCCGTCCCACGACCAAGAACAAAAGCAACTTCTCCCGTCATCGGATAAGTATTAGCTTTGCCTCGTACACCGTCGGTACCGAATAACTTACGACCTGACATAAATGACTCACTTTAAGAATGAAATACTGACTTAAAATATACCATTTTATTTGATATTAACAATAATCGACTTCGGGGAGATTTCGAGTAAGTGGATGGATGGCGGGAGCACAACTTTGAGTGGAACTTCTGTTCGACCATGTGCCTCTTCTGGGATGTCGGCCCACACCTGAATAGTGGATGAGACATTTGATCGGTTTTTGATGATTTTCTCAGGGACGAGGAGTTTTACACTGGCCTTTTTCACAGTCGTCGTGACTTTACGCTTATCAGAAAGAATACGAATTGGAAGGTCGGTCAGCGTGAAATTCGAGCTTGCTGCCTTGAGCTGATAGCCGAATTTAATATCGAAACCACCGGTAAGAGTTAACCTGTCATCCGGAAGTTGCACTTCTACAGGAATCTGATCAAGCCCCGGAAGACTCTCCAACTCAATAGCTTTTATCGGCAATTCTTTCAAACGAGAAATGAGTGAACGCGGCCCATAGACTTCAACCTCGGATGGATCCAGCACTGGATTGTGAAGCGAAAGTTTATCCGGAAGTTGTCCTGAAAATTGCAAACGTAGCGGAACAATCTTACTCGCCTTCTTTTCAAGACGAATTGAAAGTCTTCTCGGAATCACTCGTTCAACAACCATACCAAATGGCAAATTTAACTGAGCGGGATTAATATCAACATTAAAATTGAGTGAGCGTCTTGCATTCGCGCGATTGAGATCAATCACTAATCTGTCTTCACGTTCAGCAACTGTTCTGACAAATGCACGAGGGCCTTCAATCAGGAATGTGACTTCGTGGGCCGGCTTCTGAGCAAACATCATATCGACAGGCAGAATGTATTCAAGCTGAACTGTTTTTTCAAATTTCACTTTCTCTGAGTTAAGAACATAAACCCACAGGAAAACCGATAGGAAAACGGAAATAAACTTCAACGAATGTTTCTTCAGCCGGTTGCGCATTTTCATGAGGCACGCGCTCCGGTCTCAGGACCCACTCTATCGATCTCGAGAAGAAATTTACGGAGGTACTTGCGAAGGGCCTCTTCATTTTCCATGAAATGGAAAACACCATTATAACAAATATTGATTCGGCCTGTTTCTTCGGAAACAGTACAAACAACAGCATCGGAGATTTCAGTAATACCAAGCGCAGCCCTGTGACGGGTACCGAAGTGACGATCAATCTCAACGTTTTTTGAGAGAGGAAGAAAACAACCTGCTGCCTGAATAACACCGTTGTAAATGATGATCGCGCCATCATGCAGAGGAGAATTCGTCTGAAAAATCGAATAAATAATATCTGAATGAATGCGTGAATCAAGACGAGTACCACTTGATGAGTAGTTCAAGAGACCGTGATTTTTTTCGAACACAATGAGCGCACCGGTTCTTTCACGAGACAGAGCTGAACAAGCTGCCACCACTTCTTCAATGCGAACATTTCCGGTGGGGTAGGGAAATTGCACACACGGGAAAACTTCGCCGTAAGGCGAGACGTAGCAGGCGGTGTGACCGGCACTGCAAGGTGTCGCGTCAAGCTCATTCTCTCCGGGTGCAGCCGGTATAGCGCAGAACTCATCGACATCGCCGACCAGACCACCAACCGCACCGAGAACGGCAACACCTGGTGGTGCCCGTTCTGTCGCGACCAGTTCAGCTACCGGCAGACCCTCACCATCCAGCGCATGGGCGCCGGCGTCGAGTACTGGCACTGCACCGGCTGCGACGCGGTGTTCGCGAAGCTCGCCGCGTGGTCGCGCGCGCAGGCCGACAAGCCCGGCGTCGCGCGCCCCGTCGCGATCGCGGTGACCTCGGGCGACCGCGACAACGTCAAGGCCGCGCACCTGCCGTCGCTCGACGTCCCGCTCGCGCTCGCCGATCGCGCGCTGTACGACGAGTTCACGATCCCCGACGGCGAGCGCATCCACTTCACGGTCGTCGACAGCCGCGGCGTGATCGACTACGTCGCGCCGGTGTCGCCGACCGCCGACGACGTCGACGCCGCGCTCGACGAGCTGTTCGCCGCGTCCGAGCAGGCCGCGCGCCGGCCCCTCCGCTGATGTCCGCGACGCTCCGCACCTTCGATGGCAAGCGACCGGTGATCGGCCGCGGCGTGTACCTGGCCGAAACGTGCGCAGTGATCGGCGACGTCGAGATCGGCGACGAGAGCTCGATCTGGTACGGCACCGCGATCCGCGGCGACGTCATGCCGATCCGCATCGGCGCGCGCACGTCGATCCAGGACAACACGGTCGTGCACGTAACGGACGGTGCGTTCGGCACGACGATCGGCAGCGACTGCACGATCGGCCACGCCGCGATCATTCATGCGTGTGTCGTCGAGGACTTCTGCTTGATCGGCATGGGCTCGATCATCCTCGACGGTGCGCGCATCGGCCGCGGCAGTCTCGTGGGTGCAGGTGCGCTCGTCACGCCGGGCACCGACATTCCGCCGAACAGCCTGGTGCTGGGATCGCCCGCGAAGGTGAAGCGCGAGGTAAGCGACAAGGAGCGGGAGCAGATCCGCTTCGGCGCAGCGCACTACGTCGAGCTTGCGCGCCGGTACCTTGCAGACGGCGGCTGATTCTCTGTACGGTAAAGCTGGCCGTTGAAGACGCTCGTGGGGAGCGACGTCACAACGCCGAACGCATGACACGCTCTGTCGCCGCTGCTCTCGTTCGCGCCGCCGCGCTGCTGCTCGCGTGCTGGATCGTGCTCGGCGCGTCGTCGGCGCGCGCGCAGGCGGTCGACAAGCTCGCCAAGGATCTCGAGTCGGACTCCGCGCGCGTGCGGTTGTCGGCCGCGCTCAACTTGACCAAGCTCGGCGATCCGCGCGGCATCCTGCCGCTCGCCAAGACGCTCGGCAACGACAGCGACGCGAAGGTGCGCAGCGCCGCGGCCGTCGGCCTCGGCAAGCTCGTGCCCGCGAGCAAGAGCAAGAGCGTCAACGGCCTCGCGATCAAAAAATAAAGTAAGACTGGTAGCAAAAGGATACAATCAGGAAGTGGGTATTGATTTTGAAGAATCTTTTGCTCTGGTTGCTAGATTACAAGCAATTAGACTGTTACTTGCTTTTGCTTGTAGTCATGAAATAAAATTACAACAAATAGATGTGAAAAGCACCTTTCTGAATGGTTTAGTAAAAGAAAAGGTTTATGTAGATCAACCTCCTGGTTTTGCATGCATAGATTTTCCTAACCATGTATTTAGGTTGGACAAAGCTCTTTATGGGCTAAAATAGGCACCTCGAGCTTGGTGTGATAGGCTAAGCTCATTCCACACCAGTAAAGGATACTCAAGAGGTAAGGTGGACCGGACTTTATTCACCAAGGTAAGCAACAATGTCATACTTGTAGTTCAAATTTACGTTGATGATAAAGTGTTCGGTTCCACAAAATCCTCCATGTGTGAGGAATTTGCAAAATTAATGACAAGTGAATTTGAAATAAGCCTAATGGGTGAATTATAACATTTTTAGGTCTTCAAATCACCCAAAGCAAAGAGGGTTGCTTTATCTACCAAGCAAAATACATCTCCGAACTACTAAATAAATATAAGATGGAAACTGTAAGGTAATCACAACCCCAGTGAGCACCAACACCACACTGAATGTGGACCTGAAAGGTAAACCAGTAGATGCAAAAAATTACCGAGGTATGATCAGCTCACTCCTTTATCTTACAGCATCTAGACCAGACATTCAGTTCTGTGTTTGTTTGTGTGCCAGATTTCAGTCTGATCCTAGAGAATCCCACTTGAGTGTCGCCAAAAGTATCTTTCGATATCTTTCCAAAACTCAAGATTTAGGGATTTGGTATCCTGCATCTTGTAGTTTTAATCTTGTATCATATACAGATGCAGACTATGTAGGATGATCCTTAATCGAGCCTTGGTAAGACCCATCCATAAGAAAACCCCATATGAGATGTTGAAAGGTAAAAGGCCAAATGTCTCTTATTTCAAGATTTTCGGATCAAAATATTTCATTCATAACAATGATAAAAGAGACTTAGATAAGTTTGATGCTAGGAGTAATCCAGGGATTTTTCTAGGTTACTCTGAAAATTCTAGGGCCTACAGAGTTTATAATAGTAATGATCAAACTGTGGAAGAAACTCCACATGTTATTTTTGATGAAGCAAACTTTCCTAACAATTTGAATGATGATGACAGGATCACACTTGAAGATGGAGACTTCTTGGAAGAAAAGGTGGAGAAGGAAATTGAACCGGCTGAGCAACCAAACGACCCAACTGAAGTAAGAACAGCCGAACAAGGTGAGTCCTCAACCAATGTAAGATTTTTGAAAGACCACCCTGTAGAGAACATATTAGGTAATCTCCATGATCCACCTAGAACAAGATCTCATTTTCAAATTGTTCAAAATGAAGACCTAGTTGCTCTTGTTTCACAAATAGAACCCAAAATAATAGATGAAGCTTTGAATGATAATTTTTGGGTCACTGCTATGAGTGAAGAGCTAGGTCACACCCTCTCCCCACCTGCTAGACCACCTTCCAGCCCCCATTCTCTCCCTCCCTCACCTTGGTTTGCCCCCTCCCAGATCCCCTAACAGCCAGGGGTTTCCTCCACACCCATCCACCCCCTTCCCCTTCCCATTTACCTCATTCCCCACCTCCCCTCTTCAACTTGTAGTTCTCAGTTCACAGGGAGCAGAAAAGTTACTGGTTACAGAGACTGCCACGGCTTCATCCCGGATCCCCTGGATGCACAAGAGGTACTGTCGGAAGCATCTCCGAGTCCTCTATACAACGGTGGCCGTCATGTCCCGTTCTGAGCTTGCAGCTGCCCAAGGGAGCCATCATCGTCGGACTGCACATTAGCTTCTTGATAGTCAACCTGAAGTGACTTTCAGAGGCTCCCATGGCCATTCTCTTGAAGATCTGGAGGCGGGGATTGGCTGAGACCTTCTACGAAAAGTCAACTTCCAGTACCAAGAAGCGGCACCCCATTCGGCATCCAAAGCTGTGATTTTTAATTTTTCTCCCTCCGACGCACTGATCAGTTTCATCTGGAACCATTCTGATACCCTGGCACTGTTTGGATCCTTGCCATCTGCTCTGACCTCCTCTAGTGTCCCCGTGGGTCTCCAATCGAATAGGACTCAACCACAAATCCAACGACTCTGGCCACGCCTGAATCAGAGCTCGGGAGCATCCGCGGCGGCCTCATCTTCCTGCTGCAGAGGTGAAGAAGCTACTAGAACTAGCAAATAGAGACCCTATTCACACCTCTGCCCTAACCGATGCTATCAACCAGGAATTCCCCAAAAATTTAGACGTCCTCTTGGGCCAACCCAGGAGATTTTGCCACTAGTTTCGTCAACAACGGAGTTCGGGAGAGCCCGTGGCGGTGCTGACAGTGACTGCCTATCAAGCTGTCCTGAGAGCTGGCAGAACCGATGAGCTCCATCCATTTGGCTTCTAGCTTAGTTTTTTCCCACCCCGCATGGCCGGCTTACAGCCCCTCTCTGCGCGGAGGTAGTTTTGATTGTAATAGTTAATTTTTCCACCCCTTGATCAAGTCGTCATCCGAAGCTACACCGGCGCGGCGTGCGGGTGCATACCCACGCCTCCCCGCTCGTCATCGTCTCCGGTCGAGATTGGTGTCTTCACACTGATCAGGTGAGCCTCGGTTACCCTCCTTTGATGATCTTTCCTTGCTGGTTTAGTATCGCTACTAGTGCCATCGGACGGAGAGTTGAGTGCCCAATCTTGAATTGCTTATATTTGACTGACCACCGCGGGCACCCCTTGAGAGGGCCCCTACCCTTGAGAGTAATCCGCTAGCTCGGAGAGGCCAGCATGAGCAAGATAAGCGGATATTCGATGAACAAGTTACAACCCCCGGGAGCATGGGGTATGAGCGTTACCTAGCTTGGTGGAAGGATCGGCAACCTTTGGCAGACTTGTGGGCGGCCCCGCCATGGCTTCCTCCGCACATGATGGATCTTTACTCGCCAGAGTCGAGTTCTTTGCACCCCGGGGGAATGATCATTTTTGCTCCAGCCTGTGACAAAGAATGAGTCCAGCAATGCTACGAAGTTCAGTATGGCACACTTACTTGGCAGTTGGTACTCCGCCGTGTGCTCAAAGAGGATGAGGAGAATACATCTCCTTACTACAGTTGCTTAATACCATAAAGGTGGATACATCCCAGGAATATACTATTCACTGGAGAAGAGTAAAGGAGAAATTCTCAGTTACATCCCTTTATTGTCTGTTGGAAGATAGGAACCTCACAAATCCTAACCTTCCCCATGTCTGGAAAGTGAAGCCTTCTCTCGAAGTCCAGGCATTCATGCAGCTGGTTTTTCAACAATGAATAATCACTAAATTATATAGGTGTAAATGGAAGCCGGATTGCAAGATTGTTTGCTCCTCTTGTGGGGCAGAGACAGGATATCTCCTCGGCAATGCACCAACAAGCCTGAAGTGTCCCCCCACCTCACCCCCCGGGGAACCTACACTTACCTGGGCTGGCCGATTCCCCAGGATCAGACATGCAGGGGGCAGGAGTTAGGGGAAGATGCCAAAAAGATGGGGATCAGAGAGATAGATGATGGGAGAGTGGGAGAAGGAGGTGGCAGCCCTTATGTGGGGATTGGGGAGGAAATAATCTCTCTCTTTCTCTCAAGAGAGAGCTAGAGTCGAACTCGCAACCTACTCATCGGGGGAGGTTAATATCCACCGAGCTGCATGCTCGGGACTATGTCCTCAAATATAAAGTTACAAGCAGAAGGTGGATGATGAAATGACTCGTTAGGTTGAGTTTTCCGGGGGCATGATAAGGCCACATGAGTATCAGGGGTATTCCAATTTTTTGCAACATTCAATGGCTTACCATCTTAATTTTAAGATTGTTCCTTAATTTGAAAATAGTTTAGAGTATTGAAAAAGTATTTTCCGGCAATTCACAAAGGTGAGAGTGTAGATGCCTCATTATCCCTCGTCCAGGTGATATCTTGAGAAACACATGGTCACCCCTTTGAAATTTGAGATCCCTTCTTCGGGTGTCAGCATAAGCTTTTTGTCTTGTTTGAGCAACCTGAAGTCTTTCTCGAATGAGTTGAATCTTCTCAGTAGTATCCCTAACCAAATCTGGACCTAGTAACTGCTTCTCGCCAACTTCATTCCAGCAGACGGGCGATCGGCAACTCCTTCCGTATAAAGCTTCGAAAGGTGCCATCTTTATACTTGCCTGGTAGCTGTTATTATATGCAAATTCAACTAAAGGCAAGTGATCATGCCAACTTCCACCAAAATCGATGATGCATGCTCGAAGCATATCCTCTACTACTTGATTTGTTCTCTCTGTCTGACCATCCGTTTGAGGATGAAATGCAGTACTGAAGTTGAGTCTTGTCCCCAACGAATGTTGTAGACCCTTCCAAAAGTAAGAAGTGAAACGTGGGTCTCTGTCAGACACGATTGAAACTGGTATCCCATGTAATCTGACTATCTCCTTTATGTATAGAGCAGCAAGGACATCTACTGACCATCGGCTCTTGATTGGCAAGAAGATCTTTTCCGTTGGAAGGTCTTTATTAACCATGACATTCTGAAGATATTCCATCAAAATTTTTTGATGGGATTTGGACCTCTTAATCAACTCAAGGATAGAGATCCGGGCAGGTGTCTTATCCAGATGCTTCAATAGGTCATACTGCGTCCCAAGGGTGGACTCCTCTAACCACTCTTCAATCCCTCTTTCCAGCTGAGACTGCTCTTGGGCCTGACTGTTCTGGGGGAAAACCCTGTGGAAGATCCTTCCACTCCAGAGCACCATAGCTTGTGGCTTTTGCACCTTGATGGGGTTGATTATGGGTTTAAGAAGGGGTTTAAGAGGTAATGGTGGAGGAACAATTGGTGAAGTAGGGGTAATGATGGGTTGAGTGATCTTGATGAGAGGCTTGTTTTGTAGAGGAGGAGTGGAAGTGGATGGGGCCTTTGACGGACGGTGAATGATGAGAGGTCTGGAGGGCATAGGTGGAGGCATGGTGGAGGTAGATGGGGCCTCAGATGGATGGTGAATAATGACAGGTTTTGAGGGTGAGGTGGAGGCATAGTGGAGGTAGATGGCGAAATGGAGGGATGAGAGACTTTGAGGGTAAGGGTGGAGGTATAGTGAATTTTTGCTGGTGAGTGAGCGGCGAATGAGTGGTGGTAGGTGTGAGGATAAGAGGGCGTGATAGTTGTGCGAATAAAAGAGGCCTAGTCTCGGGTTGCAATGTGGGTCGAGGCAGAAGAGGTGCTGCCTGGATAAGACGAAGGGGTTGGCTAGGACTGTGGTTGGTGGTAAGAACAGAGGTGCTTTTCGCATGCCAAGTCTGCCCTCTCCCAACTTCCTGGAAGAAGGAGATGATGTTGACTTTATGGTTGTGCCGGAGGTGCTCCTGGAGTGGGTTTTGAATGATTAGCATATTGGGTTGTTGCTGCTGGGCCTGCTGAGGTTGCTACTGTGACTGTGGCTGTTGGTGTTGTTGTTGCTGCTGTTGAGGCTGTTGTTGTTGAAATTGGGGTCTAGGGGGAGGTCTCCTGGCCTTTAGGGTGGCGATATATCGCCTCATTTCATCCCAGTAAATCTCACCTTGGCCATTCATATCATAAATGTAGTCCTTGAACTAGAAGCAAGTTTCCACTATATGACCCGGTTGTCTATGCAAGACACAGTATCTGGAGGTGTCGACATTCTTAGACCACACGGGTCTCTCCCTGGGCAGAGTGACTGCATTGGCAGCCATAAGAGCATTGAAGGCGTCCGGCAAGGTTTTCAGCAATGGTGGGTAGTGAGCTCTCTTGGGGCCAATCGGTCTCCTTTATTGCTGGGGAGGGCCGTAATTTCCAAGGGGTGGAACTTGGTGGTACTGAGGGGTTGGTTGTTGTTGCTGAGGATGGAAGGGTTGAGGCATGTTGTTCTGTGGGAGGTTGTTTTGAGGTGGAGGATAGTAAGACTATGGACCTTGTTGATTTTGTTGGAAGGGGAGTTGTAGTGTTTGTGGAGGTCTTGGGTTGGCTAACTAGTTGGGGCTGCCAACTGCACTCACTTACTCATTCGTGATGACCCCTTCTGTCACTTTGCCTTGAACACCGGCATTCATCTTCCTGACCACCGTTGCCTTTGGCTGTTCGAGCATATGCATGAGAGGGGAATCTTTCAACTGTGTTTGAATATACTGGGCCTTCTCATACAACTCTTCCATTGTAGTGAGCTTATTCATGGCCAAGACGTGTCTAAATTGAGGAGTGGCATTAGACACGATCATCTTTACTTGCTCCGGCTCTGAGAGGGTATCCCTTATCCTTTCTGCCAAGAACCTCCATGTATCAGCGTATTGGACAAAATCTTCATCCGACCTCATCTTCTCAGCCACTAGGTCACTGATGGAAAGGGAAGGGCTGACCCGGTCCTGATATTTCCGAAGGAACTTCCTTTAGACCACATCAAAGTTCTCAGCATCACTCGGCTCTAGGGAATAGAACCATTCCAGTGCACGGCCATCCAATGATCTCCGGAAAAGATATGCCAGTGATCTCTTATCATTTTGCCAGAAAGAGGACTCATACATGAAGCCCTTAAGATGAATAAAGGGGTTGCCAATGCCATTGTGCCTTCGGTACGTAGGCATTTCAGATGGAGGAAGATGGAATACCGAGAGGACTAGTAGGGAGACCTCAGGGGTGGACTTTACGTCCACCATTTTCTTTAGGTCCCAGAATTGCTCATTCATTTTGTTTAGCTTAGTGAGGAGGGACTGGGTGAGCGCATCAGCAGGTGAAGGTGGCACTTGCCACGAAGGAGGGACGGGCTTTCCGGAGGCCTAAGAAGGGAATCTCAAATGAGAACGGTATTGGGGTCTACCCATGGATGGACCCGGCTGAATTGGTGTTTGAGGGATGGGTTGTGTCAGTGATTGTGAGGGGAATCGGAAAGAGAGAGGCTGTTGACTTGCCTACTTGAGAGGTGAGGGAGAAGGAATAGCCTGTGCATGCTCTTGAATAGGGGTGGTAGCCAGAGTTGGCTCTGGGGGAGAGGGAGAACTAGATTTCCCCTTCAGGATGGCCTGAAGGGCCTGAAGTTGCTCCGGATTGAGCTGAGTGGTGGCTAGGACACCTAACATGGAAGAGATGTCTGGGGAGGGGGAAGCATCCCCGACAGTAGTTTGCACCTCATGTGAGGGCTCGTAGGAGGGACTTGCGTCCATAGCATGGACGTGTGGCTCACCTGGGTGGCCATGGCTTGGGTGGTATTCTTCATAAGAATCATGGGCCAGGTAGTACATCTGGGGCTCATATTCAAAGGCCCCAGCCTCAAACTCATCATAATCGTGTCCGACCATTTACAAAACTTTGCCAGAACGCAATAACATGTACTTTCAAACAATGAGCAGAGATTAACAAACAAGTGAATGATTTATGCCCTTTTTTATTTTTATTTAAATAAAAGAAAACAATCTTTTCAGAGATCTGAAGTTCACACAAAATGGGAAGAACCCTAGTTACAAATTTGGTCACTGCCATGCCAACTAAGGTCACTCGCCTCACCACGAATGGGTCGACTAACTCTGAAAAACATCAATCGTACAACCGGCCTAGTGAACGAAGAGGGAATCCTTCGCTGTCAGGGACTTACGGAGGTCCCAATGAAGGAGATCCTAGTCCGTCGAGAGAAATTCCCAAATGGAGAGTCCTCCCTTCATAGAGAGAGGGTGATTTCCTAGAGAAATGAAAAGAAAGGGGAGGATGTTGTAATGCAATGCAGTGCTACTGTATAATAGAGATAAACGAAACACAAACAGAATAGGAGGAATAAAAATTATGCAAGACAGAATAGAATTGAACAATTTTCACAAAATGAAGAAAACACGTCCACAATGGGAGACGCCTTTAAAAGAACACGTCCACGTATCAGGACGCGTCTAAACAAAGGCTGAATGTTATTAAGAGCGTTTGTTGCTGAATACGCATCTGCCCACGGGGATGCGTATTTAAATAGGCGTCTAGGGTACCAGACGCATTCTCAGACTGAAGCCTGCTTTTTCGGAACTGACTAAAGGAAGAATAAAGAAGAACTTTCACAACTCAAACACATCCAAACATGGCAATCAATTGAATAAATGAACTGCTTAGAACCCGATCTCCTTTCCGCAACACGTGAATCTCTCAATGAATCACAAGGGACTATGGGGGAGTGCACGCAGTGCACAAGAGATGAAAATAAAATTGTAAAAGTGCTGCTGAGAGCACAACTATAGTGCGTACAGGCGTAATAAGGAGGGGCACACGCGGGTGCCTTGGAGGGGCACACGCGATGTGGCGACCCGGGATCCGAGTAGCGAAAAGGAACCGGCACAACTCGAATCTCGACCCGCCGCCCACGAGCCCGAAGACTCGGAAGGGCTAAAGGATAGGTGTGGTGTACATAGAAATAGGAAATAAAGCAGCTAACAGAGCCGCGGCAGCACGGGAACTCCACCAGAGACGGACGGATGCTGCACCACCACGTCGAGGGAGCTCGCGATGCACGGAGCAAACAAAGAACCTGCTAAAGGAGGCCAGCAACCCGAACTAAAATCTAGAGAGAGAGAACTGAAAAAAACCGATGACCCCCTCATGCGTTCCCTGCACCTCCCCTTTATAGGGGCATGGTCGACGCCGACTGCTCCGCGGAACCACCTCCGCTTCCAACGCCATCGCTGCCATCATCCACAACACCTTATGCCGTCACCTCCGCATGCAGTTTGGACGTGAACGGAACTCACGAGCGAACCTCTTGCATTGATATACACTGAGCGGATGCCCTCCGTTATCTTCGCCATCGCCGCGCCAATCCCGTATGCGCACGCGAGTATCCCGCCGTGTTCATCCGTTCCAAAAACGGCATCCATGCATGTGCAACCACGAGTGCACTCCTAAAGCCCCGCTTTTTCCGCCCATCAACTTGCTGCCTCATGCCGTGGGTTTGGATATTGCACACCCAAGCATGCACGTGATTTGGCTCATCCAACTGCAGCCTTTGTACAACTAAGCCAATGTTATGTGTATCTTTGTTAAGCCATGCACGTGATGCATTTTATTTGTACTGCCACACCTTGTGCCTCATGCAAAACCATATGGCCGTCTCCTACGTTAGTAGCAGAGCCATGCATGTGTTATTGATATACAAATTAAGCCCAAGGTCTTGCCAATGTTGTATCTTGCTGCCACTCATATATATATACATGTGATATCCACAGCCACCTTGATTAATTCATGCAACTCTCATGGCCATCTTACGTGAAGGAAGTGCACCACCATGCATGTGTTTCATGCATTTAAGCCAGTCTTCTAATGCATATTGCCTTACGTAATGCTCTTTATAACCTTATGCATTTCGTGTTTATATTGATGCCACCTTGCTGCACATGGTCCTTTGCGTTGGAGGAGACCCGATACCCATGTACCTGTCATTTAAAAAGAGTGCATATGTGACACCAAGATAAATAATCAATGTAAAATTTATTCACAAATATGCACTCATTAAGTTATTCCCAAATATTCATCATTTTTCATGAAAGCTCAAGTGTTAACAAAAATCTCTTTCTATGATCATTTTCACAAAAAGAAATTTTATTAGAATTATCACCTAATCATGAAAATAATGTGTGAAAATATGAAGTCATCAACTCTACTTTCTATTAGACTGGACTCTATTGTAGTTAGATAGTTTATTTCTGTTATTACATTTGTTATCCTGCTTTATTTCCTATTTCTATGTACACCACACCTATCCTCTAGCCCTTTCGAGTCTTCGGGCTCGTGGGCGGTGGGCCAGGATTCGAATGGTATCGGGCCTTCCCGATATTCGGATCTTGGGTCGTTACACTCCACATGGGGAGGGAGCTAGCGGGGAGGTTGACATGGAGGAGCTTATGCGCCTGATGAGCGAACCCCCTCTCAACATGGAGGACTTCCCTGACTTTGAGTCGTGGTTACAGTTGCTCCTTGTCCCCCATTTTTTGATAATGCCAAAGGGGGAGAGAAATTTAGATGTATTTGGATAGAGCCATAATATTGTCATCATCAAAAAGGGGGAGATTGTTGGGTTTGGTGTGCCCCCTCTTTGTCCTTCATAATGGTTTTGATGATTCTAATATATTAGTTGAAATGTCCTTGATGCAGTTTCAGATTACATTGGACTGCCAAGGCAGTTTTTCTACTCCCCCTTGCGAGGGTCAACCCCATGGGTCAACCTCTGGCTCTTTGAGCCTTGACTTTTGCTTTGTTGTTCAGCTGGCTTCTCAATGGTAAGTCATAGGTTGCTCATGCAGGACTCATGCACCATCTTCCTATGCTTGTGGATTGAACATGATAATATATGGATTTCATGTGTGCCTTCATGCATATCCTATATGAGGCTTTTGATGTGGCCTTCTGCCTAACTTGCTTTTGACTGAACTTGATTGTCCTTGGTGCTTTCATGTGAAAACTAAGCTCTTGACATTTGTTGAAATGGTTTTCATTTGACACTCTATATCTGTCTGCATGAAATTGGGTTCAGACTGCCTTTAACTGAATTGGGAAGTTTTTCAACTGAATTTGAAATAGCCTTTCAATGCATGATCTATGCTTTGATGTGTGAGCTTGTGAAGCTTGTTACTGATTTCTTTGATCTGGACTGGAAATGATCCTTCCATGGATCAACTAATTTGATATGTAAGCCTGTGTAAAAATTGACTTGCTTGGACTGCATATGAAATTCCTGTGTGAATTGATTCATTATCAAGTGACACTAGTATACACTTGCTTGAGTTGGAAATAGCCTTCCATCTCAGAATGAACTTCTCTTGAAGTTGCATTTTAGCTTTCTACTGCAGGTTGATTGAGAAAGTAAAGTGTGTAACAATGGGTTGAAAATGGTTTCTTCAATTGTTTAGACTTATTATTCTCATGTGGTTGAATTTCTGGAAAGTGCAGGTTCAAATATGGCCACAAATCCTTGACATCTATGGTAAGCTTCCATTCCTATTTACATTCCATTGAATCTATGTTAAAACCTTGTGAATCTATTTCATAATACTCTCATGCATATAATTCTTGGGGTCTTGAAGCTTTCAAAGAATTTCATGCTGTGATAAATGAATTTTAGGTTGGGGTTACAAGATGCTCAACCTATTCAGATTTCCATTTGATTTCGTGATTTGATAGTGTTATCTATGCATATACTTCAAGGAGTGGTTTGTAATTCAAATCCTTGACACTTTCATTGGCTTGTGTTGGAATACGCTTCTATATATGCCAATGCCTTGTTACATAGTTTGGTAATTTACTCTTAATGCATGGATGAGGATTCTCGGGGTTTCAATTGAGTTTTATTCATGTTTCATGACTGTCAGAAAAAGTGTCGACTTACAGAGTCGACACTTATTTCAGCCTATTCTGTTTCTGGCCTTCTGCAGGTTTATGGTCGACCAAGAGGATGTCTTTGGTCGACCAGGGCTGTGTTTCTGGTTTTCTGCAAGAATGCGTGTAGGGTTCAAAGGAAAAATTAAAACAAACTAAATAGAAATTAGTCAAGGATAATATTGTCAAGCTGTGGAGACTAGGTCAGGACACCAATCCGATGAGCCGGTACTGAGTCGGGGCCCATTTATGCACACATTGACACATCGAATGGAACCGTCGTCCCCAAACTATCGCAACTTAACGGCCGATCCATACGACCCAAATTCCTCTGAAATTATCACTGTTTTTATTGAAGGGGAACTCAAATCCCAGATTAATTTGGCCCGTAAAGTCCTCGACATATTCTAATAGCGTAGATATCATATAGTAAGATGGTTCGGTGATGATCCTCTTTTTTTTCTTTTCTTTTTTTTATATTTTCTCTTATTTTTTTAATTTACATGCAACAATTAAGACATACAATCGCTGGCACAATCATAACAAGATAGAATTACTAACACAATCATGACAAGACTTATCAACACAATAATGACAAGACAGAATTATTAGCACAATCATAAAAGACATAATCATAACATATCCAATAACGAGAGCAATCATACAAGACTAATAATCACAACAGGACGAAACTGCTTTAGCAAAGTGATAACGACTCTTGATGCCTTCCCACTCTATAAGTATCGCTCATTTGGCCTAGGCAAGAGTATCAGAGCAAATCCTTCGAAGAAAAGCAAAAGAGGGAAAGGGGGGATTCTGGCCATTTGACTTGAGATGGAAGGCGAGTCGTCACGTCCCGTGAAGAGAAGTAAGGCTAGCAACGAGATCCTACGGCTCAGTGACCTTGAAGGGCATCTGAGCGAGAGGATTCACTCACGTGTAGTAAGTTGGCTCTTTTTCTAGTTCATGTACGACATCTTCTTCACCTTCCCACCATTTTCTTTCATTTTTTAGCCATACCCTCTCTTCCCGGGCCCGAGGAAATTTTCCAAGATGCCCTGGCTCGCAAGGCTTACCTCCAACATTTCTATTGGTATGAGGGCTATCATCACAAAGTGGCACCTCCAAGGGCTCGTGATTCATGCCAAGCACTATAACAAGATCCACATGGATTGGGCGGCTATGGGAGCGTTAGCAGAAATCTGGCATCCTCAGACTCACACCTTCATCTTCCCTACTTTTGAGGCAACCATCCTTCTTGAGGAAGCAGAACTTCTCCTTGGTCTGAAGAGGTTCAAGAAAGATGGCAAGGTAAAGATGATGCGCATGCTGAAAAAGGTAAACTCGGAGGAGGTGCTCGGGGGCTTCATGCCGTCTAGAGCTATTAAGAGCGTCCAAACTCAGACGGGCATTAATCTGCAAAAGCTTGCAGACTGGGTCATGGATGCCCTAAGAGGATTGAAGGATGATGATCACCTGGAGGGAGTCATGAAGGGATTTACAATCTGCTTAGCAGGTGCTCTCTTATTCCCTTATGCTGACAACATAGTGGAGGAAGACCAACTAAGTGCCATTTGTGGAATTTGGAATGGCAAGAGAGTGGGGCCCGCCGTTCTTGCTTACCTTTACAGCGGTCTCACAGCATAAGGTCTTCAACTGAAAGCTTCGGGTGGCCTTTTCTTTCATGCAGAGAAGTGGTTCCCATGGCCACCTTCCACGTACATGGCAGGGCATTCAAAGCTTCAAGGCTACATGCAACGGATGGGCTCCACGTGAAGGCAAGGCAGCGTGGGCTTCTACACTGGCACGGAGGCTTCTTCGCGGGTCTTTAACGTGTGCACAGGGAGCTCACGTTCTTCAGTTGGCTGGCGTGGGCAGCAAGATGGCCAAAGCTTCAACACGCAAGGTGTCCACTTGGGCGGCTTGCAAGGCTCCTTCGGCAAATGGGCAAGCAGGCTGCTGCCAAGGCACGATGCCAAGGCTTCTTCATAGGCTTCAGACGTAGGCGGGCCAAGGTGAAGCGGCTAAGCCACCTTCGCCCAGGTGGGTGCAGCGGCCTTCGCGCTGGCAGGCTCACGGGGCTTCTTCCTGGGAGGTGGAGTCTTCACCGCAGCAACGGCATGCATGCGGCCAGCTGGCAGGCGACTTCGACGGTCCTCCACGCGACAGGGCCAGATGTGGAAGAAGTCTACATGGGTAGTTCACATGTGGACGTCGGCTTCGTGCGTGGATCACAGCGGGCTTACAAGGAGGAGAGAGGATGGGTCAGCGAACATAGGTGCCGTGATTCTCCATGCGACGGGAGAGAGAGAAAGCTAGTGCACGAGCGTGCTTCGCGACGGGTCAGTGCTTCACGTGGAGATTCTCCACGCTGAGTTCACACATGAGGCTTCAACACAAGACTTCTTCAATGCATGGGGCTCACAAGGCCAGCCGTGGTTCACTCCTCACGAAAGTTAGCAGGGCTTCGCAAAGCACCAACGACTTTCACACAAATGGCAGGGTCCACATGTCGGCAAGGCTTCAACAAACAAACCAAAGCTTTAACATGGCAATGCACGCAGGGCCCCTTCATCATCCTCAAAAATGGCTAAAGCTACCTTCACATGCTGGCAGGCCATGTCCAACACGAGCTTCAGGTGGCTAGACAACATGCAGGTTGGGCGGTTTCAACGTCAGCTCCTTCACCAAACGCACAGCACAACCGCCCAAGGATACGCACAGGCTTCAACATGGAGAAGAATGGGTCTTCAAGGTAGCTGGGTCCGGTTTGGCATCTTCACGTGGCTGGCTCCAGCTGGCGTTCTCACAAGGCAAAGCCGCAATGGGCTTTCAACGTCTACAGTAGAGAATAAAAGCATGCAGGTGGCTCACGAGGGAAAAGGAAACAAAGGCCAGCGGCCTCTCTTCTTCAGGCTTTGCGGCAGGTCGGAAACATTGGCAACAGGCTTCACAATTGCGGCTGGTGGTTCACACAGATAGAGGCACACACAACTGCCATGAAAAGAGAAGAAAGAAATAGGATTGTGGGCTTGGTGTATTCACATGGGGAAATAGTGTTATTGAGAGCCTATATAAGGAGGGCAGGGGAGTCACTTCTCTCCATAATAGATAATAGGCACATTAGATAGCTCTCTCCCCTCTCTTATGTTCCTTTAGTGTAGGCTTAAGGGTTCTCGGCTCAAGGGGGTTCTCGGCTTGCTACCCTTCGTGCCGAGAAGGTTTGGTGCCGGGAAGGGGGGGTTCTTCGGCTTGCTACCCTTCGTGCCGAGAAGGTAGCGCGCCGGGAAGGTCTTCATGCTTGGATGTTCTTCGCGCCAGGAAGGTCTTCATGCTTGGGTGTTCTTCGCGCTGGGAAGGTCTTCATGCTGGGATGTTCTTCGCGCCGGGAAGATTGGCTGGGAAAAGAGGAAGGGATCTCGGTGCGCCTAGGATCTCTCGGAGCAAGAACCCTCGCGCCGAGGGCTATTCATGGCGCTGAGAGACTTTGGCGCCGGGAAGCCCAGGCCCTTTTCGGCACTCTATTTTCTGTGAGATTCTCAGGGATCCCAGAGATTCTGGATTTCAATTGCAAGGATTTTGGAGTCAAATGCAGGCTGTAATGGGGTTTCTATAGGATAGCGCAGGGGGTTATTGGGAGGTAAAGTGGATCTAGAATGAATTAGGGAGTGGATTAGGGGATTCATGCTGGAGGGGCTCGAGCCGTCACAGGTTCATCAACCCTGGAGATTTTCATCATCCGTCACCCTGAGAACCAAGAGATTGATGTCTCTGGCCCCAGGGATGGCTTTGATGGTGCTTGAAACCAGGTATTATTGTAGTGAGGGAACCCGGAATACTGGAACTATTCTTAGTAGTCGCATTGTTAATTACAGGTCGTTCCAGAAGCCAAGAGATAGTCTGTCTTTGGCTCTGGAGATGACTTTCTAACCCCCAAGCAGAGGGCGAGTGAAACATCGAATCATTCATACTCATGTTGTAGGGGAAAACAGCAGAGTCCAAGATCCGCTAGCGGGACCGGAATTCTGTGGGAAACCCCCTCCCTGCTGAGGACATTAAAGACCGGTGACTGAGCAGACGGAGGCCAACATAAAACATCAGAGAGAAAGGGGACAAAATAGGGAACGACACCGATATTTCATCCTCTTGCACCTTATCCAAGATGTCATCCCGTTTAACTGGATGTACATGGCATTACATTCGAGCATTTACATTGTTTGTAAGCAGGAAACAATCAAAAAGGGAGACAAGGGGGATTCATCAGCGTTCGATACATTTAGCCAGAAACAGGAGAATCTATACCAGGATTACATGAAAGAAAATAACGAGAAGAAATGGGGGAGGGCGGAGCATTGACTCCACTCCCTCCGCAATGCCCACCTCTTGATCTCCTCTTCTGGGCTCTTCGATCTCTCTCGCTGTCTTGGTCTCTTCTCTCTCGTTTCTGGCTATCTGCCTGTCTATTCTCCCTTCTTGTTCCTTGTTTTTTTTTTTTTTTGTCTGTTGCCGAAGACGCATGTTTTATAGGGAGGATGACCTTCTTCTCGGCGCGGGGGTATCCCGACGCGCCTAAACCCTCCCGACGCGGGGGTTAGCACGCCGGGAAGGTTGCTTGCGCCGACTTGGTCGAGTCTGTTCCCCTTCTAAACATCTTTCGGCCCATTTTGTTTGTTAAGGCCCACTTGTATTCATTCCTCATGGCTTGCAGATGCACCTTCTATTATTTCTTTACTGACTCTTGAGGAGACCTCTGGATCTGATTTCTTCTTTTCCTGTCACAGTCCAAGAGCAGACAGTGGCACCCTCCGAGGGAGAAACCAGACTGCCTTCTCCTACACCGGCTGGTGAGGCAAAGGGTAAATATGCTTTTTATCATTCCCTTCGCCTTTTCGGTCTTTGTTTTATCATTCTTCTTAGGGACCTCTACTGTGATAACAGCTGGAGAGGGAACCGGGGCTATCATAGCAACGGGGGACGCACCTCGGCCACGGGAGGGTCACAAGACCTAGATGAAAAGGAGCATTGCCCTGACGAGGCGAGTGGTCACCCGGTCCACGTCCCGGCATGCTTTGGAAGTGGCAGCCCAACCTGTGGATAGGGTGGAGATATCTTCTAGCAGCTCCACGATCGTCTCCGATGCAGAGGAGGAAGAAATATATTTCAGTGGTAGTGAAGAGGATATTTCTAAGTCGGAAGTATTGCCCGTGTCGACCAAAACTCTTTCGCTATTTTCGACTCCGAAACTGCTGGTGGCATCTTCTGAGGAGGAGCTGCAGGGAGAGTTTGTCGGGCTTGACACAGAAATGGACATAACTCCTCCCTTCATTGCCTCGGCTGCAGAGTTCTCATCCCCCCCGCATTCTTTTAAGGTAGTGGACCTTTCATTGACTGTAAGTCCATTTTATCTCACTGTTTCACTCATTTTTTTCTTTCATTGCTTACTGCTGCCTTGGTTTATTCTTAGGAGCCTGTCATGACCGGCCTAGTGACGGCCGCCACTTTTGAGGCTGTTTCATCTGAAGCCTTGGCCACTAGTGCTGCCTTGCCAGTAGTTTATGTGGGAACTTTGGAGATCATTCATCTCGTGCCAGTGAGGATACGGTTCTCTACGGACCTGGCATCGTTGGACTTGGGCACTTCAGGAGACAGCCCCGTTCCTATTAGGGTTTCAGATTTAAGGGCCAAAGTAGACCCGGCCAGAGGTTTTGCCTTTGTACCAACTGCGGTGATGACTGTTACACCTGAGTCTGTAGTCCCTGCAGTAGTATCCATGGAAACTAAACCTCTGCCGCCTCCAACCATGGCCCCTGGGGCCCTATTATTGAAAGATGTAGCTACTGTCGAAGAAGTGGCCGAGAAGGAGTCGGCCATTGCAGCAATCGGTTTATCACCGATAATCAGCCCCGAAGCAGCTGCCATGCCGGAGACCCATGAAGAGACGGCTCCAACACTCACCAGCTCTCCTCCTATGAGTATTCAAGCAGTAGCCCCTGGGGAGGAGGCGGTGGAAGAGTCTTCAGCTCGGCAAGAAGTTACAGAGGAAATTCAATCAGACCTTCCGGTAGATCTCCCGTCTTCTTCCTCCCAACCGGATGTTGCATTGTGGGCAGATATTGACGGGGAGGTGACTTTTGAAGTAGCCCCATTCGTTTCCCTCGGCTTTCCTTCCTCCGAGAGCTTTGTCTGGTAGAACTTAGATATGCTACGCCAATTGGTGGAATCTTTTGCAAAGCATCGGGATGGAGGATACAAGCGATGGGAATGGGGAAGAAGGAAGAAGGAAAGAAAAGAATGGGGAGTCGAGGTTGAGCAGGGGCCTATGGCTCCGTGCTCTTCCCTCTCCCACGTTACATACTCTCACTCCCTCTCTCCCTCTCTCTTACTCTTTCTCTGGTGGTGGTTGTTGGAGGGGAGCCCCGCGGCGGTGGTCTCCCTTCTTCTCCTTCTCTTCTTCTTCTTCTTCCCTTCTTCCAGAGGTGGCTGTGCTAGGTGGGTTCCCTGTGCCTGCGTGTGTCCCTCTCCCTTCGCCAGAGAAGCATGGGGGGTTTTATACCTCACACGGTGGGAAGCTTCGAACGCCAATGCTGTAGGTGGGAGCGGTCTGCATTGATGGGGATCTGACTTCCCTTTGTCCTTGTCAGTAGGGCGTAGCTCACGTGCCCTCCTCTTCGGGCGACACCTCAGCTAAATTGCTGCGCACCGAGAATCTGTAGGGAGATGTCGTGAGATTTGGTTTGCCGGAAGTGCCGGTGAAGGGAATGCCTTGGCATACAGTTGAGGGAACAGCTAGTGTGCCGCTGAAGGGCTGTGAGGGCATGCCGTTGGAGGGCCACCGGGGGGGGTGCGCCACTGAAGCGCCCGAGAGTGTGTCGCTAAAGGCGATGGCACTGGTGTACCGGTGGGGACGCTCGCAGGTGTGTCGGGGAAAGGCCCTCTGCGAGCGTGCCGCTAAAAAGGGGGGTGACAGGGTGTGTCAGTGAAGGAGCCAGGTCGGTGAAGCTTCAGGGCGGGTGTACCGCTGAGGGCTTGGCCAGGGAAGCGTACCGTTGATCAGGGCATGCCGCTGGGAAGCAGGACAGCGTGCCGTTGGAGAGGCACTGAAAGCGTGCCCCTGGAGCAGGTGGCTGGGGGTGTGCCACTGAAGGCTTGCCAGGCGGGGTGTGCCCGCGAAGCCACACCGCGGGAAGGTGTGCCGGGCAGGGACCCCAGGGGTGTGCCGTTGAGGGCTGCGAGGCATGCCGTTGGGACACGCTCAAGCCCGTTACGAGCACGCATTGCAGTCTATTTGATTTTCTTAGGGGCCCATGCATTGTGGGCTTCCTGGGGGTTGGTTTCTCTTCGCAGTCGTGACTCTAGAGACGGTTTCACGGTAGTGTGTTGTTTGTTCGGAGGGTCCGGACGGGACGTGTTCTCCACAATCTCTTCAGTTGAGGTTGTTTATTAATGCTGGATTGGTCGGGACACACGGACGTGTAATTTTACATGTCCACAAATGCCCCCCACCCACGGGTAGCGCGGGCGAAGGATGAGCCGGGTGGTGCCCGTGGGTGCATTGGTTCTTCAAGGCTGTATCTGAGATCTTGACGTCCGGAGGGGACGACGATCTCAGCCTATGCCCTCTTGTTCGTATCTGCGTACACATACAGGGATGCCCGTCGATGCACGAGGATGCGCCGATGGAGCGTTTCGATATATATATATATACTCATTACTATAGACTATTATTACTATGGATATATGGTATCATCTTTCTGTTCTCCCTCCCATTTCTTCTTATTTTATAGAGAGGGGTTACCCGGCGCCACAAATGGCGTGCCGGGGAAGAGCACGCCGGGAAGGGAATTGTGGTGCTGTTTCAACGACATGTCTGTTTTGCGTGCCGGGAAGGAGGGCGCTGTTTCAACGGTGTCCAATGGATAGCGGCGCCGTCTCTACTTCATTCGCTTGCCAAATGTTGGCCGATGTGTCCGGGGATGATTCTGGAAGTCGCAATTTGCGATTCCTCATGCCACGACCACTACAAGGCCTTGGCTGGGTGTCGACGAAGTTCTCGGTCAGCCATACGGCCTCGGTCCAGACTCCGTGTGTACTTGGCTCGAGCACGCGGGTCTTCTGTCGACACGATTTTTGGCACCATGGCTTGTGCTTCTGACTCGATTTGACTTGCGCTCAGAGCTCCCATGCGGGATGATATTTCACCTAGACCGGCGGTCATTTGGCCTCTGACGGGCCTGCCTTTGCCAGAAGCTGAACCCACACTGGATGTTCGTGTCCTTCTGCTGCCAGTGCTTCGAGCTTCCGGTTGTGAAGGGCCGATGGCGCTCTTCTTCCTCAAGAGAGTCTTCATTGGGGCGGGAAACCGCTAGGTAGATCACCGTCCTTGGTCGGGCGGCGAGGTAGGGTAGCGGTGTGACGGGGTCGACACTGGATCATTAGGCAGGCTTGGTCACACCGTCGGCTGGTGGTGGAGTGATGTTTATTCTCCTGAGGCAAAGTTCTTGGCACGCACTCCAGATGGCTTGAAGCTCCGACAACTTGAGACGCTTCAGCAGTCCACTTTTCTTCAGCTTGTGTGCTTTCGTAAGCCGTGTCATTTATCTTTGCGACTTGATCGCTGGGCATCATATTTTGAGTGTCAACAGTTGGGCGTGGGGAAGATGATCCCGGCCGAACTCGTACTCCCAGTACATCAATTAACAATTATTACAGAAGTGTTGATTTCTTCCCACTCCACGCAGGGAGGTAAAAGGCTACACACGAAATCTGGGAGTGACGCGATCGGGTTGACGGGCAGCACTCGGGGCCACTTTGACAAGGCAAGCACGCGCGCTCGTGGGGCCCACGTCTTGGCTAGCGGTCCGGGGAAGCCGGGAGGTTGCTACAGCATCGGTGATTCCTGGTTGGGCGGTCCCGGGGGTGGAGGCGTGCTGCTCGGCTTCACGGGAGGCGAGGCGGTCGCTCCGGGGATGATCGCCGGGTGTCGTCCACGAACCAGAGCTGCTGTTTGGCAGCGCGCGACCCGGCGAGAAACGTTGCTGCGATCAGTGCCGATGTGGGATCGACGCGAGGTCGGCGGCGTTGGAAAGCTCTTTCAAAATACTTCGACCCCAGGCTCAAGAAGGGATTTTAAAACTCCTGTGCTGGCCGTGACAGATTTTAGAAGTCGCTGATCCACTGGATGGGGATTGACAGGGCAGAAAGTGGGATTTCCTGAGAACAGGGGTTGACCGCAGGGTATATGATAGATCTGGGTGAAGTGGTCTTCATGAAGGTTGTAGAAAGTTGATAAATTGAAGTTAACTAATCTAAGTGAACGGGAGAAACTAAGACACCAATTAAATTAAACAAATGTATTAAAGATAACAACCAATCACACTTAGAGAAGAGGGAGTGAGGGGCGATTGAGGACTATGAATAAGTAGAACACTTCTACTAAACCCAAGGAAGACATGCTCGAGACTTAGAAAATAATCATGATTAAACAAAACAACTAGAACATGCTTTGAGGAAACTAATATAAAGGATAACTAAATAATCAAAAATTAAAGATGGCTTTGGAACATTAGTGACTAGGAAATAAGAAAGCAACCGGAGGGCTTCTGCCCCTGTCCCACACGGTGCGAATAGTGACGACGGCACCCAAGGAAAACTGCTACAGCAGGGCGGGCAGCATGGAACTACACGGACGACACTGAGGGGTTCTGCACGGGGTTGAGACAGCTACACGGTGCTGGGGAGAGCTCGCCACCGCACCACGTTACATGCATCAGCTACAGGAGGCTTCACGCAAAGCGATCCTGCTGTTCAATGGACGTTGCATGCCCCACAGCAGAAGACGTAGGCTGCACACCCTCACGTTGCATGGGGAAGTCGCGGCAGAACGGCAACTGCACTGCTGCAACAAGGGGACTCGCAGCAGCGTGGGATGCACGCTGGAAACCACCAGAGAGAGGCCTGCGCTTCCAGGACGGGGATCGTCTGCAGCACGGAGGAGACACAGCAAGGGATGGAGGCTCTGCTGCGGACGGGCGGACGAGGCTGTGCTGCGGACGGGGTTCTGCTGCAGACGGGGTTGCAGACGAGGTTCTGCTGCAGACGGGGTTGCGGACGAGGTTCTGCTGTGGCAAGGGCCGGAGGAGGGATGCTCTGCTGCGGACGGGCGGACTGAGGAAGCTCGCCGCGAACTGCCACCTGCAGAAGAGGAACCCGCGACGCGACTGCACTTCCACGCTTGAGGAGGGCTCACGACCGGAGACAGATCGATCTCCTGCAGAAGAAAACCAAAAACTAAAAACCAGATTAAAATCCAAAGAGAGAACCAGAAAAGAAAACCAAAAAAGATGACCCCCCCGTCGTTCCCTGAACTTCTCCCTTTATAGGGAAATGCCTCGCCAAGAACCTCATCTTCTCGACCGTCTCCACAATCAACGCTGGTTGCAGTTGCAGGAGCCCACGCCGGTTTTATCCACTGCGCCCCACACTAGCATCTCGCTACGAGCAGTTCCCGAAGCCTGCTCCGCAATCTGTTTGCGCCACCGCGAACGCCGCACACGGAGCGAACGACCACCTTATCTCATTTTCTCCGGATGTAGGTGCTTTATCTTTGTGGACGCTGCCGAAGTTCATCGCAAGCCATGCGATCTGCCTCCGATACCTTCGCTGTCTCACGTGAGCATTTGTTGCGTTCATCCTCTCACAAAGCTGCTGCTGTCGATTATCCTCGCTATATTTAGGGAGACACAAATGCTCCTTGCCATGTACTGCATCTTCCGGTGAAACCATGCAACGAGAGCTACGTCTGCTGCCACCTCATCACCACTCCACTCCTCACCCGGATAGCTCCCGCGGTACACCTCCCACCACCTCTCCACGGCACACCACTATGCCGGGCAACACCCCTCCCTGCGTGTTGTTCTCCCCGCGTCCGTCAGCATCCGGTGATGGCCAGCTGCGAGGAGGGGGGGCTCCGTGCCTTCCCCTTCCCCTCCTGGTTCTTCATCCTTGCCGCCGACCACCACCGATGGTGTCTCCGTCGCTCCCCCTGCTCCGTCGTCCGTCCTCGGCCGCAGCTGTACGGACGTAGGTATCCTTCGTTCCCCAACGGTGCGTGCTGTGCTGCTCTGCCTCTGCTGGCCCCGTCGACGTCCTATGGAGGTCACTCCGATGGTTCTTTCAACCCCTTCGCCATGCCCAACGCGTCCCTCATTCGACACGTCTTTAGCCACTCCGTCACGCTACCTTTGGTGGGAAACTCTCTGTCGTGCTCTTCCCTCCATGGGCCTTCTCCACCCCTCGCACATCTCGTGTCCTCTGTCACCCCTCCTTCCGTGTGCCTTGACGTGTGCGTCCAGGGGCCTGAGGCGTGCTCAACCCCTCCCATCCTTGTCGGCTCGGGTGGCTGCCTCAATGCTGGTTCTCCCCGTGGCCCTGCATCGGATGCCCAGTCTTCTCCCCCCTCTGGTTTGACCGGCTCGTGCACTGTCTGCCATGGTGGATCCGACCACCTTGCGGGTTGAGTCGTCCCCTCAGGCGCTAGGTGGCGTGCTGCCCCCCCTGCGCCTGGGCTCGTTGGTGCTCCCTTGGCATGGCCTTCTCCTGTTGGGGTGACCTCTACTGTGGTGCATGGGCCTCTTTCAGATTCACTTGCTGCTCCATCCGCCGCTCCTGTCTCCACTACTGCTCCCTTTGGTGTTGCCGCTCCTAGCTTGGCTGGGCCGCTCCCTGCTCAGCTGTGCGTGGAGCCCCACCTTGCGCTCGATGCTGCTCGCGTGGCTCTCGCCACTCATGTGCTCCCCTCGGGCCCAACGGTCATGGCTGCCGTGCTCCCAGTGGCTGTTGAGAGTGTCCAGGGGCCCTCGCCCCCTTTCAACTTTGCCTCCAATCTGGTTCCCTCTCAACCGGCTACTGCTAGCCTTGTGTTATCCGGCAATCGTGGCTTGCCGAATGCTCCCTGCGTTAACGTGCCTGCTGTTGATCAGTTGACCCTGTCCCCTGCGCCACCACTGACAGCCCCTGTGGGAGTCGTCCCTGTGTTCACTCCCCTGCTCCTCCATCCGGTAGCACCGGTAGAAGAGAACCGGATCACCAGCTCCTCCAACGGTCTTCCGCGGCACACTTGCCACCTCTCACTCGGTGCACTTGATGGGCCCATCCATCGGTACACTGCCCAGAGGTCTCCACCGGCACGCCCTCGAGAGGCTTTGCCCGGTACACTCTGAACAACCCTTGCCCGGCACGCCCCAAACGGGCTTTGGCCGGCACACTCTCAGGGTGCTCCACCCGATAAGGCTGGCAACCTCCCACCCGGCACAGTTTATTTTCTTCTTCACCCGCTTCTTCACTCCATCCTATGTCCTCCCCATGGCCTTTCTCCATGTGGGCTTTCGATGTCATTGGACCTCTTGGTGATTCGAACCTCCTCACGAAGTCAAAGTCATTCATCCTCACGGCCACGGAGTAGTTCACCAAGTGGGCGGAAGCAGAAGCTCACGTGGAGATAAAAGCGTCAACGGTCTGCAAGTTCATCATGAAGAACATCATTGCAAGATTCGGCATCCCGAGTACCATCATCACTGACAACGGTCCACAATTTATCTCTCAGGAGCTTAAGGATCTCTGCAATAGGTATAACATTGCATTGCATCATTCATCTCCCTACTATCCGCAGGGCAATGGCCAGGCAGAGGCAACTAATAAAACTTTGATTAAGATCATCAAGAAAACATGTGAAGCCAATAAGTTTGCGGATTGGCCAGAGAAGCTCGTGGAGGCTCTATGGGCCTATCGAACATCCATTCGGACCCCTACTGGGCAAACCCCATTTGCTCTTACTTATGGAATGGAGGCGGTAGTCCCTTATGAGATTCTAATCCCTTCTCTTCGAGTACAATTGGACAAGGAGCTCCCCATTGATGAAAGACGAGAATCTCTCCTTGCACAATTGGAACTCTTAGATGAAAAGCGTCTGGCCGCCACCGAACATGCACGAGTATATCAAAACAGGCTTTCACGGTTCTATCAAAAGAAAGTGATCAAGAGAAAGTTTAAAGTCGGTGAAATGATAATCAAACTAATCTTTGTAAAATCCAGTAGACCCCGTTAAAAACTCCAACCAAATTGGGAAGGGCCTTATGTAATAAAAGAAGCATATCTTGGTAATGCCTATCAATTAGTTAACGCAGATGGAGAATAATTGGCTCACCCTTGGAATGGATTGTATCTCAAGAAATATTACCCCTAAAAACATAAAAAAAAGAAAAGAGAAAAAAAGAAGAAAAATTAAAAATGTTGATATTGTGCTTTCTCACGGCAAATGAAAAGATCAATACCTCTAATTTATTCTTCACTCTGGACAGTTTAACAAATGGGTCAACACCCGCACACACTTCACACTCAACCCTCGAACCTCGTATGACACGAAATTCGAGGTGAGTCTAAACCAAACCGACAAGTGGAAAGTGTTTCTCATTCTCTTCTCTTCAATTTACGAGAGGGAGGGAGTCGGGTCTTAGTCATATCACCAAGCCTACCCGCCGCCCTACTAGGTGGAAGTCAAGGTCCAGAAGGGTAAGTCTGCCAAAAAGCCTCAAAAAAAAAGCATGTCAAGAGGGCAAAGTCCCCGCAGGGAAAACCTTGGGCGTAAGCATGCACGAGAAAAGACCCTTTCAATAAAAATTCAAACATGTCAAGAGGGCAAAGTCCCCGTAGGAAAAACCCTGGTCGTAAGCATGTAACAGTTAAGGCATGGGCAATTAAAAGTTACCCCAAGCAAAAGATCGAACCCCAACGGGCAATAGGATTGTGCAAGGTCATCTACTAACCCTTTCTACCCTCTCTCGTAAACTTCCCACATTACTGTCGTTTAATGGGAGGCTTGATTCTATAAATAAGGTTGGGCTCTGCCCTACTCGAAGCACACAAACTCTAGGGAAATTATTACTCGTAGAGAGGAGGAAAGCTTGAAGTTTGGAGGAGCGTTCGAAGTATTTTTCATGCTTAAACTTATTCCTCTTTGATCTTCAACTAGGTAAATTTTTTCTCAAGCAAAACTTAATTTTGATGTTCACAGATGTTCATTTGCATGTATACTTTGATTCTATGTAAGTTTTATGCATTATAACCTTGTATTTGAACCTCAGTTTGGATTTTAAAGTCGAGGTATCAAGTTTTTGTTGTTTCAGGTTTTGTTTAAGAGCGTGTCCCTAATAGAGACCGCATTCAAAACGTGGCACTCCGGTCGACTGCTATCTAACTCAGACATACTCGAAGCAACTTGGCTCACTAAGCTTGAATGCGGCCATCCTCCATACCATGACCAGAAGGCGGTTTGCCCTATGATCGCAATCTACCTAACCCTCTGAAAACCTCGTTTTATGTGTTGAACTGCTCACTGGCATGAGACCTTGAATGCAGTTCCCTTACATACTGCGATCAGAAGGCAGTTAGTTCCCTTGATGACAGCAACCTACTTTTGTTTGTCTTGGCCCTATTCAACCCCTGTAAATGCCTCATTTCACGTACCAAACTCTATCCTATCCTGTTTCACATATAGCCCGAATGACCTCATCTCATGCACAGTATTTTGAACCTTCCTTTGTCTTTTCCTCCAAAAGTCACTGTTCCTCCATCTCATGCAGGTCCGCGAATATTTCTTTGTTCCCATCATGTGTCGAGAACATCCACTGTCCAAATACCATTTGTTCCATTGAGCTTTCAAGTAGACCTGCAAAAATAGTAAGAGTACTTATATAGTTTTTGATACCCGAGCAAGCTTGGGTCCACGATGGTTAGAGCCATAAGACATGTATGTTCTACTTCTCATTCTAGCAAAGTTTTCATCATCAAACTTTAAAGTTCTGCACACATACATATCGTGACCCAACCTTCCACAGTAAAAACATGTAGTAACTCTATCCCTATTTCTCCTCCTACTCACATTCACAAAAGATTTATGCACATGTGTGTTGGACGAGGAGGGAGATGAACTTCTGGGAGACCAATGAGTTGAGTGTGTTCCTGATTGTGATGTTTTTCCTTTTTCAAGGATAGCAATAGCATCCTTCAACTCATGGATTTCATGTTTTAATGAATGAACTTTGTCTTCAGCCATTTCTTTGGCTTGATTGCATGCATTTCTCTCCAACTTCTCTTGTTCTAGATTGCTCTTCAATTGTTCATGCATTTTGATGAAATTTGCTTGGTCCTCACGCATGCATGAACTCTCATCTTCAAACAATTCAATCTTAGATACAAGAGTTTCATTTTCATTTTTTAATTTCTCAATTTTAGATTTTAAAACATGGTAATTTTCACATGAATTTTCAGTATGCACAAAATGTTCAATTTTCTTTCAATTGTCTGTTTTCAGATATAAATTTTTTACATTTAGCAAATTCATAAATCTTGGGAAAGGCTGAAGGAATTGTTCGGTCAATATCCACATCATGGGTTACCCAAATGGCAAACTGTGTTTACATTTTATGAGGGGTTATCTGATTATGATAGACAAATGGTGGATACACGTTGCGGATGGACATTTATGAACAAAAATCAAGATGAGGCTTATGATCTGTTTGAAATTTTGAGTGAAAATTCGATGAATCGTGCCTCACTCTCATCTCTTCAACAATCTGTAGGATCTGTCAAATAGGTTGAAACTTCAATCCCAACTTTCACGGAAACCTGTGAATTTTGTGCCAGTCTCACTCACCATGTGAGTGAATGTCCTACTGTCACCCAACTCCCACTAGTTATCCAAGCTCAAGTCCAAAATGCCTTAGGGTTCTCTCAGCTCAAGTGTAATTCCCTTTCAGATGATTATAATCTTGGCTGGAGTAATCACATCAATTTGCCTTGGACGGACCAACCAATTCAAGCCCATTTGTCTAAACTGTCACCCCAAGGAGGCCACGGGCAGTCCATGTGTCATCAACTTCAGCCCGACTCATCTCACCCTAACTTCGAAAGCAGCATCAATACTTTGGGTGATTCACTGGGCCACTACTTTGAACCTCAAAGCGTGTATTCTCAGTCTACTTACCATGCCCCTCCTTCAATATCACATCAACCTCCTCAACACGTGAATGATGATGATGATGATGATCTTATGCCGGTCATTCTGACTCAAGATATCAATAGTAAAAATGAGGGGGAGTGCAACAACAATACCATAACGAAGGAAGGGAAGGAATTAGAGGGTGGATTGAAGGATAAAAATGATCGTATTGATATCAACACCCCATTCTACGAATGTTTTGAGATTGAGAATATTAGTGGCCCGAACAACTCAATCGAGGATATACATGCCAAGGAGGATTACTTTGTGATCAATAATCATGTTGATTTAGTGAAAATTAATTCTGAATATCCTCCTCCCTTGGAAGAATGTGATGATGGGGCATTGTTGAAAAAATTTACATTTCATCTACCCACCCCATTATTGAAAACTTTCATTGATAATCTTCAATTGAGTGATGGGTGTGATGAAGGGATCCTAATAGAGAAATTCACATTTGATTCAACCTATGATGAAAGGGCCGGGCTGGAAACATTTACATTTGATCTTCCCACCACATTATTGGAAAGTTTGATTGATAACGTTTATTCGAGTGATGAGTGTGATGATGGGTCCTTATTAGAAAATTTTAAATTTGATCTGACCCTTGAGCCCTATCTCATCATATCTGAATCATTAGATCAATTAGATTCTGGGCTCTCACTTCCTTCCAAAAAAATTTCTTTGACAGTACAGCCTCTTCAATATGACATTCTAGGACCTGAGGGGGATGGACCAGTCATATTCACTTTTGATTTGACTCCCCATCAAGCAGACAAGTTGATTAGTGCCCTGAATTCTCATGAGGCTGTTACTACAGGAAATGTGGCTAATAATGACAATCTTATTCATACGCCACCCGAGTGCTGCCCGTCAACCCGATCGCGTCACTCCCGGATTCCGTGTGTAGCCCTTTACCTCCCTGCGTGGAGTGGGTAGAAATTGTTCATTCTGTAATTATAATTAATTGTTGTACCGGGAGTACGGGTTCGACCGGGATCATCTTCCCCACGCCCAGAGCGTGGAGGTAAACCTGCCACCCCCTTGTAGTCTAGTTGCTTGCTTTCTTAGTATATACCTATTTGCCGCTGCTAGAGAGAACATGTTTTAGGATCCTAGCTCCAATAAAGGTAATCACCGCTGTGAGAGAGAGAGCAAGACCCGTCCCGTGACTCGACCCGGGCACGAGTGAGTGAGTAGACCACCCTTGACTGACTGTCGGTTTCTCAACCGTGCAAGTCCGACGCTTCCCTCGCTAGAGACGAGTGCGAGCTTGCTAGAGTCCCAGGCTACATATCCAACTCGACGTCGAGTCCGCATCTCCGTCCTGCATCATGTAGCCACGGTGATGGACTGGGGTGATACTGAGTACCTTACAGCTATCGATATCTCATGAAGACCTAGAGGGACTTGGCCCTGGCAGGGAGAGAGAGAGCGACATAGACTCCGAGGGTGCCACTGAATGTATGGGTCCGTCATTTCTACAATGGGTCATTCTGCTTTTACCAGGAGTTCGCCAGGGACCAGACTCCTTGGGAGGAGTACACAGAGGTGGAGCTTCACTTCAGGTCCTACACCAGGTACATCTATGCTCCACAGGAGGGGTGGAACCCCCACGGTCTGCCAGATGTGATACATCTCGCCGCCTATTTGGCATATTGGTTGGCGACATTCGTGGTTCCGCATAGAGAGGATGGTTTGCTGAGAGCCGAGTTGTTGTGGCCGGCTTGTCTGTTAGCTAAGGGGAGACAGTTGGCCTTGGCTTCTGCTACACTGGCCAACATCTACCAGGGGCTGAGAGTTCTGGTGGCGCACCCGGCACTGAGAGAGAGGAGTGTGCTCCTGCCAACCCACTACCTCAGTGTGTGGGCCGGGTTGCTATTTCCGGGACTAGTGATGCGAGCGATAGTGATGAACCCGGCGGCATCGCTCTTGTTCAACTTCCTCGGACAGCCTGACGGGGACACAGAGGTGCAGCTGGAAAAGGCTAGGAGAGCCCTTTTCTACTTGCCAGGCCTAGGCGAAGAGGGGCTACCTTTTGACAGCGCCACGAGGGAATCCAGCCTTTTCCTGGGGCCTTCAGGTGGAGGGCGACCAGTGCCCACCCTGGTCAGGAGATGGCAGGTGCGGGGCTGCGGATGGAGTGGATATTGAGTACCCGGTAGGCGGTGTTGCCATTGCGCCGGCCAGTGACGAGTTCCTTGGAGCCATACTATCCACACAAGTTCGCAAGGAACTTCTGATGCGGGACGGACCCACGAGACTCGACACCGACTGGGACTCTAAGCAAGCTCGGGTACGTCCCACGTGAGGGAAGCGTCGGACCTGCACGGTTGAGGAACCGGCAGCGAGTCAAGGGTGGTCGGCTCTCACTCTCGTGCCCGGGGCGAGGTCCTTGAAGGGCTGGCAATTATAGATAATGTGACCAACCACCTCATGATAGGGGCAATAACCCTGATGGAAGGCGGCCCCTGGTGCCTGCTCAATAGGCGACGGGGTGATCAATCCCGCGCGTTGGCATGCATAAAATATGTCGAGAGTCTTCTCGAGCGGGAAGGAGTATAACTTCTCGGGCTGCCCGCCCGCGGGTGTAGGCTCCTCGCCTTCAGGTGAGTCCTCCTCGTCTTCAGATGAACCTAAGGATTCTTCAGAGAGCCAGCCCCTGAGCGGAGCCCGGTCAGTAGGTGATGCACCTGCTTCCCGTACATGGGCTGGAGCTAACCCCCCGGCGAATGGGCCGAAGTGGAAGATAGCCAACCGCTGGTCAATGCTCTCTAGGAACTGTAGCAGGCACCTCTATTCCTGTTGTAATTGGCGGATCTCCCATTGGACCTTCCGGATGGCCCTCCTCAACGCCAGGCATTCTGTAAATGAAGGAGGGGCGGCTCTAGGGCCAGTGTTGAACTGTTGATTTGAGGGTCCAGCTTCGGAAGCGTTAGAGCTCGAAGTCATTGCCGTCATGTAGACCACATTAGCCGACCGACTCAATCGGCTCCAAACATGGGGCTGGGGTGGGTCGACTGCATGACCCAGCATATTTATCAGGCCCTTTTGAATGAGGTCCTCTGCTATGTTCTTGAAAACATAGCAGTCGCCGATGGGGTGACCCACCCTTCGGTGATACACGCAATAGGTAGGGTCCTCCGTCTTGTCCACCTCCGAGGGCTTCCGCGGATCCGGCAGGGTAAGAAGCTGCTCCTTCATACATAGATCAAAGAGCATTTTGGTGTGCTCTTTCTTGAAGGAATATGGAGTCTTCATGCGCTCTGTTAAGAGAGAAGCATTTGCCTTATCATCAGACTTCTTGCCCTTGCCTTTGGACTTTCCTTCTCCCTTATCTCCGTTTGTCGGGGAGAAGTCTACAGCATTCACCTCCTTGCCGCTAGCCAGACGGTCTTTGGAGGATTTGCCTTTGCAGAAGCTTGTGCAGGGTGGTCGACGAAGAACATTTCAATCTCCGCCACCACCGTGTTCAGCTGATCAAAGCTCCTGATATTGGAGCCCAGAAGCTTTTCACTGACTTCCGCCGATAGGCCCCCGCGGCAGATGGTGATAGCGTCTTCGGGCGTCGGAGGATTATCGCAGCGCATGCTGACGTCCCTCCATCGCTTGATGAAGTCCAACGCCGTTTCACCTTTCTTTTGTCGAAGGGAACAGAGCTCCGCCAGGGAGACTTTGCGTTCGACCATTTGGAAGCGATCGACGAACTTCTTTTGCATATCAGCCCAATCAGCAACAGAATTGGGCTTTAGCCTGGAGTACCACTGTAAAGCGGTGCCAGTCAATGACGTGGCGAAGTACCGCAGCAAATATGCCTCTTCCAGCGCCAATGCACCCATGGCCGTCATATAATAGGCCAGGTGTTCATGTGGAGAGCCCTGCCCATTGAACTTCTGAAGCTTCGGGACTTTCGGGCCGCCATGACCTGCTTCTCCTCTTCTTTAACTTTCTTATACTTCTGGGAACTTCCACCGTTCCCGCTCCTAGACCATTTCTTGTTATCACTACTCTTGTAAGGTTCCGTGATACTAAACTTCTCCTCCTTGAATCGCCGATCGGATCGCTGGCTAGATTCTTCTCCCTTTCCTTTCATTTTCTAGACCTTATCTAAGGTCCTTTCACACAAATAGGCCCGCAGGACCATCTCCCCATACGTACGAATGTTCTGGGTCCCCAGTTGTTGGATGTAACTGGGTCGTAACCCATCCATGAACTGATTAGCCTTTAATAAATCGGTACTAATAAGATGTGGTGCATATGGTGCTAGCCTGGAAAATTACAACTCGTATTCTGCCACCGACATCATCCCTTGACGAAGGGACGCAAACTCCATAGCGTTCCTCTCTTTGACGTGCCCCGAGAAATACTTGACACGAAATAATATAAGGAAACCTTCCCATGTGTGTGGTGCATTGACTGGAGTTGCCGGGACCGACTTCCACGATTTACGAGCATCTTTATTTAATTGGAAAGTAGCCAAACGCACCTTCTCCTGATCGGTGCATTGTATAACGCCAAAAATCTAATTCATCTCATCGATCCAGTTCTCTGCTTCGTCCGGATTAGAAGACCCATAAAAATGCAGAGGGTTGAGACTCCGAAAATTCTGATGTAAACTGCTAGCTCTGGCTCCTGCGCCTGCCTGAGTCATAGTTTGTAGTGCCTGGGTAAGGCCAGCCACTGTCTGCTGCATGCCGTCCTAGTCTATGCGATGTGCCATTGGAAATTAAAATAAGGTACCTGAGAGAAATACAACAACTTGTTATTTCTCATGGAATTAGGGAACTTAATCTTAAAATAATTACCTATCTTATCCCGGGCTCTACCCAATTCTCACATGGGTGCGAAAAATTTCTTTCCTTAGTTCATAGGTAGGGGTCCTAAACCTTGGACTTATCCTATGACTTGATTCTTCTCCCTAAGTCCTGAGACTTAGATTCAGGCTCTGATACCAACTTAGCTGTCACGCCCCGAGCCTTTATTTACAGCGGAAGACTCGCTCGGGGAGAATGCAAACAGCTGGCATGGTAAGCCTCTCGCAAGCAAGAAATAACCAGAGCACAGAACAATCACACATAAGATGTAATTGCACAAGTATTTACTCAAATTCAACTTCTATTCCATTGATAATCAAAATATTCAAATTACAATCACTAATTCATCCTTTAACAGATTTGCTAGACTCAATAAATCAGAAAATTACATAAACTCGATCTAGACAAAGATGACTCCTAAGTCTTCTCTCTTATTTTGATCCGATAGTCACTCGCTTCTAGACCCGCCACTCGTATAATCCGAATTCGAATTTCAATTACTTTCATCTCCTGGAAAAGATTAGAAATAGGTTATGAGCACACTTGCCTAGTAGGTATCTTCGCATCAACATGAAGGCACTATTTAAGTATTAACATTTTAGCTCTATGAATCGAGATAATATCATCCACCCACCCACCCCGTCGGAGAAGGAGAGTGGCTGCGGCGGCGATTGCAGTGGTGAGAAGGGAGAGGAGGAGACGGGGGCGGCTACCTGCGAGTGTGGGAGAGAAGGAGAGATGGGAGGTGGTAATGTAGTGCAGTGGGGGAGTAGAGAGTGTGGTGACGGCGGTGAGGGGAGGTGGAGATGGAGGTGGTGGTGTCTACGTGGGGTTAGAGAGAGAGGGAGCGGGTGCCGCGGTGATGTGAAGAGAGAGAAAGGGTGGCCGGCGGTGTGAGGGTGGCGGTGGTAGTCACCGCGGTGTGAAGTGAGAGGGAGAGAAAGAGAGGTGGGGAGAGCTACGTGTGTGTTGGGAGGAGGGGAGAATGAGGAATGGGAGAGAGGTTGGTCACTGGCCTCCAGTAAGGGTGACGACATGAGGAATTGCCCCGAGGTGTCCTAGAGCTGAGGGTTTCTCTCCAGGTGGTGAGGAGAGAGATAGCACGGGAGAGAGTGGGGAGAGAGAGAGGAGAGGAGGGCGGAGCAACATTGAGCTTGGGACGAGAGAAGGGCCCTGGAGGCCCAGGCGATGGAGCTCTGGTTGATCCTTGGGGTCATGAAGCAAAGGCTGGAGGACGATGAGGAGTGCTACCGGAGGAGACGAGGGAGCGCGGCGTGCCTCCGGCAGCCTGGCTCCTTCTTTGTTGGTAGCCTCTTCATTTCCTCAGCAGAGGAGCACCACGCTACTGAGACCGATCGGGCAGTGCGAGACAAGACTAGAACCACTTTACAGTCCTTCATGAGGCCTCCCAGGGGATAGGAGAGATGGTCGGGAAGATGGTAGTGGGAGCTAGTGAGCTGGTCTCACGCCTACCCCTCACTTGTGATGTACATGACAACTTATATAGACATGTGAATGGACTGCTTTGTTTCCCATCACTCATTCTGTTTCTTTATGCATTCCTTCCCTTCTACGCATCTTTTCCTTAATGATGCTCCCACGTGACGTGTTTGGCGGAATCACACCCCAAAATACGGATCATGTCTTAGACTTGTTATGCGTTCCTTTCGGGAGAATCCACCACAAAATTCAATGTCCCCCGACCTCTGGTCATCTTTTCCATATAGATGAACTCATCCCAAATTTCAAGACGCCGTCCTTCGGTCATCGTAATCATGTAGATTAGCCTACCACCAAACTTGATGGCATCGTCCTCTAATCATCCTTCTCATGTAGATGAGTCCACCCCAAATTCAATTACAACGTCCTTTAGTCCTTTCTTCCCGAGGGTGAGTCTACCACCAAATCTGACAATGCCGACCTTTAATTGACTCACCCATGTGGATGAGCTCAGCCCAAATTCATTTGTAACATGACGAGCACATGGAATGTCAGACCGCGTAGGGTGCAGAGCTACGCCACCAACCTCACTTACTCCGAGTGAACGGTGAAGTAACACATGAAAGTGAAAAATGAGTGCCTTGTTACAAACGCCTCTGCTAGAGGTTATGGCGATAGCTTCGGATCAGACCTCTTCCAATCCTATAAATAGCCACTGCTAGCTAGCTAGCTAGCTAGCTAGCTAGCCAGACGCGTCCTTACTTGTACGTTCCCAATCTGTGCTATAAAGACAAACGCGAACGCCAATTCTGCGAACGCTCAGGCAATTAGAATTCCAGGCACCAGAGCAGAGATCGATGCATGCATCCTCCGGATGCTGCCACAGCCCATCTTTGTCATAGCCGACAAGGGGTTCATTGGTTTTGCCCACAATCTAAAGCCTGCAAGTACTTCCTTCCACATGAGACCAAACAAGGGCTCTTAACTCATGAGACTCTTCCTTTTTTGGGATCTATTTCTTAACTAGTTCCCAAAATGTCAACAGTAAGCCCCAAACGGCCATCAGCTAGCTTTAGGACAAAAGTACATATATATGCTATGTTCTCGTCTCAACAACGTTGCCATCAGCTGTGTGTCCTACATGGCCGGCCGTAAGGTTCCAAATATGGTTAGATCAGTACGAAGGCGGTGCATTCTCCACCATGTCTATCGCCGGACCAAGGATGAGCAACCAGGTGATGGCAGCTGTCTTGTCTCTCAAGTCTTCATGAGTACCCGAGTTGTAAAATTAGTAGACGTACCGTATGCCAACCCATCACTAGATCTTCCAGTAGAGTACTACTCCACGGTTATCATGGGGACGTCCAAATTTAAGGATCACACACAGTTACGTCATCGAAAAAATTACGCGGTAAAAGGAGCCGATCGACATGTGCATGCCTGCCTTCGTACATGCATGAAAGCCTCAAAAGTGTTGATTTATCTGACGTCGTCGTTGCGCAGGGGATGTGCCTACTGACGCTGGCAGTCTCAGTCCGGCCGCTCAAGCCGCCCGCCTGCCACCATGCGATCGCCGCCGACTGCCAGCGTGCCTCCCCGCTGCAGCTGGGCGTCTTCTTCGCGGCCCTCTACACACTGGCCCTGGGGACGGGCGGCACCAAGCCCAACATCTCCACCATCGGCGCCGACCAGTTCGACGACTTCGACTCGAGGGAGAGGACCCACAAGCTCTCCTTCTTCAACTGGTGGATGTTCAGCATCTTCCTGGGCACCCTCTTCGCCAACACCGCGCTCGTCTACATACAGGACAACGTGGGGTGGACGCTGGGCTATGGGCTCCCCACCCTCGGTCTCGCCATCTCTGTCGCCATATTCCTGGCTGGCACCCCCTTCTACCGCCACAAGCTGCCGCAGGGCAGCCCCTTCACCAAGATGGCGCGGGTCATTGTGGCCGCTGCAAGGAAGTGGAGGGTCCCCCTCCCCGACGACAACAAGGACCTGCATGAGTTGGAATTGGACGAGTACCTTAAGAAGGGGAAGTTCAGGATTGATTCTACCCCTTCGTTAAGGTTAGTATATCGCTAGCTGATCAATTAATGGATGCTACGTACGATATATTCACATTATATTATTATCGAAGGACCTATGGTGTATGTATGTATGTATATCTATGGTCTTGGACTGGGCTTCCGTACCCTGCACCCATTATTTTGAGTAAGGATTAATGTTCTAACATATATAACTCAGCAAGTAACAATATCAAAATCTAGAATTTGTCATTAGTACTCTATAAAAGGGGAGCCCAAGACATGCCCTTAGGGTAACAAAAATGTACAATCTGGATAACAAAAAAGGGAGGGGAAATGATACGATCACAGCCCAGCCTCGCTCCCCTCCAGCTCCGCTAAGCGGGACTCTGTGACAGCCAGCTCCGCCTTCAGGGTCGACGTAAGTTGTACGCTCGCCTCGGCACCCGTCTCGACAGTTCGCCACTCTCCATGTCTCGCCGTTGCTCCTCCAAGACCTTCTCCAAGGCCTCAGCTCTGCTCTCCATGTCTCTCAGCCGAGTAGCGTGGTCCGGGGCAAGCGAGATGGCCGCGTCAGCGCACCTCTCTTGCTTGGCGGCCACCAGTGCAAGCCGAGCCTGCTGCCCCTCCAGCTCTCGGACGGCCGCTAGCCACTGAGCCCTCTGCTCTTGCACCTCCAGAAGTTGCAGGTACTCCGCCTAGATACCGACCAAGCCAGACATCCAAAGCTCGCGTGGGAACCCAAGGCTGTGATAGCCATGGGTGCACTAGCTCAACCACTGTCGGAGCTCCTCCGGAGAAGGCAGGGGGTCACCTCCTCTGTAACCTCAAGCACGCTAGAGCAAATCCGTGCCCACGCTAGCGTCCAGCAGCAGCTCCAGTGGCGAGACAGATGAAGGCCACTCGATCCCCAGCTCTAGGCAGGAGTGGCCTACTTCAGCCAGCACACCAGAAGGACCTATGCAACACCACCAAACACAAAGAGGGTCAGTAACGCTCTGTACTTCCCTATGGCAAGACAAGGTGAAAAACCTGAAAAATATCCTAGCTCTCACCTGCTACGGCCCCTACCTTGCCTATAACACCCCCGCTCAGGGTCGGTGAGGGTAGTCCATCCCCCACCTCAGCAGCGTCTCTTGCCTAAGTCAGAGAGGGTAGAGGCTCCTCTGACATCCGAGTGCCCCCAGTAATCATCGGAGCAGTGGGAGGCTCCCCCAGATCCACCTCGATGAGAGTCGGCACACGCTCCTCCCCAGACTCCAGCCCTGGACATAACACAAAATGTCAGCCCTGTCATAAACCCTAAGTCAAAGCCAATGAAGGGGAGCGAAGGAGCTACATGTACCTTTTAGCGCTGCCTTCATCTCAGTATCTTCAGTGGAAGAAGCCTCAGAGGAGGAAGAGCTCGGGCTCGAGCTCTCGTCAGTCTCCATATCCGTACTATCGCTACCTGAAGAACCAGAGGAAGCCCCCAGTGAACCCTCAATCATGGGCAAATCGGAGGCACCTACACACCCATGAGCCAAGTCAGGCTACTACCGAGTCCAATCTTGCACAAAGATAACTCCCTAGCCAAAGGTGTTGGGGAAGAAGCTCACTAGCTGGGGCGTCCCCCTCGGAGACCCCCTCGATATCGACAAACTCCTTGCCGCACCCAGTAGATGCAGCGACACCAAGGTCGTCCCCGGCCACCCAGGCTGTGTCCCGGGGAAGCTCTCCCTCCTCCAGGGGTAAAGAGGTATATGTCGTTTTCTTTTCATTTTTCATTCTTCTTCCTCTCACTTCCCGTGCGTTCCTCTCCCTCTCTCTCACCCATTTGACGCGGTGGAAGCTCCGTACCGGCTGCAGACGGCGGCGGGGTGACGGCGCGACAACGTGGGTGACGGTGAGGCGATTGTGCGGACGTGCGGCGAGCATGGGAAGCGTGGGGAGGCGAGGTTTCAACGGCGTTCTTTACGGGATCGAGCTCGGATCGGCGTCCCGTCGTGAACCGGAGGTAGGGTGACGATCCCTAGCTCATTGCCTTTCCATTTCCACGATTTGTAGGCCAAGGCAAGGCTGAGAGGGGGTTATTTCGCGTCGAGAAGGGTGAGCATGCCTCGAGGAGAGTTCGCTCGATCCGCCGTTTTAAGCTGCGAATCCACGTTTTAGGGGCGTAGAATCATGCTAGGGGGCTTGGGGGTTCGTTCCGCTTCATTTTCCCCCTCCGTGGGGCTTGTTTGGGGCCGGATGGGCGATCTCGGCATGGTTCGCCATTTTCGTACAGGTGAGCGTTGTACGGTCGAACCAGAGACCGCACATCCATTGTGCGGCCCTGGCGTGGCCGCACATCGGCTTGGCACGCTTCGAGTCAGGCTCGGCGCGCAGTGGAGTTGTGCGGTCTATCACGAGACCGCATATCCCTTTGTGCGGCCCTAAGCTGACCGCCTATCTTCTGGTTTTGACCGTTGTTTTGACCGTTATACAGTGCACTGGGATGTCCGGGCAGGGTCTGGCCGCATAACCCTTTGTGCGGCCGTGGGCTGGCCGTACGTCGCCCGATGCCTTTTGGCTCGGCGCGTAGTGGGCTTGTGCGGCCTGTCAGTGACTGCACAACCCGTGAGCGGCCCAGGATGGGCCACTCATCCCGTGAGTTTCCGACCGTTACTGGTTACCGTTACACAGTGTTTTGGGGTGTGCGGCTAGGGACTGGTCGCACATACCCTTGTGCGGCCTGTGTCTGGCTGTACATTCCTTAGAGTCATGGCAGGTCGTGCGGCCAGAGTTCAACCGCACCTGCCTTGTGCGGCTAGATCCCAACCGCACAAGCTTTCTTACCGTTACGCAGTGTCGGGATTGAGCGGCTAAGGTCTGACCGCATATCCCTTGAGCGGCCACTGCTTGGCCGTTCATCCTGGCAAGGGCGGCCGTGATGGGACCGCCCATGCCCTTGAGCGGCGAGGTCATAACCGCCCTTCTTTCGTGTGGCCAATGATGGACCGTTCATTGTCTGAGGCTCAGTCGGTGGTTTTTCGTGTTGATTCGAGTCCCGGGTGAGCAGACCTCGATCCACGTGCTTGCTTGTGGCGTGACTGATGTTGGACATCGTGTGGGGACCAGGTGTGGGGCGCCGTGAGGGGTCCCAGGATGTGACATTTTCGGCTTACGTCACCATAAGTCGGTGTTGTACGAGGAGCGATCCTTGTGCTCGTTTACCTTCGGAGTCAGTTTTCGTGACTTGAGGGTCTGTGCTTCCGGTGACCCACCCACTAGTCGTAGCTTCCACGGAGTACGACTTTTAACTCTAATGCTTTCTTATTATGCTTTCTATATGATTATGCACTAACCTTTGGACTTCCTACATGTAGATTGACCCACAGGGGAGGATCACGTAGTTGCAGGGACTCCTCCACTCGACCATCCAGGAACGAGACGAGGCCCGACAGGCCCGAGCCCTTCTGGTGAGTTTCCCTAACTCTCAAATTTAAATATGCACATGTTTATGCTTGTGATTATGAAATGACTAACCCTAGACTTCTGAAATGCAGTGAGTGGAGGGAGCCCAACGTCAGGGGACTGACGCACCCTCTTCCTCTTCCCAGACAATCGCAGATCGTGCCCAACAAGACGCGGAGTTCATGAGGATGGTGGGATAGGCTGAGGGAGCCGAGGTAGCTCTCTCTGAGAGGGTAAGTATGCTATGCTTTCCCAATTGTTGATGATGGTTATCAAATGAAATTAGCTAACCATGATGTGTGTATGCAGAAAACCGAGCTAACCCAACTGAGGGAGGAGCTTGAGCAGAGCCGTGCGGCGGCACGGTAGGAGGTAGCCCATCTCTGAGAGGAGGTGGCATGGAGCCGACCGATAGACAGGGTTGAGATAGCTCTCTTCCATGTCGAGCTCGAGCGACTCCAAGCTGTGGCTGAGGAGACGGTGTGGGATCGTGCTGAGGTAGAGTGCTATCGGACAGAGCGGGACCGTGCTCAGATAGAGGCATAGGGGCTGAGAGGAGAGTTACAGGCTTACAAGGAGATAAGCTGGCTATCAGAGCGTAGCGGGGCGGCCTCGAGCGGCAGAACCCACGGTACACATCGCTCGTACTGTGGATACTTCACCAGCTCCTCCATCCGCTGAGCATTGAGGAGGGGGAGCATCGCCGACGGCACCGCGAGGAGGACACCAGCTCTACGATGGCTCCGCCATCGAAGAGACATGAGGGAGTAGTGGACAATGATAGGCCAGAGGGACGGGCCTGATGTAGCTATACATGACCTTTGTATATGATGCTATGACTGCGCCATGAGATGAGTTATCTTTTTGTTGATTTCTTTTTTTGCAAATGAATGAATATGTGTACATGAATGTACGAATCTGTGGATGAAAAATGCTAGCTAACTCACGACTGACCCTAAAGAGGCACGAAAGAGTGAGGGAGTGAGACAGACAGCTATAGAGTTGGGAGGATGCAAGAGGAACAAAACTAATGTGGCCGGGAGGTAAACGGTCAGGAAACGACCACTCAATGGCCCACACGGCCTACAATTGGTCTGCTTAAAGCAATTCAGCCAGAATCAAAAGAAGAAAGTAAATGGTCCAATGTGACCCGTCCAAAGGATATGCATGATTTTTCTTTGACCGTGGATGTGTAGAACAGCCTCTCAACAATCGCTCAGGAATAAGGAATCGAAGTGTGTAGAAGGCCTCTACACGATCGCCATAGGACAGTTCCTTGAATAGTGTGGTCTATTGATAGACTGCGTACGTTCACACCCTGAGAGTACGAACCTGAGGGTGGGAGTTTCCAACCAACCCCTGGATCCACCCTCTGCTGGTAGATTGTGTCTGTTCAGCGAACACAACAGTTGGTATCAGAGCAATTCTGATTCCAACACCCCTAGGGAAGCTCACTGCTCGTGGGCCCCCGAAGAGAACCAAACGGATTGTCAATCAGGTCTAGAACAAGCCAGGAAATCCACTTCAAAGATGCCCAAGTGCCCTTCAACAGCACACCCACTAATAGCCTTCAACGGCGCGCTCCTGTGCCCTTCGATGGCACACCCACAAGCCCCTTCAAAAAGCCTGGCGTAGCCTTCAACGGCACGCCCCAACGTGCCCTCCAGCGGCACACCTCAAGAGCCCTCAGCGGCACACTTCTTGTGCCTTTCAGCGGCACACCCTCAATGGCCTTCAACGGCACACCCTAGTGCCCTTCAGCGGCACACTTCTTGTGCCTTTCAGCGGCACACCCCCAACAAACCTTCAATGGCACACCCTAGTGCCCTTCAACGGCACACTTCATGTGCCCTTTCAATGGCACCCTATCTTCAACGGCACACCCTTGTGCCCTCTTCAACGACACACTATTAGGGCCCCTTCAACGGTGTAGCATGGCGCCCCAACAAACCTTCAATGGCACAGCCCAAAGCTCCAGCGACACGGCCTCGTCCTTCAGCGGCACGGTCTGACTGGCGGCATGTCTGGCAGAAAAGATTTCACGCCACGTCCTACGAGATTTTTGGTGCGCAGTGGCCCATCCGAGGTGGCAGACGGAGAGCTAGCCATGTTGCCTACTATCCATGCCGTCAAGGACGCCCAGGTCAAATCCCCATAAGTGCACTGTTTCCCACCTTCGTCACACCGTGTTCGAAGAGCCCTGTGCCGCTAGGGTATAAAAACCCCTTTCTCTCCACCGACGAACAAGACACAGACGGGAAGAAGGAGACAGAGACACACACAGATGACAACACCCATACTACTCCACAGAAGAGATGCCCAGAGAAGAGACAGAAGAAGAAGGAGAAGAGGAAGTCTCCTCCGTCCAGCCATCTCCAAGAGAAGAGAGTAAGAGAGAGAGAGAGAGGATGTAGTTGGGAAAGGGAAGAATAGGGGGGCCAGTGCCCCTGCTCGACCCCCTGATCCCTTTCTTCTCTTAGCCTTGGTCTCCCCCTTTCTCTTTGTGTGTGTTCTTCGGTCCCCGGTGTGTATGGTCCCTGTTCACCAGGAATAAAAAAAGGATCTTCCGTTTTGGATTTCTCCTTGGACTACTTCCCTCCTTTGTGCTGCCCTGCATTAGAGTGGGTTTCCCCTTTACATCTCACTCATTGCCCTCCCTCTCCGTTGTCTTTGTTCCGATTTCTCCCGTGGTTTACTGAAGGTGTTGTCGTCTCCGAACGCCCACCTCTAATAGACGGGTTCTGCCACTCCTTATAGGGGCATTCCCTGTACTTCCCTTACGTCCTGGGTCAAGGGGGGATGCTGCCAAAATTTTGACAGGAATTATAATGTGTTAGAAGGCCGGGGAGAACAACGGACGGACTAAATAATCAACTAAGGAATGTTTCTTCCATGGATTTTGCTTATCCCCGAGTTCCCTGACAGAACAAGGGGTCTTGTAGGACTGCTTAATAATTTTATTGTTGTCCCTTGACTAATTTAGCCTTTGGTTGAGCTTCATTATTCATCTTTATCTTTCCGGTAGCACGCCCTAGCCGGAGCGGAGAGACCTCTCGTAGGTCCAGAGTCAGCGGTTCTGACGACCACTATGTGCGGAGGACAGATAGGCCTATGCCACCATTCCCTCCTCGCAGTATCACTTCAGAGAGCTTCGATGCAGTGGACCGCGGGTTTGCTTCGGTCGTTGAGGGCCCGATAGGGGAAGCTACTATTGCGTAGGGTGCTGTTGATGCCTTCCGGATCACGAGGAGGCAAGGAGGTTTTGTTTATGATCACTCGGGCGATTATCCATCGCACTTTCCACTGGATCGACATCTTCTGCCTTTCATTCAGAGTTTTGTGCCTCCTGGAGTAGTGGCTGACGAGTCCGGGCTACCGGGAGAGAGGCGCTGTGTTGAGCGGGTCATGTTACTCGGGAGGGACAGCATGCATGGCACTTGCAGTTTCTCATACCCGAGCTTCCCAGAGGGTTTTGTGCGACAGCGGCAATATCCTGACCGGAGGAGTCTGGGTTTCTTCAGGGAGTTTGACAGTTTCACCGTTCGAGCAGTGCCGTCTTCACCAGCCGTTTGGCATCTGGCCGGGCATCACAAGGTCGCGGACGTCTCTGTCGACGGGATGTTTCTGACTCCCTCTGGCGCGGCTTTTGCACATGATGATCGTGACCGCGACTGCCTGCTGGAGCGGATTTTGGGGCAGAAGACCCCGAGTTGGTACGGAAGGTGGGCCGTCAATCCTTCCCACTGCTATCGTCGTGGTGCCACGGAGTGACTGTGGGGCGTGCTGACAGTTTACAGGGCAGCACTTGACAGGGCAGGTATACGCCATGCGGTTACAACAGCCTTGTATTCTTATCCTTGTCATACAGGATTGATCCAGGCCTTAGCTGAGAGGTTCAATAGGCGTTGGAACACATTTATGACTGCTGAGGGTGAGACTTCACTGGACATGTGGGCCTTCCACAGGATTTCGGGCCTTCTCGTTTGCGGACAGCCGTACGAGGAGTTGTCCCTGGATGCTGTGCATCTGAGTGCTTCGGATGGAGCCGGTCGATATCTCCTGCCCTATTGCTTCAGGTATCTGATGAAGACCTGGAGGGACTTGGCCCTTGTGGGCAAGGAGAGAGCTGCGCGGACGTCGAGGGTGACTCTGAATGCTTGGGTCACACACTTTTACAGCGGTCCTTATTGTTTCTACGAGGAGTTTGCTTCCTCGGGTATGACTTGGGAACAGTGCCGAGAGGTAGAGCTCCGATTTGCTTCACACCCTCGTCACCTGCCCGCCCTAGTGCAAGGGTGGAACTCGAGGGAGCTGCCGCCGCTGACGTACTTGGCAGCTTACTTGGCCTATTGGCTAGCTAACTTCGTGATCCCTCATGGTGAGGAGGGAGTTCTACGGGCAGAGGTGATCTACGAACAATGGGTTCGCCCCCATCCAGGCGAATCCGTAAGTCTCCGACAAGAGTGGTCTTGCCGGAGTTGCTGGTGGTAGCAACGGGTCGCCTGCCTTTATGGCTACGACGGTGCTTCTTCTGGGGAGTTGAAGATGACTCTACTCTAAGGTGGTAGGCCGAGAAAACCCAGCCTATGGGTGCTGGTGGCACAGGGCCATTCATCGGGAACGTCGGGACGAGCCCACAAGACGCAAGGTCTGTAGTGAAGGCCAGCGGCTGGGTGGCTCGAGTGTAGGCTTTCGCCCGAGCCGACAGTAGTGTTGTGGATGCTTGCCGTGACATGTCTGCGCCCGAAGTTGTCACTGCAGGGGGTACCGGGATGCCGGTGACCCGAGGCCTTGAGCCTGAACTGGGAGTTGGCAGGGCCAAAAGGCGCGACAGAGGGCACTTAATCCATACCGAGGTCACCACGTCCCACAAAGGCTGACCCGTGCTGGGGATCAGCGTTGTCAGATTACGGGAGGAATGCCCCTGAGGTAGAGCCGAGGGATCCAGGACCTGATGCGGACCACTCGTAACAAACGTCGTCCACGGGAAACCCCAGACTTGTACGTCTAGTCTGGATACTTGGACTCCTCGTGCCAGGGGTTGGGGACCCAGGTGAGGCAGTCGCACTTCTGCGGTTTGGGTCGGGAGGCCCGAATGGGGTGCTGGGGAGCCCTGCCCCTGAGCTAGGAGGCCCGTGCGGGGAGCTGGCTTGGTAGGAGCTCGGGGTTGACGGCCCGAGCTGAGTGCTGAGGAGTCGAACACCCTGGTGTGGAGACCCACACCGGATGTTGGCTTGGCTGGGGCTCGGGGTTGAAGGCCCTAGCGGATTGTAAAATTGGGGACCGAAAGTCGGGACGCGATGTTTACGTCGGGGGCTGGTCGAGACTGGGCCCGGGGACTAATGCTTGCCCGGGCTGGGACTGGCCCGGAACCCCTACGGGCACGAGTGGCAGAAGAGCCGAGCCTGACGCTCGACCTAGCTGTCAGGGCTGGTAGCTGGTGTGGCGCATTGGTGGCACCAGAGAAGACAGGAGCTGGCAGTGGCGGTGGGGCTGCCACGGGGACCACACCCAAGAAGTAGGGTGATCTGACGACAGGAGGAAAGATACCGAAAGCGATCGGCACTGCCAAGTAACCCACCCGTGCATGGGTGGCGACGGCGATGGGACCGTAGGTGATGGCCGCCATAGTTGCTGGAGTCCTGGACAAGCTAAGGCGACGGCCTGGTGATGTGACACAACCTCAGACCTATGCAAACAAGCACAATTCGCAACCCGAACGGGCCGAGAGTGGCAGACTACTCACCCGACACTCACCAAAATTTGGGGTGAGTCGGCGATGCCGAGGGAAGGATGTGAGGGCTGGTCCTAATGGGGGCATCTCTCGCCCTTCACATTTTTCCACAGCTCTGATTGCTCTTCGACATGGTTCCATTGTGTCCGTCTTATTTTTCTGAGTCGAGTCATGTAATTTTCATATTTTATTTGAGTCATAAACTAAAATCCTCTCCAAGCCAAAGTGAGGCCTGCATGTCCCGGGCAATGCTGCGCGTCCGGTAACGTCTCTCGGTGGTGTCCCACCGGTCTTGAGCCCTGGTATCCTCACCAGAAGGAAGAGATGGCCCTCGCCATTCCGGCCACAGCACCGAAGGACACACTGGCTCACAAGCCGACCAAGCTAAAGTAAATTTGGGTTCCCAAGGAAGCCCAGCTCACTGCACCTGCCTAGGCGGGGCCCAGCTACATCCGCCGCAGAAAGGGCCGAAGAGATGAAAGGGTCGAGGTGGCGGCCACGACCCACCAATCGGTAGTTGTTGCACCAGCGCTGCCCGAAAATGCCCACCGCCAACATCGCAGGCATCATCACCATGCTGACCGCCCAGCATTCGCAACTTACACTCATCCTGCTATCGCCGTCAATGCGCAACTACCGGCTGCTCTCTCGGACCAGGAGTGGGAAGTGATCGAGCAAGCCATGAGAAACTACCTCCGGGGCCCGGGTAGCACCCTTATGGGTCGTCAGAGACTGCTAGGGGCAGTGGCCTCTGCCTTTCGAGGAGAAGAAGAAATCCAACCTGTGCCTAGTGCAGAATCAAGGAACCGGTCGTAGGAACGATGCCAGTCCCCTTTGCAAGAGGAAGCGCCGCCCCGACGGTCAGTTTTCGACAGACTAGTGTTCCCAAATAAGCCGTCAAGGAGAATGGCAAAAAGAAATAGGAATTGGAGAGTTTTCACCGACAATATGGCAGGAGTCCTTAGTCGGTATGTGGCTTTGCCTACCGACCCCGAAGAAGTGGCCAGGCTCGCCGCCAGGCCCGATCCCCTCACCAGGAGAGGAAGAGCAGTGAGTGAAGTGACGCAGGCAGGCATCGGAGAGACTTCCTCCGAAGAACCTTTAATGGCCCTGGTAGCCAATGTTGTCACCACTGGGGGCACGAGTGGCGGGCCCTCCACATCATCTGAGGATGCCCCAGCTGAAGAGACAAGGGGCATGCCCGCTTCGTCCACAACTGACCCCGCTATGCTATACATGATACAACAGTACCAGCGGGAGATTGAATTGCTGAAGAAGTAACTCAACAAAATGAATGCCCAACCCTTGACGTCCGGACAAATTGAGGTTCTGCTGGAAGTGCTAGGGGGCAACGAGCAATCTTCCGAAGCGACTCTGCAGGCTGCGGCATTCCCATCAACCCCTAGCTTCCCTGGGGGTATGACCCTGCAACAAGCACAATACCCGGCACTGGCGACACCTCTGTCCAGTCGGGGAGGGGGGCGAGGAATATGGTGAGCCCTTCAGCCAGATAGCTAGCTGGACGAGGCCTTACATTACAAGAGAAGCTGCAGAAGCCCTACTCCTTCCCAAGAGGAAAGACCCGAGGCATCTTTGATTGGGCCTATCACTATGGCAAGGTCTCCCTCCCGAGGTCCAAGAGGCCTCAAGATGTTTGGAGAAGCGGTGACCCACTATTCTGCCCTTATCACCAGATACTCGGTCACGCCATTGAGGACTGTTATGTCTTCAAACATCACAAGGAAAGAGAAAGCTACTCTATCGGGATCTAAAATAATGCCATAGTTTTATAAAATAGGTTAAACATGGCATACATGCATAATGGAATGCATTAGGAACTAAGCTTACATCTTTTAGAATGTCAGGTAACATAACGGTCTAAGATCACCCCGTTACAAGGTGTGACGGATCAGGGTAGGGGCATTCCATTGCTTGTGACGCACCTCCATCGGTCCGTTATACTCACCTGAATAATTCAGAAAACACAAAGACAGTCGCACAGATTGTGACGCACCAAGCATGGGCCGCTACACTCATGTAACGTGCCTCCTAGGGGCCATTACACTTACCAGAACGCCAGGAAATCCACAGTTTTAAACAACCAATGTAACGCACCAGGGCAAGTGCGCTACATGACTCTAACACACAGGGTCAGGTCCATTAAAGGCACCCGAAAACTTAAAATCCACAGTTTTTGAACAGAACATAACGCACTAAAGATGGCGCGTTATGCGACTACGATGGACCAGAGTCGGGCCGTCAGACTAATCGCTTATCTCAGTCAACGGTCAAAGGAACGGTCAATGGTCAAGTAATGGATCAAGGGTGGCCCGTTACAATTCAGGTAACGCACCAGTGACGGTGCGTCAGGGGACTGTAACGCACCAGTGGTGGTGCGTTACACCGACTGGGTTGCGAACTTGCGGAGTCTGAAACTGAACCTCCTCCCGGTCGATCGAAATCAACGAGAATCATAGGGAAACTAGTTTTTCTAACAAACCATCCTGCCATACCAACATTCCATAACTAAACCTGCCATTCAAACTTAAAAACGCTGTCCATGGAGTCAATTTTATGAATTTAAGGCTAATTAACACTAGCATGGAAGATTACACAAAAATCAAGGAAACTGGTGTCGGACCACGACGCATGTGGTACCGGCGGGTTCCTAGCGAGGAGAAGATTCCATCCCCCTACCTCTTACATGACGGGAACGACGTTCAAGGCATAACGGATGAAGGGGCACAACGAATCCACTCGACCCGACCTGCCTTCACACTCCGCAAATCGAGGGAAGAAGGGAGTCACCGTGACCTGTGCCACACGGCCTTTCCAACGGTACCTCCCTTGCCTCGATCAGCGGTCGTCTAGACCAAAATCGACAGAGAAGAGCGATTTTCAAGAAATTAGCCTAAAATTCCACAAAATGGGGTTTGCATGAAAATCGATGAAAATGACGACTGATGGCGACGCATGTGGCGTCAATGGGTTCCTGGCAAGATGAGGAATCCATTCCCCTATCAATTGTGCGGCGAAGACCACGAATCAGTGCAGATCGAGCAATGGGGGCCACGCCGTCCTCTCGCTCCCACACGCCTCCACACTCCACGATCCGAGGGAAGGAGGGTACTAGTGCAATCCTCACGTCGAACTCATCCCATCGGTACCTCCCACGCGTCGATTGGGGTCCGTTTGGACCAAAATCGAGTGAGAGGGGGAGAGAAAGAGAGAGAACGTATGAGGGAGAGAGAGAAGAGAGATGTAAATTTTGAGGTTTTCTATAAATATGTCATTTTCTTTTCATTTTTCATTTCTTCTTCTCACTCCTACGTGCGTTCCTCTCCCCCTCTCTCGCCCATTCGACGCGGTGGAAGCTCCGTACCGGCTGCAGATGGCGGCGGGGCGACGGCGCAAGGACGTGGGTGATGATGAGGCGATCGTGTGGACGTGCGGCGAGCGTGGGAAGCGTGGGGAGGTGAGGTTTTCAAAGGCATTCTTCACGGGATCGAGCTCGGATCGACATCTCTTCGCGAACTGGAGGTAGGGTGACGATCCCTAGCTCATTGCCTTTCCATTCCCATGGTTTGTAGGCCGAGGCGAGGCCAAGAGGGGGTTCTTTTACGCCGGAAAGGGTTGAGCATGCATCGGGGAGAGTTCGCCTGATCCGCCATTTTAAGCCGTGAATCCGCGCTTTGGGTGTGTAGAATCATTCTAGGAAACTTGGGGGTTCATTCCTCTTCATTTTCCCCCTTCGTGGGCCTTGTTTGGGCCCGGATGGGCGATCTCGACGTGGTTCACCATTTTCGCACTGGCGAGCGTTGTGCGGTCGAACCAGAGACCGCACATCCATTGTGCGGCTCTGGCCTGGCCGCACATCGGCTCGGCGCGCTTCGAGTCGGGCTCGGCGGGCAATGGAGTTGTGCTGTCTATCGCGAGACCGCATGTCCCTTCGTACGGCCCTAAGCTGACCGCCCATCTTCTGGTTTTGACCGTTATATAGTGAACTGGGATGTGGGGCCAGGGTCTAGCCGCATAACCCTTTGTGTGGCCATGGGCTGGCCGCACGTCGCCCGATGCCTTTTGGCTCGACGTGCAGTGGGCTTGTGCGGCCTATTAGTGACCGCACAACCACTAAGCGGCCCAGGATGGACCACTCATCCTGTGAGTTTTCGACCATTACTGGTTACTGTTACACAGTGTTTTGGGGTGTGCAGCTAGGGACTGGCCGCACATACCCTTGTGCGGCCCGTGTCTGGCCGTACGTCCCTTGGAGTCGAGGCAGGTTGTGTGGCCAGAGTTAGACCGCACCTGCCTTGTGCAGCTAGATACCAACCGCACATGTTGTTCAGTGTCGGTATTGAGCGGTCGAGGTCTGACCGCACATCCCTTGAGCAGCCACTGCTTAGCCGTTCATCTTGACAAGGGCGGCCGTGATGGGACCGTTCATGCCTTTGGATGGTTGGATTATAACCGCCCTTCTTCCGTGTGGCCAATGATGGACCGTTCATTGTCTGAGGCCCAGTCGGTGGTTTTTCGTGTCGATTCGAGTCCCGGGTGAGTGGACCTCGATCCATGTGCTAGCCTGTGGTCTGACTGATGCTGGGCATCATGTGGGGACCAGGTGTGGGGCGCCGTGAGGGGTCCCGGGATGTGATGTTTCCAGCTTACGTCACCATGAGTCGGTGTTATGCGAGGAGCGATCCTTGTGGTCGTTTACCTTCAGAGTCAGTTTCCGTGACTTGAGGGTCTGTGCTTCCGGTGACCCACCCACTAGTCGTAGCTTCCACGCAGTCGAAACGGAGACAGAACTGAAATGACGACACTCTCAGGGTCACTATTCAACAAAATGACGCCACTCATAGAGCCGTCATTCCTGAATTTCTAGAAACTTTCTATATTTGGAATATAAAACAACGACTCTCATACAGGCGCTATTCATAAAACAACGCCTCTATGAAGGGCATTAATTAAAGGCATTATCCAAATGATTTTCATAAAATCAGGAATATCAGGGAATGACGCCTCTCATAAAAGGTGTTAATTAATGAACTGACGACCCTTATAGTGCCGTTAATTAAAACAAATGACGCCCTTTATGAAGGCGTTAATTATAAAAATGTACAAAAACTCCATATTAAGTAAATATTGAAGTCCAATCTGATTATCACACAGTAACATGAGATTTAGCCAATATAGCATCAAATTTGGCGTGTCTACACCTAGCACCCTATGAGGGCCCCACAGTGGAACCCAGTGAGCACCTCGAGCCTACACCCACCTTTGTGAGCGACTCCATCGAAGAGCCTCCACATATCAGCCTAAGAGCCCGACGTGAGCAGATGGAGGCAATATTGGACAAGCAAGGTACCGTCACCAGGAAGAGGGTGTGCCAGCACCATCTTGAGAGGTTGAAGAACCGACCCCTGACTAAGGATGCAATGTTGAGTTGGGAGGACGTGCTTCACCTGGTTCTGCTGCTGTATTGGTGTGCCCCCTCGGTGGACCCAGACTCGATGGGGTCGAGTTCTCCTATCCTGGCGGTATGATGGGGACATCCCCGACCAGTCCATATTTTTTCAAGGCTCTTGTTGCTCACCAACTGGGCGTCATCATGTTCATCACATTCTCTTAAGTCATGGCATGTAATTTTTATTTATTATTTGAGTCACAACTATGTAATTTTTCTTTTATTTAAGTCAAGTACCTAGGTTAGAGAGTCATTTACATAAGTCATGTGTCAATTGGGCCACATTAAGTGTGCTAGGCCCAGGGGCGCCCCCCCCCTTGGATAGTCTGGTCATAAGTCAATTTGGCAAGGGTTAGTTTTGTCCTAGAAATTATGTAAGCCTATAAATATGCCCCCACTCTCCTCATTTGTAGAACTATTGTTGGCCGAGAGAGATGGCAGACAAGAAGGGGGTTGAATTGTCCCCTTGTCGAGATGGCAGATTTTAAAAACTTTCTTTACTTAACACAGCAGAATTAAACAGTTAACATAGATTAACAAAAGCTCAAGTGAGATTACGATATTCTCTTAAACTTTTCGATCTCACTCGACTTAATAATGCAACTAATCAGACAACTCAAGCTCAACACAAATAAGTTTATGCTTAACACGGATAGCAGAGGTAGTGGTGTGTGACAATGTAGTGAATTAAAAACCTGTATGGTGAACCTGTGAATGGTGATAGAGGAAATGACAATCACACAGGCAATCAATCACATAAGACACAAGACTTTTAAGGTGGTTCGGGACCACGACGGGCTCCCTACGTCCACCCCTCACCCAACCGGGTGAGGCTTCACTCCACGCTCATGTCTACTGCACTTAAGGTCCATGCTCATTTCAGGCCACTGCATAACAGGTTGCATACATAAACTCTTCATCGAATAGATTGTGTGCACACTAAAGTCCGTGCATATCATGTCTGTGCAAGACCAAGGTCAATGCACGTCCAGTCTGTGCAGTACCAGAGTCAATGCACATGGTGTTGATACAAACTTAAGGTCGATGCCACTTCAGCTAGCACAGTTACTAAGGTCAGTGCACATGCTCACTGGTGCATATCAAAGTGTACATGCGTTACTGTTAGAAGTCAGTGCACATCTTCCTTGTGCATATAAAGTCGATGCATGTGTACAATGGTTGCATACCAAGTCGATGCTTGTTCAGCCCAGTGCATATTAGGGTCGATGCACATTGCACCAGCACAAGACAAAGGTCAATGCACATACTGTTCACACAAGACCAGGTCTGTGCAGTGCATTTCTTAACAAAAGGCAAGTTGGTGCAATGCATTTCTTAACAAAAGGTAAGTCGGTGCAATGTATTTCTTAACAAAAGGCAAGTCGGTGCAATCTTTGGGTTTGAACATATCAAGTCCGTGCAAGTTTTACCATGTACAAAACACGATCGGTGCACGTTCTATCTTGTACATTCAAGTCTGTGCAACATTCATAGTCTGTGCACACTTTCTCATAAGGTCCGTGCAAACTTGTGCTATTGCACATAGGTAAGTCTATGCATAGTCCAAGTCTGTGCATGTTTTGGATTGTTCACCAAAGTCTGTGCATAGTCCGTGCATATAGAAGGTCCATGCCAAATCAAGTCTGTGCATGTACAAGGTCGGTGCAGTTTTCTTGCCTTACACATTTTCAAGTCAGTGCACATTTGCCTAAGCCATATAAAGTCCGAGCATATGCTATAGCAAAGTCAGTGCACATCTACCTTAGCCATATAAAGTTCGAGCATACACTATAGCAAAGTCAGTGCACATCTGCCTCAGTCATATAAAGTACGAGCACACACTATAGCAAATCTGAGCACATCTACCCTCATGCATTTATAAAGTGTGTGCAACTTCACAAAGTTTGAGCACATTCTTCTTTGTGCTATAACTAAAGTCTGTGCATATAATTCGTGCTTGGTTGAGGCCTGTGCATGTTTTTCTTTCAAGTCATCAAGGTCCGTGCATATCTTCAAATCTAAGCACACTTGTCATATACTGTTATAAAGTTTGAGCATGTTTTTCACTCTGACATTTGTTTCTTTGAGACTGGCATATGATCGAGCATCTGCAATGCACGTGGCCTTCCTCACGTGATCTTCAAGTCACACCTGAGGTATGAGCACGTGGGGGATAACAGAATCAATGATTGGCACGTGATCCTAAGGGTGAATATTTCTGATATTCTGCCACGTGGATCATTGCCCAAATCCACTCTTGACACATGGCTTCTCTGGAAAAGGTTGGGACGTGCCCTTCACACACTGGACATGTGAGCTTGTGGGAACCCTGCCTACGGCCATATAAAAAGGCTGCTTCTGCGATCAAATGAGGTCAATTCGAACCACCCCCCTCTCATTCGAATGGCGATTTCCCTCCCCTCTCTCTTTCTTCGACGACCAAACGGGCGAGCTCATTCCCGTCCCCCTTTTTTCTTATTCTCCATCACCAGACGCCGGACGCCACCGCCGCCATCGTCGTGGTGAGGAGATGGCCGTGGGGGCCCCCCCTCTCTCCTCTCTCTTCCCTCTTCTCCCTTCCCTCTTCCGTTCTCTCCTCTCTTCTTCCTCTTCTTCCTCTTCTTCCTCTTCTTCCTCTTCTTCTCCGTTCGAGGGGCGACAGAGCCCTAGGCTCCTCTCCCTCTCTCTCTCATTTCCTCTTCCTCTTCTTCTTCTTCTCTTCTCCTCCCCTTCTTCTTCCTCTTCTTTTCCTCCAGCATCGGGGATGGTCGCGGGCCGGGAGTGCCGCGGACGGGGACGTCGGGTGTGTCGGGTAGAGGGCACAGGGTGTGCCAGGGAAGGGCTTCATCAGGCGTGCTGGGGAATAGGGCATGGGGTGTATTGGGGAGGCAACCATAGAGTGTGCCGGTGAAGGGCTTCACCGAGTGTGCCAGGGAAGGCTTGGTTAGGGTGTACCGACGAAGGGCCCGGGGTGTGCTGGTGAACGACCCACGGGAGTGTGCCGGGGAAGGGCACCATAGAGCGTACCAGTGAGGGCTACTCTGGAGTGTACCAGGGAAGACCCTTGTGGGTGTACCAGTGAGGGCTACTCCGGAGTGTACCAGGGAAGGGCATTCATAGCGTGCCGATGAAGCACCTTCACGGTGTGCCGGTGAAGGGAAGGAGGAAACTTGGACCGGAGGACTTTTGGTGTTGCCCTGCGAGGCTCACCACCACTTTGTTGGGGCCGTCACTCCTTGTGGGCGTGCACCTGTGTTTCCCCTTACGCCTCCGACCTAGGAAAAACTCTGCGAAAATTTTGTCAAAAATTGACGAAGCCTTAGTCATTTCAACAGTAGCTCCTTTATAGACTTCACCCTTCATCATCTTATTCATCACCTCCCCTTTCACTCTACATTCATTTGGTTCTTGGGTTTATGGCACTTAGTGGGCCTCTGCCAAGGCCATGTAGCTAGGGGCCCTATAGGCGTACCGGGGAACGACGCTAGGGAGCGTGCCGACGAAGGCCCTTAACGGGTGTGCTGGGGAACGACTCTGGAAAGTGTGTCGACGAAGGCCCTTAACAGGGGTAACGGGGAGTGACTCTGGAGAGTGTGCTAGCGAAGGCCCTTAATGGGTGTATCGGGGAATGACTCTAGAGAGTGTGCCGGTGAAAGCCTTCAATGGGCGTGCCGGGTAAGGGCGACGAAGGGTGTGCCGGGGAAGACCCCTTAGGGCATGCCGGGGAAGGGCCACCCAGGGCGTGCCAGCGAAGGCCCCCCACAGGGCGTGTTGGCGAAGGGGCGCCTGGGGCTTGATCTACTTCCCCTTTCCCTTTCTTTTCTTTCTTTTCTTCCCTTTTCTTTCTTTCCTACCCTTTGCTTATAGTGGGATGTTCCTCTTCCTTTGTAGCTTGCTTTCTTCAGCATGGAGCTGGCACTGAAGACACCTACGAACGTAGGTAGAACAATCTTCCTCTAGGGTTGGCCAGTAGTAGCCCTGCCTAAGGATCTTCTTAGCCAATGCCTGTCCATTCACATGACCTCCACATTCACCAGCATGAGCGGCTTCCACTACTTTCCATGACTCGTCATCATCCAAGCATCTCAAGAGCACGCCTATACAACTCCCCCCTTGATAACAAAATCAACACGTTTAATTCATTTTACAATCATGAGGATGATTAACCAAGCACATCTTATAGTCCTCAATTCCATAATTCTCACCACAACTCATCTAAGGGACCACATCCTTATTCGCATGGTCTTGCCCAACCTATGGGCAATTCTCAATCCCATGGTCCCTCCTATCCATTGCGAGCCACTACTCCCTCAAAACCATCTCCTCCACATAATGAGAAGCTGTCCCAAGTTTTGTATGCATTAGATCATCTCACCTTTCAAAAACTCTAAGCCCTTAAAGCTACTGTTGAGGGTGCATCATCTCCATCACATCCTCCTTCTACTCCCACACGGGTGGCCCATCACCAGCCTCCCTCTTCTCATCCTTCTTTCACTCCCGCTCGGGTGGCCCATCACCCGCCTTCCTCTACACATACTCCTCCAGGGGTGATCCATCACCTGCCTACTTCTATTCTTCCTCCTTCACGGCCCCAAGGCCCTCATGTTTCTTGCAATCTGGCTCGTCTGGGTCCTTTTGTGGGCCAACCCATTAACCCTCCTCCACGGCCATCATATGTCGCTCCTCAATGGCCCCCGTGCCAACCCTCCGTTACTCAAGTTACATCCCTCCAATAAGCTCTCCTTGATAAAATTGCTTCAATGGAGGAACAATTAAAGAGGGTTACAAGTCCGCAGTCTCCTCCTCCTCCTCCTCCTCAAATCAATCCCCTTCATGCATTCATGGTCGAAATCACCAAGATGGAGAAAGATTGGAAGGAGAGGAGAGATGATAGTGATATTATCAACTTATGTGAGCAAGATGAGCCGGCAATCTTCAACAATCAAGTGGACACCGTCCGCCCACCACCTATACATCCCACTCATTCACATGGCCCTCCGCCTCCACATTCATATTCACCAAACTCTCCACAAAATTATACACCTCCACCACCCATCAATACGCCTCCACCACGGCATCCACTTGAGTCTGATTATGAAGAACATGAGTCGACATGTGAAGAGTTGAAGATGACACAAGATGTTGAAGGCTTTCAAGTGATACCTACTCCGAGTTTCCTTCATTTTCCTCTCCCTCCACTACAACTACTAGAACCCCCTGCTCAGGACGTTGCCACCATCCCCAATCCTATTTATGAAACCAATTGGTGTTACGATGATGGGTCGATACTTCAATTGCCCGCACCGGTGCACCATGACCCTTCTCTTACCCTTCTAATCTCTCACACCACCAAAATTTGACATTTTCTCTGAACCAAACCTCCTTCTACACCTCCAAATACCATACCATTAACCCCCACTAAGCCATCCGGGTCCTCCAATGACTCCCTTCCAACCATTATGCCTTCATTAACCACGCCATCGGCCTTTGCCAAACATCACGCTAAACCTCAACCAATTATACCTCCATTAACCTCCACACCATTGGCCTCCATCGAGCCCTCCATCAATGCATTTACCCAACCAAGTAAACCTCCATTGCCACCACATTAGCCCTCCATTATCCCCATAATCCTAAAGCCAACTACCTTTATCCCTCCATTTACCACCTAACCAAAATCATGGCTAATTCTGGGCAGGGTCCATCCCTTGTAGCACTCGAGCCAACCCCTCCACTCCTGAGCAAGGGGAGAAGCCTGACGTGCTTGAACCTCCACTTTTACCTACCCTTCTACTAGCGCCATCCATTAAACCTTCATCATTCGTTAAGCCTATCATTTCCACTTCACCTTCCATGACCACTCTGACTAGGTGTGTGATTACAAGCACACGTGCCGAGCATGATCTCCAAGAGTCGGGCAGGAAGGATTTGGCCACGACTATGCTATTCAAAAGTCAAGAGTTTATTTGCCGGATACCGATCCGCATTCTTGTGTTGGGCATCTTTGAAGAGGCTAAGTTCTCGCTGATGCTCACTGAAGAAAAATGTCAAGATTTGATGTCATGGCGGCCCAAGGCCGAGATTATTAAAATCACTTTACTCATTGGGCAACATTCTTTCAAAGCTCTCATTACCCCTTGTTCCATCATTATGCAACTTTCTAGTTAGATTCCTATGAAGGGGTTCTCCTCTTGCATTATTATAACACATTCTACTCCCAATGAGGGCTTATGGGCATCAATTCCACTTCTTGGGCCGTCTAGCCAACCACATTTTTTGCCATGGAGGGGCGGATATTCTTTTGCCAAGAGGCCTTCCATTGACCCATTTACCCTCAATTCTATTCCAACTATCAAATTCTCCTTATGGGCCGCCCGTTGGGTGAGGAGGGAGTTTGCATCCTCTCACCCCTTGTGTTCTTTGCATTCCTTGCATCCCTTGCATTCTTTGCATCCTTTGCATTCCTAGCATCCATTGCATTGCATTCATTTGCATTCTTTCTTTCCCAGATTTTCAAACTCGTATCTTTCCTATCCTCTGAAACCTTCGAATCTCCCAGGGCATCGCGTCCCCTCCTATTCTCTCCCTCTGGAACATCCAAATTTTTCTATCATCCTTTCAGGGCACTGCATCCTCTCCTATTCTCTCCCTCCAAAACCTTTAAATTTTTCTCTCATCCTTTCTGGGCATCACGCCCTTCCCTATTGTCCTCCTTTGGAACCTCCGAATTTGCCTCTATTCCCAAGACATTGTGTCCCTTGGTATTTTCTACCTCCAGAACTCTCGAACCTTCTTCCTTTCCTCTAATTTATCCTCCTACTCCTCTAGGACATCGTGTCCTTTGTTCTCTTCCTCCTTTTAAATCATCTTTTTCCATACCTCCACCCAGGGCATTGCATCCCTCAATATTTTCTTCCTCCGGAGCCTCTAGATTTCCTTTATTCTGATTCTTCTCCCTTTCCTCCGGATCCTCTGGATCCACCTCTTTCCATTTATCAATTCCTTCTCTTGATCCCTCCCGATCTCAGGTCTGACTTGACTTCTCTCGTATCCACTGCTTTGGGCATCTACCCATTCTCCCACTACTTCTGAGACTTTAGTCCTCACTCCTCCCCTTGATTCTCCCCTCCTTCTGTAGACCATTCATGTGATCAGGGTCTCTGCACCTTAGTGAGGGAGTTCTAGCCCTCACCTCTTTTCCTTTTCTTCTTATTCGTCTGAGTCAAGTCTGGGCACCACTCCTGCTTGTTGAGCCACTTCCAATCCCTGCTTCTCATATTCTTGTCTGCCAATTGAGGACAAACCCCATGTTTATCAACCTCGCCTCCACCGACTACTTTCTACAACAGAGGTCACAAGGTAACGTATTTACATAAGCTTGTATCTCATTCTTCATGCACAATTTTCTAAAAAAATGAAGTGCTTCTTAACATGATTAAGAGTAGTAGTCCTAGGCCTTTATCCTAGAAATTAACATCAAAAAAGTCTTTAGGCTTGCTCTTGCAGCATCTTTTGGTTATGAGAACCCCGCGCTTGGAGTTTGACATTCCTTCCCCGCTTATTAAGGGCAACCCTTAGCTGGGCACCGCATAAACTTCACGATGTCCGTAGCCATCTCCTTTAGTAAACACCATTGCTACTTGGGCCATGCTCGAGGACATGGGGTCTTTTTCTCATCTCTATTCGGCCAAAATATGAGGGTAGAGGTAGTCTGGGCAAGATAACCAACCTAAGCACACCCCGACAAGAAGAAGTCTCAAATAGGGGCAGTGAATTATGACATTATTTTCAAAAGTTCAAAGCTCAATTGCAATATCTTTTACGCACCATGGGTTCCTCGGAGCCCGAATAAATCGTCACTTCGGTGACTGGCACGCCCACGCACTTAACAAATCGAATCGAATAAGAATAAAATCAACAAACGAACATCTTCAAAAATAAGTGCGTCCACAAGTCTGGCATGCCCAGTGGGACTGGTCCACCCTTCATCTCTTTGCCGAAATTAGGGGCCCTGCGGCCCCCTTCCTGTAATACTAATTGTGCCATTTTTTTTTGCAAATGTAGGAAAATCTCACTTCGACATCGAGGATGGCGACCACCTTTGGTCCACAGCCCGTCGAGATCCATGTCAAGGGTGGCTACCTCACCGTACCCCTCCGCTTCGGGAGCTTCCCTCCCGTGGTTGGCTTCCCCAACTTCCTTGGGGTGGCCTTCATCAATATACTGGACGTGGAGGCAGCCGACAAGCCTAAGACCAACGCTTAAAGCTGCGGCTGGTCAAGCTCCTGCCAAGAACAATGATGACGTCTCAGCCAAGACGCTGAGCTGCAACATGCATCACATGTGCCAGGCTGCCAGTCCACCTCACTAGGGATCGGCATCCCACCGAAGAAGGCTCCGAAGGGGCAATGTTGGCGCTACCTCGGGGCACCGAATCTCCAGCTCCGGGAAATTCATGACCGTCGGGAGCATTCGAGTCCACCTCAATGGGAGGAGGTCTAAAGTAATTCCAGACCGCATCGTACCAACTGTTCCAGTCCGCAACTCCTTCCAGGGGCTGGAGAAAATGAAAGAGAAGGTGATGCCCGCCCTCCCAGCCGCAGCACCGAAGAGCACGCCGGTTCACAAGCTAGCTAAGCTCAAACAAGCATGGATTCCCAGGGAAGCCCAGACCGTTGCACCAGCCCAAGCTGGGCCCAGCTGCATCCGCCCGAGGAGGGCCCGATAAGATGAGAGGGTCGAGATGATGACCCTGACCTGCCAGCCAGCAGTTGCTACATCGGCCCTGCCAGAAAATTCCCGTTGCCAGCACCGCAGGCGCTGGCACCAAGCTGCCCGCTCGGAGCCCACAGCCTACATCCCCGCTGCTGTCAGCACATGACCACCGGCTGCTCTCCCTGACCAGGAGCGGGAAGGGATTGAGCAAGCCATGAGAAACTACCTCCGAGGCCCAGGGAGCACTCCTTTGGGTCGTCAAAGACTATTGGGGGTAGTGGCCTCCGCCTTCCAGGAAGAAGAATAGACCCAACTGGTGCCCAGCGCAAAGTCAAAAAACCAGTCAGAGGAGTTGCGCCAGTCCCCTTTGTGGGAGGAGACGCCGCCCTGACAATCTGTTTTCGACAGGTTGGTGTTCCCGAGCAGGTCGTCAAGGGGGATGGCAAGAAGGAACAGGAGCTGAAAAGTTTTCACCTGCAGCATGGCAGGGGTCTCTGGTCGGTATGGGGCCTCACCCATCGACCCCGAAGAGGTGGCCAAATTCGCCACCAGGCCCAGTCTTCTTACCAGAAGAGGAGGGGCGGTAGGCGAGATGGCCCAGATAGGCACTGAAGAGACCACCCAGGAAGAACCCATTTTATTTATTTATTTATTTGTGAATTTAACAAAACATGTATTAATGAATAGTGCCCCTCTGGGAGGATGCCCCATTCAAAATGGTCAACTATTGACCATACTGTTCACATGGTCAACCATTGACCATTACTGTTCATGCAGTCAAAGGTTGACCGCTCACTACAGAAGTGCATCGACCTTGATCTGTCAAGGTCTGCTTGAGAGCAAACTAGCATCGACCTCAATAGTAACTAGCATCGACCTTAGTTCTCAGCTAAGCAAACTAGCATCGACCTTGACCTGCCAAGGTCTGCCTGAGAGCAAACTAGCATCGACCTCAACAGTAACTAGCATCGACCTTAGTTCTCAGCTTAGCAAACTAGCATCGACCTTGATCTGCCAAGGTCTGCCTGAAAGCAAACTAGCATCGACCTTAACAGTAACTAGCATCGACCTTAGTTCTCAGCTTAGCAAACTAGCATTGACCTTGATCTGCCAATCGACCTTGACCTGCCTACACAGTAACTAGCATCGACCTTATATGCATGCAAGCCAAACTAGCATCGACCTGAACATGCATGCACAGTAACTAGCATCAATCTCAACCCGCCCACACAGTAACTAGCATCGACCTAATATGCATGCAAGCCAAACTAGCATCGACCTCAACACACATGCACAGTAACTAGCATCGACCTCAACCTGCATGTGCAGTAACTAGCATCGACCTCAACCTGCATGCGCAGTAACTAGCATCGACCTTATATGCATGCAAGCCAAACTAGCATCGACCTCAACAGTAACTAGCATCGACCTCAACCTGCATGCACAGTAACTAGCATCGACCTTACATGCATGCAAGCCAAACTAGCATCGACCTTGAAATGCACAGAATGGAAGTCTAAACATGTATCAGACTAGGATGAGCGTTGTCTTCCCATTTGACCAGTGATGTTCACTTGTTGTCAGTTGGCATTGATTGTTGACTTTCTTGTGTTGACTTGCTATCAGTTGGCATTGACTGTTGACTTTTTTACATTGACTTGCTGTCAGTTGGCATTGACTATTGACTTTCTTGTGTTGACTTGTTGTCAGTTGGCGTTGGCTATTGACTTTCTTGTGTTGAATTATGTCTATGCATATCAAATGATGATTAACATAGGATGTTAGACTAATGATGATTGACTTATGGTGTTTGACCTCATCAAAACCTTAGGGATGCAACACATTTCCTTAACCCTAATTTGCCTAATTGTCCTATGTGTCATGCATTTTTAGTAGATGGTCATAATTCATCATTTACACTTGAGATGTCCTTGAACTCTATTCCTAAAAATCTACCTTATGTTCTTACAATGTGTAAACTTCTTAAAATTCTATATTAGCTATATAAATGAGAGTGGATGTCTAAAAGTATACATGAAATGCTATGCATATAGGGCCCGATCTGGTCCTGGGAGGAGCACCCAAAGGTACTTGTGCCCATGGGAGTTTATTGACCACGGTGTTTAGCATTGCACCGAAGTACTTGCTTGACTGGAGACACTTTAATTAAAAAGAGAAGGAAGAGGAGAAGAAAAGAAGAAAAGAAAGGTCTTAAAAAGAATGGAGGAGTGGACCCTTCACCAGTGCAGGCTGCCTTCTGCTTCACCAGCATGCCTTCCAGTTCGCCCTTCGTCGATACACCTCCTTCCCCGGTACACTAGCCAACCATTCACCGGCATGGCCATTCCCAAGCCCCTCGCTGGTGCACCGGTACACCCTTGGACTCCTTTGCCGATGCACTACCCTACCCTCACCTACACGGACTTTGTCCCTTTACGTTAACAAGCCTTGAACGAGCCTTACACAGACCCTGCATAGACCTTGTCCCCCTTTGCATACATATGCACTAACCTTGCCCTTTGCATATTCCCCATGTGCTCGACCTTAGCCCTCACGTGCATGGACTTTCATCTTAACCCCGTGCATATGCATGGACTTGGTCCAAACTTACATGGGCTCAGCCCCCCCAAAACCTGCACGGACCTTTGTCCTAACCCCGCGCACATGCACGGACGTGACATCAAGCTTGCATGGAGTTAGTCTGAACCTACATGAACTTGGCCTAAAACGTGCATGGACTTTACCTTCACCCCTGTCATGAACCTTGAGCATATGCATGGACCCTGACCGAAACATGCACAGACTTTGTTCTTCAACCCTGTGCAGAACATGCACGGACTTTGTTCTTCAACCCCGTGCATGACATGCACGGACTTTATTCTTCAACACCGTGCATAACATGCATGGACTTTGTTCTTCAACCCCGTGCAAAATATGCACAGACTTTGTTCTTCAACCCCGTGCATGACATGCACAGACTCCGTTCTTCAACCCCGTGCACAACGTGTATGGACCTTGTTTCTCAACCCCAAAACATGCATGGACTTCATCCAAACACGCATGGACTTTGTCCCATCTGCACGAACTTCACCTAAACATGCATGGACTTCACTCGCACATACGCATAGACCTTGCCCAAAGCATGCATGGACTTCTTCCCTTAACTCCATGCATAATCTGCAAGGACTTACTTGAAACCTTGCTTGGACTTTGTTCTTTTGCCCAAAAACCTGCACGGACTTCATATGCATTTTTGCATCTGGAAACCTACATGGACTTGCCCCAATCTACATGGACCTCATCCCAGAACGTGCACGGACTCCGCCCAGACGTGCACGGGCCTTAACCCTTCATCCAGCCCAACTGAAACCTCCACTCCTTCATCGGTGCACTCCCCAGCCCCTTCATCGGCATGCCTTCCTCGCCTTGCCCAGTACACTTTTCAGCGTCCCTTGTCGGCGCACTCGCCCCACTGCCTGATGCACTTCATCCCTTAGCTTGGGCGACACGCCTTGTCGGCCTCCTTCACCGGCACAGCACCCCCCCAGCCTTGGCCGGTGCACCCTCCAGTGCCTTTCGCTGGTACGCCTCCCACGCCTTCCCCGGTACACCCTTTTGGCACCTTCACCGGCACGCTAGCCCCAGCTCGCCGCTACACCCCTTTGGCCCCACTCTGGCCCACTCCTCTACCCACACCCCAGGGGGGGTTTAGGCGGATTGGCGCGAGGGTGAGGCCCCACCCTATAAAATCCAATTTTTTGGCCTATTTCTCCCGAAATTATGTAAGAAGAAAATGACACTTTGACAGGGAGGATACGTGGAAGCTTGTGAGCGTGTTGGACTTGAGGAATGGCCCCGTGTCGTCGCTTTGTGCTCTCGCACCCACATGTCGACTTCTCGCACTGGTACGGTAGATGAACTGCGTCGTTGGATCGTGAATCAGATGAACCAAGGCTGAGTGGGGTCGTGGGACCACCAGGCTGGAAGGAGGGTGCGGCCCCCAAGGAGGTTCGCCCTCCCTGGGGTGCGCGGCTGCCCCTGGGGCAAACTAGCCCCGACGGAGGTCGTAACCCCGGGGGATGGCCCACAGGGGTCTTCTTGCATCATTTGGGCTTGTCCTTTGACAGACTTTGGACCTCGGGAAGCTGGAATGGGCCCGTGGGGGCTGCCATTCATTGAGTTGTCGTAGCCACTCGCAAGGTGTCAGGGTAAATGCCTGACACACCTCAGATTGTCGAACAGCTTGAGTAGATGGCTGAGGGGCCGCACGCTGGGCCTTGGGTTGACGACAAGAGCTCGTGGGAGCTAAGGGGAGGCACTTTGTGGCTATGAGCCACGCCTCGGGCTGTGTGTCACATTGTTCGGCGGGTTGGCAAGGTAGCCTCAGGTTGGCCCGAATGCTAGGATTAGATGGCTCATCGCCACGTGTTTGAGTGTCGGGGTCGACCTTGACTTGCTAGGGGGTCATTGTAGGACCCAACTGAGGGGCTAAAACCACGGGGTGGCCCGTGGTTTGGTGTAGATGGGCTGGAACATATGCGCCCACAAGGTGTTCGACGGAATGCTGACCATACCCGTGTGAGCCGTATATGCGTACGACGGGCCTCCGAAGCCTGTGGTTGACTTAGTTAGGTCTCCCTTTGACCTTGGAGGATTGAAAGATGTGCTTCTGGGCGGGCCCTTGGCCCTTTTTGCTGAGTGCCACGTGGCATGGCTCGACGTCGAGGTGCCCCTGGGTTGGCTCGGGCAGCGAAGCAGGATACGGGCAAGGCCCGTCTGTGAGTGGCCAGTGTTGACTTCGGGGAGTTGCTTGTGTCGCCGTGCATCACGACAAGCCGGTTAGGCCCCTTGTGGGGACCCATGGGATTGTAGAGAGGGTTGGATAGCTCGTGCCTAGAAGGTGGTTGGTGAAATGCCCGAACCCTTATTTCTTATGATTTTGCCGGGAAATAGTCCGGGTACAATAGCACCTAAGCAAAACACTGGTAAGACCCCTTCTGTAGAGCACACCTCCAACTAGGGTATACCTTTGGGCCACCCTTCTGATAGCCTTCTTTTCTTCCACAGTAACTTCTTCAGGATAGGATTCATCATGACAATACTTAGCAATCTCATAGTACCACAGCTTCTCTTCATCAGCCAGCTCTTGTTCTAGATCAATAAGCATGACCTCCTTATTCTCAATGATCTCTCCGTCCTTAAGCTTCTTAAGCACGACCTTCTGGAGTTGTTTCCCGTCGATTGGATGTGTTTCCCCTACGCTACGGTGTGCATGGGGCGTGGAATGAGCCGATTCGACCGTTCTACCATTTTACCCGCTGGATTGATTTAGCGGTCCTACCAGAGGCCGTTATAGGCATAATGGTCCCTCGACAGACCGTTATGGTTCGTGATTTTTCATCTTTCGAGGTCATGGAGCATAACGGATCAGGCCTGGTCCGTTATTTGAGTATAACGCCCCTATCTAGGCGCGTTATATTCGGGTCATTTTTAAGGCCTGCTGCTGTTGTCAGCCCCTCGACGATCGTGTTACCTCAAAGATCGTGTCAGTTGGTTCATTTAACGGATTATTCCCCGTGCGTTATGGTTCAGGTGACATACTTGTGTGGATTCGTTATGGTGTGTTTGACCGATGTTTGACTGGGTATGGTGGTTGATATAACGCGCCTAACCCTGTGTGCCATGCGGCTATGACGGACTCAGCCTGGTCCGTTATATGCCTCTTGTCCGTGTTAGTGTTTTGAGTCCATTGGCTTTAACGTGCATGTTGTGGTGCGTTAAGCTTGTGTAACGCGCCTATGGAGGTCTGTTATATTCCCCTTTGTTTGAGTTCTGGTCCATTGGCCATAACGTGCCCGTCCTGGTGCGTTATGCTGATATAGCACCCCTGTCTTGGTGCGTTATATTGTCTGTATTGGAGTTTTGGATCTGTCTGCCATAATGCCCCTTCTGTGGTCCGTTATAGCAGGTAACGCCCCTATGCTAGTGCGTTATAGTCCTGTTGTTGGCCGTGATGGTCCTTGTTTTCTCCTATGTGTTGGTCAATCTTAGGTCGTGTTCTAGGGCAGTGTCTGTTTGTTGGTGGTTGTCTGGATCGGTCAGTTTAGGTGACTGGGTGTGATCTTTTCCTTGACCACGATAGTACCCTAACGACTCAATCTAGATCTGTCAGTGTGCTTGTCTCTGGTTGCGTAGCGACTGTGCCTTGACTGCCGGGTTTGCCTAGCAGTTGAGTGATGGTTCACTTTACCCAGAGTGTTGTTGTCGTCTACCGCTCCCATTTCTATTTGTCTTGGCTTGATCTCGTGGTTTGCCCATGACCTGTGGGTGGCTGTTGACATCCTATGAGGATTGTGACCATGATGGGACGGCCATGAATGTTTGTGCATACAGTGTGTGTGTCTGTATGTGTCGTCATTGTCGGGTTCCAGTCAACTAGGGGTCACCCAGCAGTTGACAGGTAGCCTTGTTGTGTCTCGACGGCTTTGTCCAATTCAAGACTGTGTTTCTAGATGTCTCAAGGTATTATTTTACCTCGACTTGCACATCCAGATGTGCTGAGGGTTCTCGGTGACCCCTCAGGTCTCCGTGTGCCGTTTTCTCAGAGCGTCGTTTTCCCTAGCTTAGGATTAGATCGATTGGCAGCTTGTCCCGGTATGTGTGACGATCCTGACTCAGAGTCGTAGGACTCAGGGATCGTTGTAGTTGTAGGTCTAGTTGCCTTGTCCTGAGTCTGTTGGCACCTCTCCAACCTAGGGTCATCCACCCCTTCTCCCACATTCCTACTCTCACATTCTACCACTCTGCCTTGCACCAGATCACAGCCAGTAGTAGAATCCTATTTTGCAGAGCCCGCCCTGGCGTCAATCGGTGACTTATAGAGGAGTGCCATACATTGATGGAAAGCTCTCCTAGTTAGCTTCGACGCCGAGGTGATCCTGCCTTCATCCGAGTTCGGGGCTCTCCTGGAGCTCCGTTCTCGTCAGAGCGCGCATCTGGCATTCATGGGAAGACCTGAGCCCTGCTGCAGAAGCTGCTACGTCCACAACCCAACTCCACTGGGTGCGTCGTTTGACTGGGACGTTCCTCTACCAGTGTTCTGTCCAACGCAACTAGCGGAGTCCCGTTTGGAGTCAGGAGCTATCTGTTCCAATTTTTCTTCACCGGGTGCGCAGGTTAGTCCATTCAGAAGCAGAGCAGACACCCCTCCGTTCTACGACCTCTATCTCTCTGCCCCGACATCCCCTGGTATCCTTCCTAGTTGGAGATCAAAGAGGCTTCATCCACGGACGCGTCTGTTTTGGTCTTGCACCATTCCATAAATGGGAGTGATCGTGACGGCGCCGCCTTCTTGAGAATTGTTCTCCCCAGATTGCAAAGAACCAGTTTGGCCTACTACCTGAGGCAGATTATAGAGGCTCAAGCGACCACATCATGGCTCTCCTTGGCGTGCCACTTATCCGGAGCGGAGCCCCGCTAGTCATCTGTCCAACGCAACAAGCGGGGCATCGTTTGCAGCTCAGAGCAGCCCGTTCTGATTTTTCTACCCCAAGGTAGCAGATCAGGTTAGTCAGGATCTGTCTATACCCCTCCCACTCTTCTGGACATATCTCCCTGCCCCGACCTCCTCTGGTGTCCACCCAGGTTGGAGATCGAAGAGGGCTCAGCCACGGATACGATTGTTTTGGTCCCGCACCAATTCGACTTCAGGAGTGCTCGGGACAACATCAACTTCCTACTGCTACGACTTTTGAGTAGTCCCAGTCCGAGCAGAGCCACGCATTTCCAGAGTCAGCCACGACCAGCCACGACAACAGATTGTTCCCCAAAAATTTTGGAGCCTTCCTGGACTAGCCAGCGGAGTATTGGCGTTGGTTTCGGCATCATCTAAGTTCGTTACTGTCCGTGGCGGCATCAACATTGACTACTGGTCAGTTCGTTCCAGAAGCCGGCAGAACTAGTCGAGTGGCTTTTCGACAGCCTAGTGTTCTTCTCCCTCACCCCGCCTGGCTGGCTTAGAGCCCCTCCCTGTGTGGAGGTAGTATTTTGATCTAATATTAAGTCCCCTTCCCCTAGTCCAATCCCTCTGTGAGGGCGTAGTGATTGTAATAGCAGGTCGTCACCGGAAGCCTCATCGGTGCAGTGTGCGGTGATCCCACACTCCCCGCTCGCCCTCGTCTCCGATCGGAGTTGGTGTCTTCACGCCGACTAGGTGAGCTTCTGGTCACTTCCCCCTGCTGGTATTCCTTGCTTAACTAGTATCATCGCTGGACATCATCAAGGTCTGAAAAACTCTCATATTCTTCACTACTCTCACCACTACTCTGAGACACTTTGAGGGCTATAGTTTTTCCTTTCCTGTTTTCCTCAGCACTCCTCCTGAGATTAATCTCATATGTCATCAAAGATCCCATCAGCTCCGCGACTGTCGTGGTGGATAGATCCCTAGATTCTTCTATCACTGTGGCTTTTGTGTGCCACGTAGGAGTTAGGGACGTAAGGATCTTCCTAACTAGATCACTTTCCTGAAACTATTTTCCTAGAGCCTTAAGACTATTGGTGATCAGTGAGAGCCTAGCATACATCTCAGATATGGTTTCATCATGCTTCATCTTAAACAATTCATAATTAGAGGTGAGCATGTTTACCTTAGTTGCTCTCACCTGGGACGTTCGTTCATAGATCAGCTCCAACTCATCCCACATCTTCTTGGCAGTTTTACATGTAGAGATCCTGGAGTATTCCTCTGGGTGCATAGCACACTGCATAATGTTCAGAGCTATCCAGTTGATAGTTGACAATTAGATCTGCTCCCTGGTCCAAGTACTTTCATCTTCAGGGAGTTCAAATGGTCTGGTGGTGACGACTCTCCATAGCTCATGACTCTGCGCAAGCAGGAATACCTCCATCCTATTCTTCCAATATAGGTAATTAGCACCATCGAAGAATGGGGGTCTATTTACAGAATGCCCTTCAGCTATGAAGCTGCAAGCATTGCTAGTTCTAGGTCTTCCCTGATCGTTTGACCACATCGTGGGAAACCTGCTCTGATACCAACTGATAAACTAGAATGACAGATATAGAAGGGGGGATGAATATATCTATCCCCAAAATCGAGCAAATTAAAATTTAGAACAATGTGGGCAGATGCGAAGTTAAACTTCAACAATAATACCAATTCGAACCCTCGCACCAGATCAGACAAACCAACAACAATTTAGAGTGCAGAAGGTAATGCAGTGAACTTAGCGTGTGTGAACAAAGACGTTGACAATTAGAACTCTCACTCAGCAGCCTAGAATGCTTACAATGACTAACATCAATACGAGGTGGAGGTTTGATCTAAGGATATCCTCACGCAAGGGGCAGCATTCCAGATAGGCCTGACTTATCCTTCAAGCTATGTCTTTTGATATACCGATTAGTCGAAGTAGCGCATAATGAATGCCAAGCCAAGCAAACCACGCAATGGACAATAGAATTTTTTAGGTGGTTTGATTGCGATCCACAATCTACATCCACCCCTCACTCTCCCAGAGTGAGGCTTCCTTGCTCAAAGCAAATCAACCAGCAGACTCAGTCTGCGACAATGAATGTAACATAGCTTTACCCCGAGGAACACTCTCCTCGCTTCTTCTGGAAATCCAGAAGGAACCCGGAGGATCAACCTCCCTTCCTCTGCGACCGCAGAGGGAACCCTGTGAACTGCACCCCACAGCTCACGCAACCAGAGGTCATAGACCTCTCTTCCTCTGAACCTTCAGAGGGGACTCCGGAGAATACTCTCCCTTCCTTTCTAATCACATGATAAACTCAATCAATGGAATAAATGATGCACATGACATGGCTGGCTGTACACACATATGTTCATTAAACAAACTTTTTTTTGAGCACCAAGCTTATTTCATCTAATTTTAATATTTCAAAACTTCATGTGTTAAACAGCCGCTATCTCTTCCTTCATCCGCCTGTCGTTCCTGCTCCACAGTCGAGCCGCCACCTACACACAAAAGGGAATGGGGGTGATGAAGACAGCACAATATAGTAAAGTAGGGTGGACATTTGTATAAAAATTCTGAAACCTTGCATACATACAACTTAACCTTTAAATATTTGAAAACTAGACTCGGTCAGGATCGGTCCGAGTTCAGTCCAGGATCAGCCGATCCCACCAATCTGAATCGGTTTGGGACCGGCCGATTCGATTCCGATCCCCGAGTTTGCCTTCCTTGACAATAACTAACCTACCCTCAAGTCAGCCCTTGACAATCATCCCCCTTCCAATCAGGTTTCTAGGATCCCCTTCTCCGGTGACCTCCACGACCACCTCCTTTGTCGGCTTTTGCTGCCCCTCTCCCCTTGGATGGCTCTTGGGCCGGTGATGGTAAACATGGCGAGGATGCTAGGTTTCGGGGAGGGTTGTTTGCAGCCTTGGAGGGGGAGGGCGACGGCATGGCTGGTGATGATGATGACGATGGCGTCAGTGGCATTGTCATTCTGGTGATGATGGTGCCGGTGTCGATGCCCTGTTAGGCGTTGGGTCCCGATGGCATCGTCATTTTGGTGACAATGGCGTTGTTGATGCCCTAGGAGGTGTTGGGTTTTGATGACATTGTCATTCCGGTGACGATGGTGACAATGGCGGTGCTGATACCCTAGGAGGCGAGGTGGGCGGCAATGGTGCGGCCGATGCCCTAGGAGGCGAGGTGGGCGGCAATGGCATGGCCGATGCCTTGGGAGGTGCCGGTGGCGATGGTGGGGCTACTAGGTTCCGCCATGGTGCTCATCAGAGGCAGTCTTTGCCGGAGGCGCCCAATCACCTTGCCCCTCAAATCCTCGCTGCTGCACTTAGGAGGCATCGGATCCGGGCGTCGTGGCTGGCTGCCCTGCCCCTCGAACGCCCGCTGCTATTCTTGGGAGTCGTCAGATCCGGGCACTGTGGCTGCCCGCCTTGCCCCTCGAATGCCCGCTGCTGCACTTGGGAGGCACCAGATCCGGGTGCGTGGCCGTCTACCCTGCCCTTTCTCCATCCACTGCCGGAACACCAAATAGTTGGATCTCTCTCTCTCTCTCTCTCTCTCTCTCTCTTGCGCGTGCATCTCGCCGATGATGCCATTTGGTGGTTGTCCCGGGAGCTCTGCCGCCACTGATCGGGCTAGGTTTAGGGTTGGAAAGGGGAGGGGGAAGGAAGACATGGGCAGTTTTGATATTCGCATGCCCTTACACTTTTTGTGTCATATTCTCAGAATATTTGGTTGACGGCTTGGGAACCACCGGGCAAGTGCAAGCATTCAGAGTATTTCAAGGGTATCTATGGCAATAGTGCGAATATTTAGGTCGGCACATCTGTCTCTGAAGTAGTGAGAATCAAATTGCCGACCATTATCACTCACAATCACTTGGGGGATACCAAAGGAACAAATGATCGACTTCCACACGAAGCTCCAAACGACTGTCTCAGTGATTTTAGCAGTGGCTTCAGCTTTAATCCACTTTGTGAAGTAGTCGATGGCAATGATGATGAACTTCTTCTAGGCCTGAGCCATGGGGAATGGCCCCAAGATGTCAATTTCCCACTGAGCAAAGGGATATGGCTCGGTAAGAGTAATGAGCCTCGAGGCAGGCTGGTGGACTAGATGGTCAAAGCGTTGACATCAGTCGCACTTCTATACGTAGGTGGAACAGTCACGCTAAAGAGTGGGCCACCAGTAACCTTGCTTAAGCAAGATCCTGGCAAGCAATCTTCTTCCCTGATGGGTGCCGCAGATGCCTTCGTGAACTTCTTGAATTGCCTGGCTAGCTTCGTCGGTGCTAAGGCATTTAAGGAGTGGGCCGGAGAAAGACCTTCGGTACAGGGCGTCGTCCAAGATGATGAAACGCCAGGCTTGGTACTTCAATCTTCGACCTTCCTGAGGGTCAGAGGGCTCCTGAGAGTCTCGGAGCCAGGATACGTAAGTGGTCCGCCAGTCACTCGGGGTAGCCAGGTCAACGATCATGAGCTTGGACTCGATGCTCGGTTGTTCTAGCTCTTCGAGGAAGATCGATCGAGTACCTTCTGGGCCGAGGGAGGAGGCCAGCCGAGAGAGGACGTCCGCTCAGGAATTTTCCTCCCAAGCTATCTGGACTACCTCAAAGCTCTCGAATAGTTGGGCTAACCCTCAGACCATTTGAAGGTACTTAATCATCGGTGCTTCTCGAGCTTTGTAATCACTGTTGATCTGGCTAGCGACCAGCTAGGAGTCAGTGTGGATTCTGACTCGCTCGGCCCCTAGTCGTCACGCCATCCTGGCCCTCGAAATGAGGGCTTCAAACTCAGGGGCATTATTGGATGCCTGGAAGTTAAACTTCAAGGCATACTGCAACTCAGCTCCTTCAGGAGATTTGAGGAGGACACCAGCACTGCTTCCAGTTGAGTTGGATGATCCGTCTACGAACAAGTCCCAAATGGGTCCTTATGCAGACGGTGACTCTTCCTCGATCAGGACGGTGTTTTCTGTGATGAAGTCCACGGGGGCCTATCCCTTGCTGGCTGTACGGGGGTGTTAGGAGATGTTGTAGGCCCCGAGCATGATGGCCCATTTGACGAGGTGCCCTGAGGCTTCAGGATGAGAGGGGATCTTCTTCAAGGGTTTGTCGGTCAACACGACGATAGAGTGACCTTGGAAGTAAGGTCGGAGGCACTTGGCCAAGGTAACCAACACTAGCACGAGTTTCTCGGTTGCAGGGTACCTTCTTTCAACCTCGTTGAGCACCTTCCTGGTGTAGTAGACTGGCCTCTCGACTCACACGCCATTTTGGACTAGGACCAAACTTACGGTGGAGGGAGTCGTTGAGAGATATAATTGCAATGACATCAAACCGGCCAGCTGAGCTCACTGCCATTGCTCCTAATTCTCCTGGTTTATACAAGATTCTTCAATTGCGCCATTGGATAAGGGAGAGAGTGCCCGGTCCCAAGGCTCCACCGCCTCCGAGCGACCACCGTGGGTGTGAGAGTGTGTACCCGTGCCCTTAGCACTGGGTCAGCCCCTTCGAATTAGACTATTTATACCCCGTGGGAGATCCCTTTGGCCTTACTAGCCCTCTACTAGCAAGGGTCCAGCCCTCTCCTCCTCGACTCGGCATCGCTGAGTTACCCCCGGGTTTGGGTGAGTGTCGGGTGATTCAGCCGCCAACATCGGCCCGTTCGGTGTGTGACTTATGCTTGCTTGTGTAGGTCCGAGGTTGTTTCACATTAGTCTATTTCAATGTTGGGCTTCGGTCAACCTTCCACGGAGCAACTTCAGCTTCAGTCTGTGGAAATCAGGTCAGAATTTATGGATGCTGCTTCTGTCGAGACGTCGACAGGCCTGGAGCTCAGAGAGGCAACAAGCGATTCTTCCCTCTTGGCAATCGAGGCCGACACTGAACTGGAACAGGCGGCCCAACTGGGACAACATGATGAAATCACCTCAGAGGGTGGAGACTTTGAAGGAGAGACAGTCGGTGAAACAACTGCTCTGATGCTCATAGCTGGCACCTAGTTGGAAAAGGTGACACATCCAGAGCAACACAAAGAATTCACCTCTGAAGATGTGGGCCTTGAAGTTCAAGACTTTGCTCCTTCAATAGAGGTCGAGGTTGAAATCCCTGCCCCAGTCGGTACTGAGTCTATCGAGTAGCTTGAGAAGGAATTGGTGTAACCATCTTCCTTGTTGCCTTCATCTTCTTCACAGTCTGCTGATGACATCTGGGCCAAAGTTGACAGCAGGGTGGAATTTCATCTCTCTAACACACCATCACTCGACTTGCAATCATCTGATGAATTGGTGTGGCAGAATTTAGAGATGCTGAAGCAGACTGTGCTGGCCCATTGAGACTTATCCTATGCATAGCTGAGGGGGCTCGTAGAGCCTATGTCGGGTACCCTCCTAGCTTTCGGCTATCCTATGCAACACTAGACGTCTCGTGTGATCTTGCTACTTAAGTATGTAAATCGCCAGGAGTTTATTGATCACAACCTAGGGGATCAATTGACCGCCCTGAAGCTTCAACGGAAGGAGGGCCAGACTGCGCTGCAAGCCTCCGCAAAAACTTCCAACCAAGAGAGGTTCATTGCCGAGGGGGCCACTGATCGGATTTCATTGTTGCAGAAGCAAACTTCTGAACTCCGTGCTGAGTTGGCCCAGGCTGAAGAGGATCTGGCACATGCCAAGCAACTGCAGATACAGAGTTTGAACGAAGCTACATTGGTGGAAGGACGCGCTAGCTCTATTCAAGAAGAGCTATTGAAGCTGGAAGCCGAAGAGCGCCAACTACAAGACCTGGTTGACCACCCTTCTATCGGGCTTATGGAACTCGATGATATTTTTCACCGCCCCAGCCAATGATGTACTATGGCTCTTCTCTGAACCCCCACTTCAACGGGGCCAAGAAAAGGCCGAACATGTGCTTCTCTTTGTGTAGATTTTCCATTGATAAATTCCACTTGGCGGGAGTAAATTCTGAGGCTCGAGTTAACAGTCCTTGAGCTGGGGTCAGTTCCAGCACACCAGTGATAGCCCCCCACTCACGAGCTTCCCCCGGAAGGTAAATTGGCTCGCTCCTCACTATCGAGTCGATCATACTATCCCGACCTAGGAGTATGCTATGCTCTGCCACCCGAACAACTAGGATATCTCACTTCCCCATGAGATTAAAGTGATCAAGAAAAGGCATTAGGTGCTTATCCTTTGGAAAGTCCATCCTATAGCCCTAGCCTCATTCAAATGAAAATTGACCTCTGTCAGAAAGAGTCATCGTCCAACATCCATGGAGTCCGTCTCTGAATCAGAGGACTCTAACACTATTGCTAAACGCCTTTGCCCTTGGTCAAGATCGTTAATGTTCTGCCATGTGACGACTGGGTGCACACCAGATAAAGCATCGGTCCCTTGCGTGGCCACAGAAGAAGTTATCGAAGCCATCATTACAGCTGTAATAAAAAGGACAATGAAATTAGAAGAAAAATGTATAGGCTCAGGAAAGATTTTTGAAGAAAATTCGATAGAGTCTCCCCTTAGTCAGGAGCGTCCCAGAACAATAGGAGACCACGTCCATACACTAAGGTGGGACGGTCCCTAAAGACAGAGCCATAGGTGATACACCTAGGCAGAATGGACAACGGGGGATGCCGGTTTCGAGGGCTAGGCTACTAGGAACCTCTCCAAAGCCATTTGAATTGAATAAGGGGATGAACCCCTTTAAGGTTAATGTAACAGGACTTCGAAGCCCCACTATTATTTTCCGGTTGCTTCACCACAGCGCTGCCAACTCAGAAGCCCACGGAGAAGAAAGGCGAGGGCTCCACCGATTCACGCCTTCACCGATCGCGACGGCCATCGGCTCGGGGCATAACCCACCGCCTCCATCAGGGGTGGTCGTCTGCCGAATGAGGAGGCCCTCGCTGTCCCCAGTGAAAGAGGGAGGAGTGGCCTTCCATCGCCCCCACTATTGTCTTTGCTGGAGAAGGAAAAGGAGGGGAAGCTCCACCACGCTACCCCCGCCCATAGGGAAGAAGGAGGAAGGGGAAGAAGCCCACCTATCCCCACTGCTATGCTCGCCGGAGAAGAGAGGAACTCGTCGCGGAGCAGGCCATCACCGCCAGAGAAGACGCCTGCAGCCAGAGGAGGAGGGGCACTAGCCCACCGTCTACACCGTCGCCGGGGAAGGGGTTCGTCACTGGTGGAGGTGTGCCATATATCATCGAAAAGCTCTCCAAGTTAGCTTCGACGTCGAGGTGATCCCTCTGCATCAGAGTTCGTGGCTGTCCGGGAGGTCCATTCTCGTCGGAGCGCGCGACTAGCATCCGTGGGAAGACCTGAGCACCAGTGCAGAGGCTGCTACGTCCACATCTCTGCTCCCCTTGGTGCGCCACTTGACCGGGACGTTCACCTTCCAGTCCTCCTTCCAACCCGGTTGACGGAGCCTCATTCGGAGTCTGGAGCTGTCCGTTCTGAAATTTCTCTCCCAGGTGCGCAGGTCAGTCCACGCAGAACCAGCACTGATACCCTGCCACTGTTCACCCTCTATCTCTCTGCTCCGACCTCTCCTGGAGGCCTTCCTGGTTGGAGATTGAAGAAGCCTCATAGAAGGATGTGTCCGCAGTGGTCCCGCACCTTTTGGACTCCGAGAGTGATCGTGACGGCACCGCCTTCCTGAGAGTGGTTCTCCACAGACTGCAGAGAACCAGTCTGGCCTGCAACTAGAGGCAGCTTGCAGAAGCTCCAGTTACCACACCACGGCTCTCCTTGGCACGCCACTTTTCCGGAGTGGAGTCCTACCGGTCGCCTGTCCAAAGCAACAAGCGGGGCGTCGATTGAAGCTCGAAGCGGCCCATTCCAATTTTTCTACCACAAGCTAGTAGAGCAGGTTAGTCAGGACCCATCCAGACCCCCTCCCACTCTTCTGGACATATCTCTGGACCCTGACATCATCTAGTGCTCTACCTGGCTGTCGCTCGAAGAAGACTCGATCACGTTCATCCTTGACTTGGTCCCGCCTCGATCAGACTTCGAGAGTGGCTGTGACGGCGTCGTCTTCCTGCTGTTGTGCCCAGAGAATAGTCCCAGTCAGAGTTGAGCCACCCTACCCCAGAGTCAGCCACGACCATCGACGACTTCGGGCCACTCCCCAAAAATTCTGGAGACTTCTTGCACCAGATAGCGACGTCTGAGCACTAGTTTCAGCGTCATCTGAGTTCGTTACGGCCCGTGGTGGCGAGAACATCGATTGCTGGTCAGTTTGTTCCTGAAGTTGTCAGAATCGGTTGAGTGACTTCTTCGACAATCTAGTGATCTTCTTCCCCCACCCTGCCTGGCCGGCTTAACGCCCCTCCCTGCGTGGAGGTAGTATTTTGGTGTATTATTAAATCCCCCTCCCCTAGTCCAACCCCCCTGTGCGGGGAGTAGTGCATGTATTGTTAATAGGGGAAGCGGCATCGGCGTAGTGTGCGGGGAACCCACACTTCCCCGCTCGCCCACGTCTTCGAGCGGAGTTGGTTTCTTCAAACCAACTAGGTGAGCTCTAAACCTTGCTCCATAGCTAAATCTTGTTCATTTACCCCGCACACTCGATGTCTGCACCCGATAGTCCTATTGTCCTCCCATTCAATGACCACTCCTCCATGGGTCTGGCAGGGTCTCGTTCCGAGTCCTGACTATTAGGTCCATATTCCGTATTGTGTTATCGGTTCATCAATTACCAAAGTTTTTCGAGTTTTCACACGGGTGTTGTTGCACATGCGCACACCTTGACTTGTTGGGTCACGCCACTCCTTGTGGGCGTGTACTCCTTTCACCCCCTCCCCCCCAGCTCTTGGGTCAAGGGGAGATGCTGTCAAATTTTCGTCAGAATAATACACATGTTAAAAGATAAAGGAAGCAACAAACAAATAAAAGAATAATAACAAGACACTCCTGTGAATCAAAAGAACTATGGAAGGCACGAAGAGAATTACACTTGAACACCGTTGCCACGGATCGACGAATACGAACATGAGCATCAACTGCATAATAAAGAAGGGACTTAACTAACATCGTTCACGTTCATTGCATGAATGAAAGAAGAGATTAACAAAAGCAGGAAAATTCCTCACATGCATTCCATGAATAAAAAAAAAGAAATTCCTCACATGCATTCCATGAATGAAAGTGACTCCTCACATGCATCCCATGAATAAAGGAACCTCTCTCACAAACATCCATGCATTGCACTGCGCTTTGTTCATGCATGCCTACATTGACCTTCCCCTCAGGACCCACCTGCATAGACCCTTCCTTGATCCAGCCACAGCTGCACCGACCTCGGGTCCTCCCTGTGTCGACCTCCCCCCCAGTCCAGCCATAGCCTGCACTGACCCAGGATCCTCCCTGTGTCGGCCTCCCCCCAGTCCAGCCGTAGCCTGCACCGACCTAGGGTCCTCCCTGCGTCGACCTCCCCCTAGCCCAGTCGCAGCCTGCACCGACCTCGGGTCCTCCCTGCGTCGACCTCCCCCCAGTCCAGCTACAGCCTGCACCGACCTAGGGTCCTACCTGCGTTGACCTCCCCTTAGCCCAGCCGCAGCCTGCACCGACCTCGGGTCCTCCCTGCATCGACCTCCCCCCATTCCAGCCGCAGCCTGCACGACCCAGGATCCTCCCTGCGTCGACCTCAGTTCCCCCTGCGTCGACCTCTCCCAACACCACCGCTGCATGTGTTGACTTCAGGCCTTCTTGCATTGCTGCCCAAACAAAGGAGCATTAAAGAATTTACAAAGGAGAATAAAACCCGCATTCGAGTAAGCTGTCGGTAGTCAATACACAACCTCAGACTACCGTCCTTCTTCTTCACAAACAATACTAACGCACCCCAAGGGGAAAAGTTAGGACGAATATACCCCTTGGAGAGCAACTCCTGTAACTACGCCCTCAATTCCCTCAACTCTGCAGGAGCCATACGATATGGAGCCTTCGATAAAGGTCCCGTACCAGTCACAACCTCGATAACAAAATCAATCTCCCACTGCGGAGGTAGTCCAGGCAAATCCTTGGGAAAAACATCGGGAAACTCGCACACCACCAAAATGTCCTCCATATCTGGTTCCGACTAGTCTACCACGACCACAGATGCAAGGAAACCTTGACATCCGGCATCAAGCAACCTAAGGGCCCTAATAGCGGAAATGAGAAAATGAGAGAGGTAGATTGGATACCTTGGAAATAGAACGCGGGTCTATGGGGAGGCTGAAAGTAGACCCCCTTTGTTCCGCAATCCACCATCGCTCCATGGGCCTCGAGCCAATCCATGTCTAAAATCACATCATAATCCTGAAGGTGCAATGCATAGACCCTACCTGGCAGGTTTCGCCCCTTGATCCACACTGGAACCTCTTCGAAGCAATACGGGGTGAACATAAAATCGCCAGATGGCAACTCCACAGCCAAATCACAGGACATTGGGGACACCGGGTCCTCAACACTCAGCGTAAAATTCTTTGATATAAATGAATGTGAAGCACCAGAATCGAACAAAACTCGAGCTGTGTAACCCAAAATTATAACAGTACCTTCCACAAGCTGCGACGACTCTGCCTCTGCCCTGGTCGTGTGTGTGATCTTGCCTCGAGACCTCTACTTGCCCACACTCGCTGACCGTGGTAGTGGCAGATACTGCCCCTGTTGCTAAAACTATCGATGCTGCTGAGGGTACTGCTACTGGTGCTACTGAGGATACTGGGGTGGCTGACGCAGCCTCTAAGGACAGCCACGCGCCATATGTCCTGCCTGGTCACAGCTGAAACAAATCACTAGTGTCGTGCACTGCCTACCCGAATGCGATTCGCCACACTGGGGACATGACCCTCGCGAACCACTAACTGATCCCTGACACTGATAAGGCATCGGCTACTGAACACTGCCGAAAGATGCCTGCCTTTGATCTCTGCCCTCCTTGCGCTTCTTACCAAAGTTCTTCCTGAAGAACTTCGTAACCTTCGAGCCAAAAGACACAGATCTTGTCACTGATGCCGCTGGTGCCGAAGCTCCCAAACTACCCATAGAGTGCTGAAAGGTGCTCTGCTACTTGGTAGTCATCTGCTAGCTATGGCCTGATTGGGACTGCCCCTGGCCAACCTATCCTCGGGTCCTCTACATATCCAGGTCCAATGATGCCGCTACATGGGAAGCTGTCTCAAAATCAGTGGTAGCATTTGCTATCAGAAGGTGCCTCAGCTCCTGCCTCAAGCCTTGGATGAACTGCTCAGTCTTCAGCTCCTTATTCTCCATGATATGGGGAGCATAACGCCCTAACTCCACAAACTGAGCCCTATTTTGATGATGTCATACACTATATGTCAAACATGTTTGGTTTATCATCACACATTTTTTATACACTGCGTTTCTCATTATTTTCCTCTGATTTGATTCTGCAATAAAGCTCGGCGCACATTTTAGTTAGACTTCAATGTTTGTGCATATTTCCTTTCAGTATCTTATAAGTCCGTGCACATTTTCGTAGGGTCCATGCAAGTTGTTGCCTTACGCAAAACTCGCTTAATGCAGTGTCATCTTGTATCAAATAAGGTCGGTGCTAATTGCATCTTTGCATATGGAATCCGTGTATATAGGTCATCCTGCATAATGAAGGTCTGTGCCTTGCTTCCTTTGTGCATACAATGTCCATGCAACTTTTACTTAACTTCTATTGGTCTGTGCACATTCTTGACTAGTCGGCATATAAGATCCATGCACAAATAAGGTCCATGCATTTCTTCGAGCAAGGCTAACCCAAGTCCATGCAAAGTCTGGTTAAGCACGTCTAAACTCCGTGTACATCTCAGCCTTTGAGAGGCTAGGTCCATGGGTGTCTCAATTCAGAGTCCGTGCAAGTGTCTACATATAGCATTATAATGTCTGTGCAATACAAGGTCCGTTCATGTTTTGGGTTGAACACCAAAGTCCGTGCAAGTGTCTGCATATAGCATTATAATGGCTGTGCAATCCAAGGTCCGTGCATGTTTTGGTTTGAACACACAAGTCTGTGTATATGTTGTATCATGCACACATGAAGTCCGTGCATTCCAAGGTTCATGCATATTTTGGATTGAACGATAAAGTCTGTGCAATGTCTGTAGAGGTCCATGCATGTCTGTCTCATGCTAGAACAAGTCCGTGCATTTCACATCTTAGAGTCCATGCATTTCTCGGTCACTGAAAAGTGACGTCCGTGCATACTCAGGCGATGGCATATATGGTCTGTGCCTATCCCTGAACCAAGTCCGTGTACATTTCCTCTGTGCACACTAAAGGTCTAAGCACATGCTACATTTTGCGTGGCCAAGTCCGTGCAATTCACGACAGCACAGCCAAGCAAGTCCGTGTATGTTTCATTTCTGCAAACTTAAGGTTCGTGCACATATCCTATCTTGCATACTCAGTGTCTGTGCATGATTTTTGTGCACAATCATTTCACGTTATTCAAACTCTATGCAGGCCCTGTCCTGTGCATAACACGGTTACACAGTCCATGCACATTTGACTGACGCCTTATCAAGTTCGTGCAAATCTGGCATTTGTCTGAATGTCACATGAATAACTAATGCAGACTAAGTGTTCATTATATTGACAGGGACCAGAATAAAAAGGGGGTCCAGAGAATCAGGAGCTATGGTCGTGAATCTTAAGGTAGGGCACGTGATCGAAGACAGAAAGGAAATTGAGGATGCTGACACGTGGCAAGTGCAGAACAGATCTGGAAGATTTATTGGGTGGGAAGCGTGGTCTCCACATGCCCATCTTTTCGAGAGCCTCTATATAAATAGCTACTGGTCTCTCAGGAGAAAAGTGAGAGGACTGAACTCGTACTTAATCACTATCGTGAGTTGTGAGTGTGAGACCCGTCTCGCGACTCGATCCGAGTGCGAGAGTGAGCTGACCACCCCAGACTCAAAGCCGGTTACTCAACAGTGCCGATCGACACGTTTCCCACACCGGGGATGACTGTGAGCGAGTACTTCTATTTGAGGCATGATCACCTCTTCAGGAACTTGGTTAGGTGTCGAGTATTGCATGTCATTGCTGGTTGCGTCATCCAAAGAGTTGCGTCATCATCTCGAGTCCCAATTTCGAGTCGAGTCTTATTGTCGTCCCGCATCACCCATGCTCGGCGGACCAACCAAACGCTAGCTTCTCAACCCACAAACCAATCTCACACCCTGCACCAAGGGCAACCAACGTTGAGCTTCCACCAGCTCACACCCGACAAGCCAGACGCTGATGACAGCACCGGACCAACAAGCATGCTCCAAATCACGACAGGCCATCCGCTGACTCTCCCACAGACCAATGCCACAACCCGAGCCAAAGCTCGCTCAGACACCGCAACTGATCTCGACCTTCACGCCAACTCTACCCTCTCAGGGGAGCACGGCGAAACCACATGATAGGATCTCCCCTCGGTCTGCACGTCACTCGACGTAACACACCTGGAAATCCTCCCCTGCTGGACACAGACCAGGGATCACCATATCCAACGCCAACGCCTCATCAGAGACCTTCGCACACCGACACCGTCCTTCATCCTGTCTCATCAAACCCTTCATCTCAAAACGATCCAAAAGGACGCCTGCCAATCCCGATTCTGCTCTCACCACAGAGCCTCGGGACACAACCTCTTACAATCCACAGCACACTTCTCAAAAACTAACAAGTGCCGCCTGCTACCACAGCAAGCAGGTCGATAACGCCATGACCAATGCACATGGGTCCCAAGACAATACACTTCTTACCATTGTCGACCACTCGATCAACCTCACCAGCCGCCCATGGCCACCAACCGGGACCCATAATCTTGTCAGAGATCACTTCTCCAAAAACACGATCTCACCCAAGAACACAACCTCCAACACAGAAACAAGGTACTCATGCGGCAACCTCGCCAGCACATCTCCCCCAATTCTCAATCCAGTCAGTGCCACAGATCACAATGCCTCAAGCAACGGCATGGCAACAACACGCCTCACACAATCGAGACCAACTCACACCGAGGAACCAATCCTCCAATGCTCAACACATCCTCGAAAATCCGCCCGTAGCATCCAACGCTACGACCTTCTGTTACGCACTCAGATCCACGCGCACAGCCACCACAACGACAACTCGGGATCCTCCATCCCGATAATCCTCTGCAACTCTGTAGGCTCCGATTCACAACATCTCGAAAAACATAACACCAACCGTAAATTCTCACAAACACCGCTCAATTGGCACGCATCCTTTCGGAGCAGTGCCAACACCCTTACACATCAAGGAATGGGCAACGCTTCTCACTGGCAACCACCTTGCCAACACACGGGACGTGTCTCGCACGGACTTCATGGCACACGATAGTCATTCTCTAACTTGCTTCAGGCAACGGGTTGAGTCTAAGAACAGATCTAACTTATTTTTTTGTCTAAGTGTGTGCAGAACGCATGTTCAACGTCCAAGATTCAAAGCTTACAAGTTTTTGATTCTCTGACGATCTAATGTTAGACTGCCAAATCCATCTGACTGCTCGTGGTTTGGCCGCCAATCTCTCCCGAAAGCTAAAAACTCTTAACTCTTAGTAAACTGACTCTAGCACTCTTTCTTTAGACCGCTAATCTCCTCTGGCAGCTCAAGATTCGACCGCTAATTTCTCCCGAGAATAGTAAACTCTCAATTTTTCCTGAGTCCTTCCCCTGGCGGCTTATCGTGGGACTGTCAGTGTCTGGTAGCGACCCTATATTGGACCGCCATGTCAGTCAGAAACTCTATTTTTTAGCTAGTTTGAACTTAATCAAGCCATCAATTCCACATCTTTTCAACACAAAGCTTTTATTTCATTCAACTAAGTTCAAGATACATCATTTTGTTGATAATTTCGATTACATCAAGAAGAAAGCTCAAATCACATTCAATGTTCTATCCGCGCAAGGCCGGATCTTGCGTAGTTCCTGCACATAAGCACGGCGTTCCTCGTCGTCTTCCTCCACTTCTACTTGCCAAGGGCGCACCTTGCTGACCTCCCACATGGTCAGAGCACTCTAGACTGCTCTCTCATCCTCCTCGGTCCCAATCTTCCTAGCTTGAAGGGGAGGGAAGTGTGATAGCGTAGGAACCATAGTACGAGGTAGCCCGACTTGAAGATAGCACCGATGCGGGTTGTAGATCGCCAAGGTGGTGTTCTCCACTAGCTGTAGATCTAGGCCTGGTCACCATGGTACTCTAAGAGTGGTGCTTCGAAGAACCCTTGGTCGCACCCCGAACTTCTCAATTGGCAAGGTGTTGAGGTAGAAGCGCCAATCATCGCGTGTCTTCTTGTCTGCAACCCGACACTCAACCTGTGAAGAGAACCCAAATGCACCTCCAATAAAGAATAGAGGGTGGCTCCCGAATATCCGGCTAGCTAAAGGTAAATCTTCCTTGGGTAGGAACTTGAGTCTCACTCCTATCCAACACTCAAGGATGATCATTGATCCGAAGAGAGGTCCTCCTAGGCAAGCTGAACTGAGCTCTTCATAAAGGTATGAAAGGATAGCTTGGGAAATAGATAAACCCCGCCACAGTCCACCGATAATGCTGAGATTTTGGGTGTCTAAGAGGTGGTCGGTGGTGGAGAAAAGAAAGACCCCGTACAAGCAAATTGACGTAGCTTTGGCTATAGCTTCAAATCTCCCACTCCTATTTTTACAATAAGCGGTTATCCACTAAGTCATCGGTATCAAATGGATATGGCATGGGCTGATCATGGTCCTAACATCTTTTGGGTTGTGTATGAAATCTCCTAGAATGAGTGATGGGTCTATGGGCTCGACCGTGTGACACACTAGATCCTCATCCCCCACTTTAGTCTTAGGAAGGGCTAGGTAGGTCTCTACCTCCTCTAATAGGTACCTTTCTTTCAGTTGACCGTACATTTATTTGGACATGAGATGTACTGGACCTTATAGCAGTTTAATTATTTATTTAATTTTTACATTATTATTTTGTTGATTATTGTGCTATCTCTGCAGTTACTTTAGCTTCTTACATACCCTCACGCCATCCTTTCTTCCCTTCTGAGTCTTCGGGCTCGTGGGAGGCGGGCCAAAGTTTGAGTCGCACCGGTTCCTTTCCGGCACTCTGATCCTGGGTCGCCACAAGGCGGCAGTGATGGGTTAGGCAATGGTGAGGATGGTGGAGATAGTGATGTGGTCAATGGAGGTAGTGAAGGTGAAGATGGCGAAAGTGGTGGTGAGGCGGAGGAAGTGGAGGGTCGTGGTGCCCACCTTTGACGTACCGACACGGCACGTTGGGTGTTGTTAGTAGTGGAAGCGGTGGTGGAAATGGAGGAGGAAGGAGAGGTAGCACTAGCATGAGCAGAGGCTTGGGTTTGTGGAGGTGTTGAGGACGGAGTAGAAATAGGTGAAGATGATGATGGGATAGGTGGAGATGAAGATGGGGTAGGTGCCGGAACAAGTGATGGAGTGGGCGCTACACTAATCAAAGAATCACAGGGGTGCCCCTGGTCTTGTAGTGACGGAGACGGCTACCTGGGAGGTTCTTCTTGCTACTGCTGCTTACTGTGGAGATATAAAATGACTTTGTGAATGATGGCCCAATCGATCCTCTTATCATCTTCTAGGCCATAAACATGCTCCCGGAACTCGGGGCAATCCTCGACCAAATGTCCCTGCTGGTGATGATAATCACAAAATTGGAGCATATTCCCGACCGCAGGTCGACAAGACACAACCGGAGAGAGTTATAACGCGTAAGTGGCCACCAAAGCCCTGAAAATAATGGTAAATGACTCCGATATTGGAGAACGAGGAGCCTGCTTCAGGCAAAGTGGATGCCGAGAGGTATGAGATGGTGGAGAGGGAAGTGGAGAAGGAAGTGGGGGTTGCATGGGCAAAGGCGTATGGCAATTGGTGGAGGGACTAGGTGGAGGCACATGTGGAGCGAGATGAGGAGGTACATAGTGGACGGCATCCACCTGCTCGGGATGTGGTGTTTCCTTGGTTGGAGGTGGAGACGCGTGCGAATATGAAACGGCGGAGGGCTGACTGTGGATGGTGGCAGGTTGACTTATGGAGGGTTGATACGTGGAGGTATATGGGTATTTAGGAGTGGAAGGCTGACTCATAGAAGGATATGTGGTGGAGGGCTGACTCATGGGAGATGATGGATAGGAGGCATATGTGGGCGTAGAAGGTGAAGGAGATTCGGGGTCAAGGGAACGTTGGAGTTGTTGGCGGATGAAGCGGGCTCAGCTATAAAGTTGTTGCCAAGAGGTGACATCATTCAAGGCTAAGATAAAGTGGTACTCGGGCGTTGCATTAGAGATGAGCATCTTGATTTGCTCTCCCTCCGAAATATGTCCTGGGACTTGAGCGGCCAAGTGACGCCAGCGGTCGACGAAGGTAGAGAACTCCAAAAATAGAAAAAGAAAAGAAAGAAAAGGAAGAAAAGAAAAAATAACAAAAATATAACAATAAATACCATCGCTATGGGAAACTCTTGAAGCTCGCGTCTTAACACCATCAACTAGTAAGATAAAGGGGCTGGATTCATGATGGGCTGTCACCGTCTAGCTAGCGGCACCACCGCCAAACTGACGAGCATTTCCCATTGGTAGGTAATAATAACTCCATAGCTGAGCCATCGTGTGTCATTAACATCATCAAAAAAAAGAGGAAAAGAAAATAAAAAGGGGAAGGTACGTCGATAATTGGCATGAAACCACTCACTGTTACCTCTCGGCCTACCCTTTCGGACAAACCCGCAAATAGATGCGCCAGTACCGTAGCTCCCCAGGCGTACCACCCCGCTCTTTCAAGGTCTACCAGGAGCTCGAGGAAGTGACAATGGATGCTGTCCCCCTTCGAGCCCAATAACAACCTCTCCAATAGGAAGAAGAGAAATCTCCTCAGATCCATGTTGGATCTCTCCCAATTGCTGGCGTCAACACAATACATAGTGCGACACCCTCTTTCATCCCTCTCCATGAACTCTTCCAAGGACTCGTCATCATGTGGACGAGTGTCAGAAAGCCCCAATGCCTCCATGATAGACGCCTTGGTTACTGACCTGTTCTTCCGATCATCCAGATCCAACCCTAAGAACTTTTGAGCAGCCTCTCTGTAGTCAGAGTAAGTGACACCGGTCACCGCCTCGCCATCCACTTTGAGGCCCGTGATTTGAACCACATCTTCTAGGCTAGGCACCATGTGCCCCCAAGGAATCAAGAAGGCCCGACTCACTGGGTCCCACCATTCGTGCCATGCTTGGATGAGGACGAGGTCGAGCTTGATCGGCTCGATGCGGAGAAAGGCCTCGAACCCTATCACGTCTAGCCGGGCCTTCTGAAAGTCTGGAAGACCCTGATATGCGACCACCACTAGCTCCCATGAGATATGTGATCTCATCACGCTCTTCACATACACGAGAAGTAAGAAAGGAGTGCATTGTCAGAAAAGGGGAGGCACGAGTGAAGAAATGAAGTGGGGACCGCTTACAAGCTGTGATTGGGTCCTCTTACTCAAGTGTCCTTCAAGGTCAGAGAGTCTTCTGGAGCCACTGCTAGACCTGCTTCTCTTCAAAGAGTGGGAAGATTCGCCCTCCATTTCGAGACTCAAGAACTCTCCGCTCCTTCTTCTCCCGAGAAACTTGCACTCTTCAAATTGGCTCCCGCTACCCCTGGGGAGGATAAGGAGGGAGGTATTCATAGGAATGAAGGAGGTCCGAGCCAGAACCATCACCACTACCACTAGCAAATAGCCCTCGTGATAGGGTGCCTTCCTTGCAGCCTCATGTGTCACTTCACCGCTTGCACAGGGGAATGTGACATGACGACTCGCTCCCTTTGTAGTTAGGGGTGGCCTGTCGTATTGTAAAAATTTTTGAATATTTAAAAGAGACAGAGAGAGAAAGAGCGAGAGAAAAAAGAGAGAGAGAGAGAGGAACAGGTGCGTAATTAAAACAAGCTACTATAGGACAGCCAGGAATTTCTTACAGACAGACAAGCAGGATAGAACAAATCATGTAGATTGATTCTCTATCGATCCTAAACAACCATCTAAGTGATCAAAAAGAGTAAATCAAGCACCCACGAGACAATGGGTTTTTAGGTGGTTCAATCTCTATCCAGAGATCGATGTCCACCCCACACTTAAACCAAGTGTGGCTTCACTGCTGATTCACAGATTCAAGACCGCTGATCCACAGCTTCGGGGAAAGCTTCCCCACAACTGCTGATCCACAACTTTGGGGAATACAATCCCGGACCGCTGAGCCTTGCATCTTCGCTACCAGAAGAATCCTCCTCTGCCGCTGACACACAGCTTGAATAACGAGGTTTCAAGACAAAACAAAGGAAATCACAAAATCAAAACTCACAATGAGAATGTAGCTCTTAACAAAGAGTAGATCGGCTCTGGTTCTGAACCAAGAGACCGAGACAACAATCACAGACACGTCTTCTCTCAAAACTCTCTCTCTACTCTCTCTGATCTGCTCTCTTGATCTTTCTGGCGCTAGCTCTGCTGGATCGAACTTGCTCTCTGGCTTGAAGTTGTTTCTGCTCTCGGTATTTTTTGATCAACCTCACTCTCTACAAGTCCTTGTACATTTATAGGCAGTAGAGAGATGGGCATGTGGAAACCACGTTTCCCACCCAAACTTTCGTACAGATCTGATCTCCACTGGCCACATGGCGGCATCTGAGCTTGATGGCTTTCTATGTGTTATGAGCATCAGCTTCCTTTCTTCCTCGGATCACGTGCCATTCTTAAAGTTCACGAACAATTGTCCTATCAATATGTCAAACATTTGGTCAGCATACGACAGTCAGACAAATATAAGAATTGCTTAGACTTGATAGAGCACTGGAACAAATGTGCACCAACTTAAACTGTCCACAAGGCAAACTTGGTCAGACTCTATAGTGTTTTATGGAAAGTATGCTCAGACGTGAAACCATGCACAGACCTAATATGACTCTAGGGCTGAGAGAGATGCATGGACTTCATGTGTGCATGATGCAAACAATGCACAGACCCTATGTGCCATAGGCCTAATGTTCATGGACCTTGCATGTGCAAGAATAAAGCATGCACAGACCTACATTGCTGTGCTACCGTGAACTGCACGGACTTGGCCATGCATAAATCAACTATGCACAGACTTGGTTTTTACCTTACGAAGAATGTGCACCGACCTTGTTTTAGCACAAGACAAATATGCACGGACTCTGTAAGCATAAAGCAAGACTTGCACCGGCCTTAAGTATGTGAGACAAAAGATGCACAGACTTCATATGCACAATGCAAAAGATTACACAGACCCTAGCGTGCAATGACTACTACAGTGTATGCACAGACCTTATTTATGACTGAGGTAACATATGCACCAACCTTGGTCTTTTATGAAAGTGTGAACAATAACGTGCACAGACCCTCTATATGCATGACCTAGTGCAACATGCACACGAGGTCCCAAATCCTGATGGCCAGTCTACCATGTTTTATGTGGCTAAGGAGCAGCCTGCAAAAGGGGATGATGATTACAGATTTCCTGAAGAGATGCAAGATCCACTTGTCCCAATTATGGGACTCCCAAATATAACTGGCCGCGCAATCAAGCTGGCTAGGAAATAGCAAATCTCATTCTGTCAACCCTCCAATCAAAATAAAATGTTCAAAGAACTGTGGTATCCACCGAATATGGACAGAAGACTGCTATAGATTACTCAGCACCCGGGACTGGGTTTCTCCATTGAAGATTGCCAAGAAATTGACATGATTTCCATACGCACTATAACAAGTGAAGACCCCCTAGAGGCAATTTATGATCAATACATAGGGGACTATGAGCTAACCAAGCCATCGGCTAAATTAAAAGGCCTGTGCCCTCTCCGGCCACGAGCTCACAATGATTAGCAAGCTGCTATCCCATGCAAGTGCTGGGAGTCCATCCCTATGGAGGCAACTACAATCCCCAACAATGACTCGCAAGAGTCAAAAGCTAAAGAAGACCATCCCGCCTCTGAGGGCATCTCACCTATAAGTCGGCACAAAAGTAGCATAGAATCTACACCATCAATAGCAGGGCTGTTTGTCCAGCCTAATACATAGCCAACTGGCTCAGGAGATGGCGAAGTCGAAGTCCTGCCGCTAGGCAAAGGAGGGCAAGAGCATATCTGCGAGGCCCTTGAAGTTGAAGAGGATGACAAAGGCTTCATCGACCTATAGCCAGCTCCTCTGGAAATAGAAGATGGCAGCCAAGCCACCGTCGAAGAATTAGTCAAAATAAACCTCGGCATGGAAGATGATCCTAGGCCGACCTTCCTTAGTGCCCTCTTGCTACTCGAAGAAAGAAGGGAATACATAAAGATGTTGCAAGAATTCTGAGACTGCTTCACTTGGAATTATAAAGAAATGTCAGGCCTCAGCCCTATAGTTGCCCAACATATCCTGGCCATCAACCCCGACGCCGAGCCCATGAAGCAGTCACCCCGATGAATGAGGCCAGAATTAATAAACCAAGTGTGCGAGGAGGTTGACAAGCTGATAAACATCGACTTCGTGGCCAAACATAAATATACCATATGGCTGGCTAATATTGTGCCTATCAAGAAGAAAAATGGTCAGATCTAGATTTGCGTGGATTTTCACAACCTAAATAAAGCTTGTCTGAAGGATGATTTTCTAGTGCCCATCACTGAAGTAATGATTGACACCACTACTGGCCACGAGGCTTTGTCCTTCATGGACAGATCATCCGGTTACAACCAAATCTGGATAGCAGAACATGATCGGATCCACACAGCCTTCTGATAGCCCAAAGGGATATTCCATTACAAACGAATGCCCTTCGACCTTAAAAATGCTGGTGCCACCTATCAAAGGGCAATGATGAAAATTTTTGACAAGTTACTCTACAACAAAGTCGAATGCTATAATGACAACTTAGTCGTCAAAACAAAGAAAAGGGAGAATCATCTGGTAGACCTCAGCCCGCAAAAGCCCCACTTGGGGGAGGGGTTTAGGCAGACCATACCAGCCCCCTGGGCTGGTCCGCCTAAACCCTCCCTCCCCTACTCCGTAAACAACCCAAGAAATATTTCTTTTTGATTAGGTTTACCTGGACCAGCCTCACCCCTCAACCTTGTCCACCTAAACCCCTCTGACCCTTCATCTTCCACTATAAAACCCCCCATTTGGAAGCCCGAGCAAGAAAGAAGAAGCATCAAGCTTCAAGGAACTCAGCCTCGAACTACAAAAGCATGCTAAGGAGATTTGTGTGTGTGTTTGCTAGGCTTACGCCGAGGGAATGCCGCATGATCATCCCTTATACAGCGTCTAGCCCAAACACCAACCTCCTAAAAGGTGGCCCCTTGTTTTGATGAACGTAGGTCATCTTGATAATCGTGTACGACCCTAGATCTTACTTGGTGAAAGCACTCTACCCAGATCTTATCTCGATATTCATGCATGACCCTGATGTCGCTTGGTGAAAGCACTCTGCCAGAGCCCTGTCTCGATAGTCATACACCCCCAGACATTCCTCGACAGGGACACTCTACTTGGCCCTGCCTCGACATTCGTGCATGACCCAGATGCTGCATCATGAGAGTGCCCTGCCCAGTCCCTACCTCAACGATCGTGCACTATCAAACGTTGCTCGATCGAGGCACCCTGCCTGGTCCCTGCCTTGACGTTCGTACACGACATGCACCTTGCTCAATGAGAGCACTCTGCTCAGTCTCTATTTCGATGATCGTCACCAGACGCGGCTCAATCGAAGCACCCTGTCAGGTTTCCCACCTCGATGATGGTGTGCCACTTTAGTTTCACCTTGATAAGCATGCCCTCAGTGTTGTTACCCAGACAATGGGCATACTTCACAAATCCCGGCACAAGATGAAGCGACAGTCCCGCTGCCTCTATCAATGGGCACCGAGCACGACTATCAAGGTCTCACGGCCCCCATCTACTTCAACCATAATGTTGTCCCTGACACCCGACTGCCAGTCACTCTAATCACATTGGGGCCCGTGGCGCCCGACCACTCAACTCCTTCAGTCATAATGGTGCCCCTGGCACCCGACTGCCAGTCACTCCAGTTACATCGGGGCCTTCGGCACCTGATCGCTCAACAATTTAGTCGCAACGGTGCCCCCCGCACTCGACTACCAGCCACTCCAGTCATATTGGGGCCCTCGGCACCTGATCGCTCGATCACTCAGTCACAATGGTGCCCCCGGCACCCGACGACCAGTCACTCCAGTCACATCGGGGCCCCTGGCTCTCGACCACTCAACAACCTCAGTCACAACGATGCCCCTGGCACCCGACTGCCAGTCACTCCAGTCACATCGGGGCCCGCAGCATTGTGTATGCACTTTAGGGATGCTTCTGTTGATTATTTGTTTGTTCATCTATTCATTCGTTTATTCAGTTTATTAGTGCGAGGGCATGCCAGTCACTGGGGTGACGATTTATTCGGGCTTCGAGGAAGCCCATAGTGCACTCGATCTGACTGTCGCCCGCCTCCCGCTGGGATGCTCGCCAGTCGCCCCGATTTCGACTGTCGCCTGTCGCCCGCCGCCCGCTGGGATGCTCGCCAGTCGCCCCGAAACGAGATGTTTATTGGCGCCCCGAAAAATTGATCCGAAAACTGTGTTTACGGAGCAGAGAAGCATTGCCCCGAATCCACGAGCGTATAAATGTCGGATCAATAAGGTGGTCTCCGGCCGGGTTAACGGATCGGGTTAACGGATCTGTCGATCCATTGACACCCCGAGGCAGGATCATCTCACCTAGTAGGAGCCTTCCCCATCCGGCAGTATTTCTGCCCATCCAGCAGCCACTTCGTGGCTCCATCTGGTGGCAGTTTTGCTGAACCGGCAAGGTGGCGACACTGTCAAACTTGCAGGCTTCCCTCCCAACTGGCACAACTCCCTTCAGCCAGTGGGTTAGCCTCATGCTCTCATCCAGCAGCTACATAACCGAATCGACGACTTCCCACCCTAGCCAGCAGGCGGCCAAAGCTGGCCCATCCGGCAAGGATATTCAACCGGCCACTCAGTGCATTGATCCGGTAGGCTTCCTATCATCCGGCAGCCCTCTGTTGACTCGGCAACATGTCCCCATATGGCAGCAGCAACGCATACGACGGTGCTCCTCCTCATCCGGCGGCAAGGCTTCATCCGGCAGCGGCTTCGCGATCCAGCAAGCTCCCCTCCTCAACCGGTAGAATAAAAACCAACGGCTTTCCCCCCGTTCGACAGTAGGGCCCATCTGACGAATCCCCTTCCAACTGCTGTAGCTCTTCCCTTCAGCTCTCTCACCCTCCACTCTCTATTTTTTCTCTTCACCCACTTCGATCGGGAGCCCTCTACTGAAGTGATGGCGACCGCTGCATTGCCCCAGCCGGAGGTGAAGCTGTTCAACTGTTGGTCCTTCAATGGCGTGGAGGGGGAGCCAAGGGAAGATGCCACTCGTGCTGGTTCAGTCGGTGTCGTGCGCTGTTAGGCAATTGATATCTCCCCACTGGAGAAGGGTCAAATCAGGCGATCTACCACCTAGCCACGGGCACCAGAGAGAGCACTTTTGAGAACATGAAGGCCATCGCCGAATGCCTTACTGAGGAGCTCATCTGGCTGCCTCATGAAGGGCCTTAACCGGCAGTACCGGCACCAACCATTTGATCTGGCAGGCCCAGGACCTATACAGCAGACATCCTTCAACCGGCAGAGCCGTTAGCCACCTATGGAGCTGGCTACACTCATCTCAACCTACAGAGAAGCCTTCACCTGTAGCCCCCCAGCCCAGTAGGCACGCTCGCATCTGACAGCGTCCTTGTCAATCTGGCAGGAGCCCTATTAATCCGATAGAAACATTCTTCTTGCGGCAGCCCACTGTAGGCGACAGTAGTACTCCAAATCGGCAGCAGCGGCTGTTGTCATTTAATCCTGCATACATTTTTTCTTTCCTTGTTTTTATTACCCCGACTGAACCGGTCTTGCATGAGTAGGGGGGGATTTTATTAGGGCGTTTTTAGCGTATGAAAAATCATGAGGCTCATTATGAAAATTACATGATTGTTAAAAGACTTTCTAGTACATAGCCTTTACAAGATTGTGTAAGCACTTTCTAATTACATGCTCATACTTTCTTGTTTGTGAAAGGCCAATTTATATCTACATGATTAAATCTTACTTGTTCATGTTATATACTCGCTCATGTCTACTTGCTTAGATATCTCATGACTCTATATTCTTTGTTATCTTGGTTTATATCCCTTATTTATGACATTCTCATTTTTACCTTAAAGTCTAGAGCTAAGACATTAATCACTTAAATATTACCTTCATATTGATGCGAAGATACCTACTGGGTAAGTGTGCTCATACCTACCTTTCTTATTTTTTCTAGAAATACCAGTGAATCAGATTCGGATTGTGCAAGTAGCGGGTCCGAGAGCGATTGATGGTCCGTTGGAATGAGAGAAGCCCTAGTTATCTAGTGTCTTGTCGAGTCATATTGTACTTTTCTATTTTCTTGAGTCTTATGATATAAGGATGTCAAAAGTAATATGTACTTTTTGGTTATTATTATTATTATTATGAAATAAAGTTGGACTTTGAGCAATTACTTGTGAAATTACTTTTGTGTGATTATCTTGTGCTCTAATTTCTTGCTTGCGAGAGGCTTACCATGCCGGCTGTCCACGTCTCCGAGGTTCCTTCCGCTGTATTAAAAGCTCGGGACGTGACAGTTAAGGCGGTGTCAGAGCATAAGTCTCAGGACTGACTTATTCCTAGGAACGATGTCATGCCATAGGTTAAGTCCAAGACTGAAGGGGCCCATGAAATAAGGAAAGAAACTCCCAACCCACGAGTGAAATTGGGTAGAACCTGGGATACGATAGTAATTAGAAATTATCTCTAAGATTAACCCCACCAATTCCATTAGAATTAACAAAATCTATTACTCTTCTTAGGTACCCTACTCTTACAATGGCTCACCGTGTTGATTGCAGTGGAATGCAACAAATCATTACGGGACTCACCCAGACCTTACAAAACATGGCCCAAGCCGGTGCGAGGGTAGGCACTGGTGATTTGCACCACAACTTCTGGAATTAGAAAATTGGATAGATGAAATGAACCAAATATTTGAGGTCATGCAATGTGCCGACCAAGAGAAGGTTTGCCTCGTCACGTTCCAGCTAAACAAAGACGCACGTACTTGGTGGAAGTCTATTCCGGCACCACCTACTGACGCACCACATATTTGGGATGGATTTCTTACTCTTTTTCGAGGAAAGTACTTCTCCGAACATGTCAAGGAGAGGAAGGCGGCCGAATTTGCATCGCTACGTCAAGGCATGATGACGGTGGCAGAATATAAGTTACAATTCTCTCGCCTAGCACCCTATGCTCAGCATTTAGTGAGCACGGATCTTCTAAAAGTAAATCACTTTATGGATGGGCTGTGACCCATTTTCATCCAGCAACTTGGCCCACAAAATATTCAGACCTACGCAGAGATGGTCCAATGGGCACACTTGTGTGAATGGACCTTGGAGAAGGTCGATAAACTTAAAGGCAAAGGGGAAGAGTCGAGCCGAAAATCTGATCGGCAAGGTAGGAAACATGAAAAATTCAGCATCACTTACAACTCTCGGGATAACAAGAAGAGATCTTGGAATGGGAGCGGCAAGGATGATCGCCGGAGTAAGAAGGTTAAAGAAGAAGAAGATAAGCAAGTCATGGCGACTTGCTCGTTCTGTGTTAAATTTGGTCATGCGGCCGAAGAATGTTGGAAGCATTTGGGCGCATACTTAAGATGTGGAAGTCGAGAGCATCGCATACCTGACTGTCTTCTTATGAAAGAGCAACCATCCACGAGGAACAATGGTGGACGAAAACGGCAGGCTAGATTGAATGCCGTATTGGAGGATGAACCAACCAAAGAAGGGGAGCTCATTAAAGGTGCAATTCAGATTCATTCCCATCCTACTTTTGTGTTATTTGATATAGGTGCTACTCACTCCTTTATTGTTAGTTCCTTTGCAAAAATATTGCCTATTTCACCTGTTCCCTTACCATCAGATTTAACCACAGTTACCCCTTTAGGGTTGGGAATGGAATTGAGAACCTATTTCCCCAATAGTGAAGTCACTATAGAAGGTCAGAATCTTCCCACTAATCTCGTATGCCTTGATATGGAAGGCTATGATGCCATATTAGGAGTTGATTGGCTTGTAGACCACGACGCTTATATAAATTGTCGCAGTAGGATAATCTCTTTTCGAAAACTAGGTCTTCCACGATTTTCCTTTCTTGGTATCAAATATCGGAAGCATCCTACCCTTATTTCATCCCTTTACACTTGCAAACTCATTTTGCAAGGATGTGAAGCTTTCCTTGCCTCTGTAGTTGTTACCGAGTCTAAGGAAATTCAGATAGATGAAATCCTCATGGTTAAGGAGTTTCCTGATGTTTTTCCTTCTGAGTTGCCTGGCTTACCACCCGAAAGGGAGGTTAACTTCACCATTGAACTCGCACCTGGAGCTACACCTGTGTTAATAGCTCCTTACAAGATGTCCCCCATGGAGTTGAAGGAATTAAAGAAGCAACTTCAAGAGCTGCTAGAAAAAGGCTTCATTCGACCTAACACATCCCCTTGGGATTGTTGACACCCATTTTATGACCAATTAGTTGGGTTGTCTCCTTACTCATCTTTATGATGCTCCGAGTTGTTCACCCTTGTTGAGTCTTCTTGGGCAAGTTAGAAGTCTCTTTCTTGAGTCATTGCCTTCCTTGGTTGGGTCTTGTCCTTGATTTATTGCTAAGCACTTCCAGTTCATTTGTCGCCTTCTTGTACATAACGCATCCTCAATGACCATTATAAGAAGCATAACGCATTTCACAAAGTCCGTTATAGTCCTCATCACCGTCTCACCCAGCGTCTCACTTAATGTCTCTATAGTTTAACAGTCCTACACCTACCCGTTATGATCAGTATAACACCCTCATGTTGAGCCGTTATAGTCTTCTTGCCTACTGTCTCACCCACCATCTCAGTTAGCGTCTTTGTTGTTTAACGGATCTATGTTCCACCATCATCCATCTCATAACGCTCGTAAGATGGTCCGTTATATACCCCTTAAGGTTGAGTCTTACCACCGCCTCCACAGACTGCCTTGTCGTTCCAGCCCCGTCTGCCTTGACATCTTCAAGTCCATGATGGACTTCCTTCAATCCGTTATAATGTCACTATAACGCCCTTGTTTCCATCCGTTATGCTCACCAGAGTCCTAAGCCCAAACGTCTCGCCTGTTGTTCTTATCTCTTGCGGATAAGGGCACATGACGGACTGACGGAGGTGCGTTATGTTAATATGGCGGTCTATCGCAGATGCGTTATGTCACACGGAGGAGTTTTAGCAGAACTGTTCTTCTCTGCTGTTCTGTGGATGGATTGTAGAGGTTATTATCTTGATTTCTACCCCAAATCTGATCCTTAGGACCTTCTGTTGGTTTCTATAGACTTTTGGGAGTATTATCTTCAAGAGTTTGTCTTCAATCCTCCTTCTTATTAGCTGTTCTCTCTCTAACTCGCCCCAAGACTTGGAGGGTCTATAAATAAAACCCTTGTCTTCTTGGTGAGAGGAGGAGATTTTCTGGAGTTCCCAAGAAGTGCTGCTGCATCCTGGAGCCAAATTCATCCACGGAAGGCTGCATCCCACGTTCATCTGTTGCCTAAGTCTAGGGAGTACTAGCTTGATGGGGCTATTTCATTAAAGTTCATTCTTTTAGTTGATTTCCCCTTTTCCTAGCAACCATGGCATGTTCCCTCTTCTTCTCCCACGTTCTCATCCATGCTGCATGCATCTAATTCTTCCTATTCTTTTAAAACACCCTAGAGGGATTTAAAAACCTAAACCTCCCCGGTATTCCCCCATCCTTTTCATGCTTTTCTCCAAATCGAGGGCACGAGGCTCTCTCATCCTTACATTCACTCTCTCTCCCTCGTTCTCTTTCCTCTCTTCTCCTCTCTCCGCGGGGAGCGCGACCGTGGTTAGATGGGTGAGGTAGGAATGTCATGGAGTGATCGTGGAGCATGCTGGAGTGAAGGACGGAGCGTGGCGTTGGCGCGATCCCTCGGTGGATTCAAAGTCGGCGTGTTCAGGTTTGTGTGATGGTTTTTGACGTGGTTTAGTCGCTTCGGCGCGCGGGAACTTTGATGAAGGTAGGGAGATGGATGCCCTACTTCTCTTCTGCGTTCCCTTCCGATTTGGCGCCAAACGGTGCGAGTATGAGCCAGTTTTGCTTCGCTTAGGGTGATGCATGCTTCGGGGGGTGTGAGACGGGTTTGCCATTTCCGGCGATGGTTTTTAGCTTAGATGGTTTCATTCGAACCCCTGTCATGTTAGCATTCCATTCCCACTAGTTTTGTTGCGATTGGTTGTCTTTTGGGATCGGTACGAGCCTGGGAACCCAAGTGACTCATTTTGGGTCGATTCGGTGGAATCGTCCATTTCTTGCCGTTTATTCGTCAATTTGATCCCTTCCGGACTGTGGAAGGCTTATACCACCATTAGGATTGTTTCGCCTTCGCTTTAGGGCGAATAGGGCATGGAAAGGCTAGGTTTCGGCCAATCCTCTATTTTTCCCACCGTAACGCCTTAGCGGTCCTTTCAGAGACCATTTTCAGGCCTTAAGCGGTCCAGTGGCGACCGTTTGGGTTTTGTCAGTTCTATGTCGATTTAGGTCTTTGGGGTCATGCGATAGACCATTTTCCCTAGCTAGCGGCCCATTGTTGGACTGCTAAGCTCTGTCCAGCGGTCCAATTGATGACCCCTAGACTATATTGGTTAGTCGATTTGGCTAAGCGGCCTTACGATAGACCATAAAGCTAGCTTTAGCGGCCCTATAGCAAATTGCTAAGCATCGTTTGAATTTGGTCAACGATTTTGAGTCGATTCGGGCTAGTGGTCTAGCTTCGACCATTTGGAGTCCTTAGCGGCCTTTCGATAGACCACCAAGCTCCACTTGACTTCGGTCATTGTTTTAAAGTTGGTTCAAGTTGGTGTTCTTAGCGGCCCATTAGTAGACCGCTAAGTTCTGTAAGCGGTTCTATTATAGACTGTTTTTGGTGGTTTGACTAGTTAAGTCGGTTCGAGGGTTGACTGGGTCTGGCGGCCAGGTATATGACCGCTATAGTCACCTTGCAGCCCTTTCTATGACCGCCAAGTGTCTGTGTTCTCTGTGTATGAGTAGCGGCCCTTTGGCTGGCCGCCTGAGTTGCCTAGCAGTTAGACGAATGACCGTTTCTTCCCAGAGTGTGTTTTCTCGATGGTTTGGCCTTCAATCGTCTTGGCTTGACCTTGTGGTTTGCCCATTGTCCCGTGAATGTCTTTGATGTCCTAAGAGGGCTGTGACCATATTATAAGGTAGCCGGGAGTGCCTTTATATCAAATAGTATTCCATACTGCTTTTGAGTCACGATGTAACTCCAAAGCCCCTAACCACATGTGCAACACTAGCCCACTGCCTAAGCTAGGCCTCTAGCTAGTATTCTCCCTCCGAAGGACGCTACGGTTGGACCGGGGGCCCACGGAACTAGCCTAAGAACCGTAAACCAAGAAAGTGCCCCGCTACAAGAGCTGTCACGCCGAAGCATGCCGTAAGGCTATGACTAGTGGAGGCTCACGAAACATGGACTCTAAAGCACAAGTGCTGAAGTACAGGTAGGCTAACCAAGCATTGTCACCCGTACTCCAAAGCACCAATGGCAGCACAAGAAACTACCGACAGACTCTGGACAAGGTAGCTAGACCTACTCACGTAACGATCCTTGAGTCTCACGACTCGGAGGCAAGATCGTCACAGACAGCGGAACAAGCCACCAATCAATCTACTCCTAAGCCAGAGAAAACAGCACTTCGTAGGAAACGACTCACGGAGACCCGAGGGGACACCAAGAACCCTCAGCACACCTGGACACGCAACCGAGGCAGGACAGTCCCCCGAGGCATCCAGAACACTATCTCGAGCTGGACAGAACCGCCGAGACATAGACAAGGTCACTTGTCAACCCCTGGTCTCACTGGGTTGACTGAAACCAGACACGATACACACACAGAGACACACAGCAATACACAAGTAGAGAAGATGACACTCTGGGCAAAGCGAACCACCACTCGACTGCTAGGTGAACCTGACAGTCAAGGGATAGCCACTATGCGACCAGAGATAAGGACGCTGGCAGTTCTAGATTGAGTCGTTAGGGGACTGTCGTAGTCAGGGAAGGGACCGCACCCAGCCACCTGAACCGATTGATCCAGAAACTACCGACACACAAACACCGCCCTAGAACACAAACCTAAGACAGACCAACTCACAAATAGACACAGAACAGAACAACAGCCATCACGGCCAACAACAAGACTGTAACACACCTCTATAGGCTCGTTACACGCTCTGACGCACCAGGACAGGGGCGTCAGGACGAACGGGCCTAAAACCTACACTCAAACGATGTAACGGCCTACTATAGGCGCGTTACACAGCTCTGACGCACCAAGGCAGGGGTGTCAGGATGAACAGACCCAAAAATCTTAACACGAACGAACAGCATGTAACGGACCAGCCAGAATCCGTTATAGAACCCTGGCGCATGGGGGTTAGTGCGTTACAGCCAACTGACATGGCCAACCAAACTCAGTCAAACAAACTGTAACGGCCTACTATAGGCGCGTTACACGCTCTGACGCACCAGGACTGGGGCGTTAGGGCCAACAGACCCAAAACTCGACGAACGGGGCTGTGACCCACCTCTATAGGGGCGTCACAGTCATGTAACGGTCCATAACTGGTCCATCACACTAACCTAGCCTCGAAGAACCTAAAATGACTAACGGCTGTGGCGGTCCATCGTAGGACCGTCACACAGTGTGACGGTCTCTAGAGTGGCCATTACACCGTCAGGGTGGGAAAAATAGTGGAATGGCCGAATCGGCCCATTCCACGGTGGGATGTAATGGCACTGGCAGTCTTCTTGACACGTTGGCGTGCTCTTGACATTTTTGGCAAGTTTTGACGAACTTGCAACAATCATCGAACCTGGAGGGCCAATAATAGCCCAATTTCTTTATCTCAATCTTCATTTTCGATCCGGCCTAGTGCGCCCCAGCTGGCCCAGCATGGACTTCTTGCATTACTTTCCTGGCTTCTACCGAAGACAAGCAACGGAGCAGAACTTTCTTTTGGGCGTTCGCCATTATTCGGAATAAGGTCCAGTTCCTCATCTCATAAGAATCTTTGACCCGTAGGAGTTTCATTCTTTGTTCTCTTTCTTTCGGGAGTTGTCGGTGTTGAAACCACCGTAAGAGATGCTCCCGCTAATCGGGCTGTTGAACCTCCTCTACAGCTACTGCATCATTCTCTTGTTCATCGACCAGGACCTCTGTCATGCTGGGGACCTGTCATCGGTTAATTACCGTTATATTCAGGCTTGTGTCTGGCGGGATCACCAAAGAGGTAGCCAGCTTTGCTAGGGCATCCACCTGAGCATTCTGTCCCCGATTGATATGCTTGACTTTGATGAAGTAGAACCTCGCCATCAAGCGGAGTGCCAGCTGGTAGTAAGGGAGGAGCTCTTGCTTCCGCACATCGAACTCTCCTTCTAGCTGTTTTATGACTAGCATGGAATCCCCAAATGCTTCCAACATCTGGATCTACATGGACAGAGCAATCTACAACCTGATTATCAGGGCTTCATACTCTGCTTCATTATTTGTGCATGGCTTATTTATTGAACAAGATGTATAGATAACTTCTCCTTCCAGAGATTTTAGGACTATGCCTGCCCTTGCCCTAACTCTGGCTGATCCAGTAGTTGGGGTATCAATTCTGGATGCGCCATCAAAGTATAGTTGCCACACTGAGGGCTGCACTTGACTGACTTCCAGGGTTTCATCGTCAGGGAGCTCTAGTTCCAATGGACAATCTTCTGGTACTGGGTGCTCAGTGAAGAAGTCTACGATAGCTTGGCCTTTGACGGACCTTTGCGGCACATAGGTGATATCAAACACCATAAGGATCACCGCCCATTTGCCCAGACGGCGTTTGATTGCCGGTTGGGACATGATATATTTGAGCAGATCTGCCTTGCAGATCAGCCTGATTTCATGCGACAACATGTAGTGTCGGAGCTTCTTGACTGTGAAGAACAGCGCCAAGTAGATCTTCTCAATGTAGGTGTATTTTTCCTCAGTTCTGACTAATCTTCGACTGAGGTAGTAGAGGGCTTGTTCTTTCCCTTCTTCATTATTCTGGGCTAGCATTGCCCCCAGGGAGTAGTATGTGGCTGCTATATACAATATCAGCCGTCGTCCTTTCACCGGTGCGCCCAGCACTGGAGGAGTCTTCAGATAGTCTTTCAACTTGTCAAAGGCTATCTGGCAGTCTTCATCCTAGTAAAAGGGAACATCTTTCATCATCAATTTGTGAAAAGGCTGGCATCGCCCTGACAAATTAGATATAAACTACCGGATCGGACAACAACAGCAAGGATCGGGCTACCCCCGGTCACCTCTTGCTCTATCTCCCTGGGACTAATCATCATCAGCCTCCTGGGTGGGGGGTCCTATCTACTAGGAGCAATCGAAGAGGTAGTGGCCCGTGCCGAGGATGAGGTGGGTTGGCCGGCCATCCACTGACTGGGAGAGGTCACAGTACTGGGGCCAGCTGGTCCTCAGATAGATGGGTCCTTCGGCTGGATAGGGTGGAGGGTAATCCTGTGGCCACCATGGTCAAAGGTGCATATGTTCGACCTGCCATGAAGGGTGGCATCCCGATCAAAGAGCCAATGCCTACCAAGTATGATACTACCCACCTCCATAGGTAGCACATCGCACTAGATCACATCGTGGTATGCCTGGAACTGTAGCGGTACCAAGCACCGTAGCCTGACCGAGATGGAAGTGGAATCCACCCAAGATACTCTATATGGTGCAGGGTGATCTATGGGTGTCAAACCAAGTCATTTAACAGTGCCTGTGGAGATAGCATTGATGTAGCTCCCGCTATCTATAATCACCTTACAGGCCTTTCCTTCCAGCCTACAAAATGTGTGGAAGATGGTCGTACAATGTCAATCGTCACCTGAGGCTGGGGTAGGATGCACTTGACTACACCCAATTGTGTGTCCTCTTGGTACTGGGTACCTGGGACGTCAACTTGCTCGCCTTCCATCAACTCATCAAAGAACTCCTCAGCTAGATCTTGGTCCGACTCATAGCTGATTGGCACCAACTCGGGCGTGGGGTCTCGGGCAGGCGTGTCTGTAATAACAAGCGAGTCCCGAGTGGGACACTTGCTCGTATAATGGCCAAATCCACCACACCGAAAGCACTGGTTACGCGGCCCTTTGCTTGATGATGCTCCATCGTTCATCGGCCCCTTACCCTTGTCCTCACGATGTACTAGGGGTGTTGGGAGGAGAGGCTGAGTCGACACTGTGGGCTGATGAGGTCGAGGAGCAAGGACGGGTGCCTGCGGGCGAGGGGGAGGGTCCCTTGGAGGGAGAGTGTAGGGCCTAGGAGCAGTAGGTCCTGGCAAGGGGGTTCTGGGGGACGAACCGCTGGCCACCGACTATAAGAACTAGGCGTGGTACGAGAGTTAGCCCCACGCTGAAAGGTGGTTCCCGGGCGTTGGACGGGAGCGAACTCCAACTCAAACTGCTCCAACTCGAGAACGACCTGATATGCATCCTCCACAGTGGTCACATTGTGGCGAAATAATTCATATTGATAGTGGGGTCACAAACCATGACAAAAGTGAGAAACAAGCATGGTGTTCTTCGCTGTGACGCCACATCGCAAGAAATACTCATCAAACTGCGTGATATACTCAGATACAGATCGATCCCATTGGCTGAGATTCTGCCACCAATCAATGAGCCTTTGACGGTATGTGGTAGGAAGGTACTTACACCTAAGTTTAACCTTCATCTCATCCCAAGAATCAACCTGGGGCTCCTAACGCTGAAACAGCAAGCTCTCCACATTCCTCCAGTAAGTTTTTTCTCTATGGTTACAAGTTATCGATTCCTACATGGAATCATCTACTTGATGTGCTTGTTACATGCTTGATCGGCCGGTCCTTAGTTATGCTATATCTCTGTTCTTCTTGTTCTAAGCACTTTATTGTCGTTATTCATTTTATTCATCGCATGACATTAATGAAATTGGTTAATTACTTAAACATTACTTGCTATTACCTACTGAGTGTTCGCTCACCCAGTTGTTTCCCCACTTTCAGGTAGCTCTGGTGATGACTCTCAAACTGATGGGGATGGGCAGGAGTGAAGTCCTTGGAGCAAGCCAGCTAGGAAACCTTGCAAAGATGTCCTTAGATAGTTCAAGTCTAGATTGTCATCATGTTACAGTGGTTCAGAGTTGTATTTTATTCAAAGTTGCAATGTAATGATGTTAGTGGATATTGGGAACTTCTTTGGTACTTCAGTTGGTGGGAATGTTGAAACTCAAAATTGTTCATTTGTTGGCATAATGGTTAAAAGGTTGAATTATATCTTTAATTATTATGTTATGGTTGAAGTAGTTTAATTGCCAACCCAAGGCACAACATATCTGGAAATCAACATATTTTAACTCTTTCTACTGTTGCGTCCCGATATTCTACGTCGGGGCGTGACATAAGCATCGGAGAGTTTTCCCCAAGGTGCTAACCCTGGACTCCTCTGATCTGTTTCCTGCCTTGTAGATCTCTTATTTGTGGTGACGACAATAGGATCGTGCGGCTCAAGATCCATTGCGAGATCACCCCTCTTCATTTGGCGTCGTCTTTGGGAAACGTATGAAGAGCCAGCATGGTGTGAAGAAGTTCCAGTAAGAGAAATGCCGGCGACAAGGGAAAGGCACCGGCGACCATGGAGGGGGAGCATGCCCCCTCCCACTCTTCCACGGGCCCCCTCTTCGACTATCAAGCTAATACCTTACCTCTGCCGGTCATAGGGGGACAACCCACCTCTGAGACCCCCGATGCTCTCCAGACCCTTAATGCCAAATTGGATATCCTCGTCGACCTGATGAGGACCCAAGTGGCCAAGGATGATAGGTCACGGCTACCTCGGGTGAGTCACCCCTGCACGGAAGCCTGTCGACAAATGGTTGGAGGCCGCTTCACCCTCCAAGGAGGGTGACTCATTCGTAATGGGCCAGGCGGGCCCTCACAAGCCCCACCTCCAGAGCTAGAAGCCTCCTCCAATCTGAGAGGGAAGAAATCAGGGTTGCCTCAGCAACCCTCAGAAGCAGATGCTCCCATTGAGGAGCGGCAGGGCAAATGCCAGGGACGTACTCGCAATCTCTTAGCTCCATGTCAGCCAGAATTGTCCCTCTGCCTGCGGGACTTCGAGCGACATTTCGTCGAACAAGAGCGCGCCCTCCACACCCTACAAAAGGACTCCACTCTGGAGGATGAGGAGCACTCCCCATTCTCCAATCAAATCTTGAAGGCCAAAGTCTCCCCGAGAGTCTCACTACCGACCTTTAAGCCCTACGACGGCCAGGGTGACCCGGGTGACCATTACTGGAGTTGGCGGTCGCTCGGACGAAATGGAGGCACCCCGACTTCTGCCCTCGCTCGACGATGGGAAGGAAGAATTCGTAGTATCCTCGTCCGAGTCATAGCATTGCCTAGAAGGAAATTCAAGCTCTTCGTGTGCTTGTTCATAGGCCAGAGAGGTCGCTCGGCGGTAGCCTTGGGAAAACCCCTTCTGTAGGCCCTGGCGATAACCCGGCTCGTAGTAAGCAAAGGTAGCCTACTGGAGCGCCGCATGATAACCCTCCAAGCGTTTGTATTGCTCGAGCACCTCCAATCCAGCCAGCGTCACCTTCCCCAAGAGCTCGGCCGCCCTCTACTCTACCTCAGACTGTCTCCTCTCAGCTTCAGCTCGCTGGCCCTCAGCTTCCACCCGCTGTCGCTCGGCCTCTAGAGCCCGACCCTCGAGCGCCTCACTCTCGGCCTTCCACTGCTCGACACATTTGACCTGCACTTTACGCGCCGCGTCCAGGACCCTATCTTTTAGCTCAACCATATAACGGGCTTGAACCAGCTACTCGGTCGACTCCTGAGCCTCTTTCTGGCTCGACTCTGCCTGCGCCCTGAGCGAGGCCACCTCCCGCTGAAGGTCTTCAAGGTCGAGGGTCAGGCGCCCGATCTTTTGGTCGGATGCACCACAGGCCCAGGCTAGGGACTCCCTCTCCGAGTTGACCCGAGTGACCAGATCAGTCATTTCGGCCCCCAGTTGGGCCACGATTAAGCCACCCTCCATGACTCGCTCGAGGACCACAGAAGGAGGACTATGCTCGACACCTCCCCGGATCACCTCTAAGGTTACAGAGTGGCACCTGCGGTACAAGGAGGCTCAGACGGCAAAGGTGCCTATCACGGGAGAGGAGGCCCTCTTCGGAATAGCCAAGATCGGAGGATTCCCCTCGGGAACTCCCACTCTCGGAGGCCCACCGGCTGGCTCGAGCTGAGCCGCTTCCCCCCGCACCTTCGTAGCCTTGGTCGGATGGGATTGGGTCGCCTTGCCTTGCGACCCCTCGGCCTCGACCGGCTCGGATTGGGTCCCATCGCCCTGTGCCCCCTCAACCCCGATAGGCAACCCAGCACCGGCCACCTCTGCTCGGGACGCATCCGTCTCAGCCATGACTCCTCTGAAGTCGACGGCCCCCTCTAATTCACCAGATGGGAGAGCCAGTCGCACGCCCCCCTCGACCGAGTGAGCGGCCTCCCCCTCCTCGCCCTTTTCCTCTCAACAGTCACGGCCTTCATTGAGGATCAGAGCATCTTCTCCACGGGATCTTTGCGCTTGGCCCTGCGACGCTCGGAAGCTCCATCCCGGGAAAGCCGCTTGCCCTTGTCTCGGGCACAGGAAGAACTCCCAGACGCTTGAAGTCTATCGGGGGCAGGCGCCTCCTCCTCGTCGAGAATCACCACCCTGGTCAGTGACGCCCCTTCATCAGCCACTCACCTCGAGTCTGAGCAAACAAAAGAGTACCATCAGAAAGAAACTTGCTAATTCGACCCAACATCAATACAAGGCCCTGACTATGTAAATTGGGATGAGATGCAACAAACCGTTGCGGGTCTCACTCAGGCCCTTGTCGTCGGGGAATCAGTGACCGGACTAAGGGAAGGGATAAAGTGATAAAGGGAAACATGGGAGCTTGATATATTTCGGGTATCCCCCTTTGCAGCTGTATTCCTTATAAGGTAGTACCAGGCACTTGCCTTTTACGGAGAGTCGAGGGGGACTTGAATGGCATGGGATATTTCCTGGGCTTGAGGAAACGAAACCGGGGTGCGGGCGTGCTAGTCGATTTCTCAACAGTCACCTATGGAACCAACGGTCAACTGGGAAGCGTCGCCAGGACACGGCACGTGGGCTCGGGAAATTGGGCAACACGTGGAGAGAAGGGAGGTTCCACATGTGCGAGTGTGCATGCGATTGTGGGGAATCGTGTACTGGACGTCTTTCCCCATCGATCGCAAGCAGTCGATGTTTATTTACATCGGATTGAATCCAAACACCTTCATTCCATGTTTGTATATATCTGAAGCCATGGGTAGAGGGCCTAGGACATCCCACAGTTGCAAGGACACACTTGACTGGGAGGTTTAGCTTGCTGGAGTCGGGGGTACTGGACACACAGTGGGTGGTGTGGAGGAGGGCTGGGACCCGGATATGGGCACAGAGATATGCATGTAGGTGGTAACATACTTCATGAGAGCCACATGGGCTTTACAAGGGGGCCGAGGAGGCCAAATTACAACTGGTGCAAGCCGCGGGATAATTTCGACACGTGGGTAGTCCCCGGGTCAATGCATGATAAGGTGGACATCCGCGTGTTTTTAGAGACTCTCTCCTTGAGGCAAGGGACATGCTCTATTCGCCGAGGGAAGACTAGACTGAGTAACCAGGGGAGATACTGGCCAATGACTCGACGGGGGACGGATGCGGTTGGGGACAAGCAGTCCGATATGGATCCCAAAGGGGCGAGTATCTCCATACTGGGAAGTTGAGGCCAGTTCCAGGAATATCACTCTCGGGCTTGGGTCCGGTTCTCTTACGTTGAAGATTAGAGTGGTAAACGGCTGGCTTGATATGAGCGATGGGCACGCATCCCCGTGACGAAGGTAAGTGTGGCATCATGGCATATGTGCGGCTATTGTAGGTTGTCATACGTGGGCAGACCCGAGGTGTAGGTGTATTTGCTGTTATCCTAACGCCTTATGTGTGACGGGAGAGGACTTGTGTGAGATGGTTAGACGCCATATGAGGGAAGTACGAGTGACATACCCTCGGCGCGTGTAAGCCGATTAACAAGCCAACCGCGTACACTTATCTCCTTGCGTCCATCCTTACTTGCTGGAGGAGAGCGTATGCTCGTATCCCTATGTCTAGATGATCTTGTATGGATGCCTTGCCCCTTGAGCTTCTAAGGAAGTTTTTATAGGGGAATATGAAAGGTCAGGAAGGGTTTAAGCGGACCAAATAGAGGGTTGAACTTGGTCCGGGTAAACCCTTGAGAAAATATTTTTTTTGTTCACTTAGTGGGGGAGGGAGGGTTTAGACTGTAATGGCCTTGGCCTATCCGATGTATCAAGGAAGTATTAATAAACAGAGGGGGAATTACTTTTGCTCTATATTGCTTACATGCGTATTTTTGAGAGAGGCTCAAAAATAGAATTTGCTCAGTGTTGTCACGTTCCATGTCTGAGGGATGGGTGCTCTTTCCATGGTGGACAGTCGATACGCCCCTTTCCCGAGCGTCTCGGCCACTCGGTAGGGGCCTTCCCAGTTAGGGGCCAACTTGCCTACTGCCTCCAGTGGTCAAGAGGCTTCGATTTTTCTTAGGATGAAGTCTCCTGGCTAGAAGTGCATGTCCCGGACTCTGGCATTGTAGTATTGAGCGAGGCGCCGCTGGTATTCGGCGGCTCGGATGCTCGCGATCTCTCGGGTCTCGCTCGCCATATCAAGGTTCTCCAGTAATTTCTGCTCGTTCACCTCGAGCGAGAAGTTGATGACTCGGAAAGAGGGATTGCCTACCTCCAGCAGAATCACAGCTTCCGTGCCATACACCAACTGGAAGGGAGTTTCCCCGGTGGCCATTCTTGAAGTAGTTCGGTGTGACCAAAGTATGCTCGATAGTTCCTCCAGCCAGCTTCCCTTGACCTTGCCGAGACTAGTTTTTATGCCTTTTAATATAGCCATGTTGGTATTTTCAACCAGTCCGTTGGCCTGAGGGTGGGCTACCGAATTGAAGTGGTTGCTAATACATAGGTCGGCACATCTGTCTCTGAAATAGTGAGAATCAAATTATCGATCGTTTGAAGAAGGGTAGGCACCGTTCAGCTACCCGGGATAGGAAGCGATTGAGCGGGGTGATGCGTCCGGTAAGGCACTGGACGTCTTTGACGCAGGTAGGTGGCCGCATGTTCAGGATGGCCTGAACCTTGTCAGGGTTGGCCTCGATCCCGCACTGAGTTACTAGGAAACCCAAGAATTTTTCGAACCAAACTCCGAAGGCGCATTTGGCAGGATTGAGCTTCATGTTGTACTTCAGGAGGGTGCCGAAGGTCTCGGCTAGGTCGAAGAAATGACCTTCAGCCTTTGGCATTTTGACGAGCAGGTCGTCGATGTAGGCCTCGACGTTCTAATCGAGTTGTCCTTCGAAGATGTGGTTGGCCAACCTTTGATATGTTGCCCCGGCATTCTTTAACCCGAATGGCATCCGGGTGTAGCAGTGTATGCCGAAGTCGGTGATGAAGGTGGTCTTCTCGATATCCTCTGGGTCCATCCTGATCTAATGGTACCCCGAGTAGGCATCTAAAAAGTAGAGTAGCTCATTGCCAGAGGTTGAATCGATGAGCTGGTCGATGCTTGGCAGCAGGTAGCAATCCTTCGGGGTGGCCTTGTTAAGGTCGGTGAAATTCACGCACATTCGCCACTTTCCCGAAGCTTTCGGTACCAAGATGACATTGGTGAGCCATGTTGGGTAAAGGATTGGTCGGAAAAGGCCAGTCTCCTTTCCCTTGGTGATTTGCTCCTTGATAATCATTTGTTTCTCCGGGGCGTATTTCCTCCTGTGCTGTTGGACGTGCATTAGATCATCTCACCCCTCAACAAATCTAAGCCTTTAAGATTGTTGTTGAGGGTGCATCCCATTCCTCTCATCCTCCTTCCAATCCTACGCGGGTGGCCCATCACCCACCTCCCTCTTTTATTCGCATTCCTACTCGGGTAGCCCATCACCCCCTCCATCCACACATACTCCCATTCGGGTGGCCCATCACCCGCCTCCTTCTATTCCTCCTCTACGGTCCCAAGGCCCATTCATTCCTTGCAACCCGGACCGACCAGGTCCTTCTTTGGGTCAGCCCAATAACTCCCCTCCACGGCCTTCTTATGCGGCCCCTCCTTCAAGGCCTTGCCAACCCTTTATTTCTCAAGCTACACACCTCCAACAGGTTCTTGTTAATAAGGTCGCTTCATTGGAGGAACAACTTAAAGGGATCGCAAGCACACCGCCCGCTCCTCCTTCTCCTTCTCCAATCAATCCCTTTTATGACATTCTAAATGACATTACGAAGATGGAGAAAGATTGGAAGGATAGGAGAGACAATTACGGCATCAACAATGCAAGCAAGCAAGAGCCGGCGGATTTCAATGCTCAAGTGGACACCATCCACCCTCCACCCATTCACACCATCCATTCATATGGCCCTCCGCCTACGCATACACACTTACACTCACAAAATCCTCCGCAACATCATTACATACCACCACCCATCAATACGCCATCACTGCAGCATCCACTTGAGCCTGCTAATGAAGAGCCGACAATTGAAGAATTGAAGATGGCACATGATGAAGCTCTGCAAGCACCCCTTCCGAGTTTCCTTTGCTTTCCACTTCCTCCGCCGCCACTAGATGAACCCCCTGCTCAAGAGGATGCCACCGTTCCTAGTCCAACTCCCACTTTTGAAACTTATTGGTGTTATGACGATGGGTCGATACTCCAATCACCCATGCCGGCGTATTGCGAGTCTCCTTCTACCCTTAACACCATTTGCCCCGTTCGGCGTTTCCTCCGAACCAAACCTTCTACTTTTACACCTCCCACTTCACCATTAGCTTCCATAGGACCGGCCTCCGCCGAGCCTTCCACTAAACCTCCATCAACTTCACCATTAGCTCCCACAACACCGGCTTCTGCTGACCTCTCCTCTAAACCTCCACCAATTACACCTTCACCAGCCTCCACTCCACCGGTCTCCGCCGAGCTTACCACTAAACCTTCCCCAATTAACCTCCCATTACCGCCACCTCGGCCCTCCATTATACCTTTAACCCATAACCCAACTACCCCTACTTCACCTATCCCTTCACCTTTACCCAAACCTGTGGCAGATCCCGAGCAGGGTCCATCCCTTTTTGCACCCGAGACAATCCCTTCCGCTTCAGGGAAAGGGGAGAAGCTCGACGTGTCTCCTCTAACACCTTCCATTACACTACCATCCATGGAGCCTTCCACCTCCGCCTCACCTTCCTTTACCACTCGGGTCTTATGTTGTTGGTCCATTTTCCAGGGACTTCTATGTAATTGTGGGTTTCCTATATAAGGAAAGAGGGCTGCATTGCGAAAAGAGGGGTAGATCTATTCACCCCTCCCCTCTAGATCTGCCATCCACTACTCAACAACTGATTAATCCCAGGAATGATGAGGGGCTTGATAAGCACGGGACACGTGATATGGTCAGGGTCAACAGTACTCGGGGAGGCGGACGGAGGTGAAGCCACAGGAGGCCGAGGAGGAGGAGGAGGAGAGCCATCATCGTCAGGGATCACCTGTCGTGCGGCTCGCTTCACAGCTTGAGCGAAAGATTGCCACGGAGCTGCCAGCGAATGGGACTGGACCCTCGGCAAGGTTGTGGATGCGGCCGGCGAAGGGGATGCAGCGGAGCTGGGGGTAGCTGGCGACCAGGCTGGATCCCCAGCGTTGAGCCCAGTCAAGGGAGCAGGAGGAGGGTAGGAGGGCAGGAGGTCCACGGTTGCACAGCATCGGGCACAGAAAGGCACAGGATAACAGAGGCACCCCGCTTCAGAGGCAGGCTGGCGACTGGTTCGTCCCCCCCAGCGGACGAGACAGGCAGAGTAGATGCCACGGAGGGGCACTGTGGGACAGGCGCTACCGAAGGTACCGGGAGCGCAGGGGTGGGGGGTGCTTGCATGGCTGGCGGTAGCGGGAGCGCAGGGGTGGGGGGTGCTTGCATGGCTGGCGGGCGAGAGCGAGGCCAACAGGAAGCCTGCGCGGAGGCTACCAGTCGGGGCGATGCAAAGGATGCCGGCTCCAAGCCCAGCACCATGAGGACTTGCACAAACTTGGGGCCAAAGATGGATGGGTCCGCAGACGGGGAGCCAGCCGGTTGGCCCTCCAAGGAAGGCAGGTTGCTGGGGACGGCGACAAGCCTCGAAGGCGCAGCATGAGAGGGCAAAGGAGCGTCCCACGGCACGAAGGGCACTACCCCACCAGACAGGGCACAGGTAGAGTCCTCCAGGTGGGGAAGAGGTAGGCCATCCACAGCAGAGGCCTGGGAGAGGCTGACCGCGATAGGCGGCAATGGGGCACCCCTGGTGGAAGCGGCAGGGCTAGAGGGGACCCCAAAGGCAGGAGGTCCTTGGACGCCTGAAGTGAGGCAAGCTATAGGAGAGGACAAAGGCTGGGCCCCCGAGTGGGGCGAAGTTGGGGCTAGCAATGAAGGCCGATCGAAAACCCCACAGGAGATGTCAACCGAGTGAACAGGACCACCGAAGCTACACGTTGGGAGAGAGGAGTCACCCTGGGCACCACCAGAAGAGGCGGATGAGCAGCCAAGAGAAGGCACACAGGCCTGCAGAAATCCCTCCACACCCGCAGAGGGCAGGTCCACAACCGGCAGACGAATGTCGGCCAGTGACTGTGGAGGAGGCGCACAAGGGTCCTCCCTAGTAGCAAGGGGTGGTGCAGGTGGCTTGGAGCACGAAGCAGCAAGAGGGTCCGCCATGGCTGTGGTAGCAGCCGGCAGCAGCGCAACAGCCTGGACCCGAGGAGGGCTGTCCAAGGGGGCATGCCAAGAGGGCAACATAGCATCACGAGGGCTCGCCTCGCCTTGGCCAGAAGCAGGGGCTGAAGGAGCATCACGATGGCCCTCGACTGCAGCTGAGGGGGGGATCGCAAGGCAGAGGAGGACCGGTAGAGGAGCCGACAATGGCCGCAGATGGCAGCAGATGGCCTGGAGCAAGCAGGATGCCAGCACCATCCGATGGTCACCCGACCAGACCAGGAACCACAGACGGAGCCTGGGGCCGAGGCCTACCGCCAGCAGCAGGGGCATCAGCACCCCTAGCAGACAGTGGAGGAGCTTTTGCCTGGAAGTTAGCGACCAGGTGGCCCAGACGGTCACAAGATGGACACCAGAGCGGGGGGTCCGGGATGATCACCGGCTGCCAGAAGCCGCCCAATCCAATGCCAACCCACACACGGTGGGGGAGCTTCCTGGAGATGTCCAACTGGACACAGACCCACACAGCATGAGCCCGGGTGAGGCAAAGAGTGTTGCAGTCGATCTTCAAGGTTGACCCAAGGCTCCCGGCGATGGAGAGGATGGAAGCTTCATGGTAGAAGTTCACCGGGAGGCCCGGGAGCTCGATCCAGATGGGGACGAGCGGTGAGTCAATCTCCAGTGAGAAGTCAAGCATCCAGTGGAAGAACCAGAAGGGGTGCCCGTGAACGAGCAAGGACTCCTTGAGGAGGATTTTGAGGAAGTCTTCCCATTAGAGAAGCGGAGGAGGAGGTGCCGACAATCAATCGCGCTAAGGAGGAAATCCTGCTGGAACTGAAAACACTGGGCGAGGTGAGCCCGGATGTCGGTGAAGGCAGGCTGCCCCTTGGGGGTTCTGGCTATGACAGCAAAGGCAGGGGGGCTGCAAGTCAGCTAGACCTCCTCCAGGGAGAAGAACGTAGCTGGCTCACCAGAGTTCGTGGTGGCAGGGGCATCGACTGAGAGTGGCAATGCTGGCGGTGTGAAGGAGCTCAAGACCACCTGGGAGAAAGAAGGTGCAACGGCAGAGGGGGGAGGAACAGGGAGGGACCCTCCCAAACCAACAGCAGTAGAGGCTCCCTTCGCTGGCCAGGTAGGCCCACCGGCCGCACGAGACCAGCCACCTCCTGGCATCTTAGGAGCTACAGGCGGAAGGGCAGACGCTGGAGGCTGACTAGCTGCACCTGCGGAAGTGGGGGCAACAGCGAGCCCAGAGGATGGGACCTGCACACAAGGGCCACAGGCAGGAAGAGGACCCACTGACTGTGGATCAGTTGATGGCGCCACGGTAGCAGTCGCGACCTATACGAGTTGATCCCCGATCGGTGAGTCCGAAGCAGAGAGGGGATATGTCGTAGGAGCTTCAGGGCTGACGAGGCCGGTTGGTGGAGCAGGGGAGGGTAGCCCATGAATGGGCTCAGCGAAAAACAGAGAGCCGGATCGCGGGCTTGTCCTGTCCGGAGGGAGGCCAGTCAGCGCAAGGGCAGAGCTTGACTCCTGGGGTACATGGCTGATCGACAAGGCAAGTGAAGTGGGGTAGGTGGCGATCAACGGGTGAGATGCAACTTCAGAAGGTGGCATGCGACAGTGGGGAAAAACGTGTCTGCTAGGGAGAGGTCAAGAGGCTGGCATGGAGACGTAAGAACCATCGACAGGCGAAGGAGACGGGGCCAGAGGGAGGGCAGGAGCACCAGAGCTGTGGACGTCTGGGGCGAGGGCGCTCTAAATAGCACAGGAGATGGAACCAATGGTGGGGGGGCGAGGCTACTCCCATCCAGCCCCTCCGCAGGAGGAAAAGGACAGCCGGATGATGCCTCTGCAACAAGGGCACCGGAGGCAATGGACGCAGATAGAATGGTAGGAGAAGAGGTGGAGAGGGGAGGGACGCCTCCCCCCCCGCCACCGGTCATTGTCGGACACTACCAACCGCGAGGAGAATAGCACGCAGGGAGGAAGTATCGCGCGGGAGAGGGAGAGAGGGGGAGCCCAGGAGGAGAGAGAAGATGCATGAGAGAAAATATCTAGGGAGTCTATTGACACTAACCAATCGCAGAACCGTCGTCGTGTTCTGGTGAAGTCTACGAACTCTGAAAAACCACAACGAGCCTGAACTCACTCGTTCTCGCACTGTAGAGCATGAAATCACGAGAAAAGGTGCAGGAAAGGTACGTGATCCATCTCCCTATCTCCATCGAAGAAACCGTGCACTGAAGCGACTAATCCACGTCGAAAACTGCCCAAAACACAAACGATATCTTCTCGGAATCCACCGAGGGATCGCGCCACGCCACGCTCAAATCGACGCTCCATCCCGCGAACTGATCTCCCCAACGCATCCCCACCTCGGCCAGCTCCGCAATGGTGCACGCCCCACGCCGAACGGACCAGAGATGAGAGAGAAGGGAGAGAGAGAACAAGATGAGAGAAATGAGGGAGGAGAGATAGTGAGGTAGTTTAAATAGAAGAATTTAGCCCCTTTTTCTTAAAATCGACTCCATGGGTATCGCCTTTCAGTTTTAATGGCATGTTTAGCTATAGAATGTTGATATGGCATGGTGGGATAGCTTAGGAACGTGTTTCCCCACGATTTCCATCGATTTCGATTGATTGGGAGGGAGTTCGATTTTGGGCTCTATAATCTCGCAACCCAGACGGTGTAACGTGCCACCCCAGGTGCGTTACAGTCCCCTGACACACCTGCACATGTGTGTTACCTTCCTTGTAGCGGTCCACTCTCAGACTATTAGTTGACCCTTGACTATTTGTTTGACCATTGACCTAGTAAGATGGTTAGTGTAGCAGTGCATGGTAGGTCTGTTATAGTCCTATAATGCCCCTACTCTGGTGCGTTATATCATGCATGAAACTGTAGATTTCTATGGAGTTTTAGAAGTTCGGGTGCCTTTAACGAACCTGACCTCGTGCGTTATAGTCGTGTAGCGCACCTGCCTTGGTGCGTTACATTCTCTATTAAATTGTGGATTTTCTGTTGTTCTAGTGAGTGTAACGGCCCATGGGAGGCACGTTACATCAGTGTAACGCCCCATCCTTGGTGTGTTACAGTCTATGTGTCTTTGTGTTTTCGGAATCGTTCGGGTAAGTGTAACGGACCCAAGGGGCTGCGTCACAGGTCACGTAGCGCACCTCCCTTGATCCGTCATATGTTGTAATGGCGCTGTTTAGGCGCGTTACATCCTCTGCATGTTCATTCCTTAATGCATTCTGTGTTTCCTGGGTGCCAGGGTTAATGTGTACCTTCCGATAGAGTTTCCTTCTCTTTCCTAGTGATGGAGTCACTAGTCGTAACCCGACGGCATTCCTGTCGGCCCACTCGGGAAGGTGGCGGGACAGTCCCGATATACGATTTTTAAGCTAGTTTCTCTGGGCCCTCTCGCATAGTCGGTAGCGTCCTACTGGGAGGGAAAACTAGCTAGAGGCCTGGCTTAGGACGATGGGTCAGTGTGTGTGCACGTGGTCAGAGGCTTGGACTGACACTGGCAAGTGTTACTCTGACAAGTTCTTGGTTCGGTACTTTTATGCCTCTCGCGAGTCGTTAGCCAGATAGCGAGTTGCTTGAGATGCAGTGTGGCAGATGCAGCTGCTCTCCTTCTTCTAGTGATCTCTTCCTTTTCCTATCACCCAAGTTAGTGGAGGTTGATTCTTTTGGTAGATATGATTCTTGATGCATCTCTCGCGGGTCACGAGCCAGACAGCGAGACTAGTTCTGATGTTCCGATGTGTCTCTCACGGGTCACGAGCCAGACTGCGAGACGAGTTTCTCATGCTTGTAGTTACATTTATTGACATGTAGTTAGTTGTTTATACTGTGTAGATAGAGTTTCCATCTTTACTTTAATTATATTTAATTTATGCCATTGCCTGTTAGTGCATTAAATGCGTGCATCCATTGCTTTTATATTTGTATGCTTACATGTTTAGTGCGAGGTAGGGATCCGCGTGACCCCTACTGAATCTGGCTGTGACTCACCCTTAGGTAGGGGGATGGACTCCTTACTTCGCTAGGATCATTTTGGTACCACATGCATGCCCATGCGTAGGCGTTTACATCATTTTCCATGTAAGGTGCATTTTAGGAGTTTTTAGGTTAAAAATGCTTGAAAAATTCATTAGGGCCATTGTATTTACATTTTGATGCATGCCGTAGTTGTAGAAAACTTGTTATTTAGTTTCTTCTACCCCTTTTCTTTTGTTTCGCGCTGATCCGGCTTGACCGGAGGGGAGTTCGATTCTGAACTCGTCTCTCTCGTTTCCCAGCGGATATAATGCACCTGCCAAAGGCCGTTATATGCTTAACGAACCCTAGGGGGTGTGTTATGCAATGCATGGCGGACCGCTCGTGGACCGTTATGTGACCGTGATTTTTAGTAGGTCTGTAGGTTGTGGGGCATGACAGACTAGTCCCAGTCTGCCACGTAGTGCGTTATATGATGGGTTAAACTGTGGATTTTTTTGAGTTTCAGGCATTTGGGTGACTTTAACGGACCAGTCCCGGTGCGTTATAGTCTCATGGCGCACCAGTCGTGGCGCATTATGATCTGTGTGGTTTTGGATGGTTTTCTGGCGAGTATAACGCACGGGCTGAGACGCGTCATACATTACATAACGCCCCAGAGGTGGTGCATTATGGTCTGCATGTCTGGGTTTTGGTACGTGCACGGGTGAGCATAACGGCCTGGGGGAGGCACGTTATAGTCGCATAACGCCCCCACCTTGGTCCGTTCCACTCTGATGGTTTGGTAAGTCAGGGAAAGCATGTTTAATTCCCGTTAATGCATTCTATGCTACGTCTATGTTATAATCACGTTATTTTATGATTATTGGCTCGCTCCTAGTATCCCAATGGAGTGCTTGGTCTTTCCATGTGATGGAACCACTAGACGTAGCCCTAGACTTCACAGATGGTTGACCCACCTGGGAGAGGTGGAGGGGCAGACCCGTCAAACGGCTTAAGCTAGTACCGTGGGCTCTCGGCTCGACCGTAGCGCTCTATGGGGGAGGAAAATCTAGCTGAAAGTCTGGCCCTAGGAAAAGGTCAGTGTGTGCACATGTGGTCAGAGGCGAGGGCTGACACTGACGAGTGTTACTCTGACTAGTTTTCGGTTGGTACAGTTCGATTACGCCTCTCGTTGGTCACGTTCAGAACTCGCGAGTTGCCTGAGATGCAGTGTAAGTCGTCTGGAGGCACATCTGGTCTCTCTCTTCTGGTGGAGTTGTCATATTCTTTCTCCTGTCACTGGAATGATTGAGTTATTTCTATTGGTAGATGTAGTTTTTACTGCTAGTCCCCGTTGCTAGCTGTTGTCCCGGTTATTTGGTTATTTGACTATATTATTTATATTGGCGTCTCGTTAGTCATTTTACTTGCCTAGATAGACTCTCCTGTTCTAGTCTAGTTGCATGTTGGATTAGTACATCTGCTTATTGTTGTGACCCCTGGGCACAAGATAGAAGGGAGAATCTTAATGCTGTCTTATTTTGATGATTGCAACAGGTTGACGTGACTTTCTGGATCATTTCTTGGATTCAGTCTCTGAGGCGAGCACGCTTTTGCATGTCTTTCCACGGGATGTAGCTATCGAGTGGGATTGGGCCGATAGGGCAGAGGGGAATGTATTCTTCCAAGTTGTCGATGAGTCGTTGTAGCCTCTGGAGGGGCGTTAGCTCTGCTGGGGATTACAAGACAGCCACTTGTTTAGCTTGTTTCTTGACCCGCCTCTTGAGATTCTTCCTTCTGTTCCTCTCCTGTTTCTTAGCGATGGCCATCTCCAAGGGAGTAGGAGGAGGCGGCACTGGAACTGGGGTTGACATGTCCGCACGGGGATGCCATCGAGCCGATGGATTTACAGGGCGAGGTCGGTGACTCCTCTTTGCCCGGATCTTGATCCAGGCACCTTCCGATTGTTGTAGTTGGAAGGTAGCGTCGATCGCCTGCTCGATAACTTCGACTGGTAGTTCCTGGTAAGCGGGAATGCTGGGACCGGCGTCCGAAGACGTGGATGCGGCTTGTTGCCTTAGCCACAGTTGTTGAGGTAGTTTACTGGGAACCAGTTGACTCGTGCTGGCATCCAAAGACATGTGCGCGGTTTGATGCCTTAGTCGCGGTGACAAGGGAGGTTTTGCCTGTTGAACTGGTTTACTGGGGCTGGTGTCCGAAGACATGTGCGTGGTTTGATGCCTTAGCCGCGGTGGCTGGAATTTCTACTGAGGTGGGGCCCGAGGAGCATGCCCAATATCTTGCTTCACAGTCTGACCCCTGTGGTCTGGCTGAGGGCAGGGTCGGGTGACACCTGACACATTTGGGGGCCTTATTGCCCCCGGTGGCTGTCTTGATCTCTCATGCCAGAGGGCCTTTGTGATGGCAGACCCGGCTTGCGAGCTGTGGGGAGGACTTGGTCTAGTGGAGCCGAGGTCCCGCTCAACTTTTGCTTCCCCTTTCTGTCCTTAAGCATCAAAGATAGAGGTAGAGTAGGGGGAGGATGAGAGGGGCTCGTAGAGTTTGTCCGGGTCTCACCTACCGGGACATCCTCTCGATCGAGAAGGACTTGAAGGAGCCTTGTAGTATCTTCCTTGGAGAAGGGCAGAGACTCTAGCTCTTGACAGGGTCGCCATTGTGCGGCCGGAGTGGCAGGGGCTAGCTGACCAGCCTGTGGTGTCGAGGAATCAGGGGAGACCGGGGGAGAAGGAGGATGAATGATGTTGGCCGAGAAAGTGCTCGGCCCCGCCTCTTGGCTGGCATCTTGCCCCCTGCGTCTCTGCAGTCATTCGAGAGCCTCTCGATTATCGGTCCGGAACTCGAGCCATTCTGAAGTATGCTGGTAAGGCAACCTGTGCCCATTTTCCTGGGGAGGATCGGGCTACTCTGGTGCATTCCTGGTAGTGCTCAGGGTTTCTTCGACAGCTTGCCATAGCCGAACAAGTGCCATGGAATTCCCTTCGGCATCGATCTGTTCCCACCAGATCTGTTCCTCGATGAGGTATTGGACTTCCTCACAGGACTCGATCGCGTGGCAGATTCGTGCATGAAATGCATTTCTTTTCTTGGGTGTTCTATTCTCAGGACGTGATCACGGTCCTTGAGATGCATTCCCCGAGATTGTCATTTCCTTGCTGTCGTAGGTTCTTTCCTTGGTGAATTACTCAATGGGTGACTAGTCCCTTGTAGTCGTGCATTCAGTTGTTGTTGTGCCTTGATGTGACCCAGTTTGCAGTTGTGTTCCGTGGTTCTTTGTCCCATATGGAGCCAGGATCCTGCAAGGGCTACCATCGTTGTCATTTTAGCGCTATTTCTCTATGATTTTGTGTGTCTGCCGTAGCACTATGTGGACCAGGTCTTGTCGGTTAGCTTTGCTATACTCTTCTTTCTTGGTAGAGTTAGCTTGCAACTTGATCAGATGTCATATCTGAGTGAGGACTGACTTGATTGTGTTTATGGTCCAGTGCTGTTGTCATTGGTGTCCTGTGTGCCAGGTGTTCCCTATCACCTTTGGCGCTAGACCCGATGTTGTCAAGCTATTAGCTGTAAGGACTAAGTCTCCTTGCTTAAGTTGATGCTTGTTGTATCTGTCGGTTTGTTTCTTCGAGCTCTGTTGTCGTAGCAAGTGTCATTTCTCTTTCCCTATGAGACGCAAGCGATGTTGCCATGTTTCAGAGATGTCAGACTTGTGTTCACTTATGGCGTGCTCGGTCCTAAGTGTGTGCTTGTGCCTATGGTCTGACTGTGTTCCTCTGAGCTGTATTCTTTTGAGATTCGTGTTGTTTCTAGTTATGTCTTGGGGGTTGTTCTTCCCTGCTTCTCCTTCACTTAGTCCTTAAATTTTGAGGATGGAATTTCTTGAAGGGGGGGATGATGTAATACCCTGGATCCTTATTGGGTCTTCTCAGATCTTTATTAGGTATTTTAGATCCTTATTAGAGAGTTTCAGAATGCTTTTGTAGGTCCTGAGTAGAATTTTACGATCTATGTGGGTTTTCTCTCGTACAAGTTATGGAACCCTGCGGTGAGTTTATTCCTCAGTTCATCGACTCGAGGATGTTACAGCTGCGATGTACTCTTTGAGAGGATCGTTTCGACTATTTTTACGTATTTTTCTGAATTAGTAAATTTTCGACACAAAAATCAGAATTTACGAAAATTAGAAAAATTTCTTAATTTCTTCTATTTATAACCTTTCACCCCCTCTCTCCTCCCTCATTTCTCTCATCTCTTTCTCTCTCGCGTTCTCTCTCATCTCTGGGCCGTTCGACGCGGGACGTGCGACCGTGGAGAGCTGGCCGAGGTGGGGACGTGTTGAAGTGATCGGGACGCGTGATGGGGCGACGGATTGAGCGTGGCGTGGCGCGATCCCTCAGTGGATTCTGAGAAAGCACGGTTCGTGGTTTTTGTGTTTTCGACATGATTTTGTCACTTCGGCGCACGATTTCTTCGGTGGAGGTAGGGAGACGGATCATCTACTTCTCCTGCATGTTTTTCCTGTAATTTTGCGTTGTTCGGTGCTAGAACAGGCGAGTTTGGGCTCGTTTAGGTAAAATCATAGTTTTGTGGAGTTCGTAGCCCTTCACACCTACCAACCCACCACGCCACTGACCTCCCCCATGGCCTCCGGCGCATCTCCTTCACACCACCACAGCAGACCCACTGCCCACGCCTCCGGCCACCTTCACCTCCCCACACCCGCGCCACCGGTAGCACCCTCCGCGACCACCGCCCCACTCCCGTCGTCGAACCCCCAGCACCTCCGCCACCTCCCATTCGCCACCGTCGCCCTCACCACCTACCTACACTAACCCACGCCACCCTCCTCTCTCAACCCATCGCGCACCCTCTCTCTCTGTTGCCAACACCATAGACCCCAATTCGGTGACTGTCGCCACACCTCCACACCCCCTCTCATGTCGCAGCGTCGCCCCGCCACCGTCAACCTCTCCCTGCAACCTCCGCCATTGGCCTGCCACTTCCCTACACCCTCCGCCATCAGCCACACACCTCTCTCACTCTCTCCTTCTCTCTAACAACCACGGCACAGACCTCTCTCCCCCCCTCTCTTTCACCCTCTCCCAGCTCTCCATCTCTCCCTCTCTCTTCTCCCCCGTGAAGTCACAAACCCACTGGACACCGCCCAGCCCTCGTCTGACGAGCCTCCCCCTGCACCTCCACTGGCTATGCCAACCGCATACATACCTCTGGCCATCCCCCCTCTCTCATACACTCTCACACAACCTAGCTCAGAGGCCAGTGCACCTCCCTCCGTCCATCTGCTAGCCATCTCTGCTCACCCTCTATCCCTCCCGTTCTCACCACCCACGCCCACGCCCACCGCTGTGCTTGCTCGCCTCTCTCTCTAGCCTACACACATGCTCTCCCTCACTGTGAGCTCCTGCTGCCTGTGATCACTGCGGGCCCTTCATCGCCAGTGATCGCATGCAACACCACCGACAGTACCCCACTCCACCGCTGCCTCCTCCTCACCCCCCTTCTCTCTCTCTCCCTCTCTTACTCAGACATCCCATGCCTCCCCCCTCCCTCTCTTTTCTCTCCTGTGAACCCATAACCATCGTCTCCCATCCCTCTTACCCACCGTTGATGCAGCTACCTCTAGCCACCGCCCTCCATCGCCACCTCATGCCACCACCACTGCCAACATCACCCACCCCAGCTCCTCCGTCGCCATCAGCCGTGCACATGGGAACCCCCACGGCGACCACTCCCTTCACACTCTCCCTAACCCACGATACCAGCCCTCTCCTTCACCCAACCTCCCACAGGCGGAACACCATAGCCACCTCCATCTGCCTCATCCTCCGCCCCTTACAGTCGTCGACTGACCTCCTCTCCTTCTCACAAATGCCATAACACCCAGCCGCAGCCCTCTGCCTGCGTTGATCTCCCCGACCACTCACCCCTCCACCGGGAAGCCTCCTATGGCTGCTCCCTCTCTCTCTTTCCCTCTCTCTATCTCCCCCCTCACACGCGGTCTCTTTCTCTCCCCTCTCTCTACCTCTCTCCACTCCATGCACACACGTAATCCCTTTTCTTTTTTTAAGAAATAGTCTTAGTGTCTTTAAACCCTCATTCTTCCTCCTTTTTCAAGATGGCACTCTTCATTCCCTGGTCCAAGACCTCAGATACTTCGAGGGTAGCCTGCCTGTTCCTTTGCCATGTGGTGTGTAAGTTTGGGTTGCCCCGTACCATAGTGTCTGACTGTGATGTTAGGTTTACCAGTTATTTGTGGAAGAAATTGTGGCACATGTTAGGTACCCACCTCAAGATTTCCACTACATATCATCCCCAGATAGATGGTCAGGCCGAGGTTGTCAACAGGAGTCTGGGTGACTTGTTGAGGTGTCTTGTTAGGGACCATATAGAGGATTGGGACTTAGTGTTACCACTGGCTGAGTTTGCATACAATGATTCGGTCAATAGGTCTACAGGTATGAGTCCGTTTGAAATTGTCACAGGTCGTAGGCCTAGGAAGCCTGTGGATCTTGTTCCCCTACCCGTTCATGCTTGAGTGTCAGAGTTAGTCGAGTCATTTGCTGAGCATGTTAGAAGTCTGCATGATGACATTCGTCGTCACATTGAAACAAGCAATGCATGGTACAAGGAAGTAGCCGACGCACATAGACACCATCGTGAGTTCCAGGAGGGTGAATATGTAATGATCAGGGTCAGACCTGAATGGTTTCCCTCTGGAACCGTGAAGAAATTGCAAGCTCGCGGCGCTGGTCCTTTTCGAGTATTGAGGCAAGTCAGGTCTAATGCATATGTTGTGGACTTGCCTGAAGAGTATGAGATTAGCTCTACCTTCAACGTGTCGGATCTGGTTGCCTACAGGGATCTCGCGGTGATTCCTAGTGAGCTCTTCGGGCCATCTCCACCCCTTGTGAGTGACACCATCCCAGAGTGTCCACCACCGACCTCATCCCGACAGCAGCACGAGCAGATAGAGCATATACTGGATGAGCATGTGACTGTTGCCAGGAGTGGAGCTTACCCGCGCTACCTAGTGCGATGGAGTGGAAGGCCCGCGACCGAGGATACCTGGATCACCTGGGCAAAGCTACAGCGGCTAGATCCAGATCTACTGGAGCGATACCAGAGTGACCAAGACCCATATGCGACGGGGTCGAGTTTCTCCCACCCGGGGAGAATTGGTGTGGACACTAGAGCTAGAGATCGGCTCGACTCAGCAGGCCACCGGCACTGGACACGCAGCGCGGCTCGGGCGACGTCGACTTTCTTGAGGCTGGGGGACAGTCTGGAGTCTCCACATTGAGTTATGTATCTAGAGTGTATTTATATTAATAGTTGTATTTGTATATTTAGTGTGTTTAATTAGGCTAAGTTAGTGGGTTTATTTGTAAAAGGGCCACTTGGGCCCGGAGGGACCCCACCCTCTCTCCCATTGGGACACTTGGCTGCTAGGGTCCATGGGGGGTCCATGATCCACCTTGGACTTGCACCAAGGAGACAAAAGGAGGAGTCCACCTTGGACTTGCACCAAGGAGACAAAAGGAGGAGAAATTTAAATTTTCTCCCCCCTTTCCAAGGGGACCCCCCTTCTTGTCCTCCATGTGCGATGAAACTAATCATATTGTCTCCCTTCCCCTTCCTTCCCCTTTGTCTCCATTCGTCGGGGAGAAGTCCACGGCATTCACCTCAATCACTGTTATATCTGCTGTGTGTTCAAAGCAAAATTTAGTCTGGTCAAATGAGGTTTTAAGAGGGCATATTTTTAACGAACTATTCACCCCTCCTCTGGATCCGGTTGCACCCTTGCTTGGGACCAAACATGGCGTACTCCGGGGGAAGCTTTTTTAGCTGCTGATCCTGTGGGCAGGGCACACCATAGAGGTCTATTGTGGAGACTCATTCCCCATACTAGATGAGCTTTGTCTCGATGATCCGCTCGATAATTTGCCGTTGTGTCATGAGGTTTTTTGGCATTGGTGTGTTGGATGCTCGCGGATGTGCTTCCACTAGAGGCGTGCCAAACCCGACTGCTGTTGGGGTTCGGGCAGCTGCTGCTGAGGCGTTGGCACCATTGTGCCCAACTGGTAGCACCGGTGGTTCGGCCAAAGGCCTAAGAGGTTGCTGAGGGTGAAGCTCTCGCTACTGAAAAAGATCGTGCAGGAGGGCCTTCAAGTGTTGGTTCTCCTTCAAGAGGGTCCCAAGAGTTAACTCTTGGACCTCATTTGCCGAAGGATCATTGTTGACTGGATCTATGTTGACAGGAATGCCACGATCCTCAGCTAGAACTTCTTCTGCACGTTCTGACACCTGAGGTCCGACGGAGGTGCCGATGTGACCAGGTGGCACCGGGGGTTGAGTTTGAGGGTGAGGCCTCCAGAGCTGGACCAGAGGCTAATTCAGGTCATCGGACTGGGCATCGGGCTGGTGTCTGATGGCATAACACATGAACACCCGAACTACGTCATTGATGAGCCGAACCGTCTGCTTTTTTTGGGAGTGCTTCCCAGGGTGAGCTGGAGCCCCCAGCCTATCAAAGACTAAGGTCCGTTGAGGTGGGTCCTCTGCTACGAGACCAGAGTTGGCCTGAGGCGATCTCAATGTCGATTGTTGGCTGAGCTCGGCACGAGCCCTTCTTGGCTTTCACGTATTTGGGCTAGACACACTAGGTGACTGGGTGTCGTCAGACTGAGCCGACGAAAATTCAGCTGTGCCTTGAGTGATGCCACCCCCTGACGTTCGGAGAGGGTTCTTTGTACGCGCCCTTCGAACGGCTTGAGCGTCTTCTGGGGTAACCCAGTTTCTTCTCAGGCTAAATTGCTATCCTCCCTTGTCACTATTCTTTCGACTAGACTTGAGAGTTTGGGTGTCGGACTGGTGGAGGTGCCCTCGGCTACTTTCCTAGGTCCCAACTTCTTTGAGTTCTGCTTTATCCTTTCGCGTTTACTACAGGAGGTTGAAGCAGTCGATAGTGGGGACTGTAGGCACAGTCTGATCTCAAGGTAGTAGTGGTTCGCCTCCATAGAGACAAATCCTCAAATCACCGACAAGAATAGTTTTACTGGAATTACTGGTGGCAGTAGCGGGCCGCCTGCCTCTGCGTCCGCGTAAACCCCCCTGAGTCAGGGGGGGTTACGTGGACTGGATTGGAGGGGGTGAGCGGGTCAGGAAGGATTTAATATGGAGAAGTCCCAATTCTAATAGGATTCTTCTAGGAGTAATACTATTCCTAACCAAACTACAATTTCGTAGGTTCTCTACCCTATAAATACACCCTTCTGAACACATAGGGGTTAATACCTCTGAGTGTTCTACGGTGACTTGCTGGCTATATGGTAGGCTCCATTTGAGAAATTGTGGCTGGATCCTACAATTACAATAACTATATTAATATGTGATTATGTTCAAAGGTATTAGTTTCTATGTTAGCTCAACCCTTGGTTCTACCCAATCTCACCGGGTAAAGGTTTAAACCTATCCTTGGACTTGGCTTTCCTAGGAATTGAATATCCTAGGCTCTGATACAACAAAAACGGTCACGCCCTGAGCGTGGAAGGAACCTGGAGTGCGTGACGAGTTTATATCGATTATGTCAATCAGAGCGTTAGTGTATTCGACACAAAGACAGAGTGCATAAAAGTAAAGATAGCCCAATCCTTTATTCATCATACTTGAAATACTTCAACTACAAACTCTTAATGGAAGTACTAGCACTCAATCAAAATTAAAAGTACAATAGTTGACTCAAGAAGATAGAAAGACAAGACTAATTGATGCTTTGATAGATGGAGTAGCTCTAATCTCTTCACCTTGACCTTCCACATCTGATTGTGTCTCGTCATTGGACTTACCTAAAAAATAGGGGAATAACACTGGATGAGCGAACGCTCAGTAGGAATTATATCTCAAGTGCTAGCTTGCTTTAAGTAAAATTACATGTTACATGAATGCAATATAGCTATGCATGTTTGCGTAAAATGACAATAGAGAGTGTATATCAAGAGATAGTTGAATGAACTAGCATGTCTTTCAAGAACTCATGTTAATAAATATCAAGATGATCAAGCACGTATATTTATCATGTCATGTTGAGAATTGGCTATCAAGTTTCAAGCAAGTAAATAAAATACCCTTTGCGGGTCACGCAGGTCATGTCATGTCAAGTCGAGTACTGGATTGTGGAATGTCATTTAACTAGAACGTCAAGCACTTCGGTGCAATGTCACACCGTGATCATTACAACTCCCATGGGCACAAGTACTTTCGGGTGCTCCTCTCAGGACCAGATCGGGCCCTTATATGCGCAGGCATTGATCATATATTTCGACATCCACTAAAGTTATAGCCAATATAGAGTTCCAAAGGAATAAGCTTGTAGGAATTTTAAGGTAGATCATATAGACTAGAGTTTCAAGGAACGAACATAATATGTAAGGACGATAATAATCGTATAACCACAATTTGTGATAAAGCTAGGTGGGATAGGCTCCCTAGATAGGTGCCATGACATTAAGCATAAGCGCCCATACATAGAATGGTCACTCATACTTGAACATGATAAAGCTGATACAATTAGTGTCCATATGTATGACATATAACTCTTTAAAGGTATTAATGGTATGGTTTCCCTATTCCATTATTTCAAGAACATTCTCATGATAGCCACTTAGTATATCATGAGGGCCGGTATACCAAATCAAAAAATATAAACACGTCACCATGTCACGATGCTTCAATTAATTTTCATAAATACTAAAAAATTCAAAAATAAGAATGTGTCTCCTGTGTAAGACGTGTTCTATGTCAGAAACTCTCCTTCTCCTTCACCCTTCCCCACTCACCACAACTCGCAAAAAATAGCCAAAAAATGCTTAATAAGGAAGTTTAAAGATACCTACCGGGTCATGCTCATCTCCCGCCGCTCCACCGGGTGCCTCGGGCCCCTTCAATAGCCAAAAGAGGCTCTCCCTCTTCCATAGTGATCTCTGCACGCTCCGTAGTCCTTCTCGGGGTACGAGCAGTGCATCTCCGCTTTCCTCCACCTTGGCTCGGGCCTCCATGCTCCATGGGGACGAGGTTTGAGTGAAAAAAAAAGGGGGTAGAAAGAAGAGGGTGATGTCGGCGCTTGTCGGTGGGAATGAGGAAGAAGAACGATCGCCTGTGGGCGGCCAACAGTTATAAGATTCGAATTAAAGACACGTCTAGTCACCTAGACGCATCCATTTTGCACATCTGGCTGACCAGTCACTTCCATAAAAAAAACAAAAAAAATGGATGCGTCAAGGCACTTGGACACGTTTATTGGACATGTCTTACCTCTCAGATGTGTCTATTAAAAAGAAGAAGAAGAAAAGGAGGAAAAAAGGAAATATATATGTACATACACAAAAATCATTCATAAAATGCTCAAAAAAAAGTGGGCGATGGGCAATAGAAATAGAAAATGGTCACATGCGTTAAGGTTCCATAGTTATTCCATGTTTATGGAAATAAGGAACATCGTGGTCTGGGCACTTCGGGCCTCAATTTCATCAACTCAGTTACATAAGCCCTCCACGGCTCCCGGTTCTCCTCTACATACACCACCGTCTTCCGTGGAATGCTTGTCTTCCACAATGCTTTGATCGCCTTTACGTCCTTCATATCTTCTGTACCCGACTTTCTTTTCTTAATCAAAGGAGAGTCAGAAAGCATAGGGAAAGAATGATGAGGGAGATCGATTTGAGAATGGCACCAGTGCGCACTATAAATGACAAATTCAGTTGCGCCGATGAGTTGAAGTTCCGCATCAAGAGCAGATCTCGTAAGAAGCTCTAGTCGGACTAAGCATGCCGGTGCATAAGTGAACAGATTTTGCACCATGGTGCCGAAGTGGGCATGCTAGTCTCCACGTGTCTTTAGTCGAGGCACGCGAGTAGATACATTCCCACCAAAGCCCAACACATCAGCTATGTAAGAAAGGGGACTTTGTTGAAAGATCCTCGAGGGAGTCTGCGCTACCTCACGGTAGTCGAATTTGAAATGGAGGTCAAGCCAGCAGTTGAGAAGAAGCATGCACCCATAAGGAAGTCGGCCCATACTGGAGACCGTGAGACCGCTGTAGAGATAAGTAAGGATGACGGGCCCCACTCTTTTACCCTCCCAAAAGTCACAAATTACGCCCAGTTGATCTTCCTCCACGATGTTGTCAGTGCAAGGGAAGAGGAGAGCTCCGACTAAGTCTTGTCTGTTTGACCAGTGGAGAGGTAATCAATTAAAGAAAACAAAGGATGTCCCACCGTGATCGCCAATTTGTAGGGAAGGTTATTTGTTTCAAGAATGTGTTTAGTGAGTGTTGCACGTGTTATTTCTCTTGAATCGATCAAGAGAAATAAAATTCAACATCGATTGGGCAACGGCTGCAAATTGGTATAAAACCAACGCCGATAAATAAACGGATCCATCAGAAAAGAATTCACGCGTGTTCTGCATGCCAGAATTCACGTGTTATGCATGGCCAAATAAATGCATGTTTTGCATGCCGAAATCCCATGGGTCTCGTATGCCACAATCGACAAACACATGACGAGTGGCTTAAGCTAACACAATTTCGCTTATAGGAATAAGGCAAAATGAGTCTTCCTCCCTTACGTATGCGGCACGTGGAAGTGAAGTCTGTGAGAGGCAGGACCTCCCCTTCGGGTAAAAGAACAAGGCACAAACGGACCCAAAGAACGCTTCCTCCTTCACATGGTGGGGCCAACCCAAAGCACAAATGAGAAAGCAAGGCAAAAAGCCTCTAGGTCCAATCCTTTTATAGCCCTAGAAGGGATGGGGGGAGTCTTTGCCCTCTCTCTCTCCCTCTCTCTCTCCTCACTGCCTCATCCCACTTGGGCACACAACCCTAGGGAGGGGGAAGACTCGGACCCGAAGGGATCCCCTACTCGGATCGGGCACGCACCCCAAGGGAGGGGGACCTCAGACTAGATGGGAGGTACCTAGATTGGGTGAGCCCACACCCAGACTTGGCACACATCCCAAGGACGGAGGGTCATTCGGACCGAGTGGGGCTCTCTACCTGTATCCGGTTTGCATCCCGTGGTTAGGGGAGCACTCGGACTCGGTCAGGCCTCTAGCCCTCTACAAATATCCCGAGGGTGTTCAAAGGAGGACAGGGCATCAAGCTCGACCCAAGAGTGTGGAGAGGGAATGCCCGTGTTTGTTCTTTGTGTGCTCTGTGTCCCTTGCACCTTGGCAAGGCGGTAGTGTGTGCCTTGTATCCCGCGAAGGCAAGCGAGGGTATGTTCTGCAGATGTGCCTTGATGTAATTTGTACAAGGATATATATAAAAGAAATTACACATATGTACTCTGTGAGTTTGCAAAAAAACCCAGAGATGTTGAAAATTTGCATGAATGTAATGTGCATTTTAGAAATCGTCAAGTTACCCCTGCAAATTACGGAAACGTCTGACTTTCAAAAAAACAATTGTGGAGACGTCCAAAGTTGCATGTGCTCTACGAGAGCGGGAAGCATGCAGAGACCTTGCATATGTTTCAAAAATTGCAGAAGCATCCTCAATTCGATATGACTTGTGATCAGGGTCGCACAAGTGCATTCTCCCCTTCTTTCTTTCTCCCATTTTGTGAGAACGAGTGATCTTCGCGATCATTCGACAGGGCTTATCATATCACAACCAATATAGTTAAAGGTTTAAGAAATTCTTTGGCAATTAATCAAAGGTGTTTGGACTTTATGCCGATGTAAAAGAAAACACTCGTACGAGAGTACATCAGGGGCACTACCATTGTCAACTAGTATCCTATCTACGTTACAATGGTTTATTATAGCCGATATTACAAGAGTGTCATCATACGGGGTGATTACCCCTTCCAGGTCTTGGTCAGAGAACACCCAGGCCTGCTGCTCACTCGTCGATAGGGCTTTGGGGTGCTCGGAGGCCCTGCTCCCCCGTTCAGCATGACGCTTCCTTCCTCGGCTACTATCTGTTCCTGATGTCGGACCGCCAGAGATGACATTAATGTGGACTCTGCAGAGTTGATTGTCAATCTCTTCTGGAGGGATGCCGTGATCTTCCCTCTGCTCGGACACGTATCTGGATAGGTGTCCCTGGCGGATGAGATGCTCGATCTCATCCTTGAGTGGATGACAATCTCCAGTATGGTGTCCATGGTCGGTGTGGAACTGGCAATGCTTGCGTCGACTGCGACGTGTTGGGTCAGACTTCATAGGCTCGGGTTGGCAGAGAAGGCCCGAGCTCTTAATGTCTTCATATATCTCATAGACGGGGGCGGATAGGGGCGTGTACCACTCGTATTTCTGAGTGGGCTCCCTACGGTCTCCGTCCTGATTCCGCCTCTTTGCCTGACCCGAGCCTTGCTCGGATGATCGCTTCCTATCTCCCTCTCTACCGGAGCCCGTCGTGCTACGACAGGCGCTGAGGACTTCTTCACACTTTGCATGGAGTAGAGCTAGGGTCACCAGATCAGCTAGAGAGGTGGGCGGATGGTGGACCAGTTCTCGCCGGAGGTTCTCATCGCGGGTGCCTCCAGTCAATGCGGTGATGGCCAAGGCAATATCCAAGCGAGGGATACCCAGGGCTTCTAATTTAAATTGTTTGATATAAGCCTGTAGCTTGTCCCCTTGTGCCTGTTTTAGTGCCAATAGCCCCGCAATTGACCTGGGAGGGCCACTACCGGCGAAGCTCTCCATGAAGATCCGCTCGAACTGTCGAAAGTCATGGATGCTACCGAGGGCGAGTGCTCAAAACTATGCTTCAGTGCCTTGGACCAAGGTGGTCACGAACGCTTGGCATTTGATGACGTCTGAAGCCCCGTAGAGAGTCATCAGGGCGTCGAACCTGTCATAGTGGTCGGCCGGGTCTCCCTGGCCGTCGTATGACTTGAAGGTCGCTAACAAGACTCTGGGGGTGATCTCGACCTTCAAGATTTGATGGGATTGCTCTTCATCCTCCTTCATGGACGTCTTCTGCAAGGCGCGAAGGGCGCGCTCCTGCTCTGCGAAACGTAGCTCGAAGTCCCTCAGTTGGATGGACAACTCCTGTTGACGCTGAGCCGAGGGGCTATGAGGGCACCCTTGCGGGCTGCCTCGTCATCCCTCGGGGGCGTCGATCTCCCGGGGCTACTGGCGCACCCCGAGCCTTTCTCTCCTCGAAGTGGTGGAGATATCTTGTTCTGGAGGAGTGGCTTGCGAAGGTCCTCCTGACTTATTGCGCACAAGCCATCTTGCTTGGAGGGTGAAGCGGCCTCTGGCGATATCTCCTCATAATTCTCAAGATTGGAGTCCATGCAGGTCTCTGTTTGTTCGTTTGTCTAAGTGCTTGCACATTAGTAGTCCATGCATGCTGATAGTAAGTTACATTGAGTCTGTGCATAGTTCGTGTAATTGTTGCACATCTTACTTTCCAAGTCTGTGCATATTCTGTGCAAATGTTGCACGTCTTACATTGAGTCCGTGCATAGTCCGTGCAAATGTTGCACGTCTTACATTGAGTCCATGCATAGTCCGTGCAAATGTTGCACATCTTACATTGAGTCTGTGCATAGTCTGTGAAAATGTTGCACGTCTTACATTGTTAAGTCTGTGCATATATGTCTTAGGTCTGAACATAAGTCCGTGCAGGTTTAGCTTTGTAAAGTCCGTGCACATTTATATGAAGTCCGTGCATATATGTCTTAGGTTTGAATATTAATACGTGCAAGTTTAGCTTTGTAAAGTTCGTGCACGTTTATATGAAGTTCGTGCATGCCCGTGCACTCTTAAGTCCGTGCATGTCTTTGGTCCAAACATGAGTCCATGCACGTTTCTTTCCAAGTCCTTGCATGTTGTTCACCTCTCAGTTTCTAAGTTCGTGCACATTTTATCAAGTCTGAGCAAGTTTATTTTGTTCATACCAAGTCCGAGCACGTCAAAGTCCGTGCACATTTTATCAAGTCCATTCAGGTTTATTTTGTTCATACCAAGTTCGAGCACGTCAAAGTCCGTGCACATTTTATCAAGTCCGTGCAGGTTTATTTTGTTTATACCAAGTCCGAGCATGTCAAAGTTCATGCACATTTCGCATTTTGAGTCCGTGCATATGTCTAAGTCCGTGCATGTTCATGAAGGTTGAACATTCCAAGTCCGTGCATGAATAGTGCCCGGTTGCATTTTGCTGAGTCAAGTCCGTGCAGACTTTTTGTTTCGCACATATAAGGTCTGTGCACATTTCAAGCTTCCAAGAAAATAAAATTCATGCACTTTTCAGGAAACTAAGTCCGTGCATGTTTCAACTCCATGCACATTTTGTGTTAACAAGAAATAAAGCTCGTGAATGTGTTTTATAAAGTCCGTGCAGTTTTCCAATGCTCATATGAAGTCCGAGCACTTCTTTTATTTTGAACGCCAAAGTTCATGCATGTCCCTTAACCCAAGTCTGTGCATGAACAGTGCTTGCTTCCCTTCGTGCATAAACAAGTCCGTGCAACTTTACTTATGCTGTCTTGTTCCTTTGTTATAATGATAGGGACTTTTTGTCTAACAGAAGTGATGTTCTAGAAAGCTAAGGAAGGGCACATGTTCCTAGGAGATAAAGGGTAGAGGATGCTGACACGTGGCAAAAGGATAGATGCTCTGGATAATTCTTTAGGCAGGAAGCGTGGTTTCCACACTCCAATTCCTCAGCAAGCTCATATATAAAGAGGGAGCTCGTACGAACAAAAAGTGAGGAACAGAAGACTAAGAATCTAGACTGAGAGAGAAACAGAGAAGAAAAGGAAGAGAAGAGAAAGATAGTTCTGAGAGAAAGAGTTTAAAAATCAAAAATATATATATATTAACTCATTTTTTAACCCCCCTGCGGCCGATCTCTCTCTCCCCTGACCCTTTTCTCTCTCCTCCCTCACCCTCTCTCTCTCTTACGTAGTGGCCGATCCCTCTCTCTCACGGTGCTTGTCCGTCCAGGCTGCAGATGAAGGCGCATGCGGTACCATTGGGAAGGTCTCGGCGTGAGGATCGTAACGGTGCTAACCTCGTCTAGGTTCGCAGAGCGTGGAGGTGGGTACGAGCGGAAGACCGGCGTGGCTCCCATCGACAGTTCGGCACCAGAACGCCAACCTCGTCGTGCAATAGGTAGGGGGATGGACTCCTCACTTCCCTAGGAATGCATTGGCACTACATGCACCGTCGTAGGCCGACGTTTTCCTTATTTTTTGTGCATAAACCCATGTTAGTGTATTTTTGTCTAATTTCTTAAAAATTACTCCATGGGCATCGTATTTATGTTTTGATGGCGTGGATAGCTGTAGAATGGTTGGTTGAGTTGGGCAGGTAGTTATAAAATTTGATTCCCATCATTTTGGGTCAACCAGGAGGGGTTTCCATCGAGGTTGCCCCATTCTCGTCACTACAGTAATGGCGCAGCCACCCCGTGACCGTTCCGTAGTGAGCGGTCCACTCCAGACCGCTTAAGTCCCTTGAAAGGTCCAACTCAGACCGTGTAAGACCCATCACGGTAACTTCTCTACCGTGTAATACCCGCGAACAGTAGGGCGGTGTAGACTAGGGCGGCTAAGGGTGGTCCATTCAGCTCCATGGAACGGCCCATCGCCTGACAGCTTAGGGGACCCTTCATCCCTCTGAGTGGCTAAACCCTAACCGCCTGGCCTCATGAGCGGCCCATTCCTGACCGCGTAGCCCGGTAGAACTGTTCTAGGAGTGGAGTTGAGCGGCTAAGGCGCAACCGTCGAAGCCACTGTGTGGCCTGATCCTAACCGCGTAGTCCATAGAGCCTTCTATGGCATTGGGGTTGAGTGGCTAGCGTATAGCCGTGTAAGCCAATTGAACGGACTGTCATCCGACCGTTCAGCCCTTGAGCGGCCCTATTCAAACCACATAATTCATGCAGATTTTAATTCTTAGCATATTCATTCACTTATGCATTTAATTGCTTCATTATCGTCATGTTTAAGGTATTTTATAAGACTGTGGCATATTTTACATCCCGATGGAATTGGTTTCTATTTCCTTATCACGGAACCACTAGTCGTAGCCCAGCGACCTATCGTGTTGGCCCACCTAGGAGAGGTGGAGGGGTAGTCCCGTTATACAATTTTTAAGCTAGTTCTGTGGGCCCCGGTGCAACTGTAGCGTCCTACGGAGGGGAATACTAGCTAGAGGCCTAGCTCTAGGCAACGAGCCAATGTGTGCACACGTGGTCAGAGGCTTGGACTGATAATAACGAGTGTTACACTGACTACTACTTGGTTTTGGTACTATTACGCCTCTCGTTTATCATGTTCCTAGACTTGCGAGTTACTTGAGACGCAGTCAGGCCTCGCTGGGGGGGCCAACCTCAAGTGGTGAGCTATATGGTCCATCACATGGCTTATGCTGCCCACCCAACCCGCGCCAACCAGTCCGAGAGTGGCCGAAGAAGGAGCTCCTAGAGGAACGCATCTGTTCCCATTTTCAGACGTCTCTTAGCTTCTGGGAAGTTTGTAATGATTGGTGGTGTCTGTCTCTTCTTGAATGGACGTAGTGCCCAGGTGATGTCGGACCGTGTAGTTTCGATAGTCTCAACCTACAACTCCTTCCAAGTTTTGTCTGGGAGGAAAGCCAAAAAAGAAGAAGCTGGCCACCAAAGTCGAGAGAAGCTAGCCCCAAAGCCAAGGGAATTCAAACAGGACTGGGTCCCAAAGAAGATCCAGCCCATCTCATCGGCCGTAACAAGCAACAACAATTCAAGGCCCATCAAGGCGGAGAAGAAAAAGAAGAAAGGGCTCGTCCCCAAAGAAGATGACACGGTCTTGGACTCTCCAAGCCGTGCAGCTTTCAAGACCTGTGCCCGACAGGCTAACATCCCCGTAATAAAGAATAAATTTAACCAATCTGCCATGATATCCCAACTGGCATATATGCCTCCGGTGCGGTGCCAAAAGCTGCTCTCCGTTCTCACAAGAGGACATTAGCAGGAAGATATGGCCGGGATAGCCCACAACTCCTTTCGGGGTCCGGCCTCGACTTCTCAAAATTCGACAGCAGCTACTAAAGACCCTGGGAGTGGGGGCAATGAAAAGATATCAGTATTTGAAAGATTGACATTCCCCGGTCAAGCCAAGAGGGTAGTCCGGGAGCAAAGGAAGAGGATGTAAATTTTCACTTGCAACATGGTAGGGGTAACCAGCAGGTATGGGTCCCTACCCGAAGACCCAGAAGAATTGGCCAAGCTAGCCGAAAGGCCTGGGCTAATGACAAGAAGAGGCAAAGCTGCATGAGAAATACTCAAAATAGCCAAATAAAAGTAACTTATCACCACTTCAACGACCAGCGTGGTAACTTCTGAAGAAGAAATGATTGCTTTGCCGGCCTCATCCGAGGGCTTTCCAGACAAGGCGCACGAGAGCACTCCTACTGCGACAGCCCTAGACCCAACTGTCTTAATGATGCTATAGAACTATCGGCAAGAGATTGAAGCTCTGAGAAAGTAGCTGAATGAAAGAGTTGATCTAACACCTAATCCCCGGCAGTAGGGTACGCTTGTTGAGTCATCACGGGGAGCTTTTGACCCGGATGATGCTGCACCCCCAACTACTACTCAAGCAACAGGTCAAGGCAAGGCCTCTCTACAGCCGCACTTCCTGCAGCCACCACTGGCTCAGTCGGCACTTCCCCAAATGCAATAGTTGCCACCAACAGTACCACCAGCATTTCAAGCTGTGGCTTTTGCTACTCCTCCTACACAGCGGTCTGCACATTTCCATTTGGAATTGGCAGACCCGACTTTGTTAAACAAATTAATGGTGGAACAACTAATTGAAATGAAGCTGGCTGAGAGGGAAGATGGTGATCTCGATGCGAAGATTGTATCATGCCTTTATGGCTTATAAATTAGTGATGTAAACCTTCATTTTGATGGAATAAAAGTATCATTTTCTCATCTATCCTTGTCTTAGAATTAAAATTGTGCATGCTCTGATCGACATGAGTGTCTCGATAACTACTCGCGCCCTCGATATTCCGTGTCGGGGCGTGACAGCTTTAGTGGTATCAGAGCCTAGGTTACATAAAACCTAGGATTCTTAAAACTTAGGTTTCCCTTGATAGAAACTTGGTTAGAAATTTAAACTTTCCCGGTAAGATTGGGTAGAGCCATGGGTTAAGAGAATAATTAATCAAGAAATGAATACCCAAATAGAACATTAAAACTTGTAATTATGGTTGCAGGATAATTCTCGCAAATGGCCGCCGAGAGAGCTCAATGGCGCGAGATACAATGGACTGTTCAAGGTTTAACTCAAGCTCTCCAGCAGGTTTCTCAAGGAGGAGCAAACCGAGGAGCCGGGAATTTACATCAAAAATTTTAAAACTTGAATCCCCCGGAGTTTAGTGGATCTATTGACTAGGATGAAGCAGAGAATTGGGTGCAAGAAATAGAGAGAAACTTTAAGGTAATGCAATGCACCGACGAAGAGAAGATACTACTAGGGACCTATCAACTGGAAAAGGATGCCCGAGCATGGTGGGGATCCGTCGAAACAATCTTGCCCAATGAACAAGTTACATGGGATGAGTTCTTAGAACATTTTAATGAGAAGTATTGCTCGGAAAGAATTCGCGAGAAGAAGGCCCGGAAGTTTGCGGCATTAAAACAACGTAGTTTATCCGTAGTAGATTATGAAGCAACATTTTCTAGATTAGCTCGGTATGCACCACACCTAGTTTGTACGGAGAGAATGAGAGCAAGAAGATTTATGAACGGATTAAAGGTGGAGCTCATTCCTCGATTGGCTCCATTGGAGATTCAAACTTATACGGAGATGGTTAGGAAAGCACAACTTCTAGAAGATGCCATGGATATGGTGGAGCGAATCAAAGGGAAAGTCGCCAAGAAGGAGTTAGTCAATGGATCCAAGAGCAAGGAACCCGTGAATGACAAGAAGAGGTTCAATGGAGGTAACGATTTTCGTAAGAACAAGAAGCCCCGGAATGATGACCAACAAATTGTTCCAGTCAAGGAAAAATCTGAGCATTGCAAGAAAGGAAGGCACAACCCAGATGAGTGTTAGTACAAACTTGGGAAGTGCATCCGTTGCAGAAGCATAGATCATAAAATTACCCGTTGTCCACTCTTAGAGGAAGAAGCACCGCAAGCATTGGAAGGTAACTTTATAAACCTACCTCATCCATGGTGGCATAAATTGGATATAGTGATCTTTAGCACTTAGCATGTTATAAGGATGATCTAGTTAGAATGCATAGTTTGGATATGGTGATTTTACCCCACTAATTACGGAAAAGAAATCACGTGAATTTGGAGGACCAAATTCTTTTAAGTGGGGGAGGATGTAGAACTCCGATAATTTAAAATAAGAAATAAAATTTATGCAAGGACTTTGAAGACTTGAAGAAATATGCACGGGGTTTAGACTCCATGGGGTTTGCAAAGACATGCAAGGACTTGAAGAGTAGAAGAAATATGCACGGGGTTTAGAGTCCACGGGGTTTGTAAGGACGTGCAAGGACTTTGAAGACTTGAAGAGATGTGCACGGTGTATCATGTGCACGGACATGAAGTGCTCGGGGTTTAATGTGCACTGATATGAGATCTGCACAGACTTCTATATGCTCAGACTTTGCAACAGTTTGTGTAGACTTCAGATACAGAAGCTGCACGGACTTAGTTTGAAAGAAATATGCATGGGAAAAACTGCATGGACTTTATTGAAAAACATGCACGGACTAGAGTGTGCACGGACTTGAAGAAACGTGCATGGACTTGTGAAAGATGCATGGACTTCAGATAAGAGAATGTGCACGAACTTGGTGGAAAAATGCATGGACTTCATTACTTAGGTTAAAACGTGCATGGACTCTGAATAGCTCGGACCTTACTGGACTCATGTTTAACAAAAATATGCACAGACTTTCATGTAACACAGATGCATAGTGTGCATGGGCTTTGTGCCGTGGAGTTAAAACATGCACGGGATTAAAGTATGCATGGACACAGCGAATGCATGAAAATGCACGGACTTTGCAACTGAAGAAGAACTTGGAAATGCAAGCAAGTGTAAGAACAATTGCAAAGACCAGATACACAGAAAAGATATGCACACAGATGATCAAAATATTAGATTTTAATACAAATCACTCTCAAATTAAGCACATTAAACAAGTGTTATTAAATGGCAGATCAAATAAAGAGTTGGCAATAAGTGTATGACATCATCAAAACAGTAGAGGTTCAACACAGCTTCCTTCTCATTTGTTACAAATGTGAAGTTATTTGTTACTCCAGTTGAGTATTTGTCACCTATACCTACCTAATTGTCACCACTAAAGTCCAGAAGCTGTCGCACTTAATCTCACACTGCCTTAAAAGCTACACGTCGGCCTTGTCTCTATTGAGCCCTATTTGTCACGTTAACAGGGTATTTTTTACCCTTGCTATCCCATTTGTCACCTGTGTAGACATATTTGTCACCCTTGAGCTCCAATTGGTTTACGTGGAAAACGAGACACGTCGGCCACACGGGCGTGTGTTCACATATTGCCGCCGATCCAACGCCACAGTCCACATCAACAGAAATGATGACGCCGAACTAGACCTAGAAATTAAAAATTCCCAACTCCTTATTTACCCTTCCCGCCATGTCTTAGCTCTTAACAAACCTACCAAAAGGTGGTTCATCTCTCCATCGTACTCAGCGTCTCCTCTTCCTCGCAGCGCTATTCGTCTCCCCTATAAGCAATTTGCGAGCTATCTGTCATTTGCTGTGAGGTCATCCTCAGTTTTCACTACTCTTTTATCAGTGATAGCCATGGAGCCCCAGGAGAGACCCGCACAATGCTTCGTCCACCGTAAACTGGATGTCCTACGACTCCCACCTGCATCTCAGGAAGCAATGGTGATCCACTAGTAATGGGGAGGGGGATCCACTAGGGTACAAGATCCACAAATAATAGGGAGGGGGATCCACTAGGGTACAAGAGAGTAATGGGGAGGGGAATCCACTAGTAATGGGGAGGGGGATCTAACTAGGCCCAAAGGGAATTAGGAAAGTGGCCCAAACTTAGCTCTCCTCTTGGGTCTTATGCAACTAATGAGGCCCACTTCACACTCTAAAGCCCTCTAAGCACATATATGACCCAATTAAGTTCAAATGGCCTCGGAACGGCCTACAAGGATTCCAAAATGAAAATAATAATAAAATCTTGCCTCAGGACTAGGACTCCAAGCTGTCTTCTAGCCACAACGATGCTTGCATAGCCCGAGTCGCACTGCGTGTCCTGTACTGTCGGCCTGTCGAGTCGCGCTGATCCCTAGCTCGGGTGTCCTCACCAGGAAGCCTACGCTTCCCCTTGGAAGGATCTGTTACAGCCATAGAGGTGACTGTCCGGGTATGCAGTCCTGCCTAGGTGTGGCTCGTCATCTAGGCCGGGTCCTCATCAAGCCGGGCAACCTCCTGTGGCAATGGGATGTGCTTGGGCAACAGCTCCAGGGGTGGGAGGAGGAAGATGCTAGGGTATAGGGGGTACGTGGCAACGTTGTGGTCCCTTGTTCAAAATTCAAATCACCCGCCAATTTCTATGGGCCAGAGGGCCCAAACCTTGACGGGGTCAACATCGGTCCCGCTTTGGGAAACCTTGGATGGGCCTCTTGCGGCGATGGGCCTTGCCCAAAGCCCAACTTGTAAGGGTATCAGGCCAGAACTGTTACCCCTAACCTGCAACTTACCTAGATCCATCTTGAGTGGACGTATCGGTCTTGTTGAGCCCGATACGTGTCGTCCCGTCTACTCGAACCCCCCTACTGTTCACCCCCTGCTGTTGGAGGTGGGTGATGGCTACTTGGTGGGTTGGCTGTTGCCGATGACTGCCATGCCATAGGCGGACCCTCTCTTGCAACCTCTGAGCTCGCCTTATGTGCACCGACAACTGCGAACGATGCTTGATGGTCACTTCAGGTGCCAACCGTCGTCGAGAACCGTTTTCTCACCCATCCACTCAGTGGAGACGCTCTACTAGCCACAGTTGCTGGCGGACCAACTGGGGATGGGGTCAAGGACTGCCCTCCTGTTGGACATTATTTATTTTATTTTATTTTTTTGTGTACACAGGCATGCCAACCATTAGGTGACAAATTATTATGACTCCAAAGACCGAAGGGCTCAGAGTCGCACATGTGCGCACGCCGTCTGACCAACTAGCCGATACTGGATGTTGGCTTGGGACTTGAGACCCGCTGTACCATAAAGGTCACAGCGTTAATTACATCTCCCCGAAGGGAGAAAACCCTTAATTACTCGCTAGGAAAAAGGGCCCTATAACCTGAAATTTCTAGTAAGGCATGCAGGGAAATGCAAAACATTTTTTTGTTATTTTTTGTGACGACGAATGAAAATTGTTCATGACGAGACCTTGTTGATACGACGACCCCTGGGAATCGTGTGCGCTACGGTGGTTCGGCAACTCACGAGGTTTCCTTGCTCTTGTGCGTGTGTTTGCGAAGTAAGTCCAAGGAACTTCTGCATATTTTCTGCATGCTCCCTAGTGGTGTCACATCATTAAATTGGCATCATAATTAGTTGTTCTTAACCTGTTTAGATAGTTTTACAACTTTATTAAAGTGCTATTTATTATGCCACTGCATGCGTTATTGCTTTGCAGCTTTTGCATGTTTAGTTGCGAGGGAGGGATCCGTGTGACCCCTAGAGAGTCTGGTTGTGAGACTCACCCTTACTTTTCTAGGGGAGCAGCAGCAGCCATCTACCGGAGCTTCCCATGCTTTTGACGGCCATTCTTAGTGTCAGCAGTGGTCTGTCAGTAGGTGATAGGGACTTTTGTCCTTTCCTTTACCTTTTTGGTCGGGGTATGCCCTGTGTAGTTGTATTTTGACTATTGTACAGTTTTTAAACTTGTATAAATTATGCATCTGGACTATTATAAATGTTTATCACTTTGATATATTAAAATGCTTCCGCCTTAAAGTTCAAACTATTGCTTTAATTAATACTGCGTGTAATTTCAATTCGTTATGCATCCCCTCGACAAAACTCTCCAACCCTTACGGGGCCTCATCAGCCTCTTGGGTGACTTCCCCGAGTTCTTAGTATCGGTTTACCGGTATCCAGATCTCCGGGTGGTTACAAAGGAAGCCCCTCAAGTGCCCTTCAACGGCACACCCTCTCTTGCCCTTCCAACGGCACACTCTTAAAGTGCCCCAGCGACACACCCCCTTGAAGCCCTTCAATGGCACATTCCTTGAAGCCTCCCAGCGGCACGCTCATGCAAGCCTCCCAGCGGCACGCCCTCCAGTGGCACACCCTCGAAGCCTTCATGCTAGCCTCCCAGTGGTACACCTTCTGGGCTCTCCAGCGACACGCCTGTCTGCCCATCTAGCGACACACTCTAAGTCGTTCTTTGTCTGGTGCGACCGACAAAGGAGATCTAACGCCCATCCCCTACGGTCCTTGGTGCGCAGCGAGGACGTCCCAGGGCTGATGAGGTGTCACCTACTGGTGAAGGCACAAAGGCTACCCCCTACAGTCGAGGATGGGAGGGGTCAACTCCCATTTCATGCCCGTCACCATCTGATGTTCCCGTCGTGAAGGATATAAAAGATGCCCTCCTCTTCGCTACGGGACACACAGAGACATAGGGAGAAGCATCCCGGATACGCAGAGGAAGCTCTCGCGGGCTGGCTCTGGTGAGCGGCGAAATGAGGAAGAAGAAAGAAGAGAAGAAGAGAAGAAGAGAGAAGGAGGGCCTACCATCCCGGCGGCCGCCGTCTGTGTGAAGAGAGAAGAAGAGGAAAAGAGGAGAGCTGGTGAGAAGAGAAGAAGAGAAGAAGGGGGAGGAGGAGATCCTGCTCCATCCCTCTTCCCCTAGTGTGTCTCGTTCCCCTCTGTCACCCTTTTTGTTTTCTTGCAATGTGTTACCCCCCCCCTTTTTAAGAATAGAAATAAAAGTCTGTCATGTGTTTACAGTGAATGTCCGTCTCCATATGCTTGCATTCGTTGTCGTCTGGTGTTTTCCCCTCGTCATCTATCGCTGGTTGGCGTAGCAATCTTTCCTCGCTTTCCCGAGAATGATGCTCTCCATCTCCTCCGGTGGCTCTCGTGCTTGTGTCATTGCATTGCATTTGCCCTTGGCCCGGTGGCCATAGTTCATACCACCTCCGCTCCATGTGAACGAAAATACTCATTTTGTTTTGTCTTGCCCATCCTTCATCCCACGGTGTGTATGGTGGATCGTTCCCTGCCTCCTTTCGGTTCTCTTGTCTCGTGGGTTGCCGGCTCTCTAGAATGTTATAGAGTCTACCCAATCCAATGGATAGTGTCTCTGGCATGATGGTATTAGGCTGGCCTTCGTCCAATGGTTTCCTGTGATAGGGTCACCCTCCGTGGTCTCCTTCGTGGGTTTGACTCCCAAATTTCTCATCTGATCTGATGTGGGAGCTTACTTTTGAGCACCATTCCCCCCCCTTTGAGCAGCTCGAGTCCGTTGCTTCCACCCAGCACTCCTGGACTTCCCCGCTCTGCTAGTCTATCCCTCGTCCAAACTCAGTCTGGTGTGTTTGCACCTGCCATCCACTGGCACACTTTTAGGCACTCAGAACCGGTGTACTCCCCTTGTCCCTTTGCCCGGCGCACCCCTAATTGGCCTTGCCCGATACACCCTCGGCTGTGCCTTGTCCGGTACGCTCGTCACCCTGCTCAGCCGGCACATGCTTGGCCCACCTCCACCGGGTGCACCCTCCAATTTAACCTCTATCCAGTGCACCCTTAGCCTATTTAAGCCCAGTGTCTATCATTCGCTGATTTCTCTGGGTTTTTCAAAGTTTTCTTAAAGGTGCTACTGCCTTGGCACACACCTTGAGTTGTTGGGTCATGCCACTCCTTGTGGGCGTGTTCCCCTTTACACCTCCCTTAACATCCAGGTCAGGGGGAGATGCTGTCAAATTTTTTGCCAGAAAAGATGACACGTTAAAACACAAAAGGGAGCAACAAACAAATGAGATAAACAATGAAAAGATGCTTCCACTACAACAGATGAACTGCGGGTGACACGAAGAGAACCAGACCAGACACTAACCAAGTGAACCATGTAAATAAAAGAGAAAGGGAAAAGACTAAAGGAAAAGGGGGAGAATGCTCACGTGCATTGCATGAGACTAAAGAGGGAAAGAGGAGAAGAGATCTAAGAAGAGGAAGAGAAAACCCTGCCAGGCCTTATCCGGTACACCCCACCTGGAACCTGCCCGGCACACCTGGCCGCGTCTTGCCCAACACACCCCACCCCTTGGCCTGCCTCTACCCGGTGCACCTTTCAAGCCACCCAGCCCAGCACACTCCACCTCTGCCTTGCCCGGTGCACCCTCAAGCCACCCAGTCCGGCACAGTCTGCCCTGCTCTAACCTTGCCCCTTTGCAGCCTCAACCCTGCACAAACCTCGCACAGACCCTGCCTAGCCTGCACGTACTCTGCACAGACCCTGTCTGGACCCTGCATAGACCTTGCATAGGCTTTTCCTGAACCTACACAGGCCCTGAATCCTTATGTGCACAAACCCTGCTTAACCTGCACAGACCTCATCTCGGCCTGCACAGACCTCGCCTCCAGCTTGCACAGACCTCGCCCCCAGCATGCATAGACCTTAGCCCTATGTGCACTGACCTTAACCCTCATGTGCACCAACCCCAGGCCAGACTTGCACCGACCTTGCCCATGTGCACTGACCTCAGGGCGGACTTGCACTAACCTTCTTTCAGCCTCTGGCCCATGTACACTAACCTCAGCTGAGACTTGCACTGACCTTAACTGTAGTCTACACAGACCTTGGCCCTTATATGCATGGACCTGCACAGACCTTACCCAAGCATTCATCGACCCTACCTGTGTGTGCACTGACTTTGCCAACATCTGCACCGACCTTGTCCCTTGCATGGCTGAAGGCTGCACCGACCTTGCCCTCGCGTGGTTGAAAACTACACCGACCTTGCACACAACTTGCACCGACCTTATCAAGGCTTGCACCGGCCTCCGCCCTTTCAGCCTAAATGTGCACCGACCTTGGCCAAGCATGCACCGACCTTGTCCCAAGCTTGCACAGACTTGCACCGACCTCGTCCCTGCCCGGCTGCCCGTGTGCACCGACCTCAGCACGCCTGGCCTGCATGTGCACCGACCTCAGCATGCCTAGCCGCCCATATGCACCGACCTCACCCCTGCCTGGCTGCCCGTGTGCGCTGACCTCAGTGATAAAAATGATGAATACGGTGAGCTAGAAGGGGAGGGGATGAATAGATCACCGTTTAAAAATTCTTCTCAATACCTTCAAATCACACTAAGGTTCAAAAAATACCAGCTTCCAGATCCACCGTCTTCCCTCCGGTCAATTCATGTTCTCAGGCAGATCCAAATCTGTCCTGCCAGATCTGATTCTATGAACCAGTAAGTTGTAAAATCGACCAAGGGGGTTACAGAGACATTCAAAATTCTTTCTCTAGCTGGAGTCATAGCTCTTTGAAAGGGATTTCCAACGGCGCTGGTCTCGCGTCGATCCGATGTCGGGGCTGATCGCAGCAGGTGTTCTCACTGGGTCGCGTACTGCAGAAACAGAAGATCTAGTCTGTGGACAGCAAGCCACGTCGATCACCCGGCCGGCCGTCTCGCCTTCCATGGGACAACCAGCATGCTCCCATCCAGGAGATCGTCCCTCCAGGAGTCACCGCCACAGCAGTACCACTCCCGGCCCATTTGGCCCACCAGCCAGGACGCGGGCCCCACAGTTGCCGGTGAATGCTACCATCGGAGTGGCTCAAATTGCTACACGTCAACCCATGAACGGTCCTCCCAGGCCCCACTTTTAGCCCTTTACCTCCCTACATGGAGTGGACAGTGATCTGTAATTTTGTAATTATTGATTACTTGTATTTGCCGGGAGTTACCGTCCTTGGCCGGGGTCGTCGTCCCCACGCCTGGAGCGTGGAGGTATCGTGTTTGCTCCTTACTCGGCATCTTGCTTTACTTGTATATATTTTATATGCCGCTGCTAGAGAGCATGCTGGGATAATTTAGCTCGCTATATCAATTCAATCACCGCTGCGAGCGAGAGAGTGAAACCCGTCCCGTGACTCACTCCGAGTACACGCGGAAAAGTCGATACCCGAGACTCATAGCCGGTTCCCCAACTGCGCACGGTCCCACATTTCCCTCGCTTAGAGACGCCCGCGAGTTAGAGTCCCAAGTTCGCTGTCTCGTCCCGCATCATATTGCCATCTTGGGTTTGGAGTGTAGTAGGGCTGGCGGGGCGCCGTAAGGGCTGGCTGCATGGACGAGGAGTGTCAGCGACACAGAGGAGTGAAGGTTCACGCACCCGGTGTGACTCCACAACGATCGATGCACCTCCGTTTTGGGGAGGTGCCATCGAAGCGTGGCCCTGTTCCACTTATCGGTTAAGGAGATCTTGGTACGTCTCCATCAGCAACTGTATCTGGGCGGCGCTTACTGTTACTGTTCACTACCGTTTTAACGAATATTTTATTATGTTCGAACTCCATAACGTCATAGACAGACGGCGTTATTAGCCCAAACGTCAAACGCACGTGACGTTTCTTGTTTTACCTTTGCGTCAACACACCTTGACGCAGGTTTATGTTGGTAACGCTCGACGTTTCTTCGGCTGCATATGCCTGGGGGTGCCTTGACGCATATTTCAGTACACTTTAACAGGGCCTATGACGTTTTGTGTGTTTTTCTAAAATAGTTAATCACCAACATCAAATAATATTTAAAGGTCTTAAATATTTAAGACTACGATTGGTTAATTTAGTATTGTAAAAACTCTAATTTCCTCTTTCGGAATTATTCCATGTTCAACTATGTAGGTGAATAGCACCCAAGACAGGGGCGTTGTTCAGGACATGGCGCCTCCAAGAGGGGTGCCCTTCATTGAAGCCAGCATGTCCGCTTGTTAGCCCAGTAATTGGCGACTGTTCAAGGGGTCTTTACTTCTTTAATTAGCTCCCAAGCAAGGGGCGCCCTTTACTCTCTAACAAATTTACGTGTGCTGCTCTAAATAGCATGAAATGGCGCCTATTTATACAGTCTTGATTTGATAGATTGGCACCATATCAAGGGGTGCCCTTTCCTTTTTGGCCCAATTGGTTTAGTGCAAGGCCTATTTGTGTGTGGGGGGTATTGTGTATAGGGTTTGGGCCTTAGCTAATCACTCGCTTTAATTTATTTAAGATTTCTATTCCTTCAATTTACCAGGGTTGCTACACCCTCCCCCACTTAAAAGATTTTGATCCCCAAATTCAACTGTATATAGTCACGGAGAGTGCAGAGTACATACCATTTAGAATAAGTCTAGAAATCGCTTCTTCATGGACTCCTCGATCTCCCATGTGGCTTCGTGTTCCGGGCATTTACTCCGTTGCACCTTGATCATGGGAATTATCTTGTTCCTTAATAAATGCACCTCGCGATCAAGGGTCTTCATGGGCTTTTGCTCATAAGTGAGATCCTTCTGTATCACCAGATTTTCATGATCCATGATATGTGACGGATCATGCACATATTTCTTTAACATAGATATGTGGAACACATTATAAACCTCAGACAATTGAGGAGGCAAAGTGACGTGGTAAGTAACCTCGCCAACTCTTTCTAGTACCTCAAAAGGTTCGATATATCTTGGTGTAAGCATGCCATTAACACCGAATCTTCTAATTCCTCGTCCAGGTGAAATTTTGAGAAATACATGATCTCTGACTTGAAATTTGAGATCTCTCCTGCGAGTATCGGCATAAGCCTTCTGTCTAGACTGAGCTACTTGAATCCTTTCTCTGGTGAACTGAATCTTTTCAGTGGTATCCCTTATCATGTCTGAGCCTAGTAGCTGTTTCTCGCCAACTTCATCCCAGCATAAGGGTGATCTGCAACTTCTACCGTATAAGGCTTCAAACGGTGCCATCTATATGCTTGCCTGGTACCTGTTGTTGTATGCAAACTCAACCAAAGACAAGTGATCATGCCAGCTTCCACCAACATCGATGATACAAGCTCTGAGCATGTCTTCTACTACCTGATTTGTTCTCTCGGTCTGACCATCCGTTTGAGGATGAAAGGCAGTACTAAAGTTGAGTCTCGTTCCCAACGAATGTTGTAGACCCTTCCAAAAGTGTGAAGTGAAACGTGAGTCTCGGTCAGACACGATGGAAACAGGAACTCCATGAAGCCTGACTATCTCCTTAATGTATAAAGCTGTAAGGACGTCAATGGACCATCAGCTCTTGATTGGCAAGAAGTGTGCTGACTTGGTCAATCGGTCTATGATGACCCATATTCCATCATGTCCTCCTTTGGATTTAGACAGACCCATAATGAAGTCCATACCGATATCCCGAGGGCCATGCGGTCCTTCCAGCTATTGTATGGGGCCAGGCGGTCTAGTGTTAGACCGCTTGAGGAAGGTAAACGGTCTAAGGATGATCATTTGGGATTTTTTTTTATACAATGGATTGTTATAAAATGACTGACTCAATGTTTTAAATGTGTGCAGGGGAAGTGATAGACACGAATCTCTTGGCTATAGGTCCGAGCAGTGTACCAGGCACTATTGGATTATTGGAGAGAGAGACTAGCAGTGATGGGCTTCGCTGAGTTCCTAGGGATAGAGGTGATGCAGATTGACATGGCCCTACTATACGCATCGCACGAGAGATGGGACGCAGTCAGTCTAGGGTTTCTCTTCCCATGGGGTCATATGATCCCCACGCTCGAGGATGTGGCACAGATTACAGGGCTTCGAGTACATGGAGCACTAGTGACGGGGACCACCTATGCCAACTACCGAGAGATGGCGAGGGAGCTACTTGATCTAGAGCTGACATAGCCAGGACATCACTCATCGATGCTGGCAAGGGTGACACTCCAAGAGAGCCTAGGACTGAGGGGAGTGGCGATAGTCGTAGGTAAGCTCCCTGAGGAGCATCTAGGCTGACTGACAGACCAAGCCAGGAAGAGGGTAGCCACGGGACCAGGATCAGAGGGAGACATAGTACTACGCTGCTTCCTGATGCTATTGTTCGAGAAGCTACTGTTTGTGACGAGGGCAGATGGAGTGAGCTACAAGCTCCTTCCACTACTGAGAGACCTAGATGGAGTTAGAGAGTACACCTGGGGAGCCACTGTACTAGCATTCCTCTTCTACACTCTTAGCACGACCGACCGGTAGGCGATGCTGGGCGACTTCTCGCCTCTTCTTCAGGTAAAATGCTTTACTCTAAATGCTTATGCTCAGTTTATGATTATGCCTTATTGCTATATGCTAACACTCGACTTGATGCAGGTATGAAGCTACCTATACCTCCCTGGCCTAGGGCAAGGGAAGGAGGTACATCCGTACTGGATACCCATCGCGTGGCAGTGAATAGTGGCTCGGGACATGGGATTGCTACAGTGCCTATCGCGGGTGATTCAAGACGACATGGACACGTTTCCTTAGGGATCGGTAAGCTTCTAGACTTAATCTCTCTAAATGCACTGAAATGCCAATTAAATGCTGATCTAAAAGCTAACACTTGACTTGCTTGCCCTCTCACTTGCGCTGGACACCCTATCGTGACGAGGGTCACGAGAGACAACCCTAGGTGGAGGTGGCCCAGGCGTACGCTGATAGAATAAGTGCAATGGATTCATAGGGGGGGTGAATGAATCCCTCTCTAAAAAATTTGACAATTCAAAAGAATTAGCCTAAATAAAACTAAACTAGTAGAGACAAGCAGTAGGCACGAGCCTAATCAAACACCTACCGAAAAGGGATGATCAATCATACCACAAGAAAACAAGAATTTTTTAGGTGGTTCGGCCAGACCTTGAGTCCGCCTACGTCCACCCCTCACTCCAGACCAGAGTGAGGCTTCCCTTGCAATTTTTTTGGTGGCGTATCAACGGTGAAAAAAACAAACTTGGTTCCAATAACGGGGGGGGGGGGACCCTTCCCGATGGTGCTACATCAGGATGCTGTCCATTGGACTGAACATGCTGGTTCAACGTGAAAGGGGATCACCATACAAGGCCAGGACACCATAGAAAAGGGAGTAGCAATTGGCAAAACATAGCATGAGAAGAAACCAACGGAGATGACAGGAAACCCAAAAAGGACATCTTTATTCATGCAAGAAAGTGACCATGGCCGGCCACGGGTCATACATTATAGGGTACATTTGAGCTAGGCTACAGAAAGATAGGGAAGAAGAAGAACAGGAAGACGGGTGGAAAGGAGAACATGAAGACGGGAGAAGAAGAAGAAATGAGGGAAGAGATGGGGTCGAGCAGGGGCGACGACTCCCTGCCCTTCCCCACTCCCTCTGCTACATGAACAAAAAACCTCTCGCTCCCTCCCTCTCTCCTTCTCTTACTCTCTCTCTTTCAGTGGCCTCCGGAGAACCTTCAACGCCGGAGCAGCCTTCTTTTGCCTCTTCTCTCTTCTCTCTGCCCTCGTCTGTGTCGCTGTATCTGTTCCTCTTCTTGTTCGCATGGAGAGGGGGGGCTTTTATACCCTAAGAGGTGGGGGGCGTCGATGGCGGGAACGTCTGAAGGCGACGGGTATTAAACGGGAGTTGACCCCTCCCGTCCTTGGTCTGCAGGGGTAACCTGGGTGTCTTCACCAGCGGGCGACACCTCAGCTAACTCTGGGATACCTCGCTACGCACCGAGGACTATAGGGCATGGCCCTAGATTTCCTTTGCCGGTTGCACCGGGTGAAGGGGGATGACCGCTGTGCCGCTGGAGGCTTCGGACGGGCATGCTGCTGGAGGCGCCAGACAGGCGTGCTGCTGGAGGCGTTGTGAGGGTGTGCCGCTGAGAAGCGTTAGATGAGTGTGCTGCTGGGGGGCACTTGGGAGCGTGCCGCTGAAGAGCTCTGCAGGGTGTGCCGTTGAGGACGTTTGAAGGAGTGTGCCGCTGGACTGGGGCAGCCCTGGGTGTGCCATTGGTGGGGCAGACTTGAGCCCGGATTGCGGTCCACTTGATTTCTCTTCAGGGGCCCATGGGTTGTGAGCTTCCTGGGGTTGACTCTTCTTCACTGTCGTGCTTCCGGAGATGGCTTCACGACAGTGTGCATATTCGGGGAGTCTGGGTGACCCATCTCTCCGGGGGGGTTTCTTTACTCGATGCTGCTATTAATGGGAGACCAAGCAGGACATATGGACGTACAGTTTTACATGTCCACAAATGCCCCCCACCCACGGGTAACATGGGCGAAGGATAAGCCGAGCGGTGCTCATGGGTGTACTTATTCTTCCAAGTTGCATTCGAGGCCTCGACGTCCGGGGAAGATGACGATCTCGACCTGTCTTTATCGTCTGTACCTGCATGCACATACGTGGACTCCCGTCGGCACATAAGAGCATGCAGATGGAACGTTCTCGTATACAGATTCATCATTGTACATCCTCCTCCAGCTGCAGACGGTGGACCGATGGCGACGACATGGTGATCGTGGTGGTGGTATTCTCGGGGCGTGGGACGTGGAGTTTGTTGGTTTAAAGGCTTGATTTCAAGATCGGCAGTGATCCGGTGACTTTCGGCCTTCTCTGAGGTAGGGGGACGGATCCCTACGCTCTTTACTACTTTCCTCATGATTTGTAGGCCGAGGAGAGGTTGAGAGGGGTATTTTTGAGCCGGGTAGGGTAAATTTCATGATTTGGGGTTGAGCGCCAGATCTCTCATTTCGTGGAGTTTTTGACCAATCTAAGGGCATAGATGCATGCTAGGAGGGTTGGGGATGGATTCCTCCTTGTTTCCCTATCATCGGGCGACGATCGGGGCATGGATCAGGGTTTCTGGGCATTTCCCCCCATTTTGCGCTCGGGAGAGCCTTGCGGCCCTTCCAGGAACCGCATGGCTCCCTTAGCAGTCGCCAGGAGACCGCTTGACGACACTGTATTGTCGGCAGGCCTTAGAGGTCTACCCAAGACCGCTAGGCTTGGTGAGGCGGTCACGCGATAGACTGCTAGCCTCATATTAGCGGTTGTCAGGCGATCATTTCTCCTATTTTGACAATTACACCCTCAGGGCACGTGTTTCTGACCGTTGCGAGTCACCTGTTGGCAAGCGGTCAGGGCATAACCGTTTACCGTTGCCTTGCGGTCCAAGGAGGACTGTTTGGCTGGCCAAGCGGTCTGGCGATAGACCGTTAGGCCCTACCGTGGCTCAATTCCTTGTGGTCTTAGCTCGACCATTTGGCTAACCCTTGCGGTCTCAGAGATGACCGCTAGGCCGCCTTGCGGTCCACAGGGACCGCTAGGTTGAGGGGTAGTCTTGAGTGGATCGCCGCTCCATTTCCTTTCGCCTGGTGATTTTCGTGAGTCGAGTTTCACCTCCAGTGACCTATCCACTAGTCGTAGCTTCCTGTGCACGCGGGTGCAGACCCACTTGGGAGTGGTGGAGAGCGTGACCCGAATGAGATGGTTTTACGTTGGTTACCGTAGGGCCCCTTGCCTTTGCAGCCTGAGTCCGGCTGGGGGGAAAACTAGCTAGAGGACCCGACCTAGGGCGCATGGTCTATGTGTACACATATGGTTGGGGGCGTTGGACCCGCGCTGATGAGCACGACCCCAACAAGTCCTTGTTTGTGGTACTTGTTGCGTGTCTCAATTTTCGCCTGGGGCGAGTAGGGAGACACTTGAGACATGGTGTAAGACATCAGGAGACGCATCTGGTCATTCTTCTAGTGGGTAGAACTCCTGTCTCTTGGCAGGTGTGGACTTGTGTTTTGTTGGACCGAGGTTGGTTCGTACGGTACGATTAGTTTTAGAGAGTTTTTTCATTTATTTATTATTGCTTGTTGGTTCCACCACACCCTTGTTAGGTAGTGTTGCCTCCCGCACTTGCTCGTGTCTTATCGCCTTGTTTCTTTCGTGCGAGGTGGGGGTCCGCAGGATCCCTACTGAGCCTTTGAAATGAGGCTTACCCCTATAACTACGAGGCTCGAGAAGAACCGATGGTCAAATACCTCTGGTTAGTCAAGACCATAGCGCAACAGTTCGAGGGATTCAAGGTAGTCTGAATAGCTCGGGAGGAAAATTTCCGAGCGGCCCTCTCTCGACTAGCTTCCTTTCTTGACCCTGAGGGTACTCACTCGGTCCTTCTCAAAGAGCTAGAGTGACCGAGCATCGATTCGGAGCTCATGGTTGTTGACTCGACCTCCCCGAGCGATTGGCGTACCTCCTATCTGTCGTGGATCTAAGATTCTCAAGAGCCCCCCGACCCTCGGGAGGCCCAAAGATTGAAATATCAAGCTCGACGATTCATCATATTGGATGGCACCCTGTACTGCAGATCCTTCTCCGGTCCTCTTCTAAAATGCATCAGCACTGACGAAGCCAACGATCGATTCAAGAGGTCCATAAAGGCTTATGCAAGACGCACCAAGGAGGAAGGTCACTCGCTAGGATCTTGCTCCGGCAGGGTTACTGGTGGCCCACTCTACAGCGTGACTGCTCGGCCTACGTACAGTAGTGTGACCGATGCCAGTGATTTGACCACTTGGTCCATCAGCCGACAACAGAGCTTGTCACCCTAGTCGAGCCTTATCCTTTCGCTCGGTGGGGGATCGACATCCTTGGGCCATTCCCTATGGCTCAGACCCAGAAAAAGTTTGTCATCGTCGCCATCGACTACTTCACCAAGTGGATCGAATCCAAAGCCGAAGCCACAGCGAGGATCACCGAGACAGTCGTGTGGAGTTTTGTCTGGAAGTTGATCATTTGTTGTTACAGCATCCCCCGGGTGATAGTGAGCGATAATGGTCGACAATTTGATTCTCATTATTTCCAAGACAGATGTGCCGACCTAAGCATCCGCAATCATTTCACTTCGGTCGCCCACCCTCAGGCTTACGGGCTGGTTGAAAATGCCAATAAGACTATATTAAAATGCATCAAGACTAGGCTCGACAAAGCCAAGGGCAGCTGGTTCTAGGAATTGCCAAACGTACTTTGGTCGCACAGAACGACTCCTAGAACAGCAATCAGTGAGAGTCCCTTTCGGCTGGTGTACGGCACCAAGGCCGTGATCCCGTTGGAGATTGGCAACCCCTCCCTTCGAGTCATCTGTTTCTCACCTGAGGTAAACAGTCAAAAACTGCTCGAGAACCTCGACCTAGCAGATGAAGACCGAGAAATTGCCAACATGTAAGCAACAAAATATCAACGTCGCATCACTCGATACTACAATGCCAAAGTCCGAGACAGACAATTCCAACCGGGAGATTTCATCCTCAGAAACGTCGAAGCTTCTCGACCACTTGAGGCGGCGGGCAAGCTATCCCCCAATTGGGAAGGCCCCTACCGAGTGGTCGAGACGCTCGAAAAAGGAGCATACCGGCTATCAACTATGGAAGGAGAACCCATCCCTCAGACGTGGAACGCAACTACACTATGCAAGTTCTATTTTTGAACACTCCAGTCATGTAAGCAGCACGAAATAAAACAAATATTCCTTTCGTCCTAATGTAGGAACAAGTCCGGCGGGGTACCTCTAATTTAAACACCATTTTATTATCTCTCTCTCTTTTTTTTGAAACATAGAGCGAGAAATAGGGATGGGTCAATCATGTGATGCTTGACCTTAGATAGTAACGTATGATAGTTGGCTAGGGCACAGGGTCTTGCACTGATAAAAGGGTGTATTCGTTAGCAAGGAGGTAGCGCTAATGCAAAGAATGGATTCTTGTGCCGATTCGAGCGTAGGGCCCGTAATGGCGATATTATATGAAAGGGTCAGCTAGGACACGAAGTCTTGCGCCGAGAAAGTGATTTATTTGTTAGCAAGAAAGCAATGCTAACACAAGGAAATGATTTTTGCAGCGATTCGAGCGTAAGGCTCGTAATGGTGATATTATATGAAAGGATTGGCTAGGACACGAAGTCTTGCATCGAGAAAGTGGTTTATTCGTTAGCAAGAAGCCAATGCTAACGTAAAGAAAGGATTTCTGCACTGATCCAAGCGTAAGACTCGTAATGGCGATATTATATGAAAAGATTGGCTAGGACACGAAGTCTTACACCGAGAAAGTGATTTATTCGTTAGTAAGAAGGTAATGCTAACACACAAAAAAAATTTCTGCATCGATTCGAGCGTAAGGCTCATAATGGTGATATTATATAAAAGGATTGGTTAGGGCACGAAGTCTTGTGCCAAGAAAGTAGTTTATTCGTTAGCAAGAAGGTAATGCTAACGCAAAGAAAGGATTTCTGCGTCGATTCGAGCGTAAGGCTTGTAATGGCCATATTATATGAAAGGATTGCCACCCGGTGGGGCTGTGCGGGGCTCTCGAAGGAGTCCCCGAGACTAGTGTATACCAGGGATGCTTCTGGAATCACGGACCAACTGTCTTGAAGTTAGTCCGAGCTAGTTGGGTATTTTTAGAGAGCTCGATTAGGGCGGAGTGCCACTAAGCCAAGGTGAACTCTGGTCATTCTGTGGATGCCGGTAGGGCTGTATGGTGCGGCCTCAAGTGTTTTCCATTAAGAGGGCAGAACTGGACCAACCCCTTGTGATCTACAAGGACGTAAGCACCCCCCTCATAGACTCGACAGATGACATATGGTCTGACCCAGTTTTCAACCAATTTTCCCTTGGGGTTGGAAGCCATTACTTCTTTTCTTTTGACCATGACTAGGTCACCCTTCTTGAATTCTCGCCCTTTGACCAGCTTGTCAAAAGCACGGGCCATGCGTGCTTGCTAGAGTTGTATATTTTGTTGTGCCCGGAGATGCTTTCCTTCGAGCTTGGCGAGCTCCTCCAGTCTTCTCTCTATATTGGTTTGCTCGCTGCTGACCAGCTCGTGCGGAATGGCGACTCGCAGTGACGAAACCTCCAGCTTGATTGGCACTACGGCTTCCGACCCATATACCAAGGAGAAGGGGGAACAGCTACTTGGGGTTTTATAGACCATACGATAAGCCTAAAGCACTTCGTACATCCTTTCTTCCCAATCCTTTTTATTGGATTTGACGGTCTTTGCTAGCGTGTTAATTTTTGACTTAAATTTTAAAATTGATAAAAATTGATAACATTTGTTTGGTAAAAGTGATATAATTTTAAAATTTATATAGACTTGTTTGACATACACTTCTTTATTTTTCTTGTCAAAGTGATAATAACTAGACATTTGATCCTCAGTAACGTCGTGGTAAACTTCCTGATCGCAGGGCGGGAGACCACCTCTCGGTCGCCGTTGAGACTGGACATGATGGAGGCCTTCTGGTATTCACCCACCCGCTTCTCGAAGAAGTTGGTCATCCCCTGCAGCGAGATAAGCTCCATCCAGTCGAAGGGGTTGGCGGCGTTGTAGAGCTTGCGGTGGCTTATTTCTCTTCTTCCTCTTCCTATACATCTCTGTTTGTATTCTTCTTCCACCGTGCTTTCTCCTCCCACCGCCCGTTGGCGTCCCGGTGAACCAGGCCGGTACGACCCCGCAGGTCCACCACCAGCGCCGTCCGCCCGCGGCTACCCTGCACGCTGTCCGTCTTCCCCACCTGCCAAAGGGTACCCCGCCGCCCCCGCTGCAGTCACAGAGGCGCTACCACCGTCGGAGACAGGCACCAGCGAGCAGTCCGCTACCACTGAAGAGGACCTCCGATCACGCTACCCTGCGACTTTCTCTCCGGAGCAGCACCGCCGCGATCTCGTCGCCCCGCCACAGCGCCAACAGGCCGTTGGCTACTGTCGGCCTTCGTTCTGCCGCTGTCTGCAGAGGAACCACTGTACCCCAGCCACAGCCGTGACTTGGTGCCCTCCCGCGTCGCCTGAGGACGCAATCCCCCGATCAGGGCGCCATCGTGCCTTTCCCTGACTCCAGCTGCCCACGGAGCTCTCCACCGTACACCATCGCGCCGCGATCAAGGCCCCGCTGGCCTTTCCCTGCACCAGCGTCCAACCCGCGAGCAGGGCTCCGCCGTTCTTCCCCGACAGAGCCGGCGGGAGGGAGAGAGAAGAGAGGGAATGGGGAGACGCGGGGGAGGGGAGACGAGGATGTGAGTGCTGTTTTGATGAATCATTTACCAATGAAATTGAAGGACCCCGGAGTCCCATTAATTTCATGTGATATAGGTGGAGTCACTTTTAATCGAGCATTGCTAGACTTAGGTGCTAGCGTGGATCTTTTGCCCACCTTCATTTACAAGCAATTTGATTTGGGAGAGTTAAAGCCAACTTCAATAATCCTTCAGTTGGCAGATTGTTCAGTAAAAACTCCAAGGGGTTTGTTGGAGGATGTGATTGTGAAAGTACATGAGTGTTATTTCCCGGTGGATTTTCTCATTCTAGATATGGCCTCGTCCCAGGATTTAAAGCACACACCTATCATTTTGGGACGCCTATTTTTAGCTACAGCAAAGGCCAATATAAATTGTGCCACAGGAATGATGGGTATCTCTTTTGGAGGTGAGAGAGTTTCTATGAATGTGTTTAAGGCATCCTAGTACCCAGACCATGAAGAGGAATGCAATGTCATTGATGTATTTGAAGAACTGACGGATGAAAGTCTGGATGTTTCCGAGCGCTTCCCTCGCTAAGGGACGAGTCACGAGCTTGCTAGAGTCCTAGGTGTCCGTGGTCCGTCCCGCATCACTCTCGAGGGGCGTCGAGGTAGCATCCAGGAGCGCCCTCGTAGCCCCTCGACCCAGTGACCACCGGAGTTGTCCCTCCGACTGCGAGACTTTGAGAGGCATTTCGCAGAGCAAGAGCATGCCCTCTGCTCCTTACAGAAGACCTCTCCCGTGGAGGATGAGGGGAAATCCCCATTCTCCGATCACGTCTTGAAGGCAAATATCTCTCCCAGGATCTCCCTCCCGACCTTCAAGTCGTATGACGGCCAGGGCGACCCAGCCGACCACTTCGACAGCTTCAACGCTCTGATGACTCTTCACGGGGCGTCCGATGCCATTACGTGCCGAGCGTTCTTGACCACATTGGTCCAGGGCGCTCAAGCATGGTTCCGGGCTCTCGCCCCCAGCTGCATCGGAGACTTCAGGTAAATTGGGCGAATCTTCAAGGAGAGCTTCACCGGCAGCGGCCCTCCCAAGTCAGTAGCAGGGCTGTTGGCACTCAAACAAGAACAGAGGGAAAAGTTGCGGGCCTATATCAACCGATTTAAATCAGAGGCCCTGCGGATCCCCCGCCTGGATGTGGCCTAAGCCATAACAGCGTTGACCAGAGGCACGCGTGATGAGAATCTCCAACGCGAACTCGTCCTCCACCCTCCCACCTCCCTTGCCGAGCTAGTGACCTTGGCACTACGCCATGCCGAGTGTGAGGAAGTCCTCAATGCCTGCCGCGGCACCACCGGCTCGGGTCGGGAGGGGGACAAGAAGCGAGCGTCTGAGCTGAGCTCGGGCCAAGGAAAAAGGTAGATCCGAGACGGGGAGCACAAAGAACCATCTTAAAAATACGAGCGGTACACCCCCCTGACCACTCCGATTTATGAGATCTATGAAGACATCAAAGGCTCAGGCCTTCTCTGCCAACCCGAGCCTATGAAGGCAAAACATCACAACCGCCGCAAGCACTGCCTCTTCCACAGCGACCACGAGCACCACACCGGCAACTGCCACTAGCTCCAGGATGATATCGAGCGTCTCATCCGTCAGGGGCACTTGTCCCGATATGTGTCCAGGCAGAAGGAGGATCGTGGCGCCCCCGAGAAAATCGACAACATTCCCCACGGGGTCCATATCAATGTCATCTTGGGAGGAGCTGCATCGGGAGGAGATAGTAAGAAGCGTCATGCTGAGCGGGCGAGCCGAGCCTCTAAGCCCCCTAAGGCCTCGCCAGCAAGTGAACCACAGGCCTTGGTATTCTCTGACTAAGACTTGGAAGGGTTAACAACCCCGCACGATGATGCCCTAGTTATATCGGCCACAATAAACCATTGTAATGCAGATAGAATTTTGGTCGACACTGGTAGTGCCCCTGATGTACTTTCCTATGATTGTTTCCTCAAGATGGGTGAGAATCCATCTAGACTCCACCTGATCTGAACCCCACTTTGTGGGTTCAACGGCCTGGCAACCTATCCCGAGCCTTAACATTTATGACGTGCGAAAGCAGAAGTTGGTTCCATACCCAACCACCATCACCAGACTAATCCAGAAGTTCTATTTCTTTGAAATAGATCATGTTCCTAGAAGGGGCAACACTTAGGCAGATGCCCTGGCAAAATTGGCTGTGGCCATTAAGCTCCTGCCTAAGGGCGAGGTCGACATCACCATCAAACACAAAAGACTGATGTTGGGTTTGCTCGAGGGTAATGTCGGCCTCACCGTCTACGAGGTCCATGACCTCGACCAGAACACTCCTCCAAAAGATGAAGATTGGCGCGGGCCTATCGTCAAATTTAAGAAAGGGTGGTTCCCTCCTGACCGAGCTCGAAGGCCCAGCTACTTAGCCAGGCAACGTCACACGAGTTGATCGGTGACTCCTTGTGCCGACTTGTCCACTAGAAGGACAAGTCAATCATCCTGAGATGTGTCTCCCCAGCCGAGGCTCAAGCCATCATGCATGAAGTTCACTCCGGATTGTGCAGCGTGTACCAGGCTGGAGATAGAATGAAGGGTAACATCAAGCTCAAAGGCTTCTACTAGACAACTATGTATGCGGACTGCGTCCAGTATGCCCGTACATGTCATCAGTGCCAAGACTTTGGCCCAATACCCAGAAGACCTCCTAACCCATTGCATCCCATGACCCCCATATGGCCATTCGCCAAATGGGGCATGGACATTGTGGGGCCTTTCCCGCCATCTTCCAAGGGCCATAAATACATCTTGGCCGCCACCGACTACTTCTCTCACTAGGCGGAGGCCCTTCCCCTACGGGAGGTCACCGATGAAGTGGTAGCCATATTTGTCTGGCACAACATCATCTACCAATTTGGTACTCCCAGTCGCATAGTGTCCGACAATAGAACACCATTCAAGAATAGGGTCATATATCAACTAGTGGCCAAATTCCATATCGACTGGAGAACCTCTTCAGTCTATATTCCCCAAGCCAACGGCTTGGCTGAAGCCTTCAACAAGACCCTCTGCAAGCTACAGGCTAAAATTGTTAGCCACCAGAAATGCGACTATGGCGAGAAGGTCTTCAAGGCGCAATGGGTCTACCAGACGATCTACAAAAACCCCACGGGATGCTCGCCATTCTCCCTCATTTACAGAGTGGAAGCTGTCATCCCCATCGAGATCTAGTTAGCCTCTTACCGCTTGGCGGTTCACACCGGCCTAACCAGCCCGGAAGAAGATGAATACCAGAGAAGGCTAGAAGAGCTTTTTGATCTAGAAGGCAAACAACTCGAAGCCTACAAACACCTGCAAGTATACTAGGCCCACATGGCGCAAGCCTACGACAAGCTCGTCAAACAATGAGCCTTCAAGAGAGGTGACCTCGTCATGATCAAGGAACAAGAAGTCATGGCGGGGGACTCCAGTTGAAAGCTACAACCCAACTAGTGAGGTCCATATATCATCCACAACATTTACGAGGGTGGGGCCTACACGATCGTCGATCACAAGGGTCACAAGCCATTCCCGCCACTCAATGGCAAACACATGAAGCTATACTACACCCCAGAACATGAGTTCGCGCATCAGCCGGACTAAGGGCGCGCACCCCAGTCACCACTAGTAAAATCGACCATCCCGAGTGAAGGGCGAGACCAATTACATCTTCCAGCCTCTCTTCCCAATCAAGCAACAGGGCTAGCCAGGTCCTCCCAGAGTCACCATCATGCGCTTGTGGGGGTCAGCCTCCCACCTTCGTCCTCGCAACAACAGGAGCGAGGACGCCCGATACCAGCAACAACCTAGCCATCAGGCTCCCAGGTAAGCAAAAAAAAATAGAATTAAAAATAGAGATACCCTGACGGACCCAGTCATCCTCGTCGTAAGGAGGCGATTGGGGGCAAAAAGGCCAGACAGCCCTGTTGAGGTGAGAACCCGAAAGGGGCACCTCAGGTAAAATTGGGAAACCCCTCAATGTGAAAACCCGCAAGGGCACGTTGAAAAAAGTTAAAGGGGGTCGGCTTTGGTGAAAACCCGAAAGGGAGTTAGAGTCGATAATGAGAAAATATATCTTTTCCCACCAGTCAGGGTGGCCCTCCACCCACCCCTCAACAAGTCATAGGCCTCTCCAGTTATCGGCCCTTGATTAATCCACATCGCCAAACCATTAGCCCTACACTCTTCTGGCAGTTCTATATCACCCTGCTTGGCTCATTCTCCCTTTGGCCTTCACTCTGTCATGGCGGGCCTATAAGTTCCAGCATCCATACAACACCCCAGTCATTGTCCCAACAAGCCTTAGTCTCAGCTCAATTCCCAAGCTTCCGACATTTTACGCCACACATACTCCACCCCTTCAATCCGGAATCCCTAGTTGCCAGTCTGTCCCGATTCGACCACTACGATTCCAGTCATAACCTCAATTTTCCTTGAGTCCCTGACCCACCTGTTATAACCCTAGTCACACTCTGCCATGATAAAATGGCCCCCATAATCATAACTTGATGACCTATAAGAGCCCTAACAAGGGTTAGAACAACATCCAGTCATCTACATCCCCTTGTTTCAGGCTACGTCCTCTGACAGTAGCACGCTATGGACGATATTATTTGGATTCAAAAAAAAGAAAAAGAAAATGGGGTTAAAAATAGAGATATTCCGGTAGCCTCAAGCAACTCCCACCACGGGATTACTGAGGGCAAAAATTACCACCAACCCAGCTGAGGTGAAAACCTAAAAGGGCACCTAAGGTAAAATCGGGTAATCCGTTGGTGTGAAAATCTGCAAGGGCATACCGGAAAAAGTAAAAGGGGGCCAGCTCTGACAAAAACCCACAAGGGTGGTAGAGCTGGTAAAGAAAAAAAATCCTCTTCCTCTCTACTCCTCGCTGTCGGAAGCCATCAAGCGCAACATTTCACCGACGACAAGCTCAACGTCACTCCACAACAATGGTGGCCAATACACCCCCGAGGGTCGGTCATTGCCAGCCTAAGCCCAGTCTCTGACTACAACAGCTTCAAAGGTCAGCTGGCTAGCTCTAGCACCGATTTTAGTATCTCTGGCTGCAACACCTCCGTGGTTAGCCAGCCAGCTCTAGTTCCAGTTCCAATCCCAGTTCTAGTATCTCCAACTACAACACCTTCGCAGTTAGCCGGCCAACTCCAGTCCCAATCTCCAACTCCAGCATTTTAGCTATACACCTCAACGGTCAGCTGACCAGTCCTAGTTTTTTCGGCTACTACAGTTAGCCAGCCAGCTCCAGTTCTAGCCTCCAGCCCTAGTCCCCGGCTGTAACACCTCCGTGGTTAGCCAGTCAGTTCCAGTTCCAGCCCCATCCCAGTCTCTGGTTACAACACCTCCAAAGGTCAGCTAGCCAGCTCCAGCACCAGTTCCAGTATCTCTGGCTACAACACCTCTGCAGTCAGCCAGCCAGCTCCAACTCTAGCTCCAATCCCAGCTCCAGTTCCAGCCCCAACCCCAGTCCCAGTGCTATCCCCAGTGTCAGTCACAGCTCTAGTTCCAATTCTAGTTCCCATTCCAGTTCCAATCCTAGACCCAGACCTAGCTCCAACCCCCAGTCCCAGCACCAGCCCTAGTTCACTATCGTAGTGCCTTCCATGGCCACCCGACCAGCCCATCTCCAGTTCCCAGACCAATGTGAGTTAGATGTCTGGCTAACAACATGTCAGTAGCCGGTGTGTTGCTGCTCGGCCTATAACCAACACACTCTAGAATCAACTGGTAACCCTAACAGTAAAGGCCATCACAGCCTTACGGGTTGAGCCTGACCCCCAGCAACACAGGCCTACACCCCTCAAGGGGTTAGCCCCAACCACCAGTTCACAACTCCCACCTCCAATACCCAGCCTCTAACATCTAGTACCCTTTTTTCTAGTTTCCAGCACTCAGCCCCCAGTACCCGATACCCTATACCGGTACCCAACACTCAGATCCCAGTACCCAACATCCAGTCTACACCACTCTATGCTCAGTTCCCTACTCCTCCACCCGAAAATGGGTATACCAGTTCCCTGTTATCCATGCTAGTACATGGCAGAAGAATCAAGCATGACTAATAGTAAGTGGTCGCCAGTCCATACACACAACACTGTTACACACGAAAAGAGGTGGGACGACTCAGCAAATGGCAAAAGCAAACCAGAAGTTTTTCATTCATACTCTATAAAAAGAGCCCAAGATATGCCCTTGGGGTGACAAAAGACATACAACCAGGCACATATAACAGAAAGGGGAAGGAGGTACAATCAAATCCCAGGCTCGCTCCCCTCCAACGTCATCAGACGAGAGTCAACAACCACGAGCTCCACCTCAAGAGTGGACAAGAGCTAGGCACTGGCCTCGACCGCGCCTCTGGCCTCTCGCCACTCAGCTCTAGCACGCTCGACAGCCAACAAATGCTCCTCTAAGGCCTTCCTCAAGGCCTCGGCCCGGCTCTCTACCTCTCCCAACTGGACAGCTCAGCCTCAAAAAAGTGACCCAGTCACCTCGACGTGGTCCCTCTACTCAGCTACCACCGACGTAAGTCAGACCCGTTGCTCTTGCACCTCCCGGATGGCCGCTAGCCTCTGAGCCCTCTACTCCTAAGCGTGGCGGAGTCGCTAGTACTCTACCCATATCTTGGCCAGCCCCGACATCCAAGGCTCACGTGGGAAGCCAAGGGTGTGGTAGCCCCAAGTGCACTCTGTCAGCCGCTACCTCAGATCCTCTAGAGAAGGAAGAGGGTTACTCTGAAGGTAGCCTCGTCTCACTGAAGCAAGGAGGCACCCATGCTCGGGTCCAACAATGGCTCCAGTAGTGGGGTGGAAGTCGGCCACTCGACCCCCAAATGTGGGGAGGAGTCCCCTTCCTTCGCTAGCGCACCAGTAGAGGCTGCACAGTTCCAACCAGCACCAAGGGAAAGTGAGAAATACATGTAAAACTTTCCATGATGAACAAGGCAGAAAACCTGAGAAAATTTCTAGCTCTTACGTAGTGCAAATCCCTCTGCACCTGCGGCATCGCCCTCCAGGGTCGAGGAGGGCAGTGATTCCTCCACGACCAAGAGCCCTCCACTACCACTTGGTCACCTGTAGCAACTATAGGTGGGGCGGGAAGCTCCTCCCTGCCGCCCTCATCTGGAGCTGACACACACTCCTCTCCTGACTCCGGCGCTACACGCAGTACAGAAGCATCAGTGCTCTGCCAAAAAAAGCACAAACCAATGCTAAAAAGGGAAAGAAAGACCCCCATATACCTCTGAAAGAAGGCTCCATCTCAGCCCCCTCGATGAAAGAGGCCTCAGAAGAGGAAGAGCTCAAACTCTCCTCCATCTCCATGACGAAGCGATCGCTGCTTGAAGAGCCCGACGACATATCCGATGAGCCTCCGGAGGTGGTGGAACTAGAAGCCCATGTGGATCAATAGAACAACAGGATCAGCACATAGCCTGACCTCACACAAAGACAGCCATCCAGTTAGGGTTTTCAGACAAGACACTCACCATCCGGGGTGCTCCCCTTGGAGATCCCCTCTATGTCGACGATCTCCTCATCGTCTCCAGCCAAGGCCGCCGCTGCAGGCTCTCCCTCTGCGGCTCCAGTCGTGTCACGAGGAAGCTCACCCTCCTTCAAAGGGGAGGAAGTACCTACAACTAATGTCGAAAGAAGCCTAGCACTAATGGGTGACATAAGAAGCCTACCACAAATGGCTAAGTTCCCAGTCACATACCTGAGGGTCCCATGGTGGAAGACCCCACCAGCCCCACCGTGCAAACAGAGACCATGGCTGGTAAAGGAGGGAGGGGCATCCCTGCCAGCAACTATGGTAGCAATCCGAACGCATCCCTGGTAGTAGGTGCAGCGAGGCTACCCGTCGCTCCTGGCTCACCCTCGAAAGAAGGGAGAGCCACCGACGGGCCAGTGCTATCTAGCTCTTGGATCATCTCCAGGGTAGTAGTCGGGTCCTCACCTGGCAAACCAAATCATAAATGCAGTCAACGACCCTAGCCTATCCAATGAACAACACATAGAGGGCACCTCTCTTTACAACAATTCGACGCTTACTTGAGCCATCTCAGGTCATTGCTGGCTCTTGCTCCTCGACTGGGAGGGGCACTCCACGTTGCACCTCAGGAGCGTGTTTGGCATCATTAAAGCATATTAGTTTAATGACATCACCAAAACCACATAAATGTAGCATCAACACTAAATGTAGTATCAACACATTTGACATCATGCTCCAACAAGTCATAGTGTTTGACATTATCAAAACCACAGGGGTATAATAATCTCCCCCTTTTTGATGATGACAACACTATGAGTCATAAAATAACATGCTGACTCACAGTGTTGCGCTAAATGGTCGAGCTAATAGCGAAGGCGGAACCATATTTCCTTATGGCAGTGTAGAGCCCCACGTCTATGACGTGCTGTGGGCGAGCATGAGGGGCTTCACACATGGATCCCATAATCCATGCGACGACCTGGGTTGTCAAGCCTTAATGTCCCACATGGACCCCATAATCCATGTGGGACAGCAAATCCCTAAGGGAGACACTGGACCCCATAATCCAAAAATCTCTTGCCCAGTGATGCCTGGGGGATTTGAACTGGTGACCTCGCTCTAATACCAGTTTACAGGATCAAGCCCCTGCCATTGCGCTAAAAGCTCGAGCTGGTAGCGAAGGTGGAACCACATTTCCTTATGGTAGCGCAGAGACCCACGTCTATGATGTGTTGTGGGTGGGCATGAGGGGCTTCGCACATGGACCACATAATCCATGCGACGGGCTGGGCTGTCAAGCACCGATGTCCCACATAGACCCCATAATCCATGTGGGACATAATCCAACAAAGAGGCCATGGCCCCCGGCGCCCCTGCCGTCTCTGCATGAAACATGTGGCTATGTCAATCTCCAGAAGTAAGCACAGGTACAAGCAGAACATGCCCAGTCCCAGAAGTCTGTACCTAGCCGGACGTCCTCGGAGGCTTTCCATGACTCAAAGTCAGGGAACCTCTCGACATTGGGGCCAGTCTCATCCATCACACGAAGATACGCCTCCGCGATGATCTCACACTCAATCTCATCATCGGGCAAAGGATCGGCCTCCACGGGTGGTGAGAAAGCCACCTCCGCCTTCAGCGGAGCTACAAAAAACCAGTCAAACAGTGCAAGATTAGTCAACTATGATGGGTAAACCAGCGAAAGATAAAAGATGAACATGGTGCTTACTCAGAGCCTATTTCACCTCGATATGCTTGCCAGTCCTGAGTCCTTGAGAGGACTCACCAGCCCCTACCGCTCCAATGTCTACTCGAGGTCGTTTCTGCCTAGGTTGGAGACCTCCGTCTTCGCTCTTGGAAGACGCCTCTGTAGAGGGATGATCTTCCCCTGCCGTGGAACCTGCTAAAGAAACACAACAATACACAACATCTCAGTCTTCGCATAACAATATATTAACACTGAGACAACATGCTAAAGAAAGTGTCTCACCTAAGGCCACAAAAGGAGTCAATGGCAAAGGAACTAGTTGCTCTGGCTTCAGCCCTAGCACTCGGGTAGCCTTCGCAACTGTCTCCCTGATGTCTCTCAGTGTGTAGGCACACTCGATGTGAGAGATAAACTTTTTTAGGTCCAGCTGACCCGATTGTGAGGGTGATATAGCGCCTCCAGTCATCGACTGCAGTATCAGTAAAGCTCCCCTCTGGGAGTACCCGATCCAAGCAGCCCTTCTTTCCAAAGCCGTAGTCAGCTTGGAACTGGGTCCACCAAGTCTTCGGCATCCTCGACTGTGACGCCCTAACTCCAGCCCCCGCAAACGTCACCTGCACCAGCATCAGGGGCTTGAGGGACTCGCTACAACCTCAACTTGCTGATAAAGAAGCCCAGCTGCTCCAGGGGCCCTACTGTGCCAGTCGATCCACCTCCCGACGGATCCGAGAGAAGCGAGTCCGCAGATACTCATCGTCCAGTGAAATGGGAGGCAAGTCCTCTTGCACAAGTCAACTCTCCTCAACCTTTCGGATCGTCGAAGCCTTCTGGCGATACAGGTGGTTGTGCTCAAACCACCACTTGGCGTAGTGGACATCAAATCTCCCACGGTGGTCCAACCCTGACGTCAGCAATCGCTCTAGCTCCCCGCAATAGTAGAAGTCCCACCAGGCGGCTGCTAGCAAATGGCTGTCCCGATCTTTATACAACCTACTTACCAAGGGGAATTCCTGGTTCAGTCAGATCCCCTGGTCGTACCCAAAGTTTCAGGTGAACTGGTGCGAGTAGTACGGCTCTAGAAAGCTCATGGAAGACCGGTGTAGCACTAACACCGTCGTTCGGGTGCTGATCACCCACTCTGTGTACAAGGCTGCATTTGGCTCTCGTTGGTAAGGAAGGGCGCAGGCCGCCCCGTCACTTGAAGGCACCAAGATCAGACGGGAGTCCCTCGTAGTACTGTCAAAAGCAAGCCCATCCTCGCCCCTATCTGGCAAGCAAGATAGGGCCCTCCTAGCCCCTCCAGCTGTGCAACTGCGTCCCTTTCTGGCTGGCCAATGAAGCTAAACAGTAAGGGCACTGCTGGGTTCATCATCGTTCCTCGTTTCACCTATCTAGGAAATAGTAGACCGGCCCACACATTGAGGTGTCGGCAGAAGCAAGCTCTGCTCGCATGGCGCAAGATGCGCCACCAACACGCCCAGCCCCTGATAGATGTTGGCCAACGCCAGAGGAGCTAACGCCAGCCTCTGACCCTCTGCTAGTAAGCACACGGGTCATAACAGCTCAACTCTTAGCAGACTGTCCTCCCCGTGCAAGATCACAAATGTCGCCAGCCAGTAAGCTAAGTACGGTGCCAAGTGCGTTACGTTCGGCAACCCATGAGGGTTCCACCCCTCTCGTGGCCTGTATATGTACCTGGAGTACATCCGAAATCACAACTCCACCTTCGTGTACTCCTCCCAAGGAGTCTGGTCTCTCTCAAACTTCTGATAAAAGCAGAAGGGCCTGTTGTAGAAGTGACGGAGGCACCTTGTGAGTCTGTGCGGCTCTCTCTCTCCCAGCTAAAGCCAGGTCCCTCCAGGTCTTCACCAGATACTGATAGCTGTGAGGAACTCGGTATCATCCTTGTCCATTGGTGTGGCTGCGATGGAGGTCATCCAGCACTACCTCCTCGTACCCTTCACCGCTGATCGGCAAACCAGAAATCTAAAAGAGCGACCACAGATCCAGTGAAGTTTCTCCCTCTGCTATTGCCATCGTGTTCCACCGACGGTTGTAGCACTCCACCAGTGCCTGTATCAATCCCATCTAGCAAGGGCAACCGTACAGTGCCGCGGTCACTACATATCTGATATCCGCCCGGTCCAGGAGCACTCTATAATGGTGCATGATCCCCATCAGCCACTCAGTCACCCCTTAATGGTACCTGTGTGAGGGGATCACCGCCCAGTGACTGTACCAGCTTACGACCGTCTGTCAAAGAATCCCATCCAGGAGGCTGTGGTCGTCATAGCCTTCTCCCGCATATTGTATCCCTGTGGGCTCCAACACCAACCCTAGAGTCCCCTCTGTCTCGGCCCAATGGTGGCTGTGCAAGTCCTAGGAAGCGGGACCCAGTGCTCCAACACAGACCCTGAACTGGTCTGCCCTGCTAAAAAAGCCTAGGCAATCAACACTGGGAAACTGGCATTGCCACCAGTAATCCATCAAAAAGCTCGGGAAGCCGTAGAGGGCTACACCATGCAAGCTATCCCTGCCCACTAGAATGGCCCGCTCCAGCTGGCAGCGTTGGCCAGGGAGTAGCTGAAGGAGGAAGGAAAAGAAAGGGGGGAGAAAGAGGAAAAGAAAGAAGAAAAAAAGGAACGTTAAGAATAAAAATAAAATAGAATTGAAATAAAATCACAAACACACCTCTTTTGAAGGGCTAGAACTAAGGTGGCGGTGAATTGTAGCCAGCCGTTGAAGCGCCTTACGCTCCTTTCTGGCCAGCTTTGGCCCCTCGTAGCTTGCCCCTCCCATGGAACTCCCTCCTACAGCCCTTTTCATGGTGTTTTGACAAATGAAACAAAGACTTAGAGGGCTAGAGAAATAGGAGAACAATGAATCACGAATTTGGCCCCCTCTTTCCTTATATAGATCCTTGTTCTAGAGGTCTAAACCCATTAGGATTGGGTCGGGATAATCTTAGAAGAGGTTTGGATAGTGTTTGGGTCGAGTTGAGATAGGACACCTCGAGTTGGGACTCTCTAAAAGAGTCCCGATCGGACTGGCTGCGTGGTGAGTTGGGCGGTCTGACGATAGACCGCCCTTCTTCTTTGAACGGCCCATTATGGGTCGCACATCTCTGGATTCATGCCGAATGATCATTACGTCCTGTGGCCGGTTACAGGCTACCCAACTGATATATACGGCTTAGAGGTGGCCGTATAAACCTTGTGCGGCCTAAGAGCAACCGCCCATCCCTTTGCTATTTTTGCTTGAAGCTCACCCTCGTTCCTCAGAACAAGCGTGTCTCTCCTCTCGCATCGTCTCTCCCGCAGGGTCGACGTACCTCTCTCCTCTCGCGTCCTGTCTTTCGTAGAGTCGGTGCGTCTCTCCTCTCATGTTGTCTCTCCCGTAGAGTCGACGTACCTCTCTCCTCTCGCGTCGTCTCTCTCGTAGAGTCGGCGTGCCTCTCTCCTCTGGCGTCGTCTCTCTCGTCGAGTCGACATGCCTCCCTCCTCTTGCGTCATCTCTCTCATAAAGTCGGCGTACCTCTCCTCTCGCATCGTCTCTCTCGTAAAGTCGGCGTGCCTCTCCTCTCACGTCGTCTCACCTATGAAGTCGGCGTACCTCTCTCCCTCTCGCATCGTCTCTCCCGTAAAGTCGGCGTGCCTCGCCTCTCCCGTGTGTCTCACCCCTAAGTCGTCACCTCTCTCCTCTTACCTATTTTCCACCACCTGAGAATTTGCATTTTCATACATTCATTCATAGCATAAGAAAATCAACAAATGGAAAAAACAAACTAGGTCACGATCATATCACATCATGTACAGGTGTCAGAGTACAAAACAAAATCAGGTTGCCCCCTCTGGCCTGTCACTATCACCTCCTCCCTCCTACCTCTTCAATGGCGGGCCCATCATAGAGGCCGCACCCTCCTCTCTCTCTCACTGTCGGCGCCGGTCCTCCTCCTCATTCCTCTGCCGTTGAGAGGAAGTCGCAAGGAAACGCCCAACGGAGCTATGAGTAGCCTGACTCCCACTCGGGGCCGCACGTCTACCACTCATCCCGCTGCGGGAATGGCTCATCTCTCTGTATGCCCGCACCTCACCGCGTAGCTTGAACGCCTCCTATCGGAATCGCTCCAGCTCCGAGGTCGCTGTACGGAGTCACTCCACTTCTGCCCGGAGGACCGCCATCTCCACCGAGTCTGATGGTCTAGCCTGCGCTAACCACTCCCGCAGGTGGGCTACCTCCTCCTGCGCCTTAGCCTGGCCTCGCTACCCCAACTCCCCAGAGCGGACGCTCCACTCTAGCTCAGCCCGCAGGCGCTCCGTCTCCTGCCGCGAGTGAAGGCTCTGCCCCAGCACTCCACGTAGGTGGGTCGTCTCCTCTCTCAGGTCGTAACTCTATGCCAGCTCCTCACGCAGACGGGCGACCTTGTCCTGCACTAGTATGGGCTCCTCTCTCAATTGGTCACCCTCGCCTATGGCAGCAGTCAGCTCTGTCACCTGCACACATGCAATCACCATTAGTCAACTACATTTTAGTATAAAAACATAATTCACAAGGGAAAGTGTAGGACGTACCCGCTCGGTAAGTGCTGCCTCGGCCGCCTTGGCCCGATCAACCATCTGCTAGAACTCTGCCTCCCGCTCTGCTCGGTCGGTAGGAGTCTGCGCTGTAGAGGTAGATGGAGCGTCAGCCCCCTGTCTCTGGGCCTCCTACCCCCGTTGAAATCAAAACTCCAGATCAGTCATGTCTCAGCATAATAGTAATACATTAGTTAAGAAAAACTCACCAAAAGGGCTAAGGCCTATCGGGCCTCGTCTCGCCCCCTGATCATCGTCGTAAGGAGCCCTGTCAGCTCCTCAAGATGTCCCTCGAGGTCGGTCTGCATTTAGAAGTCCAGATGTTAGCACATCATTGGGTAGAAATCATAAGCATAATTGAAAGGGGTCTGAGTCTAGAAGTCGTACCGGTCGGTGGGCACCCAGGAACACCTGGTCCCAATAGTGTCTCGCGTATGCAGTGTAGTATGCCGCGTCGCTCTCAGCCCAGGCAGTCACCACTCGCCCAAGGGCGATCCAGTCAGTAACCTGCATGGCGTTCCTCGACGTCCAATCAAATGCCGTGGTCAGGCCCCTCACCGTCCTCAAAATGCGCTCCCCCGCCCTCTCTGGCGTCGGGAACTCCACCGCGGGCTGGTGAACCCCGATGGTCCTCATCACCAATCTGAAATGCAGTGGCTCCACCACATTCATGCAATGGAGCCACACATCTCGGCCTGTGAAGGCGAGGGCCCCGACCACCCACGGCGGGTCCGCCTGGCCCTCCTCTCTGTAAGGCGTCCACCGCACCTGTAAAAATGAGAAACTGTATCAGCATCATATAGGAATGCATTTAATCAGAGAGTCTGAGTTTAGAATCATACCGAGGCATACGGTAGAGCGTCTATATCATCCTGCAACTCCCTGACCTGTCGCCTCAGGGAGCCAGTCTCTCGAGGTGCTACCCACCTCCGGGCTATCGGGAGAAGCCCAGGACAGGCCTCCTCTCCTCTGCCCAGTGCCCGTAAGTACACATAGGCCCAAACCTATATCACAGTAGTGCATCAGCATTTAGGAAGCATATAGAAGTCATATGGTCAAGGCTAGGGTAAGAGTTGTACCTGGAGTAAGGGGGAGAAGCCCCCAAGCATGGTCCGACGGGCCGTCGAACTTAGTGTGTCGAACAAGAAGGTAAGAACTGCCGCTCCCCAGGCGTAGTCGCCCACGTGGCCGAGCTCCTCAAGGAAGGGGAGGAAATGGCAGCTCATCGTGTCCGCCCGTGTTGAGAAGAGGAGCCGTCCGAACATCAGCATCAGAAAATGCCGCAGCACCCGATCGACCTCTGCTCCCGGCTGCGCGGCTACCCTCGGTCCGGCTAGGTCCACCAAGCACTGCAAGTGCTGCTCTGGCTGCTACCCAATAGCTATCCCTGCACGCCGCAGCCCCAGGCTGTCCTATAGACTCGCCCGAGGAAGGAGGGTCGACTGCCTCACTGGGTGCCGCAGCTCTAGGCCTAGTAGCTCCCGAGCCATCTCCCGGTAGTCAGGAAAGGTAGTCCCACTAACCGGTAGCCCGTGCACTCGAAGGCCAGTGAGCCTGGCCACATCCTCCAGCGTGGGGACCATATGCTCCCACGGGAAGAGGAAGGTCTGACTCACTGGATCCCATCGATCGTACAGAGCATAGAGCAGAGGTGTGTCAAAATGACACACCTCGATACTCAGGAACGGGGGCAAACCCCATGGCGGTCAACCGCTCCCACTGAAAGTCTGGCAATGCCAAGTACACTACACGGACCTGCAGCCATGAGCTGCGAGTCCTGCGCTTTCCCTGCATTGTTCACCCATTTTTTAGGCATTTAATAAATTAATTCAAGCGTTTAGAAAATAAAGGAAGAGAGCAAAAAGATTCTTCTTTTTTTTTCCTTTTCTACGAGATGTGCGGTCCTCATAGGACCACCAAAAGTAAATGAGTTGGCTCACTCAGATGACCCATCAATTCTCCCCGGGTGGGAAGAACTCGACCTCATCGAATAAAAGGGGCATGCTATTGCTTTTGTACTGCTCCAGTACATCCGGATCTGTCCTCTGTACCTCTACCCAGATGACCCGAATGTTGGTGGACTCGGGTCGTCCTCTCCATCGCATGAAGTAGCGCTGGTATATCTCACCCCAAGTAGTCGTTACCTGCTCACCCAGTATATGCTCTATCTGCTCACGCTGCTGAGGTAACAAGACTGGCGGTGGACGCTCTGGGGTGGTGTCACTCACAAGGGAGGAGACGGCTCAAAGAATCACTAGGATTCACCGCTGGGTCCCATTGGGTGACTAGACCCAATACACTGAGGAAGAGCTGAACCCATGATTCGCTAGCAAGCCCACAACGTATGCATGAGATCCGACTCTCCTCATACTTGAAAGGGACGGGCACCAAGGGCTTGCATGGGACAGACTAGACTCGACGTATGCAGACTTACAATGCACTCGACATCACTCGACAAATGTATGTTTAGACTCATGATAGACTGAATAGAGAACAAGACACAGACGCACACATGACTCTAGACTCATACATAATGCAGTGGTGATCCTAGCCACCCTCACGTGTAACTAGTAGACTGGCTACTGGGCATCGGGGAGGTCTGGTGGATCCCTCTGGTCATGTTCCTCCTCATAATAGAATTCGTCAGCTAATTCCTGTTCCACCTCATAGCTGATAGACACAAGCCCTGAGGCTTCTCTAACCCGCGTGTCCCCAATGACGAGTGATGTACGGGGTGGGACATTTGGAGGAATAGTGGCCAAACCCTAGTAGCCAAAACACTACTGTCGTGACCCACTAGGCTCCCCGATAAGTGGTCCCTTACCCTTATCCTCCCATCGGACAGGGGGTGTAGGCAACAGGGGAGGAGGAGTGGGTGCTGGTGGTTGGGCAATGGGTGCCAGTGGGCGGGCAATGGGTGCCGACAATTGAGGTGGAGGTAGGTCCCTTGGGTGGGGAGGGCGATGCCTTAGAGCAAATAGCTCCTGACGGGCGGGCTCCTTAGGTCGAGCCATGGGGGCTCTCTAATATGGGCCTGACGAAGTATGAGGCTCAACCCCACGATGTGGAAGGGGCCCCAACTGTTGGGCAGGCTCGAACTCAGCCTCGAATTGCTCCAACTCGAGAGCAACCTAATATGCATCTTCCATGGTGGTCACTTTGCGGCGAAAAAGCTCATATTGAAAGTGGGGCGGTAGACCACGTCGGAAGCGGGAAATAGGCATGGAACTCTCCTCCGTGACACCGTATCGTAGAAAATACTCATCAAATTCAGCAATGTACTCAGAGACAGATCGATCTCCCTGGCTGAGATTCTACCACCTATCGATGAGTCGCTGATGGTATGTGGCAGGAGGGTACTTTTGCTGAAGCTTGACCTTCATCTCAGCCCATGTATCAACCAGGGGCTCCATTCGCTGAAACAACAGGCTCTCCATGTTCTTCCCTTTTTATGGTGGCTATGGCCAGCCAGCCCAGTTGGGACTCTATCTTTGAGATAGATTGTTGTTGTGCTTGGATAGATTGATGTTGGGCCAAAATTAGTTGTTGTAACTGATTGAACCTCTCATCTATTTGATGATGCGGGACGGGATGCGACTCGGTACCGATTAGATGCGAACCTAGGACTCTAGGTGATGACGCGACCAATTTGATAATGCAACCAGCAATGACATGACCAACTTGACACCAACTGAGTTCCAAAGAGGAGGAGATGTCCTCAACAAGACATAGGAGCTTGCGGACGTCCCTAAGCTAGGGAAAAGTGTGGATCTGCATGGTTGAGAAATCGACAGTGAGTCAAGGGTGGCCGACTCTTTTCACGTGCTCGGATCGAGTCACAGGACGGGTCACGCACTCACTCTCATAGTAGTGACTAAATTTGATCAAGCTAGGAACCTATTATGCTCACATGCAGCGGCATCAAGAACGTATATGGAACAAGCAAACGTAACAAGGAGAGTGGTGTGCGTACCTCCACGCTCAGGGCGTGGGGAAGATGTCCCGACCAAGACCCATAATCGCCAGTATAGTAATAAAAATTAATTACAGTAGTGAATTTACGGCCCACTCCACACAGGGAGGTAATAGGCTACACAACGGATCTGGGAGCATTGATCTTGGGTTGACGGGCAGCACGTCAGCGGGGTTCCGAGGGGGATGCGGGCTGCGACTCCGGATCTGAAATATGCTGGTTGGTAGGACAGTAAGCAGAGGCGTCCAAAGGGACGGCAACCTCTGAGGACCTTATGAAGGCGGTGGCTGACCGGGAGGATGGTGGAGTGTCCCTGGTCGACCCCCGGGAGTGGCGGTTGCTAGATCTGCACCGGCGTATTTCCTGAGGATTTAATTAGTGACCTCCTTTTGCTGGCCAATTTCAGGATAAAACTGTGCGATCCGGCAAAAATGCTTGCTGTGCTCAGATCCAGAGGCGGATCAAAGTGAAACCAATGCTGTTGCAAAGTAGACTTAAAGAGCTAAAACATATGTGAACTTCACATCCATCCAACGGTCTGATTTGAAATGAAAAATTGTGCAACAGGGGATCTTGATCTAGCAGGGGTGCAAGGTAGACTGTGATCTACCTATAGATGGGGTTTGACCGAAGGGGAAACGATGGATCTAGGTGATGGGATTAATTTGAATGAAAGAGGGGGAAGGGAGCATCACGCACACCAAATTTGGTGGTGATCTGAGGTTGTTTGGGGGGTGGGGAAAATAGATTTTCAGGTTTCTATCTCACAGATCTACACGCAGGCAGACTGTGAGGGGTGGAGAGATGAAGGTGGACGGTGGGGCAAACGGTGGCAGATCGGTTAGAAAATTGATCTGGGGATGGGGGAGGACGTGGGAAAGAGGCTCTCAAAATTTGAGGTCGATCAGACTGCTGGATGAGGAGAACCAACCTTTTTATAGAGCTTCTATTTAGCAATTTCAGGATTCTAGACAACAGAATGGAAATCGGGTTGTGGCGCATACGAAGCTCGCTCTTGATCAATAGTACATGGCACGTGATAGAAAATATGTTTGGGATTTTGTTATCATCAAAATCACCTGGAGATACATAACAATCTCTCCCTTTTTGATGATGACAAAACTCTAAAGCATAAGTACATTGGCGTGCCTTTTAAGTATTTTTGAAGGTTGGAATCAACGCATTGTAATTTTGCCATGACCTACTTAGTTCTTGTACGAGGCGGAGTTTACACTCACGCATGGTGAAAGAATTCAGACTGGCGGACCGGTCCTTCATGCAACACCATTCGATATACATAGAACCAATTGAAGGATTTACAAAATAGACAATCCACAAGATAATCAATCCATTTACACACATCACATCAAACCAAACAAACTCAAACCATTCAATCATATTTGCCGAATTAAGAGGAATTGAAAGACAAGAGCCAATCATGTAATGCCGAACACCAAGTGCATTCTTTTCATCATTTCATTCCATTAGTTCAGTATAAAGTACATTGATGCTTGAGACATCTACAAGACACTCATGACACAACCTAAAATGTAATGACTTACAAGATGCAAAGGAAAATGCGATCCTCACAAATGAACATGCATAAAAAGCAAAAGGACCATGCATACATACAAAAGGACATGCATACATAAACTATATAAGACCTACATAACTACTTCTCCTCATTTGGCATCATCAAAGGAGGGGGTAGGATAGACGAAAAGTAGACCCAAAAGACACAAGACCAAGGACACAGACTGTAGGTAGGAAATGGAAGAACATCCTCAGTGGCCATCTGCAGGAGGTTGATCCTCAGGAGGCTGATAGCCAAGACAGCGTCGGATATCAGTAAGATGATGGTCTTGATACTAAATATGGTGGTAAATGTTTGTAATGGTGTTGTCGCAAGCCTGGTCGCAGTTCTGCATGTCAAGAAGAGCTCGGTTCATGGTGTGGAAGGCCTCTCTGGATTCTTCATGGCTGGTGGTGAGGGTGGTCATGTGAGTGGAGAGAGTGGTCATTTATTGGGTAAGGTGTCCAAGACTGTGGAAAAAGAATCTATGTGACTAGACATGCTATCAAGCATGTTACCCATGGTGTCCATATGACCCCCAAAAGTAGTGAGTCGGTCCCCAAAAGTGTCCACTCGAGTTTCTAGCCTAGTAAGACGCCTATCAAAAGTCTCATAGTCCACCCAAGAATGTTGTCTGGCCCCTGGAGTAGATGACTCCCCACGAAAGTATTGTGGTGGAGGAGACATGTCTAGATCTATATGATGAGGTGAAGGTGGAGGAGGCTGATCCTCTACCAGAACTGGAGGTGGTACTTCCTCTAGACCCTATTGCTACTTGGGCTCTTCTTCACATTCTGATTCTTCTCCATAAACTGACACATTGCGGCGTAGCTCACCATCGGGACCCCAGTAATATCCAAAATCTAAGAAGATTTTATGTGCATTGTAAATGTCATCTTGTATCACTCGAATAAACACTTCAGCACCAAGATTTATCCTAGCATATATGAACCTGTGAAGGCCCTAGACTGGGCGGCCAAGGAGGTGGCTGCCCAGCCCTCTGGGCAGCCAACTCGATGGCCGCCCAGGGTCCAAGGTGCCCAGCCCTGGGTGGCTAGTGGTGTGGCCACCTAGCCTCCTGGGCGGCCTAGTGGTTGGCTGCCCAGCCCTGTGGGCGGCCCATGCAATGGCCGCCCAATCCCCCTTCATCCTGGGGGTGTTTTGTCCCTTGGTTTGGTCTTCTAGGTTGTCCGCATGAGGGATGGCCTTGTGGATTGCGTGTCTACATGGTTTTGTGTGATCTGTGGGTGTCTGGGTGTTGGTGTGGGCCATCCCTGTTTGTTGGTAGAGTGTGGATAGTCTTCCTTGTGTCGGGCTGCTCGTATCAGCTGTCACCGTGAGAGTCCCGTGACTGCGGATAGTGTTCCCACGTGAGGGCTGTGATCGTGGCTAGGTGCTTTGGGTTGGAGTTGTGGGCCGTGGTTCTTGGGTTGTCATCCTACACTTTGGTAGGTCTTCTATGGTCTGGCAGTCATGGTTTGACTGTCTGTTCAGTGGTCCTTGGTTCTCGTGCTTGTGAGCCACCTCGTGGTGGTTTCATGTGGACTGGTGGCACTCCGGTGGTTTCCGTAGTGGTGGCTGGTTCTTGGTGACCCTACCCACTAGATGTAGTTGACCTGGGCGCGTGCGCGTGTCGACCCACCTGGGAGTGGTGGATGCTTGTCCCGTGTGGTGATTTTTAGGCCGATTATCTGAGGGCCCCTTGCCTTTGCAGCTAAAGTCTGGCTGAGGGAAAAATCGGCTAGAGGACCGACCTAGAGCAGATGATCTGTGTATGCACACATGGTCAGGGACAGTAGACGTGTGCTGACGAGTACGGCCCCGGCTAGTCCTTGTCTTGTGGTTCTATGTTGGTGTCTCAGTTTCCACCGAAGGGCGTGTAGAGAGACACGTGAGGCTGTGGTGTTGACACCTATTTTATGACCAATTAGTCGGGTCATCTCCTTACTCATTTTAATGATGCTCCGAGTTGTTCACCCTTATTGAGTCTTCTTGGGCATGTTAGAAGTCTCTTTCATGGCTCATTACCTTCCTTGATTGGGTCTTATCCTGGTTTCATTGCTAGGCAAGCACTTCTGTATCATTTATCACCCTTTTGTACATAACGCATCCTTAATGGCACGTTATAGTAATATAACGCCCCTCATAAGGTCTGTTATAGTTCGCTCATCGTCTCACTCACCGTCTTTCTCACCATCTCATTCAGCGTCTCATATTGCATTTCTATTATTTAATGGGCCTATACCCATCTGTTATTCCATCATATAACGCCCTCAGAGTAGTCCGTTACCTTCTCTCAGAATTGGAGCCTACCGTCTCATCCACCGTCTCACTCACCGTCTCTCCTTCCGTCTCATTTAGCGTCTTTGTTGTTTAACGAATCTACGTTCATCCCTCATAATATTGATGGGAATCAGAACAGATATCGATGCCACGTGTTGGGGATCAGTATCGATCTGAACCCAAGCGGTGGGAGGCTACTTCAAGGTACTGCACGCACGTGGTGGACTTCAGAATGGGAAGTTGCCTTCCGTTCCCGTCCGCTTCGACAGATCTTGTGGGCTGAGTTTGTTGCTGCATTTGAACGTGTCTATACTCCAGCCTGCCTGAAGTTAGTCAAGATGTATCAGTTTCTAGAGCTGACATAGGGTAAGATGTCAGTGCTACAATATCGTGATAAATTCATTGAGTTAGGTCGGTATGCACCTCATATCTTTGCCGATGAGACTGTGAGGACTCAGCAGTTCTTGCGCAGACTGAGAGCAGAATTGAGCCTGCCGCTATTTGCTACACGTGTGTCTGAGTTGGATTCAGCATATCAAGCTGCTGTCGCGTTGGAGTTGGAGTTGGCAAGGACTCGAGGTTTTGCTCAGACTGGGATGGTTCCGTCAGCTGTACAGCATCAGCCGCCCCACCAGTCATCTGCTTCAGGAGTTTCGCCCGCCTTCTCTCCTGCCGATAGTGCTTCTTTCCAGCAATCTCAGGGCAGAGGTTTCCATCATAAGAAGAAGAGGAAGAGGTTTGATCAGCTGATGTTTTCTGATCCAAGTCAGCAGTCTGGTTCGTTTGTTTAGTCGCATCCAGATTTTATTACTTTTCAGCCGAGATTAAGTTCCAGGTGTGGTGGCAGTCATCCAGGGGTGCCGTGCTCTCTACCGGTTGTTTGCTATCGTTGTGATCAGTCGGGGCACATCTCCCGTAACTGTCCGTTGAGGCAGCAGATAGTGCAGTTCTCGTAGACTTCGCAGTCGCAGCAGCCGCAGTTCCGTCTTCCTCTGCCACCTCAACCATCTCAACCGTTTCAACTGCCAGTTCCTGCACCTTCTCAGCAGTCGTCTGCCGCTACTCATCCGCCGAGAGCCAGAGTTACACACATTACTCGTGCAGAAGCGTTGGCATCTAATCTGATCAAAGGTACGATTTCGATTTATGATCGCACAGTGCATGTCCTTTTCGATTCAGGTGCAACGCATTCTTTCATCTCCGAAGATTTTATTGCCCGTATTGAGAGGCCGGTGAATGAAATGTCCTATGATATTATCGTGGAGTTGCCGTCTGGCAATTTTATGTCTACCGCTCTGTGCTTAGAAAATTCTCCGGTTATGGTCAGTGATCGAAAACTGCCTGCGAGGCTTTATGCATTACAGTTAGCCGAGTATGACGTGATTTTTGGTATGGATTGGCTGTAACTTTATGGTGCTGTGGTTGACTGTCATCTCAAGCGAGTCTACTTCATGCCACATGGAAAGTCAACCTTCTATTTTCAAGGTATCGATTTCTATCTCGTCTTGTTATCTTTTTCGGTCAGTAGGGTGTGGCGTGTGTCAGTTGCCTCATTGTCCTTCGTCTAATTTCGAGGACGAAATTCCTTTTAGGGGGGAGGGACTGTAACACCCATAGTTTAGCGGATCCTTAATGGTGCGGATCTAGGATTCGTGTGGCGAATTTTGGCTATTTTTAAGAATTTTTCTGATATTTTTAGTCATTTAATTGAATTTGTCAAAGTTCCATCGCTAGAAGATTGCTCCTTCATGAGGGGGCACTCGGGCATCCGATGCTCCCGACTTCCACAACGTAGACAAGTGCCAATGCGCTTCTAGCATTCCTCGGCCGAGTGGTCGAACTTCTTGCAAATTGAACAAGCCGTCATGACTTGCTTATCTTCTTCCTTGGCCTTCTTGTTCTTGCCATTCTCATTACCGTTCCCACTCTGGGATCTCTTCTTACTCTCACGGGACTTGTAGGACCCCGTGATGCTAATTTTTTCTTCTTTCTTGTCTCGCCGATCAAACTTCCAGCTTGACTCCTCTTTCCTGCCCCTAAATTTCTTGACCTTCTCCAAGGTCCTTTCGCAAAGATGTGCCTATTGGACCATCTCCGTATAGGTCCGAATATTTTGTGGGCTGAGTTGTTGAATAAAGGCAAGCCTTAAACTGTCCATAAATCGATTTACCTTTAAAATATCAGTGCTAACCAGATGCGGAGCATAAGGGGCCAGGCGAGAGAATTGGAGTTAATACTCTACCACAGACATCATCCCTTGCCAAAGGGAGGTAAATTCCACGACCTTTCTTTCCTTGACGTACTCGGAGAAGTATTTTGCACCGAATAGTTCAAGAAATTCCACCCAAGTGAGTTGTCTATTTTGGAGAGGGGCCGATGTTACTTTCCACCACGTATGTGCATCTTTGTGAAGTTGGAAGGTGGCCAGATGGACCTTCTCCCGGCCTGGGCATTGCATGACATTAAAGATTCGATCCATTTCATCCATCCAACTCTAAGCTTCATCAGGATTAGAGGATCCAAAGAATCATGGAGGATTCAAACTATGGAAGTTTCAGTGTAGATCACCAACGCCTGCCCTTGCGCCGGCCTGGGCCATAGTCTGGAGGGCTTGGGTGAGACCTGCAATGATTTGTTGCATCACTTCCCAATTAGCATGATGAGCCATTGCGAGAAGAGGTGCCTGAGAAAATGAACAATTAGTTAATTCCTACGAAATTGATGGGGGTTAACCTAGAAATCATTTCTAAATAACTATCTCATCTTGGGCTCTACCCAATCTCACATGGGTTAGAAATTTCTTCCAAGTTTAGGGATATGGGTCCTTAATCCTTGGACTTAACCTATGACATGATATTTTCTTAGGACTTACTTATGTCTAGGCTCTGATACTAACTTAACTGTCACTCCCCGAGCCATATGTGTACAGTGAAAGTAACTCGAGAAACGTAGACAGGCGACAATATGCCTCAAGCTAGCAATATAATCAGAGTGTTAATCATTCAACCACAAGATGAATGGACACAATGTGTGATATACTCAAAATTTCACTTTATTGAATAGTAATCAAAGTTTTACAATGAAGACTATGACTTAACTCCTTGACACACTTGACTCAATAAAGAGAAAAAATACATAATATGACTCAACAAAGGGAAAATTACATGATATGACTCCAACTAACTTAGAGACTCATGACACTCTAAGTCTTCTCTCGGGTCTTCAATCATCACTCTCGGACCCATCATCGCTCCACTCGGCATCGCCGAGTCACCCACGGGTTCGGGTGAGCGTCGAGTGAGTCGGCCGCCAATTACGGCCCGTTTGTGTTGCGAATTGTGCTTGCTAGTAGGTCCGAGGTTGTGTCACATCAGTTTGTAAACTCTAAACATCTGTGCGTGTGTGGATCTACCTAGATCCGTGTATGTGTGTGTGTGACCTTCCTTCACATTTCTGCGAGGTTCAGTACTTGTGCACCTTCGTGGGAGTTCCAAACTCTTCACGAGTGTGTGTGTGTGTGTGTGTGTTGATCTTGTAACCTTTTATAAGATAGTTTATGAATCCTCACAGATCATGAGGGGTGGACGTAGATTGTTGTTGTTGCATCCGAACCACCTAAAAATCACTGTCTCTTGTGTGGTTTGATCCTTTTCTCCTATCTCCATTCTATGCAAGCACATACGTAGATTAAATCATTTATATCACTTGAGTTAGATCTAGCATAACTTATCACTTTCTCATTGGATCTATGGTATATTAAAAGGTGGGCTTGAATTGATAAGGCAAACCTTGTCAGGAAGATAACACTCTACGTGAGTAGAATCTTCAGATTTACACCTCCGCCACAGCACCAAAGATCCGCTCTGTGTGATATGTTTTGACAGATCCATTTGTTGAACAACAGATCTAAGTCTCTAAAGGTCGATTTTACCATATCATTTTAAATCAGCAAAAGTTCATCAAAATTTGTAATCACCCAATTCACCCCCTCCCTCTTGGGTGTCGTTGATCGCGGAACTTCAATTAGTATCAAAGCTAAGGCTCAATCCTTCAGATCTAACGATCTAGAGTTCGATCCAGATCAAAGGCTAACAAGGGGATGATGCCTAAGGGACACTCCATTTATCATCCTCCATTCTTTGATGGTTTGAATTACTCCTACTAGAAAAATAGAATGCATGTCCTAATAGTTCGAGCGGAAAGTGAGCTAGAAGGGGGGGTTGAATAGGTCACACCCGATTTAAAAATTCGATAGAAACAACTTATGAATACTTGAAATGTAGTAGAAGAACACCCACAGTCAGACTACTGAGTAGACAGAAGTGTAGAGCCTAATGAAGGCAGTAAGATAGAGGCG